>OU015614.1:670363-1340726 GCA_907165245.1 Habrosyne pyritoides
TTATTGGAGTTTTAGTACGGATTCCTAATTTCTTTGAAAATATAATATAGCCTATGTCACCCGGGGATAGTGTAGCTTCACAACGCTGAAAGAATTTTTGCAATCGGTCCAGTAGTTTTTGTCTTTATTCGTTACATACAAAAATACAAATCTTTCCTCTTTATAATATTAGTGTAGATTCCCACATTTTAACCTAGGAAACCATCAATTCTCTAGGGAATGTGGTGGAAGCCACAGGACAGAAGAAGGTAGATAAAAAACAAGTTAGTCCAGAAATATGGGTTTTTTACAAAGATGTTATTTTATAAAAACACAATACAATAAAATCAATCTTAAAATAATTTATCAAAGAGTAGGGACTAAGAGTCTGCAGACAATTTAAAAAGAAATAAAAAAAAAGAAACAGATTTGAGTTTTAATTGAGCCATAAAGCAAAGTATATCCCAGAATTTTTATTTCTATAATCTCTACATACCTTTGGGCCTAAACTCCCCTCGTCCCACCATATCAATAAACTTCTTCTCCGACTCCATGACTTGTTTCTTAAAGTTACACGCATCTCGCAATCGTGTGATGCACACTTCACAGATCAATCGGTTGGGGCCATTTGGGCCTTCATTGTGTTGGGTTATCTGTTCAGGCAAGGAAAAGTTTTATGAAATTTTAGCTGCATTCCTAAATTATTTAAACCAAAGATATTTTTTTAAGCGTAACTAAACTTGCAGCCTGCTATGATGGTCTTTTTGACGTTTAACAATGACAAAGAAAAATAACCTTTATTCCTTCAAACATAAAGTGCATCTATTGATCCATCAGCTAATTGTATGATGATGGAAATCAACCTTATTCCAAAGCAATAGTTTCTTTTCCTATGACAATCTGAAACGTCGAAACGGCCATAATAGCGTGCCAGTAGTATAATAAATAGACTTAACAGAAACACTTGATTCATTCATATATTAAATGTTAATAAATTAGACACATTTACAAAAGTACTTTCTTATCATAAAAAAACACTTTAGTGAGCCAAGTGATCACATAATAAGTCAGGCGAAAAGAAAATCATATAAAGTACTTAATTTATTGAAGCTGTGCATAGCTTGCTCCAGTAATTTCCATATTCTGATGACTTGGGTAATATTAACAGTACATTATGTACAAGGCAGTGTTATTTCTGAATTAACTTCTATTTTTATTATAAAAAATGAAGACCTGTCTGGAATAAACTCATAAACTTTATGTAGTGCTCTAATCTGAACCTGATACAACAAACATTTCTATTTGTTTCCGAAGACCAATACAACATTCTTTGACAACCAAATAATTTCATCTCAAAGCCCAATAACAATAACAAATCTTGATGGCGAATCTGACCAGATATTCGCTATTCGAAAGCTGTTGAGTATCAAGAAACATTTAATTCCCTCTTGAAACTAGCTACTCGAGTTAGATTATTACAATTCGGCAATAATAGATGCATATTCATCAAGTAAAGAGTGTATTTTTTAATAGCTTTTGCATTATTCCATTCCTAATTAAAAATTAAATCAATAAAACTCGCAAACACAAAGACAGTATAGTGAAATTTAGCACTGTCAATGCTTGCAAAAGTGGATGTTATGACATACATACAAGTCAAGACACGGAATCTTTTTAAACTTACGCTAATATCGAAGCATTCAAGCAGCATATCGGCATAAACTTCAGTGTCGCTCATCCATGCATACTCCGTTCCCAAGTCTTTGTAACAACCCTCGGAGAGGCAACAGCGGCACAGCCCCGGGCTCTCCTTTACCACGATTTGGTCGAAATCCATCATCGCAGCTTTAAATAAACATTAGAGTCATCGAAAGTAAATTTAATTCATGAAAATCACGAAAATACAATAGCGTCGATACCGCTTCAAGAAATCCGCCATTTTGTTTTGACTTCTGATTTTTTGGCAATGGCAACTTTTTCTTCTTTAGGAGTAGCGGGTTCAATCATTAAAGTAGGAAAGAAAAGGAACTGCAAAATCCTCACGAATGCATAAAGAAATATTTTTTAAGCTACGTATATACTCAGGGTTAATTTCATAAACTTGTTTCCTTACATATATTTATAAATTTATGAAGTCAATTATTGAATGAATGTTAATAGGTATGCCAAATCGGTTGAAAGTTTACAGTAAAGCTTGTGTGTATACAAATACACTAGTTTTTGTTGTAGTCAAAAATACTTATTAGTTTTGATTAAACAGACATTTAAAGTTACGATAAATATCGAGTCCCGCTAACACGTCACGTGACCGCATGTGACGTCAATTTACATACAATGCTCCGCTTAGTAGCAAGTCGCCAGCGTCGACATTGGGTCAGTGGAAGAAGCTTGCGCAGTATTTTGTTTTGTTTTCATCCGCGGATTACGTTAATAGTGTTAGCATTCGATTAATGAAATGGATGAAGGATTTGAAAAAGGGCAATCGGGTAATCGATGATAATAATAATAATTGATTTATGGACACTTTTAGCTTTCAGCTTTACTTGCCCTCCCTTACTTTTTATTGATACATATTTCTAAACACTGATCATTATTACCGACATTTATTGGATCCTCAACTACTATTTCATCCTCACAGCAAGCAACAAATTTCTCTTCAGACTTTTGTAACGCCGAAGTTTCGTCTTCGTTTAATAGTTTCTCAAAAAAAATTATTTGATTACGTTTTTGCACTGCAGGTCTTTCAGATTTATCTTCCTTTTCTTGTTGACATTTGAATTTGTGAGGAACTATACCCTTTTTTAGTTTAATTCTTCCACCGACTATCTTATATTGAATATAGTTCTCCATATCATTCTCAATCTAAAACAAGAAAAAATCTCACAAACCAGATTTTTACTCAAGCAGAGCAGTAGGCAAAGGTTAGAAGATTGTTTAAAAGTTGTGTAGAAAACAAAGGATAACGCAAAACAGTTCCATTGTTCTCAAAATATGTATTATAATAATATCTATGTATAAACATAACGGTAAACTTAAAAGTTTTGACACCAAAGGTTTTGCACCTCTGAGCTGATTTAATGTTTATACATATGTACTAAATAAATGCAAACTACAAAAGATTATAATAATCATTATGATATACCTACATTAAAAATTATTAGTATAGGTACTTACGTCAAAATGGTCTTCACAACAATAAACTGTACTTTTATCTCAGAATGGATCGAGTCTATTCATATCTTTTATCCATTTCTTTCGCATTTGGACGTCCTTTGGAACGATAAAAAACAATTTGTCAGGCGCATTGATGGTTGTATTTGTTCATTTCGGCACAACACACGATTTCCTAGTATTTGGATTGGACATTTTTGAAAGTATTTATAATTTCTAATGAAACGTAAGACGTCACTACTGTGCTGAGAGCGCGAGCGTACTTTTCAAAAAAAATTCAAAACCATTTATTCAGTTTAGGCCTTCGGAGGGCACTTATGAAGGTCAAATTTAAAGTTACTGAAGCTACAACCGGTTCGGAAGTCAGCCTTCAACTGAGAAGAACCGGCAAGAAACTCAGCAAGGTTACATTCTTTTTTATTTGTTATATAAATTTTTATCTATTCTGACTTTTTGGCTATTTTATAATTTCAATTTTACATAATTTTATATTTAACAATTACAAAATACTTATTATAGGTAACATTAAAAAACAAAACAAAAAAAAAATATGACAAGACTACAACTGATACGTACTGACTAAGCGAGTGTTGTGAGATGACGTCACACCGTCACACGCATCGGGTACGAGTCCGCATCGCACGTTTACTTCTATGACGGTCAAAATTAATATACGATCCCGATCTAAAATCGCAAGATTGAAGCAGAATTTTGACATTACGTGTATTAAAATTTCTGTCAAAAGGTTCATCAATCCATGGATCTTCGATCGGGATTGCATATTAATTTTTGCCGTATATCGGAAACTAATTGACGTACCTATCGAATTAATTCTATTTTTGACAGAGAATATGGAGACCTAATATTCAAAATTATGCGTCCACGATCTGCTACCCTTGTCTCACTTCATGATAACATAGCTTGCTATCCTGTTGTCACAGAAATGCTAGTAATAACAAACTTCAATACAAATCTATGGATGGAACACAACGCAGTCAGATTTTTTTGTACAAGAATGTTCGTTGTTTCGTTTTTCCAATTTTCCTAAAACTTCCACGTTTTATAAACGAAACTTGTATTTTGAATGTTTTCAAAATACCGCTATGGAGCTGCTAAGCGTTTGCCGCTGTTGTCTCGCACAGGGCATACACAAAGACGTAAATACTACCTACTTTTGGTTGGATAAAAAAGAGGTCTACTCAAAAATGCTTCACGAATGCTTTAATATTGTCGTAAGTTTATTAAGTTATATACTACTACTTAAACTGTAGCATTTCGTAAATTACCGTCATTTTTCCGAATTACCTTGTGTTCAATAATTTGTGGTTTTATGTACTAAATAATAAACTCAATACAACTGAGTTATAAATTCCATTTATTAAATGCAAGAGAGGCTTGTAGGTAAGTAAAGATCTAAAAGATCTGAAGATAGGCCCACTAAACAGAGAAACTGGCTCTCAACTGAAGCATTTGTAACTTCAAAATACAACAGTAAATCCAATAAGATTGTTATAGGATATTGCAAAATGAATAAGATCACCTGAACATATACAGAATGTTACAAAACAAACAATTTATACAATATACTCTTTAAATAATCAAATAATGTGAAATGGCAAATTAATACAATACAAATTATATTCTCCTAAAAATATTTATTATTTTTAACCTACGGTTAACAAAATTATGATCAATTTAATAATAGTCCTCACTGATAAGCAATATTATATATATTTTATTTGTAAGTCATTGCAAAATCCAAAAATATAAAAATTCCAAAGTATAGAGCACATACTCTGCTTATCAGGATCAGAGTGTCAACAATGTCCCAGGATATTTTAATTATCATAAATGTAACATATTTTATTTGAGTTTTAAGAGTTATTTTTAAAACCATTTTTTTAGCATCAATTTATTATTATTTTATTATCAGGCAGGCTATTGATTCAACTGATAAGTGCCTCTAGCCTGTTCTCTGCTAGTTCTTGCTTGTAGAGTCAGTTTTTGAATTGATTAACATTTTGGGCTGTATTGATGCCGGGGTAGCACTCTTAAAACAAATTTTCAACGCTTGGGAAAAGTCGCAGAATGTTATTGGAGTGTTCTGTGATTTATCTAAAGCTTTTGATTGTGTTGACCATCAGACAGTTACGCGTAAATTAGACCATTATGGAGTTAAGGGTGCAGCACTTAATTTGATGAAATCGTACCTTAGTGAGAGAACTCAAAGTGTTAATGTGAATGGAGTTAAATCATCTGGTTCTCCTGTGCATATGGGTGTACCCCAACGCTCTATTCTAGGGCCTTTTCTATTTTTAGTATACATCAATGACCTACCATTTTACGTAAGAAATACCTGTGGAATTGTACTGTTTGCTGACGATACCTCACTGATTTTTGGTGTTGATAGACTGAAATACAATTATGACGATGTAAACGGTGCATTAGCCCAGGTATTAAATTGGTTTACTGTTAATAATCTTGTTTTAAATGCAAGAAAAACTAAATGTATTAAATTTGCATTACCCAATGTTAAAAAACTAGGCTGTAGTATAATGTTAGACAACGAAGCTCTTAGCCTTGTTGAGTCAACAGTTTTCTTAGGAATTACTTTAGACTCAAAACTTCAATGGGGGACACAAATATCATGTCTTGCGGGAAAACTTAGTTCAGCAGCTTACGCAGTTAGAAAAATCAGGCAGATTACAGATGTCGATACGGCTAGATTAGTTTATTTTAGCTACTTTCATAGTGTTATGACCTACGGCATTTTGCTTTGGGGTAAAGCTGCTGATATAGAAACCATTTTTATATTGCAAAAAAGAGCTGTTCGAGCCATTTATAATTTGAGTTCTCGAGCTTCCCTCAGAGAAAAGTTTAAACAAATTGATATCCTCACAGTTGCATCGCAGTATATTTATGCAAACATAATATTTGTACATCAAAATATTAGTCTTTATGTCAAAAAGAGTGATATGCACTCCATCATTACTAGAAATAAGGATAAACTTGTCACTTCTGCATATAGACTGCAAAAAGTGCAAGGCTCATTTTTAGGACTTAGTGCACGCATCTATAATAAAATCCCTACTGAAATTTTAAATTTGCCTTTACAAAAATTTAAGGAAATAATTAAGACTGTTTTAGTACAAAAGGCTTTCTACAACACAAATGATTATTTTAATGACGACAATGCTTGGGTGTAGCGCTCGTTCCAGCAAGACACATCTTTATGTACAAAATCTTATTTTGAAAAGAGTAATTGCTGAGTTTATTGCCGGCTCTTCTCAGTAAAAGCAACCTTCCGAACCGGTGGTAGAGTCTGACGTTTCATAAGTGCCTGTGAAGGCCTATTTGAATAAAATATTTCATTTCATTTCATTTCATTTCAACAATATTTTCTGGGAGTTTATTTCACACTTTGTCCAGTTATTATGATTATTATTATTTAATTATCAGACAAGCAGTTGATTCAACTGTTGAGTGCCTATATCCTGTTGTTCTCTTTGAGATGCTTGTCGAGTCAGTTTTTGAATTGATTTACGTCTTCTGGGAGCTTATTCCACGCCTTGACCACTCTGTTGTTTAGAGAATAATTGTGAGGGTTGTTGTATGAGAAACTAGTGCTCATTTTAAGACAGTGGCCCCTTAGACGGTCATTGTTGTCTCGTTTCAATAGACTTCGGAAGACTTGTAAGCCATTAATATTATTAAAGTTTAAAAAATTCTTTTAAGAATAATACTTATATTTAATTCTAAGTTATATGCTTTGTTATGTGCTTGTAAAGGTGCCTCCATTAATTACGTGAGGCATTGTACGGGGTGAGGGGGACAAGCCGAATCTCCCCGAATCTCACGTGGAGGAGAGGGAGGGATCTCGGCAAATATCACGTAATTTTCAGTGTAAAATTGCTAGAAGAGGGTTATATATAGTAGTAATATTTTTTCACATCGAAATCTAAATCATATACTAATGATAATATTAAATCTCACGTGAGATTAGGGGCGGGGAGAGGGGGTTGAGTAAAATCTCATGACATCTCACCAGCGGGAGTGGGGGGGTCGAAATATCGTCGAAATCATATCACGTAATTAATGGACGCCCCCAAAGCTACAATGCACCACAATTTTTTCTTTTACAGTTGTCTTCCACTTGCAAACCATATGGTATATGTGACACATGCATAAAGACTCTACGGAGCTCCGTCAGGTTCAAGCAGCAGGTACTGCATAACGAAGATGAGTTCTTGAAGAGAATACAAGATGGAGGGTTTGGTAAGCTGTTTAATCAAATTTAGAGACATTGATAAAAAATACCAGTATTTTATATTTGTTGGAAGCTCCAAATCAATCTGCAGTTGTGTCTATGCAATGCATTGTCAATACCATAACTAGAAATGTACATGTAAAAGAATTGCTAGACAATAATCAACCTTAAATAGATCAGTTGACCAGTTGGCTTGGTGGTTAACACTCTGACTGCCAAACCTAAGGTTGCGGGTTCGATTCCCACCCAGGACAAACATTTGTGTGCTTGAACATGTCTGTTTGTTCTGTGTCTTGGTGTAAATATCTTTATAGGTATGTATTTGTAAAAGAAAAAAGAAGTAGTATATCAGTTATCTGGTTTCCATAGTACAAGCTCTGCTTAATTTGGGACCAGATGGCCGTGTGTAAAAGAATGTCCCAGGATATTTATTTATTTTATTATCACTTCAAGGAATCAAGTCCAGTGGGTCAGTGTTTGCATTTAGTCACGTTTTTTTAAATATATTTTTGAACAGGCTGATACATCTTAATATATATAAATCTCGTGTCACAATGTTTGTCCTCAATGGACTCCTAAACCACTTAACCGATTATAATAAAATTCGCACACCATGTGCAGTTCGATCCAACTTGAGAGATAGGATAGTTTAAATCTCAAATTATAGTCGCAATTTTAATTTATTGCTAATTATTTGTCCAAATGATTCTAAGAGATGTCGATACCTTTCGACTGGGTTGAGTAAGTCATCAATAGATGGCGCTGCTATGGTAAATCTACGAACGTGTCATATAAGCTACAATTCAATATCATGATTACCACGTGTTATTGAGGCTAATGTATAAATTAAATTTATTTTGTAGTAAACGAAATACCGTGAAATTCAATTATTTCTTCTTTTTTAATACGGCTGGACCGATTGGAATGTTTTTTTTTGTTTGCGTTTGGGTGGTGCCCTGGATGGTTTAGATTCACAATTGGACCCGGTAGGTGGCGCTGCGAGCGAATTCCTGCATTTTTGTATGGACTTATTTCGACAGAACGACGTCTGTCCGGGCAGCTAGTTAACCCATAAAATCATGAAGAAAAAACCAAAGAGGTTTTATTTCACCTGATTCAAATACTGCGAAGTTTAAATTAGACCATAAGTGCTCTCTGTGGGCTTAAACTGAATAAATAGATTTGAATATTTAGCAAAAACCTTTTTTAATTTCATTTATGCACAACATCCAGATAAAAAAACATACTCGTATAATAACATTACAGATGATAAACTTGTCCACGTTAAATTGGAGCCAGTAATTGGTAGCGGTGATGAGTCTGATGACTACTTCCTTGCTGATACTGGTAAGTTTTATAAGCTACTGGCCACTGGCCTTACCTCTGGTCTGTACACAGAGTACCTACGCGCTGAATTCATACAGACGTTGTAAGAATTAAAAAAAGAAATCGGTGAAAGAGAGATTTTTTTTAACACATGAGGCTTAACTACTTCATGTCTTAAGGTCGAAAACGCATTGGCGATGCTCCAGTGTTGTAAATATCCATAGGCGGCGGTGACCACTTAACATCAGGTGGACCGTCTGCTAGTTTGTCGACCCATGTCGAATAAAAAAAAGAAAAAATCTTCTATTAAGTTAAATCTTGGTCTAACCAGTGTTTAGTTTAATTTAGAAAAATGTATTTATCCTATCTTCAGCTCGTGAAGTATCAATAGAAAGAATAAAGTGCGAAAAGAAAGAGCCACCACCCAAGAAGAAGGAAGGGAAGAGAAGCAAAGTGAAGACCGCAGTGAAGAAGACGAAGGCAGAAGGAAAGTGGCAAACGGAGAATATAAAAACACTTGTCAATCGGCTGGCTACCTCTATTAGTAAGTCGTCTTTAAATTTGTTTAAGACCAGGATAATGATGCTGGCTCTAGTTCTCTAGTTTAATTTTAATTCTAAACCATTTATTCAATATAGGCCCTAAGACTTAAGGTCAAATTTAAAGTTACTTAAGCTACCACTGGTTCGGAAGTCAATTTTCAACTAGGAAGAAATATTATGAAATATTCAAATGGAATAAAAAAAAATCAATCTACAATATTTACCCAGTTTGGGAAACGTTATCTGAGACGCCTGATGTCCCAGGATATTTCTTTTATGAAATCACAGACACGGAACAAACACATATTTATACACACAAATCGCACGCTCAGAACGATAGGGCCTTAACTCAAACTCACTCTTGGCACATCTCTGATTGGGTCACTTTCGCACTGAGCGGGGAGGGTGGGTCCCGGTGTTAAAGAGGCTGAAGTATCGGTATGCTTATTCTATCATTAAATTGACTATGTTTTACTATTCATCGGATAGAGCGTACTTTGTTTAGTCTCTCTATGATCGTAACTCCATTTCGCAAAATTTTGAGTTAAGCCCTTATCGTACTGAGGGTGTGAAATGTTTCTCCTGGATGGGAATCGAACCCACAACCTGTGACGAGTCAGGTTATTTAACCACCAGGTCAACTAGCCCTTCATATTTAATATCATTAGAATTATTTCAAGTTCCGAAATAGACGATATACTAATCTTGATAATTTAATTTCTAGATTCCTGCGACAAACCAGACATAAAACTAATCAAAAAGAGAACAACAACCAAACGAACAATCACCCTCGGTAAGGACAGAGACTTCAAGACCACCAAGATCAATTTATTATGGTCAAGAAAACACCAAGACAAGTTCAAACACAGGGAAAACTTGCAGACCATACTAAAATTCTCAAACGCAACACCATTTACTAACAAGAACTTACTTGGATTCATTTGCGGGTACTGTGAAGCATCATACCCTGATCCCAAAGACTTGAAGCACCACACCGATTCAGAACACATGAAAGACCGTCTTAATTTCAAATCTAATTTCGACATGATGGAATACACAGTGAAATTAGACGTATCAGACTTATCATGTACATTATGTGATGAAAAAATGGACAATTTGACCTCCCTCAAAGAGCACTTAGTGAAAACACACAGTAAAATCATACATAATGATATAAAAGATCATTTACTACAGTTCAAATTGAAGAAAGGTGATATATACGATTGCGCAATGTGCACATCTACATATGAAACGTTTAAGATGCTGAAACAGCATATGAATATTCACTATCGTAATTATAGTTGCACTAAATGCGAATCGTCATTTGCCACCAAGAGATCTCTGAGCGCTCACCTAACGACTCACCAAGAAGGTAGTTTCAAATGCGATCACTGCGAGAAAATATTCTCAAGTCGTTCAAAGAAACATTACCATGAGAAAATGAAGCATTTGGGTGCGAGGAACATCTCGAACTGTCCATATTGCAATGAACCGTTCCGCAGTTACTACCAGAGGAATCAACATTTAGTGAAAGTGCATAATAGTGAGGCTCAATATAAGTGTAATGTGTGTAATAAAGCCTATATTCTTAAGTCATTACTTATGTATCATATAAAGAAAAGTCATTTGATGGAACGCAACTGTCAGTGCACGGAATGTGGTTATAGGTTCTTCAGTAAAAAAGCTCTGAAGGCCCATATGGTTAAACATACTGGTGAAAGGATTTTCGCTTGTGAGGTATGTAATAAGTCTTATGCAAGGAAATATACTTTGAGAGAACATATGAGGATACATAACAATGATAGAAGGTTCAAATGTGATGTGTGTGCGATGACTTTTGTTCAGAAATGCAGTTTGAAGAGTCATTTGTTGTCTAATCATGGTATTAGTATGGCTGCAAGTGATATCACATCTACGTAGTACTGCTTGTAGGAATTTGGAATCTTTAAGTTGATAATCGCTTGGCATTGGAACCAATTATGGTGATAATCTTCCTATATCCATATTAATAAAAAATGTATGCACATCACTTGAGAAAGGAATGTGATAGTCTAAAAAGGCCTTTTAGGATCCACAATCGTATGACTGTCGGGTCTGCTACTTGTACACAGGGCAGGATTTAGAGGTCTGAGGCCCTGAAGCAACAAAGGAGGGAGGCCCCTAATTATTAACCAAATAAATAAAAATAAAAACAGTCATAAGGTTTGTTTTATATATAGATAGGATATTTTGTCTTTTAAGAAATTGCAATGATTGGGGCCCCTCTCTTTTGGAGGCCCCGGAATCTCCTAAATCCGTCCCTGTTGTTACAAAAAGAATTAAGCAATACCTAGAAACTGCGGTTTATTCCGACGTTGTTATAAGATGCTTTCAATAATACAAAAGTAGCTTATTTATCTATGTGGGGCTAAAACCATGGAACAGGGGCTAGGGGCGTGGGATTCACGAAATATGACTATTTGGGGATCAGTTTGGCAGAAGACGAGACATATCGTGGTTGACGGATCTGTGTAGGGCTAGGCTGCCTTGTGCTGCTTATGCAGTCTGGGCGAGAGTAAATTGACTTACAATCATGAGGGGTTATTCATAAGTTACGTCACACAACGGGGGTGGGTTAATCCACATCTACTTTGACTTTATCCCTAACCTCGATTGTATAAACGATTAATATTTCTAAGTTAACTTAAACTTTTGAAGTCGCTAAGAATATCTCTTTTAGCTAAATAAAATATTTTTAAATATGTGACGTCACCTAAGAGGAGAGGGGATCTAACAACTGTGATTGTATATTCGATAAAAAATTACTTCAAATTTTGAAGAAATATAATTTTTAGATAAATAAAATATTGAAAAATATGTGACGTCACACTAGAGGGGGAGGACGGGAGAGGGATCAATAAATCATAGGATTCGTGTGACGTAATTTATGAATGGCCTAATGTTGCCCTTAGGGGTTGATTTAATATGCTATACGAGCAGCTACCTTCCGAGGCTTCCGAATTACATGTTCCTATGATAACTATTTGGGTTCTGCGTTGATCTTAGAGCTGTCATCATCTAAATTGCCAACGCCGGACAAATATTTACAAAGCCCCGGACATTTAGGTGAAATTGGGATTTTTCCGGACACGCTTAAATATTATTTTTACACTTATAGCTTACATTTTAATTGGATGCGATTCACGATTACGAATCATTTTTAACTGCTTATCTGCTAATTTATTAATTCCCTTGTCACAAAAAGTGTCCGGTTTCAACCCGGACGGATAAATCCGAAACCCCGGACGGATGGCAGCCCTAATCTCAATTAATCAGTCAGGACTTTTCTATTATATACAGAGTGTTACAAAACTACCCGTAAAGCCGAAAGTAGGTTAAATGGGGGCCTTATAACGAGTCGATTCACAATATTTAAGAACCGTAGTAATGCTGTATAACAGACCCCAAAAATAATATTTTTATGAATGAAAAATAGATAAACTATTAAAGTAGACAATTATTAGGTAAAAAAGGTATGTAGGCCTTTCAGTTAAATAATCTGGTTCCCTGACATGACAGCTTACTAGGGTTGTTGGCTTTGATAGCAATTAATTATATTTTACGGGGTATTTTGTAACACGTTGTATATACATAAAGGTAAATCATGATAAAACTGTTTTATACAGGGTTACTGGTGAGATACCTTCAATATTTGAGGATGTGATAGTTGGCGATCATATATGATGAAAAAAAAATAACATTGAAAATAAATATTTAATTGCTTCTTAGTAAACTAAGTAATCAGTACACCGAGAGTCCCGTATTTACCTGCGCAATACTTGGACTTGCGCTATCAACACAGAATACATAGGTACGTACACTGTACAGCTGTTGCCTACCTACATCAAGTATGATCCGCATGAGCATGATCCGTTTTCCCTTCATACTTTAATCCTGGCTTAGGACAGGCAAAAATACCTAGGTAATCACTAATTTGTTGACTAAATAAAGTGTAGAATGTAGACAATAGAATTTGAGACAAGGTTAAATCTACAGAGCCACTGAAAAGTTCAAGTACCTTGCTATTTAAAAAATCGAATCATACCTATGTTCAACGATTGAATTTAATTAAACTACCTACCTACCTACGTATTTACATATTTACACTTGTCTTCAAGTTGTTCAAAATGTGTACCGCCTCGTGTGATGCATAGTTCGGCACGTTTACGCAGCGATTTAACGACTAGCGCGTGCCGCACGTGACTAGATCAACAAACACCGCGGCGTGTTTAGAGAGTATAATATCCACATTTCACTTACTTTTAGAGAAATTTTGGTAAAAAATTAAACACGTAATTTTATTACATCATTTTAACGAGAATCGATTACCGAGTACTCTCCATAAGTATCGAAGGTATCTCACCAGTCTGTATATACTATTTATTTATTTATAAAGTTTACTATTAGCATATGTACTTATTTAATAGTATAGTTAATTTGCAATATTTACATTAAATTTAGTTTTTAAATGAGTAATTTATTATAACTATAGGTGCAATAATGTATTGATAAAATTTAATAAATGGTTGTAAGTATTGTTGATTTTTATTGTAGTATTTTTATGGTTTTCGATTAAAGAAAAATGTACCTTATAGCTTTTGAAATATGCTACACATATTACCTACTCCAATACATAACAGTCAAATGTCGCAGATAATCCTTATCGATTACAATTAGGTCCAATTTTGCCTGACTCTTTTTTGTCATATGGTGGAGCGAGGAGGTATGGGACGGGACTCCGTTTAAAAGACTTTCTTTCACCAGGCTTGGTGATCGTGCCTGGGGATCGCAGTCCATGTTGATGTTGGAGGTTTGTATTTATGTCAAAACCAGAGAAAACTTCGGTATCGCGATGTAGGATTTTTGCGTGCCCATAGATGTCGCCCCATCACAGTCACCTAAATGTGAGACCTCTGCCTACATTAGGCATATTGGGCGTGATTATAGTAATTGAAGCCAGCCCGTATAATTAATATTCTTAATCACGAAAAGGGCCAAAACCCCTTATAACTTTTGAACCAGGGCGCGACAAGATCTGATATTCGAGGACAAAATAGCGACAGACATGGAATTCAAATCCGTGATGGTGGCCCTGCCAGGAAGTGCCACACGAGCATTGCATACTAAATTTTTCATTATCTGAAGGGGCCGGTTTTACAGCCACGAATGTCAAGGAAAAATCGACTTTATTGCGCCTGAGTTAGCCTTCATCTATTGATCCAATGGTTAATTGTATTATGACGCTGATGTACCTTATGATAACTCAATAGGATTCATTTTTCTATATCACTCTTGCCTGTCAAAGCAGGCCTGTTAAATCTGGGCACAGCACGAACATTTATCGTAAGCGCATCGTCATCGTATCGAGTGCGCCAAAAACCAACGCAATGGGAAATTGAACATCGCGCAACGTCACGGTGTGTGCGATGTTTTATCACCAGATAGTATAAAACAAACTCGCTTCCCGCTGTCTGTCTGTCCCTTTCTTTGCTTAGATCTTTAAAATTACGCAACGGATTTTGTTGCGGTTTTTTAATAGATAGAATGATTCGAGAGGAAGGTGTATATGCATAATGCATGCATAATATAGTTGAGAAACACTAATAATTTTAGAGGTTTGTAATGTGATGTCGTAGAACACAAAGTGTTTATGCGCTTACTTTGCACACGCTGGCTGAACTCTACGAGATAGATCAAAACAATATTGCACAGTATTGTACATCTTAAAAAAGTCCGCATTCAAATATTCTGTAGTACTTATATTTAAATAGATAGAAAACTCTTTATTGTACACCAAATAAAAAAGAAATCAACAACAATAAACCTTAAATCTATGTACAATGGGCGGTCTTATCGCTAAAAAGCGATCTCTTCCAGACCTATTTAAATAAATAAATATCCTGGGACATTCTTTACACGCGGCCATCTGGTCCCAAACTAAGCAGAGCTTGTACTATGGAAACCAGATAACTGATATACTACATATACTAATTTTTTTTTCTAAATACATACTTATATAGATATTTACACCCAGACACAGAACAAACAGACATGTTCATGCACACAAATGTTTGTCCTGGGTGGGAATCGAACCCGCGACCTTCGGTTTGGCAGTCAGAGCTTTAACCACCAAGCCAACTGGCCTGTCGAGTATTTAGTATCAGCATTGCAGCCGTGCGAAGCCGGGTCGATACGATGACGCTACGTTTGCGATAGCTGTACGTGTTTAGGCCTCTGGATAACTTTAATCAAGTATAGGTCTGGTTTATTTGACAGCTTCTGTCATCACTAAAGCAATGAAACTTGTGAAAAGAAAACAATTGTATGTATAAAAATATGTTTATTTTCACTAACAAATTAAGTAAAATATTGTTCTGCATATTGGAAGCGACTATTTAAAAATAAATATCAATTCTTTTCTATAAAACTAATTTAACCCCCTATTGCAAGAGGGAATAACAAAATATACCTGATATTGCTTATTACAAATAAATCTATTATTATCATTCACAAACGAATCAACGAATTTTTAATAAAATTTGGCACAGATATAATATGATTTTTTTTCCGGGAATGCAATAGAACCCCGGGAATGCGTTTTTACCCCTGGGTGGAACTAGTATCCCATCTATTAACATTAGCTAATAAATAAGAACAAATTACTTTTTACTATCGGACAATAACGACTACGCTATGATGGCCGTTTTGACGTATAACAATGGCAAAGAAAAATAACCTTTATTCCTTCAGCCATAAGGTGCATGTATTGATCCGACAGTTAATTGTACGATGATGGAAATCAACCTTATTCCAAAGCAATACAGTTTCTTTTCCTATGACAATCTGAAACGTCAAAACGGCCATCATAGCGTGCCGGTAGCATAGTTGTACACCACAGTTTTATCTCCATTTATCGCTATCATTTATAGACTATTATTCGCGCAATCACATGTTCTGACTATATACAAATTTTCATCAAGATCGGTCAACTCGTTCTAGACTTTTAAAAGAACATATAGACTGTCAGCGACGTAATAATATAATTAAGATTTTGTTATATATTTTGTTGAATGTTATGTCATGTTATATTGTATTGTTATCTAATTGTATAACTAGCCTTCCAATATTATTATTAAGACTAGTTTTAAGGCCTAGAAAGGCAACAAATAAAGATATTTCGGGTTTTGTAGTTTAAATTAGCCCCAAAAATGGACCTCAAAACGAGGCATTACCAAAACGAGAGCCGTTTTACATTTTTGTCAATATTTATCAAACTAATTGTCATATTGTAATAATTGTTTTTGTAAAACGTTATTGTATATAAAGGCTAACGTAAGAAAATGAAAATTGTAAAGGAAAGTCAAAACCCAAGGAAGTAAAAAGGGAAATCTACTTCACCCTAAAATGGGCGGAGCTTAACAACATAAACATGGACTGATCCATTTTAAGTAGGCCTTTTCATTGGCTGACTCGAATTAATTCCGCGCCTGTGATTGGTCGCAATACATAGGAAAAATGAATAAAAAAGAGGCAACTTCCTTGGGATTGGCACTCCTACCAGAACAGCTCTACCAGTGTACAACAAATTAGAAGAAAAGAAATAAAGGAACATATAGTGAAAGTAGTGAGTTTTCTTCGCCAAAAAGTGTGGTTCCTGAGTATCCCGAGTTCCAGAGTATCCCGAGTTCCAGAGTATCCCGAGTTGCAGAGTTCCCGAGTTCCCGAGATCCAGAGTATCCCGAGTTCCCGAGTTCCCGAGTTCCCGGATAAGGATCAACGAGGCACGGTGCCAGAGTTAGGCTTCGTAATCCCCCTCCCCCCCTTCTCCCCCCAGACGCCGTCGTCTATCCCCGCCGTGACCGTCGCTTCGTTCACCGAAGTCTTCGGCACGTGTGCGCACGCCCCTCCTCTTCTCCCCTCCAGCCGGCGCGAGAGAAGATTCGAAAAATACAGTCCACGGAAGTTCGCCACATAAATTGGTCCTTCGAGCCGGATTTTGGATTTCGAAGATAAGAAGAATGGATCGTGCGCCGAGAACCAGAGCAGAAAAAACACGTTCTCAAACAACCGAAGAGACGGCAACAACTTCAGAGTCAGACGACACTGACGAACGTCACCCCCCCGCACCCCGTCGGTCAAGATCGTACCCCCGCACACCCCGCGGGGAAAAGTACCATCAAAGGAGGAGTCGCCCCCGCACGTCTTACCGGAGTCGACACCGCACCTACCGTCGAGCGCGTCAAGACTGGAAACCCTTCATGCACCGTTCCTGAAGAAGTCAGGAGAAACCAAGGACAGGATGGATATACGTTCGCAGTTCCCGCCGCACCGCGCCAGATAAAAGAAGCGTCATCAAGAGGGATGGATACTCGCTCAGTCCGTTCATCTAAACACCGTGCCGAAGCACAAGCCAGAATGACTGTAGCCAAGAGAGAACTAGAAATGGCAGAGGCAAGATCAAGAGTGGCCCTGGCCGAACTCGAAATACTGCAGATCGAGTCGGACGAAGAGGCCGAGATCATGGAAGAAGAAATGGACCGATCACACCACGTGGAACAGTGGCTCACGCAGTCGAGACCACAACAGACTCAAGAACCGGTATCCACTCAAGAAAAGAAGAGTGATATCCAAGAGTTGGCTCTGGCAATATCCAAGCTGTCCGGGAAGAGTCAAATGCCGAAACATATGATAGAGTTACCTTGCTTCAACGGTTCCAGCGAAGAGTGGCTCGCGTTCAAGAGAACCTTCAAAGACACAGCCAAGGGGTTCACCCACGCTCAGAACCTGGCAAGATTAAGGCGAGCACTGCAAGGAAAGGCAAAGGAAGCAGTCAAAAGTTTGCTGTTCACCGCAGAAGAACCATCCGAAGTCCTCAAAGGATTGGAAGCGCGCTTCGGAAGACCTGGTGCTTTAGCCCTGTCAGAACTCGAGAAATTGAAAAACCTATCGAAAGTCAGCGAGAACCCCAATGAAGTCTGTGTATTCGCAAGTAGAGTGAAGAATGCGGTTGCCACTATCAAGGCTCTCGGCAAACCGCATTACTTGAGCTCACCGGAAACATTGAAAGTCATCATCGAAAAGATGTCACCTCAAATGAAGTACAGATGGTTCGCGTACCACCGAAGTCGTCGAGACGAAGAACGACCCGAACTGGTCCTCATCGACGACTTCTTGGAGATAGAAGCTGACATGTGTGGGGACTTTGCTTCACCTGAAGTGTTACCAGAAGCAAAGAAAACCCGTCAACAGTATGCTCCACCTGAAGCGTCGCGGGAGCAAAGATGGAACGGACCACGCAGAGCCGTCCATACCGTTCAAGAAAGTGAACCGTTCATCAAGAAAGAAAAAATTATTTGTCCCGGATGTCAAGAAGAACATTGGATGTACGAATGTCCAAAATATAAAGAAGCTGACATCGACCACAGGTGGGAAATGGCCAAGAATGCGAAGATTTGTTTCAAGTGTCTACGTTACCGGCACTCGAGATTAAACTGCAAAGCCTTAACCTGCAAGAAGTGCAAGAGATGGCACCACTCTTCCCTCCATTCTGATGGACCGCTGTCACCAGTCAAGGATCTACCCCGCCGCAACACTGCAAGCACGAGTGAAGACGATTGTGAATCTACAAGCAAGATTAGCTCCGTGCACACCTCTGCCACCGAAGGTCACGCATACCTGAAGATGCTGCCTGTGAACCTATACGGACCGAGAGGCTCTATTCAAGTACTAGCACTTCTGGATGAAGGATCCACTATAACTTTACTGGACTCTTCCGTCGCAAAGAAGATTGGGGCAAGAGGCAGAGAAGAAGCGATCACCATCGAGACAGTGGGGGGACAAGGCATCAGGAAGAATAATTCTCGACGAGTTCAGTTGAAAATAAAAGGGGCCCATCGTAAGGACAAGAGGGCAATTGAAGTCAGAACGATTGACAACCTGAAGCTATCCAAGCAAGGTGTCAAGAAAGAAGTCGTCGACAGATGCGAGCACCTGATACCGATACAGGATCAACTCATCTACGACAAGGAAGAACCGCAACTCCTAATCGGTCAAGACAATTGGGGATTGATCGTCACAAGGAGTTTGAAGAAAGGAAAGAAAGCAGATCCGGTAGCCTCTCTCACGAGCCTCGGTTGGGTTCTTCACGGGTGCGACGCAAGACATAAGACTCCAGTGCAGTTCGTCAACCACAGCAGACACATCGAAGAAGAAGATGAAATAGAAATATTAGTGCGGCGTCACTTCGAGATCGAGTCGATTGGCATCCAACCTCGCCGGCCGAGCAACGATGCGGATCAAAAGGCAATAAAGATCCTGGAAGAGACCACGAAGCGACTGCCCAATGGTCAATTCGAATCTGGACTGCTGTGGAAGAACGAAAACGAAGTTCTACCCAACAATTACGCACAAGCTCATCGACGTCTCGTCAACCTAGAGAGGAAACTAGACAAAGATGAAGATCTGAAGAAAACGTACGAGGAGCAGATGCAGAGTCTCATCAACAACGGTTACGCAGAGGAAGCACCACACGTACCATCCGAGAAAATATGGTACCTCCCGCATTTCGCAGTGACGCACCCGACAAAGAAAAAGAAACGTCTGGTGTTCGACGCCGCTGCTAAACACGCTGGGAAGAGTTTGAACGACATGCTTCTGCCCGGACCGGATATGCTTCAGTCTCTCTTCGGGGTCCTGCTACGATTCAGACAACAAGCAATCGCAGTCGTGGCAGATATAAAGGAAATGTTTCTTCATATCAAGATAAGGCCAGAAGATCGCGACTGTCTCAGATTCCTGTGGCGAGGCGACCGACGTAATGGGACACCGAAGGAATACCGGATGTCCTCGGTGATTTTCGGTGCCGTCTGTTCTCCGAGCATCGCCATCTATGTCATGAACAAAAATGCAAAGGAATTCCAGAACGACTACCCAACGGCAGTGGAAGCCATAGAAAAGAATCATTACATGGACGACTATCTCCAAAGCTTCGCGTCCGAAACCGAAGCTAAGAAGATAGCGAATGAAGTGCAGAAAATCCATGAAAGGGCCGGTTTCCAATTGAGGGGTTGGGGAAGCAATAGCGCAAAAATACTCGAAGGCGCTGGGGAACGACTGAACGACGGGACACTGGAACTCAACAAGGAAGAGAAAACACTTGGACTCAGATGGCTAATGAACGAAGATACATTAGCATTCAACGTAGGACTTCGCAACACACCAAAGGAACTTCTCGACGGCAAGAAGACACCTACAAAAAGAGAAGTGACAAGTGCGGTAATGTCAACGTTCGACCCACTGGGATTCGCCACACCAGTCCTCATTCAAGGAAAGAAGCTCATCCAGAATATCTGGAGAACGAAGATTGGTTGGGATGAAGAAATTCCAGAAGAACAAAAGGCGGCCTGGTTGACATACTTAGAAGAAGTGGCCTCATTAAGAGAATTAAAGATAGCGAGATGCCTATCGCCAAACCAGAAAGAAGGTCAACTGCATACATTCAGCGACGCAAGCGAAGAGGCTTACGCCGCAGCGGTCTACTGGAGAACCATCGAACCAGATGGTAGAATACACGTGTCACTCATCGCCGGAAAAGCGAGAGTGGCGCCGACAAAGCCGGTCTCAATTCCCCGGCTTGAGTTACAAGCGGCTCTACTTGGGAGCAGATTGGCTTCCGCGATTCAGAAGGAAATGGATTTAAAAATAACGAAGAGAGTATTCTGGACCGATTCAAGCACGGTGCTCCAATGGATCAAGGCCGATCCAAGGAAGTTCAAAACGTTTGTGGCTCACCGACTCGCAGAGATTGAAGATCTGACGAAACCGCGAGATTGGAGGTGGGTCCCTACGAAAGAAAATCCAGCCGACGACGCCACGCGAGGAACACCCAAGGAATTCGACCACACCGCCAGGTGGTTCAACGGTCCTTATTTCTTGCGAAGTGACGAAGAAGACTGGCCCTCCAAGAGATTCGATCATGAAACCGAAATCACGGGAGAGGAGAAGAATACCCAGACGGTAACTACACTGAAGATCGTCAAAGAAGAAACGCCAAACGTAGAAAAGTTCTCCAACTGGGTACGCTTGCTACGAACCATGGCACGCGTCTTCCACTTCATCGATCTCCTGAAAGAAAAGGTCCAGTCCAGAAAACAAGTCAACACCAACTCGCAAAAGGAAAGACGAATGGAAACCACAGAAGTACTCTCCGAAGAAGAAAACGAAACCAATCCAGCCAAGCCGTGAAAAGGTCGACAAGACATTCATCCCACTGGATGATAGTCACTTGAGAAGAGCCAAAGAATCTTTGATAAAGAAGAGTCAAGGAGAAAGTTTTACCAGGGAAATAATCTGTTTGAAAAATGAGAAACCTCTGGAAAACACGAGTCGAATAAAGAAGATTGATATCTATCTGAATCAACAGGGTATTGTCAAACTGAGGAGTCGCACTCAGAAGATCGACATACAAGGAAGAAAAAATCCTGTGATATTAGACGCCAAACATAAAATCACCCAACTCATCGTCGAACATTATCACCGAAGATTTCTCCATGGTAACACAGCAACAGTGATAAATGAAATTCGACAGAAGTATTGGGTTCTGGGTCTACGTACGCTAGTGAAAAAGGTCATTCACCAGTGCCAATGGTGCAAAGTAAAGAAGAGTACGCCGCAAATACCACCCACTGGAGATCTGCCCATTGAACGTCTGCACCATCATCAGCATCCGTTCACATGCGCCGCAGTGGATTACTTCGGGCCAATGCAAGTCACCGTGGGAAGAAGAACAGAAAAGCGCTGGGGAGTTCTCTTCACATGTCTCACAACAAGGGCTGTTCACTTAGAGCTGGCAAACTCACTCAATACCAGCTCTATGATAATGGCATTGCGAAGAATGGCAGCCCGAAGAGGAACTCCGAAGATAATTTTCAGCGACAACGGTACAAACTTCGTGGGGGCCAATCGAGAATTGGAAGCTGCTGCTGTACACAAAGGCATAAGGTGGAAGTTCATCCCCCCTGGGTGCCCAAACATGGGTGGCGCCTGGGAGAGACTAGTCCGATCGGTGAAAACGGCGCTGGCAGCGGTCCTGAACGAAAAGAACCCACCGGAGGAAGTCCTTCACACGCTCCTGACCGAAGTGGAACACATCGTCAACTCTCGTCCACTTACTGACATCAGCATGGACCCGAACGATGAAGAAAGCTTGACACCAAACCACTTCTTACTTGGACGTTCCTGTGGAGCGATGGCGCCGGGAGAGTTCAACGACCGAAACCTCGTCGGACGGGCGAATTGGAGAACAACACAAAGGATGGCGGACCACTTCTGGCAGAGATGGATCAGAGAATACTTACCAACTCTGATGCCAAGAAAGATCACAGGAAGAGACACGACAGATCCGAAAATCGGCGACGTCGTGACAATAGTCGACGCAACGCTACCTCGAAATTCATGGCCCCGAGGGCAAATAGAGAAGATCTACCCGGGACCAGACGGAAGAACAAGAATAGTCGACGTGCGCACTCCGGGCGGCGTGCTACGACGACCTACGCGCCGAGTCATCGTGCTGGTTCCTGCAGCGTCGCTCCCACAGGATGGAGTGCTTCGCACTGCGGGGGAGAATGTCAGCGACGTAATAATATAATTAAGATTTTGTTATATATTTTGTTGAATGTTATGTCATGTTATATTGTATTGTTATCTAATTGTATAACTAGCCTTCCAATATTATTATTAAGAGTAGTTTTAAGGCCTAGAAAGGCAACAAATAAAGATATTTCGGGTTTTGTAGTTTAAATTAGCCCCAAAAATGGACCTCAAAACGAGGCATTACCAAAACGAGAGCCGTTTTACATTTTTGTCAATATTTATCAAACTAATTGTCATATTGTAATAATTGTTTTTGTAAAACGTTATTGTATATAAAGGCTAACGTAAGAAAATGAAAATTGTAAAGGAAAGTCAAAACCCAAGGAAGTAAAAAGGGAAATCTACTTCACCCTAAAATGGGCGGAGCTTAACAACATAAACATGGACTGATCCATTTTAAGTAGGCCTTTTCATTGGCTGACTCGAATTAATTCCGCGCCTGTGATTGGTCGCAATACATAGGAAAAATGAATAAAAAAGAGGCAACTTCCTTGGGATTGGCACTCCTACCAGAACAGCTCTACCAGTGTACAACAAATTAGAAGAAAAGAAATAAAGGAACATATAGTGAAAGTAGTGAGTTTTCTTCGCCAAAAAGTGTGGTTCCTGAGTATCCCGAGTTCCAGAGTATCCCGAGTTCCAGAGTATCCCGAGTTGCCGAGTTGCCGAGTTCCCGAGTTCCCGAGATCCAGAGTATCCCGAGTTCCCGAGTTCCCGGATAAGGATCAACGAGGCACGGTGCCAGAGTTAGGCTTCGTAATCCCCCTCCCCCCTTCTCCCCCCAGACGCCGTCGTTTATCCCCGCCGTGACCGTCGCTTCGTTCACCGAAGTCTTCGGCACGTGTGCGCACGCCCCTCCTCTTCTCCCCTCCAGCCGGCGCGAGAGAAGATTCGAAAAATACAGTCCACGGAAGTTCGCCACATAGACGTAGACAAAAATAACGTAGAAATGGCGCCAATAACAAATATTTATCACAAAATTTGACATAACTATTAAGTGTTAGTAAACATATTTATTTAGTAGTATATATATATATGTAGACTGTTTTACAATATTATTCCGTTGTAGTTTTATTTTATTTATTTTTGTATGAATCCAACAAAAGATATACGCACAGATAAATTAGAATGAAAAACTGTTTCTCTAGAAAGTTATTAAAGAGACCCATGTTTTATATCGTTTAAGAAATCGACTAAAATACGACTTCGATTCAAATGGAACAACATTATGCAACATAACCTATGGAATATCATTTTATTTTTTTTCACATAGGTTGAGTTGTGACAGTAGAATATATTTTACCCATATCTTGTGAAGCACTTGATTACTCTGAGATACTATACTAAATGCTTCACGAGACCTTGCTCTGTTACGGAATCCAGTGCCGGATTAAGCAAGCGCGGGGCCCGTAGAAAATTCTGTCGAGGGGCCTTTGATCTGCTTTGGGTTCTTAAGTATTAAGTGGAAAAAAACAATCGGAGGTTGGCGGCCTTTGACTCGCGGGGCCCGTTGTAATTGCTACTTTTGCTACGTGGTTAATCCGGAACTGGATATCCCCTTATTATGTCGAAATAAACATAAACCATTGAGAAATCTTATAAAACACCATGTGTCACACAACTCATGCTATTTGAAAAATACTATATTGATTTAAATTATCCCTACTAGTATTATAAATGTGAATGTAAGTTTGTTCGTTACGCTTTCACACGAAAACTACTTAACCGATCATCATGAAACTTTGCACACATATTCTTGGATATATTAGATGTAACGTAGGATACTTTATGTGCCGGAAAAATGTTACATCCCTCGGGAAAACGGGTGATACCACGGGGGACAGCTAGTACATAATAAATAACTCACATAAATTATGATTTGCTATACAACTATGATATAAGTATAATAATTAGTTAAAGTATAAACACGCTAAGTGCGTTTCACACAATACTATATAACGTGTTATAAATATACACACGCCATTCAACACCATCACGGCAATCAAGTCACCAAGTCAATACATATTTAAGTTAAAAAAACACAAACAAAAACAAACCTTAACGTTATCCAGAGGCGGCCCGGGGCCTCGCTCTTAAAGGGGCCTCGCGCCACACATGCAAATTAAAAAAAAATATGGATTAAAATTTTATTTATTTGTATAACTTTAGCGGACTTACTTTCGCATAGCATACTTTTCACGAAGAACAAAGGGCCTCGCAATGACCTGCCGCCCGGAGCCTCGCAATGGGTAAGGCAGCCGCTGACGTTATCAACAGACGGGGTTTAAACATATGGTATATAATATACTTGTGTATAATTAGTTTTACTATTTACATATTATTTTAAAATATATTTACTCTTTCTACACATATTTATATATACATGTTGAACTGCACTTTCAAAAACTTGTGGATAACTTAATAAGTTTCCAAGTTGGTATTTGGGGTTAAGTAATGATCAATACGAATTGTCTGAAAATAATTCAGAAGTTGATATTTTGATCCTAAGTTTAGCAATTTAAAAAAAAAACATAAAAGATATCCTCCAAATCAAACCGATTGGTTCATACCCAGCAGATAAATTAAGTCTAAATAAATAATATTTATTTATAGTTTCTAAATAACAAGATTTTTATCTATATTGTCTTTTGGCTCACCTGCACTTTCATCGCATTTGTCTTGGTATTCATTTCTAGTTCCAGCCCAGCTCTATATGTATTATTAATTATTATGTGGTTACCTTTTGTTTGTAATTTATATAGTGTATCCTAAATAAATAAATACATAAAAGAAAATATATACATCTTCTGTATATATTAAATTTAATGCAGTTTTCAGCAATAGATAGAGTGATTTAAAAGGAAGGTTTATAACCAGGATTGAAAGCGGGAAAAGCCGCAGGGCGCAGCTAGTTATGTATAAAATTACAGTGACTGTAATTCTTCTGTTAACGGGTTCATCAATTTTGGTGTTTTTTTCAAGTGAAACTTCTTATGTTCGGGTGTTGAAAAAATGCATTCAGGGGCTCGATTCTGTAAGGAAAATGACACTAACTCGAGGATGTTTCGTCGCGGCCTCCGTGCTCTGTCGCTTACTACGCTAACACTACTAATCACGTGAGAGATAAGCTCTCCTAGGCCTCCGTGAAGCGGCTCGCCGGCGAAGTTTGTATTAGCTGAATAAGGGGACTAAACACAATGTATGCTATTCAAAAGTGATTGATGAATAATTAAAATGTTTCCCTGTAATACAAAAGTTTCACTTCTATCGTGTCTTTACGACACGCCCTGTTTTTCTTTTTTTACTTTTGCACTTGTTCTAAGTTTTTAGTTTGGACTAGTAGATGGCGCTGTTCTCTAGATCAAGATTTAATTACTTGCTGACTCATGTACAACGTGTTACAAAATACCCCGTAAAAATGTAATTAATTATCAAAGCCAACAACCCTAGTAAGCTGTCATGTCAGGGGCCCAGATTATTTAACAGAATGGCCTACGTACCTATTTTACCTAATAACTGTCTACTTTAATAGTTTTTCTATTTTTCATTCATAAAAATCAGTTTCTTCATTTTTTTTGGGGTATGTTATACAGCCTTTCTACGGTTCTTAAATATAGTGAATGGACTCGTTATAAGGCCCCATTTAACCTCCTTTTGGCTTTACGGGTAGTTTTGTAACACCTGTATATAAAAGGAGAAGCTGACTGACTGACACATATCAACGCAGGGCCTAAACTATAAGGGTTAGAAACTTGAAATTTTGCACAGGAGTTAATTTTATAACGTAGGAGAGCAGAGAAAGGATTTTAGAAAATTCACCTCTAAGGGGGTAAAACGGGGGTGTAAAATTTGTATGGAATAACGTGTTTTGTTGGTCTGAGCCACTTCAAACTAAACGCGGGTGAAACCGCGGGGGACAGCTACTTTGTTATATTTACAACCTCCGGCAATATCTCAAAAATGCATTTCAAAATGTACATTAACAATTGTGACTATTTGACCAAATATTAACAACCAAACATTGGATAGCTTGCATTGGCACTCTCAAGGAGAGCAGGCTCTAAGACCAGACGGGTACTACATAGTACCCTTCACATGTGACAACTCATTCCGTGCACTTTCATATTCTAACAAAGTAATACCATGATTTGACAACATATGACTTTTCAAACTACATTTCTGCACAAAAGCCAGTTCACAAACACCACACTTAAATCTTCTATCATTATTATGTATTCTCATATGTTCTATAAGAGTTTTTTTCCTCGCATATGCCTTCTGACAAACCGTACACTTGAAAACTCTTTCACCACGATGCTTAATCATATGTTCATCCAGGGACTGCTTGATGAAAAATCCCTGACCGCACTCCGGACAAATGTGATTCCTCTCCATCAAATGCACTTTCTTTATATGAGAAGTTAATTTCGATTTTAATATAAAAGATTTATCACATATATTACACTTGTAAGTTGCTGCTGGTATATTATGTTCTTTATTCATGTGCCTGTTCCTTTGATAGTAACTTGTGAATGTCTCCGAACAATGTGGGCAGCTAGTTTTGTATCTCGCTGCTGTATTGTGAGTATACTTTTCATGGCACATCATACTGACTCGGGTACTAAATACCTTCTCACAGAATGAACATTTAAAAGTACCCAGCTGGTGAGTACGCTGATGGTTTTTCAATCTATGTTGATTTATGAAGCCCATATCGCATACTTCGCATATATAATTTCTGTAGTGGCCATTCATATGTTGGAGACACATTTTGAATGTCTCAAATCTGGAGTGACATAACGCGCAGTCTAAAATTTGATCAGCTGACAGTTTGAATTCTAGAATATAGTCGAATCTCTCGGGATACAATTTGACACTGTGTTCTTCAGTTAAATGTTTCTTTAAAAGAGCTATGTTCTCGCATTTTGTGTTGCACACTGTACAGTGTAACTCTGTAATATCTATTTTTATTGACAAATTGCTTTTATCCATTCTCTTGTTGTCGTGTATTTCGTCATTCTTATGATTTTCGTGCGTGTGAGTTCTCAATTCTTCTGGTAAGGGGAAGGCTAGCTTGCAATAAGCGCATATGACTCCGTATAGTGTTTTGTTGGCGAATGGTGTGCAATTTGAATACTTTAGTATATTTTCAACGTTGTGTTTGTGTTTGAAATTTTCATTGACGCATTGTTTGATGCGCGAAGACACTTTGTCAGTTTTCAGTATATTCGTTTGGGATAATGACCGTAGTGACCTTTTCATTTTATCTGAAAGAGATTGTTAAAGTGATTAATAGATTTCTAGAGTGGAGACCACGGCTCGGTAAACGTAGTGTAGGGCGCCCTCCAGCTAGATGGAGCGATGATATACGCAAGCTGGCTGGCAGCGGTTGGAAGCAAAGAGCTGAAGATCGAGCTCAGTGATGTGCCATAGCTGAGGCCTATGTCCAGCAGTGGACGGGGATAGGCAGATGATGATGATTTCTATATTGAAATATTTTCTTTTTATAATCACTATATATACGTATTTCACTCTTTTTTACGTTTTTATTATAAAAATATTTTTATTTTTCTCAGATTTTTGTGTGTAAAAAAATAATTTGGAATAACCGCTGTGCTTGCCTTTAAGTTCATTTAAAATACTACTTTTAATGTATTGTATAATGTAATGTTCTGTATGTATTTAGTTGGTAAGCCTCTATTCAATAAATAAATAAATCACTACATGGTATAAAACAAAGTCGCTTTCTCTGTCCCTATATCCCTATGTACGCTTAAATCTTTAAAACTACGCAACGGATTTTGATGCGGTTTTTTTTATAGATAGATTGATTGAAGAGGAAGGTTTTTATGTATTATACATGTGACATCCCACGGGAACGCGGGTAAAACCGCGGGGACAGCTAGTTATTATTATGGTAATAGCATTTAGGGTAGTTTTTATTGTTACCCTAGCTGCTGCTATGCGAGTTTATTTTATTTTATTTATTTTATTTCTGGCAGGACAACTCACTGCAGTTTCATCGCGATCGGATAAATAATATAGGAAGGTAACCAAAGGGTAAAACGGGACCTTATTACTAAGACTCCGCTGTTCGTCTGTCACCAGGCTGTATCTCATGAACCGTGATAGTGTGACAGTTGACATTTGCACATATATTTCTGTTGCCGCTATAACAACAAATACTTTAATTTTAGAGTAGTAGAGCTCTTCGTGCAGAGTTCGTCTGGGGAAGTACTACCACCTTACCCATTTCTGCCGTGAAGCAAGGTGCACTTGTATTACTGTGTTTCGGTTAGAAAGGTAAGGGGGCCGGTGAAATTACAGGCACAACAAGTTCACGTCTCAGGGCCGACAACGCATTGGAGAGTGTTGCAAATGTCCATAGGCGGCGGTCACCACTTACCATCAGGTGGACCGTCCGCTTGTTTGTCGGCCTATGTGGTATAAAAAAAAAAGCTTTATATGTCCCTATATCCCTATGTATGCTTAAATCTTTAAAACTACGCAACGGATTTTAATGCGATTTTTAATAGATAGAGTGATTGAAGAGGAAGGTTTTTATGTATAATACATGTGACATCCCATGGGAACGCGGGTAAAACCGCGGGGGACAGCTAGTTATTATTATGGTAATAGCATTTAAGGTAGTTTTTATTGTTACTCTTGCTGCTGCTATGCGAGTTTATTTATTTTTTATTTTATTTTATTTTATTTTTATATTTTTTGGACCATCTGCTTGTTTGTTGGCCCAAGTGGTAAAAAAAAAAAACTAAAAACAGAATAAATTAAATATTTAAGGAGGCTCCTATACAACACACATGATCTTTTTGCAGTTTTTATAGATAATGGTACAGAACCATTCGTACGTCCGACTCACACTTGACCGGTTTTTTATACATCATAGATAGATTGAGCCTGATTGAATAAAATGTGTCTTTATCGTTTTATAGAGTTTCAAGTAAAAACGGTTTTATAGAAGATTTCACTTCGTAAATAAAAATATTTGATTTTAGTATCGCATAATAGGGATGTGTCGTGACATGTCAAATCAGCAACTTTTTATTAAATGTCAAAACGATCGAATGTATGGAGTTTTGTATGAAATAGCAAGTTGTGACGTCATAAATGTACAGCGTCAAAAGATCTAGTCTTTTTGATTAAATTAATACTTAAAAATCATATTAATTCTAAAATTTTGATCAAATTTAATATATCCGTGTATTTTTGGATGTTCAATACACTGGCTAGTGTTTGATCATCAACAAAATAACATACATTAAATAATTTCACATTTCATAAAAAGTTGCTAATTTAACATGTCAGTCAACATCCCTGTTGTACAGCGTCAAAAGAGTTTTTTGGTTAGAAATCATAGAGGTACTTCAAAATCATATTAATTATGAAATTTTCATCAAATTCGATATAATATTCATGTATTTTTGGATGTTCAATACACTGGACAGTGTTTGATCATTTACCTTGAATACAGTATAGTTCCATGTTACCCTCCGAGTGAAGCTGCGGTAGCTAAAAAGTCTGACTAGGAGGGCCGTCTTTAAACTATTGGAGGCCCTGGGTACTAGGATAATGGAGCCTCTAGACCAGTGATGGGCAAAGTACGGCCCGCGGGACAACTCCGGCCCGCCGAGGGTCCATCGACATGGATAGTATATGGCCCGCTATAACTCCGTTTTGACGGTCGAGATGTATAAAGTAGATTCTAGTAAGTAGAAAAATAGATGCATAACCCATAAGTGAAGCTAAACTAGCCGCATAGTTCATGTGTTGCGTAATACAGGGCGCGAATGTTTTTATAATATTATAATTTAACACAAAATGCATTTTATCTATATTTCTGGCCTTCCTCTAGAACTTCTTAAACCTTGTGGCCCCCCATTAAAAAAGTTTGGCCACCACTGCCCTAGACTATGTTATGAGAGCTGTAAGACCGCGACACCGATTTGACGCCACGATCTGTCACTATGCGTTCTCTGAACAACGGCTTCCATTCCTTCCGAACTAGGGGGCCCCATAGATCGCGGGGACCTGGGCACTTGTCTAGAGTGTCCAATGGAAAATATGGCCCTGTACCTCTACCATGAGTTGCTATCGAAACTTACTTTAGTCACTGGCGAGTAAACGACCATCGAACCCGATCGACTCATACTACCGATTTTAGTTCTAAAGAACTACCTAAAGGTGACCGCTAGTGGCGCTGTACACAGTTGCCATAGACATGTTTTACGTTAAAAACTCATGGTAAAGGCACTGCTGACTAACTGCCCCCTGCGGTTTCACCCGCGTTACGGAGGTCTGTAATCCGCGAATTGACAAACGCGCACAAAGCTCTCAAAAGGAATATTTTTTATTCCGTTTTTGTTTCATATTTTTCATTGATACTCCGCTCCTATTGGTCTTAGCGTGATGATATATAGCCTATAGCCTTTCTCGATAAATGGACTATTCAGCAAAAAATATTTTTTTTTATTCGGCTCAGTAGTTCCTGAGATTAGCGAATTCAAGCAAAAAAACAAACTCTCTAGCTTTATACATATACAGGGTGAGATACCTTCGATACTTATGGAGAGTACTCGGTACTCGATTCTCGTTAAAATGATGTAATAAAATTAGGTGCTTAGTTTTTGACCAAAATTTCCTAAAAATAAGTGAAATGTGGATATTATACTCTCTAAACACGCCGCGGTGTTTGTTGTTTAAGTTGATCTACTCACGTGCGGCACGCGCTAGTCAACAACTTAGCGATTACCTATGGAAAATTAGGGAAAACGGATCATGCTCATGGGGATCATACATGGGGAGAGGTCTTGATGTAGGTAGGCAACAGCTGTACAGTGTACGTACCTATGTATTCTGTGTTGATAGCGCGCTGCGCGTGTCCAAGTATTGCGCAGGTAAATACGGGACTCTCGGTGTACTGATTACTAAGTTTACTAAGAAGTAATTTAATATTTATTTTTAATGTTATTTTTTTTCATCATATATGATCGCCAACTATCACGTCCTCAAATATTGAAGGTATCTCACCAGTCAGCCTGTATATTAAGTACTAGCTGTCCCCCGCGGTTTCACCCGCGTTCCCTCGGGATGCAACATCTTCCCGGCACAAAAAGTATCCTATGTTACTTCTAATACCTTCAAGAATATGTGTACAAAGTTTCATGATGATCGGTTAAGTACTTATCGCGTGAAAGCGTTAACAAACTTACATTCACATTTATAATATTAGTAGGGATAACAAAATGAGCATCTCACCGTGCTTCAAAACAAGTTGTCTGCCACTCCGCCTCTTGTGCGCTTGTTTTTTCTTTACCGTTACGTTGTTTAAGCCGAGCACTTCCGCCAAATTCTTGTTGTCTTCGAAATCTGATAGCTCCTCTTTTAATTCTGTAATTTAAAAAACGTATATTGGATATACAGTGTAAACTCTTTATAACGTTATCCTTTATAACGATAAACTCCCTATAACGTTGAAGTGAGCCCAAGTTGGTTGGTTTGTTCACTTTGTTTTGTTTTTTTTTGTTCACTCCATATAACGATAACTCTCTATAACGACAAAAAATGCTCAGTCCCTTGAGTTTCGTTATAAAGAGTTTACACTGTAATAGTACAATTCATTCTTCACACACCATAGAAGACGGACCAGGTAGCAAATGGCGCCAAAATAATTATTAAATTACATAGCGGTAGGAACTACGCTAGAGTAGAGTGGAGACCACGGCTCGGTAAACGTTGTGTAGGGCGCCCTCCAGCTAGATGGAGCGATGACATACTCAAGCTGGCTGGCAGCGGTTGGAAGCAAAGAGCTGAAGATCGAGCTCAGTGGCGTGCCATAGGTGAGGCCTGTGTCCAGCAGTGGACGGGGATAGGCTGATGATGAGAAAAGCTTATGTTAAAGAAGCACGTTTTATATTTAGAGCTTCTTGCTTTAACTTCTATAAATGTTGATTTTTCCAATAAAACCTATTTATTTATTAATCTAAACTGAAATACAATATATGTGATTTTAAACCATCGACTAAAGGGCGCCGACAATCTCGCCGGCAAGGCCTATAGGGCCGGCGCTGAGTACAGGTACATAATTTTTAGAGATATCTTATTATCTACATTATAAACTAAAATTAAAAATTTTAATGATGGAAAAATAATACATCATACTTTAATCCAATAGTGAGAATGGCTCGTCAATTAAACGAATTGTCTAAAAATAATTCAGAAGTTGATATTTTTGATCGTAAGTTAAGCAATTTTAAAAATACCATAAAATATATCCTCCAAATCAAACCGATTGGTTCATACCCAGCAGATAAATTAAGTCTAAATAAATAATATTTTTATCTATATTGTCATTTGGGAGTGCTCATATGGAGGAGCGAGGTATGAGACTCCTCCATTTAAAAGGGAAGATCTTCCGCCAGGCTAGGTGATCATGCCTGGGGACCGCGGTCCAACTGTTGATGTTGGATCCTTGTATATATGTCAAATCCTGAGAGAATCTTGATAGTGCGATGTAGGATTCTCGCGTGCTTCTACTCGATCATAGATGTCGCCACATCACTGTAGTGCGGGCGGTGAAGGATTTGTAGGCGTGTTCATAGATGTCGCCACACTCACTTGCACTTTCATCGCATTCGTCTTGGTATCCTTTTCTATTTTTGTTTTTCTGTATACATAATAAGTTGGGGAAAAAGTTCCTTCGCATTTTTTAAGAAAATTCAAAACATTTTTAATATATGTAGTTTATTTACATTTAACTAAAGTATGTAGGTACCATTTTGTTCGATAACTTTTTGTCATCTTGTAGGTAGGGACATGATCCCATTGCTATAGAAATTTTGGGACTTCTGATTAAAATACTGCGACATGTGGTTTTGACAGTCCTCTCGTGATGTTAACCTGACACTGCCTAAAGAATTCTGAAGAGACCGAAACAGGTGGAAATCTGAAGGTGCAAGGTCAGGACTATACGGCGGATGCATTAATACCTCCCAGCCAAACTCTCTTAATTTTTGCTGAGTGGCTAAAGATGTGTGAGATCTAGCGTTATCATGATGAAAAACCACACCCCATCTGTTGATTAATTCCGGCCGCTTTCTCTCAACTTCTTGCTTTAATCTCATTAGTTGTTCGCAGTAGAGTTCAGAATCAATGGTCCTGCCTGGTGGTAACAGCTCATAATGAATAATGCCCTTCCAATCCCACCACACACACAGCATCACCTTGTTGCGAGTTACGCCCGGGTTTCACCACAGTCTGTGAAGCCTGACCGGCCTTTGACCACGACCTTTTTCGCACGTTCTTGTCGTATGTGATCCACTTTTCATCACCAGTTATCAGCTTCTTCAAAAATGGTTCGGTTTCATGACGTCGTAATAAAGAATCACAAATGAGTACACGGTTCATTAGGTTTCTTTCAGTGAGCTCGTGAGGTACCCAAATATCTAGCTTTTTTGTGTACCCAGTTTTTTTCAATCGCATACGTAGGGATATAGGGACAGAGAAAGCGACTTTGTTTTATACTATGTAGTGATTACGGTCGAATTTCGACCACTAGAAGATGTATATAGATGGATTTAATTAATATGAGACACTTACCTTCTTCAAGTATAAACATGCTATCGTCATCTAGATCTGTTATTTCCTCCTTCACTTTAGGTGCAGTCTCATCTGGAAAAACAAGCACTTTTAGGCTTTTGTGTAAAAATGGCGAGCTGAACCGTCCGGTTCCCCGCGGTTTTACCCGCGTTCCCGAGGGGTATCACATTTTCCCGGTATAAAAAGTAGCATATATGTTATTCCAGGATATGCTCTATCTATGTGCCAAGTTTCATCCATATCCGTTTAGTAGTTTTTGCGTGAAAGAGTAAGAAAAATACTTACATACAAACATTTCCTCTTTATAATATTAGTATAGACAAACTTATGTGGATGTCGCATATATATTTTAGCTGTCCCCCGCGGTTTCACCCGCGTTCCGGAGGTCTTATGCGAACTGTCAAACACGCGCAGTTAACACTAATAATACCAACACTTACTAGGTACCTATTTCTACCATAGCGGGTTAAATGTGACTTTATTGTTCCTGCTTGAATGTATGAAATATGGTTGTTAGGAAGGGAAATAAATAGTATAACTGTATATTAATAAGTAAGAAAAAGTCATGAAGTCAAATGTGCAAAAGCAATAAGATGATACGTGCATTTTTAATGCAAATTTCAAAATGGGTCGTTTGACCCGGTTATGGTATGTTTAGTGTTAAAATAGTTGTAATTCTTTAAAATTCTCGCATTTTGTCAATAATTATATGCGTGTATTATACGAGTACATAAAAACCTTCCTCTTGAATCATATGTATTAAAAAAAACGCAACAAAATCCGTTGCGTAGATTTAAAGATAATAATAATAATAATACTTTATGGTTGAAAAATAAATGTTGTTAACAAAGTAGTTCACTAGCATTCCCTGTGTCGTGGAGACTAGTGTCTTTCATCTTAACAATAAAATACAAAAAATGTTGCCTTAATATAGTCTTATAAAAAAAAAAAAATTATTAAAAATAACAATGTAATGGCACTGATTTCAGATCTAAGCATACATATTATGTATATCAGTTATCAGGTTTGGAATCAGATACTTCTACAGAGGCTGTTTACAAATAATGTCCCATATTCAATTTATATTATAATTAAGATCTTATTATTGAGGAATATTTATTGGCGCACTTTTGGTGAAAAACCGTTTGAAATGCCGTGACGCCAAACGGCATGACGCATTCTTTCAACCAATTTTGAGATTTCATATCTAGTGGGTCGTCCCCATTTTTAGACTTTTAAAACCTTTTTCTGTTTCAATGCTAATTTATACATCGTAATGTTACAGTACGTCAATTCTAAATTGAATACTATTTATTCAGTTTAGGCCCACGGAGGGCACTTATGAAGGTCAAATTTAAAGTTACTGAAGCTACCTCTCTGTCTCGCTGGCTCGTGTCTCTTTTGCTTCTCAGTGAAAGCAGTCCTCTTAAACCAATTGCCGAATTTTTTCAAATGTCTTACCTTTAACAACATTATCACATCTCAGTTTACTCTCCACCTTCTCTAGCAACTCCCTCTGGCACTGCTGCACTTGATGTTTGAACTCACACGCGTCACGGAGGCGTGTGATGCACGGCTCGCAGATTCCGTCCACATCGTCCATGCCAACTATTATCTAAAACGATAAAAAAAAATCAAAGCCATTTATTCAGTTTAGGCCCTCGGAAGGCACTTATGAAGGTGAAATTTAAAGTTACTGAAGCTACTACCGGTCCAGAAGTCAGCCTTCAACTGAGAAGCACTGGCAAGAAACTCAGCAAGGTCACATTCTTTTTCATTTTTATTAAATAATTTTTTATTTAAATTTTATCTATTCTGACTTATTGGCTATTTTATAATACAGTGTAAACTCTTTATAACGAAACTCAAGGGACTGAGCATTTTTTGTCGTTATAGAGAGTTATCGTTATATGGAGTGAACAAAAAAAAACAAAACAAAGTGAACAAACCAACCAACTTGGGCTCACTTCAACGTTATAGGGAGTTTATCGTTATAAAGGATAACGTTATAAAGAGTTTACACTGTATCAATATTATATTTAACAATTACAAAATACTTAAAATAGGTAACTTAATATAAATAAATTGCTTAGCAAGTTTATTATTTATAATCTACTTTATTTGGTGAGCTATTAGTAAAAGTAGTTTTAAATGATGGTGATGGAAGTATGTGTGTTGAGGGTATTAAGATACCTGGAACACCACAAACATTTGTGTGCATGTCATAATGATAATATTGTTGGACATTTGTTAACACAGAGCTTGTAGTGTGGAAATCATATACTAATACCCTGATGTTTGACTTTTTACCATCCATACTATGCAAGGCTGTCTTTAAACAATTGGATGCCCTGGGCACTATAGAATAATAGGGCCCATTAGATTATGCTATAAGAGCTCTAAGAGCGCCACACATCAATCAGATCTGTTGTCTTCTCTGTAACCTCTGGGCATCCAACAGCTTCCATTCCTTCCGTAACATGGGTTATCAGTTGGTGATGTAAACTAAAGGGCCCCATGGATCGCCGAGCCCTGGGAAGTTGCCCAAAGTGCCTAAGGTGAGGTAAAAAATAAGTGAATACTACTCCTATTTAGGATTTATACTTACTATTGACAATAATAAGTAAACTTATTTACTTAAACAAATATTTTTTTTTTTAATTCTAAATTTGGATTGCCTGTAGGTACAATAACATGTTTAAAATAGCTAAAAAAGAGCAAAGAGGTGATGTAGGAAGAGTATACAAAAGATCATCTTTAATATTTTTATACCATGGTCTGCTTTTATTTAAATATGAAACTTTTTGGCTTGATAAAAGATATACCAAATTATTTCATAAAATTAGACCAAATTTTTCATTATCTATGTCAGTAGGTCTACATTGTTCACCAATTCAGAATCATAATTCTTGTGTTGCCTACCTAATAAACCCTAGAAGATATCTGGTTCTCAAGTGTAACTTAAGTCCAGAACACCCCAGTTCCCGCTTGGTGAGACTGATAATACGAAAGTTTTACTTAGTGGTATCAATTTCAATAACATTACCTACAATATTGTAATGAAAACAGCAGGAAAGCTTAAGAAAGTTATTATTAAAACTTGAACGAAGTTTTATGGACTTTCAACCAAATAAACAGTCTTTAAAAGTTTACTAGCGTAACAGCCTCTTACTTTCTAAGACAGCAATACATCTTAGATACTAGTACTTAATAAGAGAGCTAAATAATTCAATATAAAAAAAATATACACTATATTTACGTGAATTTCGAAGCATTCTTGTAACATGTCAGAATAGATTTCGGTCTTCCCAAAGACTGCATAGGGTGCCTTCAGATCTTTGTCTGGAGGCCTGAGAAGACAACAGCGGCAAGGTTTGACCGTCTCCATAACTTTACACAAGGTAAATACACGGTTCCTAATTAGAAAGAAATATTCCAATCCAAAGGATAGAAAGCAGTACAATTCTATTTTCTGTCAGGTGTCAAATGAGTGACAGTGACAGGTGACAGACAGTATATTCTGTCGAAGAGTATTTTGATGTAAGGGTGCCAGAGATTATTAAATTGGAAATGAAAGGGGATAAAATATATCAATAAGTACTCGAATAATACTTTTTAAGTTCTGTAGTATAAAACACATTAGGTTCATATAAGGATTCAATAATCCAATATAAAATTCTAATTCATTTGTAGAATTGATGCCCACGGGGAGCACTTATAAAGGTCTAAGTTACTAAACTATCACCTGTGTGGAAGTCAGTTTTCAAATGAAATGAACTCAGAAAGAAACTCAGCAAGGTAACATTTTTTTAATTGACCTTATTTGACTTTAAGGCTATAATATTTTTTTAATGCTTAATATTTCTAAAATACTTAGTATAAACATTTTAAATCGAAAAGGAATGGCAATGGTTGGAAATATATCGACTGTTTTTATTAGATCTAGAATACATTACTACATATACACACACACACACACACATTTACTCATTTACTTACACATTTATACACACTTACGCACCAAGTTGACTACTGTAATTAAAAGAAATGGGGGCCTGGAGCTCCAAAATACAGGCCCAGGCTTAGTTTGGACTCCAGATCTCCCTCAAATTGCAATTTTTTCCCAATCTTCCTGTCAACTGTATTTTATCATTACATGTAATTTGTGGAGATAAATAAAATAAATAAAATAAAAAAAAAAAAAAAAATAAAAAAAATTGTTACCACAGAAAGAAGGCAAAATATCGACATGTTTCGCAAGCGATACATGCCCGTGCAGTACGGAGTCAAAGGTGGGAGCAAGACCTGTAGTAGGTACCCACACGCTTGCACTGGGGGACTCAGGGTGCGGGCTTGCGGCAGTGGCGCGCACTACTTGCTGAAATGCGACATAGATGGACGAAAAATTTGAGTCGATGGATAATTAGATTGTGTGGTTTTATGAAACCACGGTAAAAGTGAAACTTTTTTTCACATTATAGACATTTAACTAAAAATTTTTGGAATAATATTCCATTAAGGGTATAAAAATCGCTTTATCAATCTTAATTTTACACTTGGAAAATTGGAATGATAATGGGAAATGATAAAAGTAGACTAAATCTTCAACTAATATTGGCCTTGGCTGCTCTGGCGAGCGCCTTTTACTTTATCCCTACTCCGCGGCCGACCGTCACGCGACATGCAACACACAGACCAAACAGTTTGACACGATCTAATAAAAGTTTCACTTTAAAACCGAAACGGTAGATAGGCACTTGCGCTATTTCGCGCCTTAGTAGTATGGAGTGTCGAAGTAAAAGAGGACCAACTTGTATGGGGGATTTGTCGAAAAAGTGTCCACTTGTAAACAGCAAATTAAGTTTCGAATTCTCACCGAAATTGCGCTAGTGTAGCAAGTGGAAATGCTGGGTTGGTTTCCGGTAATGCTATAATACTATTTTCTATTTACAATTAATTGAGGTACTTTACTGTATAATTTTATTCCATACTCATGTTTGTCTATATATTATAGTAATTAAGAAAAATGCGCTGTAACAAAACGGAAATGTTTCTTTCCTTTTCTATTAATTTAGTATCCTACTCTAATATTTGTGGCGCTCTATTTAAAATTCTTCCAGATGCTACAGTGGAGCCACCTTAATTTGTTCCCTTTCAACGGCCATTTTTTAGTACACTGAGATGGTCCTCCTTTACTTCTACACTCCATACTCAGTAGGCATAGGCAGTGTAGACATTAGTGTTGCCAAACTATCGATATCTCAGAACAACGCTATCGTTGCTCGTGAAAAAACATCTATCGATAGTATTGTTACTCGTGAATAAAATCTAGAAACTAGTGTGCGCTGCGACCGGGGCGCTGGGAGTGGGGGAATCGGGGTGCCCCGATTCGGTTTTGGAACAGATTCGACCAAAGTCAGCCATAAATAAGACACATTAATTTCGTATTTTTTCGAAAGACAAAAAATCGTAGTCCAGTGTACAAGTGCAGGTCAATTGTGAAGGCAAACAATCAAAGTCCAGATGAAAAGCCAAAGTCGTCGAAGAAAACCACAACAAAAACACCAAGAGTACATTCACGTAACTCGGGAAGAAACGGAATGAACGAAAACAAATGACACGGACATATGTTTAATTTTTTTTAACGTTCCGTTTCATAGAATTTGCAAGACACTTTACACCACAGACAATGTACTTGTACAGATTTGGTTGTCAATCGCCCATTTTAACGTTTCGTTTTTCCTTTTTGTGATTTGAGGTTAGTTTACATTTCTATTAATTTCTCGAAAAATATGCATTACCTTTTAATAAGAGTGATAGCGTTATAATTAGGGATCCAACCCCTACCAACTACAACCATTTTTACCCCCCTCCGCGTGCGTGACTATACTAGACCACAACCGAGGTCTGTTTCATATTCTCTATTTCATAAGCATGTTGCAGCCATTCGAAACACATTTATTTTTTTATGATGTGTTGCTGCAATAAACGACCGATATCCGCTCTTTCACCGCCCACCATTATCCGCTCGCTGGTATACGCCGCGTCATAATTATAGACGCTATTACCCACTTGAATTTTACTTGGTTAAAATTTTTAATCACGATCTTTAGACGAGTATTAAAGCTTTGTATACGTCGAAAAGTGTGTTTCTAATATGGATTTATTATACAGTCTCGAAAATAGTCTTGATTTGATAATTAGTAAATTGCGGACCGAAATGTCCGCGCTTAACGTTGAAAAAAAATGTAAAGCAATTCGGATCTAATATTATTAGCTACACACTTACTGAAAGTCCTGAGGCCTTTTCATACTTCAATATTAATAAAGCACGCATGTTTACCATTACTTTAATAAGATATTTCTTTATCATTTAGATATCGAGTTTTTTGTGTATAGATTCAACAGATTCCGATATGAATCGATTCAAGAATCTATATTATGTGGGAAGAATGGCTATCCTTACCCTACCGTGATAAAATAAGTGACAAATAAACGTAATACAACGCTCTATTGAGATGGGCTCACCACGCCTACTTACAATTTCCACTTTTTCTTTGTATTCAGTGTCAGAAAATCAGTATCTTGTTTTGACAACACTATTTTCGAAACACACAACATCTATCTATATGCTGGCAGCACTGTAAACCAAAGTCTTTAGTTGGATAGAAAATGGCGGAGCTTCGATTGTGTTGCGTCCGCTTTATGTTTTCAATATAATTAATGTAACTTAGGTTTAAATGTTAGTTTACTGTGTTAAAAATGATGGAATCTCCGATGCTTAGTGGTTCGTGTCGTTGCTGCGCTTCGGAGGGCGCGTACAAAGATGTTAAGAGCTCATATCATTGGATGGGCGAGGAAGAAATCTATGCCGACATGTTGAAGGACTGTTTCGACATTAGCGTAAGTAATTTCTTCCAAATTCATCTGAAAACAAGAAAAGTAAACACGACATTGACGTACAATTAGCTACATATTGAGACAATGCATAGTTTATATAATATTTTGTATATTCAGTGAACAAACCGAACTTATTGCCTTTTCTCATTAAGTCACTATACTTATCTATTATTGCAAAAATAAGTGTTTATTATACATCAGCTGATGATAACTCAATGGCATAGAAATATCACTGTGAAACTGTGTTATCGGGCCTGATTGCTTAAGAATAATGCATGACCATCTGGAGCCACAGTTTTATTGTTTTTTTTTTCTCATCTCATCGCACCACAATGGTGGTTAGCACTAGAATCAGACTGGATCAGAAGTTAGCTTATAATATAGTACCTCATCATGTTGACTGTCTGTGCATGTATAAATAATGCATTTTTGATCTAGCTCTTATGTCCATGCACAATATGTAGCACATTCATCAATGTTAACTCTAAAAATTTTCATAAGGTCCTAAAATAGAACAGGTTATCATATAATACCCATGGACATACCAAGGACCATAACCAAAATAACATGGACATCCAACATGGTAAATGACCTGGGAGTCCAATAAAATAAATATCCTGGGACATTCTTTTACACACGGCCATCTGATCAAACTAAGCACAGCTTGTACTGTGGAAACCAGATAACTGAAATACACATAAACTACTTTTTATTTGTCTAAATACATACAATATACAGATATTTACAGCCAGACACAAAACAGACATGCTCATGCACACAAATGTTTGTCCTGGGTGGGAATTGAACCCACAACCTGCGACTAGGGAATGCAAATCTCCCGAGATTGGGGCTCAAGCGAGATCCCGCGAGTTTATCAATAACAATACTGCAAGATCTCGCCAATTTCGAGATCTCGCGAAATGAGCATTTTTGCAAGTAATCACAATATTTGAATAAATTAGGAAAAAAATAATAGATATTATTAGGTAAACATTTATTGTTATGAATTTTTTCAATAGACTTATATATATATATATATAATAATAATAATAAAATAATCATAAATATAATATTATATATATATATATAAAAATGTATATACAGTGGACCCCCGGTAGTCCGACAAACATTTTGCAGGGCAGTGTCGAACTATCGAATTCGTCGGATTATAGAGTACTGCCTAAGACCCCCTATAGTCCGGATTTTTTTACAAAAGAGTACCTTGTAATCCGACAAATTACAGATCCAATGATAAGATTCTTTATACATACATAGTATATGTATATACATATGTACATATGTACATATATGTACTCTGAAATACTAATTATACTTCATTATGTATGTCAAATTTAGTAAATTAAACAACAATAGAGAGCTTACGTTTTATTATAAAATTAAGGTCATTAATGCTATAGAACTTACAAAAAATATGCAATAACTTTTCGTTAGGAAATAATTGTGTACAAACAAATGTACATATGTACTAAAATAATCAAAAACTATGAATCAATTATGTAGTTTAAGAAGCATGCAAATATTCATCAATTTTTTTTTGTTTAACATTGTTGAAATGCGAGATAAATAATAGACCATGTCGGATTACAGGGGGCGCCGGATTAGACAGGGGCCGGACTACCGGGGGTCCACTGTATATATATACACTATATAATAGACTATAATTTTCTAATAAACTTCGTGTAGTAAACGTTGACTTACGTATCTATCAAATATCAAATGATCGCAACTCCGTCCGTGTCAGTCCGCGCTTCGAATAAGACGTTTTTGTGCTCGACTGCAATCTCGTTAAACTCGCGAAATCTCGCCTTTTTTTCGTCCGAGATCAATCTCGCTAAAAAACGCCGAGATTGCATTCCCTACCTGCGACATGGCAGTCTTAGTCGCTAACAACCAAGCCAACTGGCCTGTCAAAAGTCCAAAGCAATGGTTCACTTCTAGAACTTTTTCAATCAACATCATAAAATTCTGATGACAGTTAAGTTCACCAAGTGACGGGCAAGAGGAAGGTGGCATATGTGAAATATGCATCACACAGCTACGCAATGCTGCTAACTTCAGGAAGCAAGTGCTGCACACTGAAGAGCAGTTCAAAAATAGACTTCAAATTGGAATTTTTAAACGTAAGTGTTGGAATTCAAAGTTCTGTAAAGATTGTGGATTCTCCATTATTATATTTTTTTATTATATAGTAGCTGAGATCTTAGTGTAGAGTTCATCCGGGGAAGTACTACCACATTACCCATTTCTGCCGTGAAGCAGTAGTGCACTTATATTACTGTGTTTCAGTTAGAAAGGTAAGGGGGCCGGTGAAATTACAGGCACATGAGACTTAACAACTTCACGTCTTAGGGCCGACAAGGCATTGGCGATGCCCCTAGAGTTGCAAATGTCCATAGGCGGCGGTGACAACTGACACCATCAGGTGGACCGAAAGCTTGATTGTCAAAAAAAAAAAATTTTTATCATCATTTTTATTTTATTATAATTTTTATTTAGTTTTAAATTTTATTTGATTATAATTGTTATTGTATTATATTTATGACGTGATTGCAATTGACCTCAATCTCACCTGATGGTAGATGAAGATGAGGCCGAAGATCATTTTCTGTTATTCTTATTATCTATTTTATTTATTAGAATTTTTTTTTTAAGAGTCCCAAGTTTTAAGTTTCAGGGAACACAGACTTTACTAACCGCAGACTATCTCACTGGGGAGTAAAAATCTCCCAGATTAAAGGTCTTATGATAAATTCCCTTTGCAATCCAATACAAGCTATAGTAAATGGTTTCTATACCAAATATTTTTTTTATTTTTGGTTTTTGACTATGAGAACTAAAATACAAATATTTACTCTACAATAGTTAGGAACTCATCTGTTTAACAAATGAGATAAGTGATTGATAAAACCTCTGGTATCCAAGGTAAGAAATAATTGGGTTATGGACACCAAAAATTGCCAGAATAATGTAACAACGTCAAGTTGAATTGCCATGAGAGGTGGTGTAGGGCTCCTGGCTTTCTATTTTTTTTTAATACCACATGTGCCGACAAACAAGCGGACGGTCCACCTGATGGTAAGTGGTCACCGCCGCCAATGGACATTTGCAACACTAGGGGCATCGCCAATGCGTTGTCGACCCTGAGACGTGAAGTTGTTAAGTCTCATGTGCCTATAATTTCACCGGCCCCCTTACCTTTCTAACCAAAACACAGTAACACAAGTGTACTACTGCTTCACGGCAGAAATGGGTAAGGTGGTAGTACTTCCCTGGACGAACTCTGCACTAACAGCTCTACTACTCGAAGGAGTTTCTAAGGACTGATTCTTTGTAATGATATCCACATTGTCTTTCTACATCTTGCCAGTTTTAATAATAAGTTTTCTCTTCACACAGCTGAACTTGTGAAAGTTGAGATTCCTGGCGAAGATGAAAATGACTCAGATGACAACAATGCGTCAGCAGATGAGGTATATTCGGGACCAGGTGATTATTTTATGTATTTTTTACACTATAGGGTAACTCTGCTCCGACAACTTCTGCTATGTACTGCTGAAGGACATAAACAAGTCTCTAACTCATAAAAAAGTATCCTGCAAGCAGTGGCGTAGCTAGATTACCAATGGCCCTGGGGCAAAAAATTAAGTAGGGCCCCAACTAAACTATTTGTTTGTAAAATCGTTTGGTCCCCCTCTCCTCCAGAGCTTGGGGGCCCGGGGCACTGCCCCATCTAGCTGAAGATGTTAAAGTTCATTGTTAGTTTAAAACTAAGAACAGGTTATAAATATGCTATCTGTAGCATATACAACCTTACTGCTGAATACTGAAGCAATCTTAGATATGCCAATAAATCAAAAACTGCAAATATCAGCATGCAACTGATTTTGATTGTGCTGACGTTAATAGGCACCGGTAACCACTTACCATCAGGTTGACCACCTGCCTAATGAATAAGGGGATTCAGCTAATGCCAACATCACGGCGAGCCGGGCCGAACGAGGCCTCTTAGTGCGGACCTCTTTCGCAATTTCGTACCTAGTGAAAGAGACAGAGAGCACGGAGGCCGCGGCCAAACATCTGCTTGCCTATTTGTGTGCCAACGTGAGAAAACCAGTCGTCGAACTTAGTCTTGCCTCTTTGGTAGTATCTTGTGTAGTCAGACCACAGATATAATTTTTTTTTAACTCAAGTACTTAAAAACAGACTAAGCATTAAACCTTCTCTTAAGTCCATTTGCCTATTAAGAAAAATGTATGGCAAACTTGAAAATTTCGAAGTGGAATTAATCAGTCAGCTGTTTCTCCAAAGCAATACAAAGTACAGACCCCTAACTGATATATTATAAAAACACACAATTTCAGAATTCGAAGTCCCGATCAAATCCGAATCGCCCGAGGAACCGAAGCCGAAGAAGCGTGCAGCTAAGAAGGCGACCACAACTCGCGCCAAAAAGGCGAAAACTGATGACGCTGAGACTTCAACAAAACGTAAGTGGCTAGTTTTGATTGATAGCGGCGTTGGTTGTGTGTGCACGCGGCTTTATACGTGACGTCACATTTCGATATGTTCCTCAAGTAAGCGGTATATAATAACATGTTAAAGTCGCCTAATTAAAGTCGAAGGGTTATCAAAATACGTAGTTTAGACCCTAAATAGACTCTTAATAAGGTCCAAGCTTCTGAAATCATAATTTTATAAAGTCGTTAATTACGAAAAAAAACAAAACTGAAGTGTGGTCTACTGAAATTAAAATGAAGAATATCGCATTGAATGAATCAACTGAGAGATCAAGCTATCTCACTCCCACTTACGTCCGTAAGAAAGAGTAAAAGAGAGAAACATCGTAGAAGAGGATGATTGTGATTATTAACGAAAGCTCAAAAGGAAGTGAATTAAATGCAAAAATTACTCAACGGATAAGAATGGAATGGTGCCGAAGTAGATGGCAGCACAGGAGGTGACGTCGGTAGCGACACCAAGCGTCTAAAATTGGAAACTGACATCAAACTTTTTTTAAAACTATCGTAATAAAAAATAAAAAAGGGAAACACATTTTTATTAAATACTGGCCGTTTCCGACCAGGGTTGCACGGCGATCCTTTTTTTGCGGCAAGAACCTTCGCAGGCGTACCTAGAACGACTCCTTAAAGTTTCATCACTATCGGATATAGTATTAGAAGGCAAAGGGTACAAAATTTTTTTTTTATTATGTCACAATAAAAAGTACAGTCACTCAAAAATTATTTGTTATCATACTAAAACGATTCTAACTGTACTTAATAGCTTGGCGTTATCACACAACCAACGTTTTCGCTTTGTTAGGTATTGGAAAAGCTGCCTGTGTAAAACAATTTTCATATTTTTCTATATATAGCCTATAACCATCTCGGAAAAAATCCGCGTCGAATGGTAGCAGTCCCATCCCGATATGTTCAGTAGTTTTGAGATGATGGTGTGTCAAAGAAACCCTATTTTCCATTATTTTTAAAATACAATTTATTATACTAAAATCGTTTCTAAAATTGCTATTTAACAACAAGAATGACAGGGGCAGCTTATCCGAGACGTATCATATATTTTCTTGTGTAATTTAAGATTTGAATAAGTTTTCTGGTATTGCAATATTATCTTTGCACTTTGTCATATATATCCAAGCTTTCAAAAGGAGATTTTAGATAAAACTTTTATGTAAGTAAGTCTGGCTTTCATTCTGGGGCTTGAAAGAATTTTATACTCGGCAGTCCGAATAATTTATTAGAATTATACTTCGCTACTAAACATAAATGTTGTATTAGCTGAAGCTATAATAAAAAAAAAGATACTACTTATATACTAGGGTGGTCCTTATTCCTAAGAAAAAAAATGTTTTTCTTTAATTTCGCGGGGCACCACGTAATTTGATTATATACCATAAGGTTTCAGTAATTTCTTTGAATTTTATAAATGACATTTAGAGGTCACTACCAAGGTTTGAATTTTAAATAAAAACTCCCAAATCTGTATTTGTTAATTTATTTTATTTTTATAGATAAGACATAAAAAAGATTACAAAATTATTGTTGTGGTTATTTCCTAGGCCTATTTCCAGCATTGAATGGCTTCTTTAGCAATAATAAATAAAAAGTCTATGACAATCTTCACACTCATGGCTTCTATTGAAAAAGGCCTATGTCCAACTATATTTCTACTGGTTGACGATGATAAAATTTACATAGGGCTACATGATCTTAAACTACAGAGCTTATACTATGGAAACCTGATATACAAAACAAAAAAATATTGTGATTGCTTTTTTAAACATTTCTTTTTTGTTTAATGAAAATTAAAACTTTTTTATTCAATGGTCTATTATTGCCTTTACAAGCACTTATGAATAGTTCAAAAAATTCAAAATTCGAAACCATATATTCAGTTTAGACCCTCTGAAGGCACTTATGAAAGTCAAATTTAAAGTAGCTAAAGAAGCTACAACCGGTTCGGAAGTCAACCTTCAACTGAGAAGAACCGGCAAGAAACTCAGCAAGGTTACATTCTTTTTTATATAAATTTTATCTACACAAACATTTTGCCTATTTTATAATATCAATTCTACATAATTTTATATTTAACAATTACAAAATACTTTGTATAGGTAACATTCAAAAACATGACAAAAAAAAGAAATAACAAGACTACAAAATAGAAAATCACAATAATTACTTACAAATTAAACAAGAAAATTAGAGGTGCACTGTGCAGAGAGTAGCTATTTCCAAACATCTTCAATATCATGAACTAACTTGTAATACGCTTTTTCTTTCAAAACATTCCTAATATAATTTTTAAATTTATGATCAGACATTTTGGTTACTGACAGCGGTATCTTATTATAAAATCGAAACACAATTACCAAGAAATGACTTGTTTACTTTAGTTAGTATAAAGTATGGAACAACTAACTTAATAGTCTGGCTCTAATACCTGTTCGGAAGGTTTTTTTTACTGAGAAGGGCAATAAACTCAGTAAAGGTTTCAAAATAGAAACTAATATGAACTACATACCACATAACAATACATAACTTTTTTTTTTTTTTTTTGTTGTTCTGGTATCGGCAATCAGTCCTCAGACTATAAGCAGATGAGTTCTTTCAGTTCTTGACAACAATACATAACTAAATAAAAAAAAAACAATACATAACTAAATAAAAATAATGAAGTTTGCAAAGTGATCGCAAACTACTAATTCATAAGAGTACCGAAGACGTGGTTAGCTGGCCCAGATATTGTAGACCGCCTACAATATAAGCCTTAAAAGGTATCAAAATATAGGTAACGAAAGTCAAGGAAATATAAAAAGGAATATGAAGATTGAATCAGTTTTCGAGGTAACACCATTTTGGAGAACGCAGGTAAGGATTTCTCCCCTTGGAAGCTTGGTATATTCCAAACGCATTTGGGCATTTGTTACCCAAAACAACTGCTTTTTAATATTGCAATACCTATGTGTGTTCATGCATGATTAGTTTTTAATATGCAATCTAATAGGCACTTTAAAAAACCATCGAAAGATAACCTCTGTGTTGCCTTTGCAACAATATTTACTTAACCCCTTCTTCAATTGAAGAAAAAAAAACTATTAACTATTATAAATGTCATAATTCTGGTGATGATATTTAATCGACTAAGATATTCAAAGTCATTATAGCAAAAAAAATACGTAACGTTATGGAGCACTGGAGATTACTAAAAAAAAGAAACCTGATTTCAAAGATCAATCCAATTTTGAGTTCACTTGTGATATGCCATATGAGTTGCTGTAGTAATGTAGATAAGGGCGAAAATTTACTAAATTCTAGTATTTCTAGAAAGATGTGAATGTGTTTGTTAGGTGCTAAAACTAAATACGAATCGAAAAAAATTAACACTATGGCCAATTGGTGAGTTTCTTTTTTGTATCTATGGTTAAACAAATTGATGGGACCTATATTCATATGGTGATTGACTAGTTCAGATTCAGGTGATCTAGAAACATTATTTTTAACATTAAGATCCAGAGAGAATATATTTATTATATGTAAGCCAGTGTTTTGCAATCAATAACAGATTACGTTCTGACTTTGGTATTTTTTTTTTAATTTTCGTAATTTGTGGTGTACTTCTGCATTTAATAAGTCTTTATTTAATTTTTTTTTTTAAATAGCTTCACGTATTTAAGACTACTATACCCACAAACTAAAAGTCACATTTAGGTTCAGAGACCTGGGCTTCGATTCTGTAAGGAAAATGACAGTAGCTCAAAGATGCTTCGTCGCGGGCTCTACACTTTGTCTCTTTCGCTAACTACTCAATTACGTGAGAGGTAAGCTCTCCGAAGCCTTCGTGTGCTAGCTCGCCGACGAAGTTTGTTAGCTGAATAAGGGCGCTGATGCCTAAGCATCGTGACGTCTATCGCAAACGTAGTGTCACATTCGTGCTAGGGGTTCTGCAATAATAAATTACTAGATTAAAAATGGCATAATGGGAGATGAGTCTAATTGTGGATGAACATCTTGAAAGCCATTTTTAATTCATACTTTTTGTGCTGAATTTAATATGACTCCACCTACATGTTACAAAGTATCATACATTTAATTGGACTTCTAGTAATGGAAGACTGTAACAGTTATTGAAGGCAGGCTATATTAATATTACTAGGAATACTTTCGATTCTAAATTGTTTCACGTTGGATCAACTATGTAAGTAAGCTGAGTATAAAAATCCTAAAACATAAGTGCACGGAACGGATAATGGTCAAACTGACGAAAAGTCCTTAATAAGAACTCGGAAAATGACAGCAGAAAGAGACAAACAGCACTGTCGACAAATTACTAGATGCCTTATTTCTAGCATATTAGAAGCCACATCGTTTCTGGCACGTATTTGACAACTTTTTGTTATCGTGCAGCCCATTGAACTCGTCGCTCGCCTGGCTAAGATCACGTGACAAAAAGCCGAAGTTGTAATGCCGAAATCCGATGTAGTTGTCAAGTTGCAACTGGCTGGGAAGTTGGCAACTGGCTAGAAAGGGCTATTAAAGCTTCTGGTTTGATCCGTTGAGAACTGTCTCAGTGCCAATGTATAGATGAAATTGTGTGTGAGCATGGATGCATCTTCTTTTCTTCGTATACTGTTGCTCAATGCCTGATTTATTGGAGGGTCCATCTACCCTTATTGATACTTGTACGAACTGATCTTTCTTAATTTTAAGGTCGACAAAGAAAGTTTAATTGCTATTTTATTAGTAAAACAACTGTATGTAACTATTATATATAGATATAAGAATAAACATTTTAAATTGTTCGCAGTGTGATTTTTTTTATATCAACTTTCAAACGAACCTCTAACCCAAAAACAGTGATAAAAATCGGTGATGAAATAGAAAAAAAGCAATTGCACGAAAAATAATACCCTCACAACGCCGCAGCCAGCCCATTAATGATAAGAAGACATAGAGTGGATGAAGATAATTGAGATGTGCTCGTTTCTGTTATAGGAACGGACGGCGACGCGCCCAAGCGCAGGAAAAAGAAAAAGAAATCCGACGAAAGTGCCACCCCAGAACGCGTTGAGCACAGAGTCAACCTAACCGCAATACTACAGTACTCCAACGCTAGCCCGTTCCGCGACAAAACTATACGCGGCTTCTCCTGCCTCTACTGCGCTAAAGCATTCCAGAGTATTGACGAACTCCGCCATCACACGGCGCAACAGAACGAAAAAGACAAAATCAACACGATCATCGACTACAAACTCAGCTACAACCCTATCAAAGTCGACATTACGAATCTCCACTGCACAATATGCCATCTGGGTATGAAAGACCTGAACGATCTTAAAGATCACCTAATCACCGCACACAATAAAACGATTAACAAGCACATTAAAGACATAATTCTGCCATTTCGTTTGGAGAACGGTCAGAATTTCACATGCGTCATATGCTCAGTTGTCCATATATCGTTTAAGAATCTTTATCACCACATGAGCAGTCACTACAGGAACTATTGCTGCAAGAAGTGCGGTGCTGGCTACATTACTATTGCCGCGTTAAGAAAGCACGGCAAGACTCACGCTCAAGGCATATTCCCGTGCGATTACTGTGACAAGTCTTACACGTCTCTCTCCAAGAAACGCAATCATGAAAAAGGAGTTCACACAGGTGGTTGGTTGCGCAATAAATGTCCTCACTGTCCGGAGATATTCGTGAGCTATTACGATCGCAGCGAGCACCTGGTGAAGGTACATAACGAAGCACCGATCGTGTACCCCTGCAACGCCTGTACAAAGACTTACAAGAAGAAGTTCGAGTTGAACAGGCATATCAAGCATCATCATTTGCAGCAAAGAAGTTATCTATGCGACAAATGTAATGCTAAATTCTTTTCTAAACGTGGTCTCGCCGACCATTTGTCCAGACACACAGGCGGGGAGGTATGCTCGTGCGATGTCTGCGGCAAGACATTCTCAAGGGCGAGGACTTTAAAAGAGCACATGAAAATCCACGAAGACGACAAAAGATATCAATGCGAACTTTGCAAGAAGACCTTCATGCAGAAGTGCAGTTTGAAGAGTCACGTGCGGTTGCACCAAGACAATCTTGATATATTCAAGGAGTTTGATGATGTTAAACATCTTATTGACAATAGGGAGTTGACGCTAAAACAGATCGCAGCTGAAAGTAGGAAGAAGGCGCAGGCGGAGAAGAAGGAGCCGTTTGCGTAGTGAGTGTCCATTCGTTTTTCTGTTAGGAATCAAATTAGATCATCTAAAAATCACTCCTGAAATAAGGATTCATTACCTACACGATCATATTGCTTGGTGATATTTGAATTTTCGGACTTTAGAGTGACAAGAAAATATCGAAGCCTTCTTCGTTAGACCCTGAAAAGGAAGGACGTGACGAGATTGTTTTTAATGGGGTAGATGTCTGTAATCAAAATAAATATTCAAACGTTAACCAGCTAATAAAGATTGCTGCCTTCGCTACTGGTAGTAACTTTAAAAACTTTGACTTTAAATAGTAGAAAATACGGCTCATTTTGATACGGTATAATTTTGACGTCACGTTTTGATATTCTAATCCGAAAGTCAACACATGCTATAGTTTTGACAGTCAATAAAATTGACTGATTTGACAGGAAAATATTTAGTATGGCAACAAAATCCTACCAAGTAATTTATTTTCGCCAATGTCGAGTTATCGTCAAAAAACTATATGACAGTCATCTCTACCCTGGAGCGAAGAGTTTATTTTCTAACAGGAAGACTAGTTATAATGTTATAATAATACATCGACGGAAAGAGAGATAATAAACGATAGTAGAGTTTAAAGGATTAGATTTGTGCTTATATACAGATTTTAAGTTGTATAAAAAACGTGCAATGTGATGATTATGTGAATCTGCGATAAATATGTGTGTTGATGGCAATGTGTGAATTCTGACCAATTATGACACGTCGTAAGTTATACAATATGTAACAAAAACCCTGTTGTTCCTTTTAGGAACGTTATACATTACCTACTAGCACAACATTAATGATATTAGAATTTAACAATTATAAACATTGGCTAGTACAAAGGTCAAAATCAAATAACTATTAAAATCGACACATTCAAAAATATGTTTAGAGTATCTGATTTTACAAATACATCTTTATTTCGCTAAATAGCCTACGAGCTCGGCGGGTTTCATTGATGCGACAGAAGATGCCGCTAAAACGTAGGCGCGTGCCTCGTATCCCTGCCACGTGCCTTCCTACCCCTTTACCCCACCACCCGCCGCCCTGCGAATCATAAGCGAATTCTATAGTCTCCCGCGCAACTTACTTTCGAACGGATGTTATTGTTGACCTAGTGAGTGACTTGTGTTTTGTTTACGTAAGATCACCTGATCTGACGCCCTTCGATTCTTCATAGTAGCAGCATTTGACCACATCAAGTTTGATACCTCCATTTTACAAAGCTTACGTGAAAATGTTATTAGGCGTTGCAACAAATGTGTCGAGGTACAAGGTGGTCATATTGAACAGCGTTTCCGTTTACATTATAATAAATTAATCCATTAAAATGCAAGTCGGTAATTAAGGTTTTGTGTGACAGACGCGGGGACTTTATTTTGTTTATGTAAAAGTGTTAAATGTACTTTTAACAATTATCAATTGTGCATAAAAATATCGTGTAAACCAACATTTTCAAAGATTCATTTGTTAAAGTGATAAACAACAGCTGACAAAGTCGTGAACTTGTGTAGAAAAAATAGGTAGATAACCGGCGCGGCGCGGCGGCACCGACAAAGACAGGCCACTCTCTTTGTCGGGTCGGGTAGAACTTCTTCCTATTATTTGTGATTTCCTGTCATCGCTTCATGCAGAGGTATGATATCAGGATAACATTACAAATATTAATAATTAAATATTTATTTTAATTATTTTTGTTTACAGTTTTTTATAAATGACTTTCTTTATTACGTATGTATACCGATTCTTAAAACGTAGGTAGAAGGAACCACAGGGTTTTTGTTACATATTGTATTATCACTCAACACATGAATATCGACTTTATAACTATTATTATTATGTCATATAATTTAACACACTATTTTTAAATTTTATAAACGATGCGTTCTTGGTAATTATTTTTTATTTACTGAGCAGTTGGTACTCTATGGTACCAACATCACAAAACTTTTATTTTTGTTGCTATTTAGGCTTGCGCATAGACCTTTGTATTTTTTTTTAATATCACTTTTATAAATGTTAAAATGTTTATCCGCCCCTACCGACTGTTGTTGACAGAGATGTTGAATCAGATTATATAGTATTTGAAAAAAGTCATCGTTACACTACGTACGATTGATAGAATGATGTGTGTTTAAAATAAACTATTATTATATTTGAATAATTCTTTTAATTTCTACTCTTTCCCATATTTATCTACAAATTTATGAAGTTACCACTTTTAAGGGATATGTTATCTTCCAATTCATGAATTAAACATGATTCTGAGTCGATTCGCGGGGTTAGAAAAATCTTACAAAAATCACGTTTTAATACATACTGACTCGAAAATTATATAACCAATTTTTTGAATACTTCTTTTTTATGCACGGAATTATAGAGCTTCTAAAGTTAACAAATTGCCATGTGCAGTGAAACAATTGCGTAAAAATAAACGGTGCCTGATATTGTAACTAGTTAAGAAGACCTGATCTTACTGAAGACCGCGTGTGAAAAACTGTTTTTCTTTTATAGGCGTTGCCGGAGCAACAAAAAAACGACGAAAACGCGCTGTTATGGAGGAACTAGACGACACTGGCACGGTTAATAAACTATTGTACCGCGAAAAACACATGCCCGAAATGAAGAAGCAGTGGCACAATCTGACGACGTTGCTCAAGTACTCGAACGCTACACCTTTCAAGGATAGGAACGATGCCGGCTACATATGTGCTTACTGCTTCAAAACATATCCCGATCCGGATGTGCTTCGAACGCATACACAAAACGATCACATCAAAGAAAAGCCAACATACAAAGCCGGATCAGGAATGGCCAGTTTTGTCGCCCTCCTTGACATCGTTGACTTACGATGTATCCTATGCAACCAACCCATAGACAGCATACAATCTCTCATGGAACACCTCGTCACAAATCACGATAAGAAATTCTACCTCGGCGTCACAGATTACTTTCAACCGTTCAAGTTGACCAACGAGCAGCAGATCAATTGCTGCCTTTGTGATGAAGTGTTCCACAATATGAAACTGCTAATGCAGCACATGAATGTCCACTACAGAAACTTTATTTGCACCATCTGCGGCGCGGGTTTCGTGAACAGCTTTAGGCTTAATCGTCACGAGATGACCCACGCCAAGAAGAAGTCTAGCTATCCTTGCAGACATTGCGGCCAAGTTTTCGCTGCAGAGTCAAAAAAGAAGGCGCACGTTAACACAGAACACAAAGGCATAGCCGGTGACAGTGTCTGTCAGATATGCAAGGCTCGCTTCAAAAATTACTATCAGAAGACGAGACATATGATCCAAGTGCATAACGCTGAGGGGATCAAGTGTGATATGTGCGAGAAAAAGTTCAATCTCAAATCGAATCTTATGTTACATATGCGTAGCGTTCATTTAAAAGAGCGACCTTACGAGTGTTCGGTATGCAGCATGGGATTCTTCATCAAAAGGCATATGCTAGGCCACTATATGGCGACGCATACGAACGAGAGGAAGTTCAAATGTGAGGTATGCGGCAAGGCATACGCTACGCAGAACAGTAAACGTAAACACATGAAAAAGAATCACGGCATATCTAAAAACAGTATGATGATAAATAATCTACCCAAGTGAATGTTTGGAACTGTATTGTGTCGTGATATCATAGTGATTATAATTTGCATAAGGCTTTAAATTATTATATTTATGATATTCATATATTTGTTTTTCTTACCTTCCTTACCAAGATTTTTCGATCTTGCGGGTTACTCCACCACACATTTTGGACCTTAGTCAGCCGGTTATGATAATATTATTGTAATTAGATATACTTACACGCAATATAAGAAGCCCTGACGTGAAAGTTTTAATGGAGACTTTTGTTTGTAGGTATCGGGCGCGAAAAGGCTAAAATTAAAATAGAATCAAAAGTAAGTAATATAATTAAGACACTGAAAGCAACAACTACTAAGTTGAGGAGAAACAATGATTGGAGCGTCACTATAAGTAACCCTAAATCTGTGACGGAGGGTGTTAAAAAGGACCCCTTGACTCCTATGAAAAAAACAAGAGAAATAGACAAACATCTCCATAACATAAGGAACATTTTGCTATGTTCAAATGCTACGCCTATAAAGAGCCATGATGGAATCGGCTATTCTTGTTGTTTCTGTACAGATCGATTTCCCGACCCCGCAGATCTAAAACGTCACACGCTAGAGGAACACGATAACTCTGCCAAGAGCAAATTTATGGTGGGCTATCCGATGACGTTATACGTTGTCAAACTAGATATTACGCGTAGTCAGTGTCATCTTTGTGGCGCCAACATCGACAGCTTGGATCAGCTTGTGGAGCATCTGAAGACAGAACACGATAAAAAATTCTACACTGATATTAAAAACCACATTTTACCTTTCAAATTCGAAGGAGAATCCATCACCTGCGTGTTCTGCTCAAAGAACTATGAGCGCTTCAAACTCATACAAGAGCACATGAACGTACATTATAGAAATTACGTCTGTAATATCTGCAACGCGTCTTTTGTCAATCGACGCACTCACCAGAGTCACAGCAAGAGGCACAAGCAGGGGGAATTCGGTTGCACTTACTGCACAAAAATATTCGATACCCTTGGCAAGAAGCTTAATCACGAAAAATTCGTTCACGTCAGGGATCAAAAGAGGAACAAGTGTCCTCATTGTCAGGAAAAATTTGTCAGCTACGCCAAGAAAACTCTGCATATGGTCAAAGAGCACGGCGCTCAACCAGTCGTGCTGAAGTGTATGGCTTGCGACAAGAGTTTTAGCAGTCGAGACAGACTGACCCGCCACACGAAGCGAGATCACTTGCTGGAGAGGCGGCACGAGTGTAACCATTGCGATATGAAGTTCTATGGACGAAAAGATCTCCTGAATCATATGATTAAGCACACCGGAGTGAGGGAGTACCGATGCGAAGTTTGTCTAAAGGTGTACGGTAGGAAACATACGCTAAAAGAGCATTTGCGTATACACGCTGATGATAGACGATTCAAGTGCGAGCATTGTGGGCAGGCGTTTGTACAGAAATGCAGCTGGAAGAGTCACATGCGATCTAAACATGGGGAAGTGGTGCACTGAATTGAGAGAAGGCTGAACCAATTATTTATTATCTATCCATATTGTTTCTTAAGCCTGTCTTGAAAAGACAGCAGAATGAAATAGTGATCTTTTTGCTGGAGCGTTCACAATTATTCTAATTTTTAATGAATTTCGAGATTGATCTTAATACTCTACTTAATTAAAGATACTTACTGAGTACCTTTAGTTTATTACCACCTATATAATATAGCATTTTCTAGGTAAAAATTGAAATGTTACTTCCTAAACGAATGTTATGTAGAAGTTGTTTTTTACTGTTGTTTTTTTACTGTGTTTATTACTTGATTAAAAATACAATATTTTTTTTTAAGTTATACTTCTTTTGGCACGATTAGAAAGAAATATGGGAGTAAATTTTTTACGATACGCCTGCACACTGTCATTCAAAAAGCGACATGATGAAGTTCGCTGATAACTGTCCCTCCGGAACATCGCACAAATTGCAGCTGTCAGAGAGTAATGTTAATATTGTCAACCTTAACCTCAAAACGTCAAACGAGTTTGGACACTACCTACAAAAATAATTTCAGCTACTGAATAGTAAAGACAAATTCTTTTAGTGCAATTTTTCTCCACAATAATTTCGAGTTTAACTTCTTACGTGCGTACATAAGTACACACACATGTCTTTTTTATAATCATCTTTATACTCAAGGCTTGCGCTCTTTAATTTTACTATACGAGTATAGTATACTACTTTTTATGAAACAACTTTTTATGTATAGACATATTACAACCATATAAAAAAACAATATCTAGTGTTTTCATGGTTTTCATCATTGTGTCAATAAGAAGAGTGGGCACATTTTTTCTTAATATCGTTTAGAAATGTCTTTAAATCCTTAAAAATTACATGACATTTATACCAGGTGTAACTAAACATGCCGATACAGTCGGTGACTTTAAAAGTCTGTTCGATTTGTTTCATCCTTTGCAAATACTGTGAACAAGTATTTTCTTTATAGGTGTCCAATGCCAAGCGAAAGCCTTCGTATTGACGGTATTAACCGGACGCAAATAACTCAGTAACCATGACCAGAAGTGATATAGTCCAAGTTGACTCTCATCCTAAATATTAAAACAATTGCCAGGTCTGTACATGTAGCGGAGCAAGTTCCAAGCTCCGATTTAACATCAAACAAATTCTCTTGAATTCCAACACCACTCTGATCCGTCGATACAATGACGTGGGCTATCTTTGTTGCTTCTGTGATGCACTATATCCAAACCCGGCCGCATTAAAAACAAATGTTTGCATGAATGTCTACGTTTCTGATGATATTTGACATCGATAAAATGCAATATTGGTTCCACGATTATCGACTCGCTCCAACAACTTATTATTCACATTAAAAAAGTCCATTGAACATCTTTACATACAAACATTAAGAACCATTACCTTTTAAATTCGAAGACGCGATTTTTTCCCTCTGCCCCAATACTCTTAACACATTGAAAGCTTTGCAAGAACATTCGTGCACGTGTACATTACATCCGCACCGTGTGCGGAGCTGGCTTCGTTAACGCTCAGATGTTTAGGGGTCACAAGTTAGGCCTTCGAAAGCTCTTACTGCTCCAGCGTGTATGATACTCTTAGGAAGAAGAAACCCCACGAGAAAGAAGAATTTGAGGGCACACATACGGATACGCACTAACGACAAACGGTTCAAATGTACGCACTTGGGCGAAACACATGCGCTCGAAACACGGAGACTATAATTTTTACTTTTTAATTTTGTATTTATATGCCATTTTTTAATGTCTGAATCCGAATAAAATTCATCAAAATATCCGATGTTTTGACTAACTTCTTTATGTTGTACAGTGTTCTTTACCCGCCTGTGGCGCTGGAAATGGGCATAGCACTTCATTTGCGTCATGATCATTGACGAAATACGATTGTCCCGAAAAATTGTTTTAATTAGAAGTTTTGTTTAAAAATAATTATTTCCTTTTTTGTAGGTCGCCCCCCATCCATAAAATTTGAAAAAGTTGAGATCACTGTGGGTAAATTATTAAGTGCGCTTGAACATACGTCAAACGTTAATGAAACCAAGCATGAAGAAAAGGGTTACGAAACCAAAATATTGAGTGAATTAAGTGCCCCGGAACCTACGCTGAATACCGATAATCAAACCAAGAGAAGGGGAAAGGGTAATAAAACAAAAGAGGTAACAGAACTTGCAAAGCATAGAACAAATATTCAGACCATACGGGAATGGTCGAATGCGACGCCGATAAAAAACTGGGGTGATGTTGGTTACGCGTGTTGCTTTTGCACAGAATCATTCCATGTGCCGGCGGATCTAAAGCGACACACCTTAAGCGCACACGATGATAAAACTAAAAAAAAATTCTCGAACGGTTCGTTTATGTACAACTATCTAGTCAGATTGGACATTACTTCCCTGTGTTGTATGATTTGCGACGCCATTTTGGACACATTAGAACAACTGACCGCCCATCTGACCGAAGCGCACGCAATGATCATGTACAATGATATAAAGAGTCACATATTGCCGTTCGCATTCGATGACCAAGACTTACGGTGTGTTATCTGCCGCACCGCCTTCAACAAATTTAGAGGATTAACAGAACATATGGCAATGCACTATAGGAATTTCATATGCGGTATTTGCGACGCCGGCTTCGTTAACCGAGCGAGCATCAACCGACACGTGGAGGTTCACCAAACTGGTACATTCAAATGTAATAGCTGTCCAAAAGTCTATAAAACACTGCAAAATAAGAAATCCCACGAAAAAAGCACACACATCTTCCGTCACATGTTGAAAAAATGTGGCTACTGCAAGGTGAAGTTTAATGATTATCGAAAGAAGGGACGGCACTTGGCTGAGGTGCACGGCATCCGACAGCGAGAGAAAAAGAGTCTGGCTTGCGACAAAACCTTTGAATATCAATCTGATTTGACTAATCACACGAAGTAATTTCATTTGATGGAGAAGAGGCACTAATGCCAGCGATGTGATTAGAAGTTTTTCGAATCTAAAGAACTGAAGGCCCATATGGGGAAACATTCTTCCAATGTGTGGTTTGCTTCCTTTAGTCGCTTGAGATTTATTGTCTGAAAAATAACACCCATATTCTAAGACGTTTCCTCGAAAATCCTCGACTCCACTCAACCTCACTCCAAGATATTAATCCAAGGTATTCATACTTGCAAAAATCTCCTCCACTCGACGCTTTCCCTCACTCGAGGTGAGGAAACAACTGTCAACTTCAAAGTACGTCGGGACCAACCTTAAGAAAGTTTATTGCTAATGAATAATTACTGAAGCTCATTATTTTTTTTTGATTAATATTTTATTTATAATAGACTGACGTTTCTAATGACAGGTTACCTTGACTACACTTCGATTCGACATTTTGCTCAAGTTATAACTTAGAATACCAATTTTGAAGTTTCCTCGAGAAAATGCTTAAGGTATCCTCAGTCGAGTGACGTTTGAGGAAACGTCTTAGAACATGGGTGTAAGACTCTGATTATGAAAAATTATTTTTATTTATTCTAAATTATAACACCATTACAGCCTATAGTAGGAACTAATTCGATGTTGTAACTAAAGTAGGTACATAATTATACATTTTTAGTAAACACTATAAAAAAGAAAAACACACATTAAAAATTTTAAACAAAATAGTACATTCACAACATATACGAGTGTCATAATGATTCATCATTTTCAAAGCATATGTATGCTGCTTCAGTGAATTTCGACTGATCAGAATAAAACATATCAACATCTCGAGAAATAATATTGATGCACCGTATATAGGGTTGCCAGGTCGCCAAACCTTAAGCCGGACAGACCAGTCGGTTCGGCCGGACATTGAAGATTCTGTCTCAGTATAAAAAGAAAAGACAGGGAAAAAGAAGTAAAATCAAGCTTCTTTGATTATTACCAGGTCGTTTGCGAAGTATAAAGATCCTAACAAATGCCACCGTTTATTTTGGCCGGACACTCTATCAAAAAGCCTAACTATGTCCGGCTTTATCCGGACGCCTAGCAACGCTTACCGTATAGCACGTTTCTTTCATGTATCAATGTTAGGAAAACTTTTTTTTTATGCCACTTGGGCCGACTAACAAGCAGACGGTAAGTAATCACCGCCGCCTATGGACATTTGCAACACTAGGGGGCATCGCCAATGCGTTGTCGGCCCTGAGACGTGAAGTTGTTAAGTCTCATGTGCCTGTAATTTCTATATAATTATCATAAAATATAATAACTACAAAAAGCTTTTATTCTTGTATTCATATCTTCATCAGTATTATACCAGTTCTGCGTAACCAAGTTGATTTATTTAAACTGAAGTAACGAGACTGTCAGATCAGTTTTTTAACTAACCCCTTAATCCTAAGAGGTATTGAGTATGTTGGGATACTCAATACGAGATGGTTTCCTATTGACTTTCCTTGTTTGGGACTTGGCAGAGAAGGAAATTTATTTGCTTTATTGTATAAGCTCAATGGGTTTCCGCAAGGCCACGCCTGAGTCAACTAGTTACAATATAGTTTGGTTGTTTGATTGATTACTGAATACTGAAGTCCCCCGCGGTTTTACCCGCGTTCGCGTGGGATTTCACATGTATTATACATAAAAACCTTCCTCTTCAATCACTATCTATTAAAAAAAAACCGCATCAAAATCCGTTGCGTAGTTTTAAAGATTTAAGCGTACATAGGGATATAGGGACAGAGAAAGCGACTTTGTTTAATACTATGTAGTGATGATACATTGCGTTTAGAACGGTAACATAAAATTATAGTAACTTACCCTAATTCCATTTGGCAGCGCAACAATCACTGTCGCTACGGGACGGGTGCCGCATGCAACGCTCAATCTTAACAATATATATTCATCTCTCTCTAGCAACAGGTACACTGTAAGGTGGCATTTATTTTCGTTTCAGTCGAAATTCGATCGCTAGGCGACCATTAAATTGTTCATTAATTTGATAGGATTTTTGTAGACATGAGTGGTCGACGTTTTATACAAATAAGCCTTATTAATACCACAGCACTTATCCAGACGGTTTACTAATACCAGAATTCTGATATTGAAATTGTAATTATATCAAGATTTAGTTTACAGATTAATAGCTGTCCCCCGCGGTTTTAACCGCGTTCCCGTAGGATGTCACATGTATTATACATAAAAACCTTCCTCTTCAAAATCCGTTGCGTAGTTTTAAAGATTTAAGCATATATAGGGATATAGGGACAGAGAAAGCGATTTTGTTTTATACTATGTAGTGATTACCGTTGCCAAAGGTAGCTTTCTAGTATATCATCTAGTTCAGCTCTCAAAAGGACTACTTACTAGGATTACGGCTATTTTTGGACAATCTTTGCCTGTAAATTTGCGTGTCTACATTTATGATTACGCTGTAGGATTAACCGCACGTTAGAATCTGATTTATTCACCTAAAAGATTTTTCACCTGGAAAGTATTGCACAAAAAGTATTTAGCATCTATAATATGATTTATTATCCAACAAACAAAATGTGCGCGCATGTACTTAAATTCAATAATATTTCCTTTCTTTTTAGGTATCCAACGTAAGCCGGTCACCGAAATAGACAACAATACGCATAGTATAATAACAATTAAAAAGATTCTAATCGGTAACACGACTATTACAAAGATAAATAAAGTTAAACAGTTAATGGAAACGAGCAATTTGGAAAAGCATCGTTCCAATATACGTATAATAATGCAGTGCTCGAACGCGACTCCTATCCGGAGTTATGACGGTATCGGGTACACGTGCTGTTTCTGCGCCGAAAGTTTCCCAGACCCGGCAGATCTCAAGCGGCATACTATAGAGAAACACGATGATACAGCAAAACGCAATATTATGCAGAGAAAAGATGTGACCTCATTCCTTGTTAAACTTGACATCACATCGTTAAAATGCTCAATTTGCGACACCAGCATAGAAACATTGGAGCTACTCATCAAACACCTTGTAGAAGTACACGAAAAGCAGTTGAATACTAAGATAAAGAATCAAATAGTACCGTTCAAGTTTAATGATGATGTATTACGTTGTATGTACTGTCGCAACATATTCTACAAGTTTAGATGCCTCCTTCAGCATATGAACAGCCATATTAGGAACTACATTTGCAATGTATGCGATGCTGGTTTTGCGAATAAGAGAAATTTGTTGAACCACAAGGAGGTTCATAAAGTAGGTAGTTTCAAATGTTCCCACTGTCCAAAGGTATTTAATACCAGGCGCAAGAAAAATTCACATGAGAAAGTAATACACAAGCATTCAAGCTTAGTGTGCAAATGTAACTACTGCGATGAAAAGTTTACGCATAATAGGCGGAAAGATCGCCATATGATGGCCGTGCATGGCGTACAAATTCGTGAAATTAATTGTCAAGCTTGCGACAAGACGTTTCCAAATACGGCGTCTTTGACGAAGCACACAAAAAAAGTACATCTCATGGAAAGGTCGCATGGGTGTGATCAATGTGAGATGGCATTCTTCACAAAACGGGAGTTATCCCATCACATGTTAAAACATACGGGCAAGAGACAGTTTCAATGTGATATCTGCAAGAAGACGTATATAAGGAAATTTACTTTAAGGGAACACATGAGGATACATAACAACGACAGGCGGTTCAGGTGCAGGCACTGCGACCAGACATTCGTTCAGAAGTGCAGTTGGATAGGGCACATGCGCACAAAGCATGGAGATGTTCCATAGACAATATTTATTATCAATGACTTACCAAAAATTAATATCTTACTTAAGCACACAATGTGCCATTATTTTCGCTCCAAGCATTTTTTTTTACGTTTTTCACAGTAAACTAGGTTCGTAAATTGTTGAGAATGAATTCTTCCTCTCTTTGCCAATAAAGAGTTTTCCCATTTACTAAGCTTTAGTCTTGGGCCTAGTCGGTCACCACTGAGAGCGCTCAATTTAGTTCATAATCCAATGGCGAACTAGTTCGCTCAATTAGTTCATTAGTTCGTTTTTTGAAATAATTTAGTAAAAACTAAATAAAGAAAAATATTTATGGTGATTGCAAGTTCTGTTTTCAAAACATTAGATGTGGATGTGAAGTTGTTTAGTATCGATATCGAAATATCAAGGTGCGCACAGTAAAAGTAAATAACTCGGTTGGTCACATAGCGCCACTATCTAGTAAAGTGGACGCTAAAAAAATATAAAACGAACTAAGAGCGAGATCATCGATGAACTAGTTCGCATAGTTCACCTAAAGGAGCGCTCTTCCCACCTAGGTCGTTCGCGAACTACCCAAGACTGCAAAACTTACGCTTCGCACTTGCACCCGGGGAACCCTTTGTTTCCCCGGTATCTGTATTATCCTATGTGTTAGTCCAGAACATGGATTCTGTGTGCCAAATTTCTTTATTATCCGATCAAATCATAACGTAGTTGAGGGGTAACACATATACTCGTACATATACACATGCAATTTCGTAGTTATTTCTTATTCTCCGTAATGAATAAATGTTTAAAATGTATACGAGTTCGTGGTTTTAATTCTCTACATAAGTTTAAAAAGGTAAGCGCGGATCCATCTTTCCGGGCACGATAGGCATGCTCACAACCCTAATAGTCTTGTGACGTCACACTTCTACGATCTATTGAGGTGGATAGGTTGATGATATTATATCCAATGCCTTTATAAAAGAAAATAAACTTCCTTGTAGGAATGTACTACGTCGATCATGAGCGATTTTCAACTCCGAATCACAATTGACTGATTTTCGGATGGCTGTGACTACCTTTTTTGTGGGCTGGATCCGTGTATGTATGGATGTATTTAGATGCACTGCTTGGCAGTTACACGAGTAACCGAAACACATTAATACAAGTGCACTACTGCTTTACGTTTAGGTACAGTAATATTAGGTTCTTTCCTGGACAAATCTGCACCAAGAGCTTTTGGGGATACCACCAGGAATAAAAGAATAACTCTCGATAAAAGTGGTAAACACCATTTATTTTGGATCACACGAGTCTGTAAGACGTGGACGGTTGAAATTGGAAAACTTTTTATATATTTTCACCGTTCTGTCATGAGTGACATCTCTCTAGATACGGTGGCAGTCTTGCCAACCAGTGTTATTAAAAGGTGCGACCATAGAGGCGCCACAAGCTCTACAACTTCAAAAAAACTAGGAGCGGACGTTAGTGCGTTTGAACATTTTGTGTGTTCCATGCCTAGGTGTGAAGACATATTATATGTCAGCTATCAAAGCTTCGATTCTGTAAGGAAAATGACTAGCTCAACGATGTTTCTTGCGGCCTCTATCGTCTATCTCATTCGCTACCTAAGTTAAGGCATGAGAGGTAAGCTCTCCGAGATCTTGTTGCTGACGAAGTTTGTATTAGCTGAATAGATGCGCTGGTTTCCATATTAAAGATAAATAATCAAACACTAACCAGTGTATTGAACATCCAAAAATATACGAAAACATTAACTATGATCAAAATTAAATGAGATTTTTCAGTACAGATCTAATCACAAAGAGTGTGTTATTTGATGCTGTACAATTATGACGTCACAACTTGCGATTTCATACAAAACTCCATACACTCGATCGTTTTGACATTTCATAAAGAATTGCTGATTTGACATGTCAGGACATCCCTATTGTACCATTTCCGCCACAAGAAACTCTTCGTAACCGAGTTTTATACTATTCGTCCTCAGAGGTTATCCTAAACTTAATTTTATTAACGCGAATGTTCGTAAGGATGAATCGACGGGTGTCACTTACTTTTTCGCGCAAAAAGGGAAAGGGTTTTGATGGAACTTGGCACAAAGTTTTGTATCCGAAAAAGTAATATCTCGAGAATGCTCACTAAATATGAAATAGAATAAATCTAGGAAGTATGAAAACAAGTAAAATAAAGAGAAAGTATTGGTACGGTTAATTTGTGTCTAAATTCAAACACTGCGCGTGGATATCAAAATTGAGGTAAAAAATATTTCGGCATTTTCAATAACTTTCTTAAATTTCTATAGCGTATGGTAGACACTTTCACGTTGAAAGATAACTTTGTTTCCCAGCTAAATGTTTCAGCATCCAGACGTAACAGGCGCATGAACATAAATTCAATAATCTTTACTTTTCTTTGTAGGTGTCCGTCGTAAGCCAAACATCGCTAAGACAGACAGCAAAGGATTTATTGCCAAACCGCTGAAAAGGATTTTAGTTTACGGAAGCACAACAATGTCACAGAAAAATGTAGGCAGTCGAATACAGTTGAGACAGATTAGCGAATTGGATAAACATCGCTCCAATATACGGATTGTACTGCAGTGCTCGAACGCGACGCCGATCCGGTGTCACGGCGGTATCGGGTACGCGTGTTGTTTCTGCGCCGACCAGTTCCCCGACCCGGCGGACCTCAAGCGGCATACCATTAACGAGCACGATGACAAAGCGAAACTCAAATTCATGCAAGGAAGAATGATGTTTGATTATCTCGTAAAACTTGATATCACGTCATTGCGCTGCATTATCTGTGACACCAGCATGGACACATTGGACCGACTCATCGAACATCTCATGAGCATACACAGAAAACCATTTTATACGGACGTTAAGAATCATGTTCTATCCTTTAAATTCGATGGCGATGTGTTGCGCTGCATTTTCTGTATGAACGTATTCAATAAATTCAAAGCTCTACAGGAGCATATGAATATTCACTACAGGAACTTCATATGCGATGTTTGCGACGCTGGCTTCGTTAACCGCAATGTTCTATCGAGTCACACGGAGGCCCATAAAATAGGCACGTTCAAATGTGAGCACTGTCCGAAAATATTCGACACCTTACGCAAGAAGAAGTCACACGAGAGGTCCGTACACGATCACGAGAAAATGTTAAACAAATGCGGATACTGCGACCAGAAATTCAAAGGATATAGGCAGAAGAATGTTCACTTAGTAAAAGAGCACGGTGTTCAATTGAATGCGTTGAAATGTCAGGCTTGTGACAAGACGTTCGCGAGTAAAACCGCCCTGACGGTGCACACTAAGAGGGATCACTTGATGGAGAGACGGCACAAGTGTACGTTGTGCGACATGAGATTCTTCGCGACGAACGAGCTGAAAATCCACATGGTAAAACACACAGGTGTTCGAGAGTTTAAATGTGACGTGTGCTTAAAGTCTTATGGACGGAAGAAAACTTTAAGAGAACACATGCGAATACATGAGAACGATAGGAGGTTTAAATGTGAACACTGTGGGCAGACCTTCGTGCAGAAATGCAGTTGGAGGGGCCACTTGAGAAATAGACATGGGGATGTTGTGTAGTTTTAGAAGCACTAATATTCAGAGCGACTGGTAACTCGAGGTAGACTTAGGTTGATAATCTGAGAACTGTTTTGTCACATACTTACGCATTTGAACGAAAGAGAAAATCATTACATCTTTCTTGATTTTTCAACCAAGAGAATCCGCTAGGTAAAGTTCACGCTACCAGTGTACTGCACGATAAATTATTATATTATTATGCTATAATAGATTGGTTTATGTATAAACGTTTTATATAAGATATATTAGTTATAATTTTTATTATTGCTTTAAGTCGAATAAATGTTATTATGTTAAATGATTTCTTTTCAATCTACCAATTTATTTGCTAAGCAAAATCTATTCATCATTGCTTAATTAATATACAGTTTCATTGCTCTTCCACCTATAGGTGGGCACATATATGAGCAGCGCCGCCTCTATAGTCATTGCCAGTGAAGCGAGACTGACTTTCGGCGCCTGTTAGTCAATGGTAAATTACTTTTAACTGCAAAAATCCAAATTTATTGAAGTTAAATCAACAAGCTCAAATTGAAACTCTCCTGCTTCTTAAACATAAGCGTGTAATTAGCTATTTATTTCGGCGCCCTTTCCAACTAGGCGCCTAGAGCGACCGCTCCTCTTACTCTACCCCAAGGCTGGCGCTGTATATGAGTATGCTTCAAAATTCATTAAACCTGAATCTTGCAACAATTATAATCTACCTGACCCGTTACCAATAATTTCGCTACATTACATATAACGAGGGCTTTGGCAGAGATTTTACGACCGGCCAACCATCTTTGGGAATACTTTCGTTGACCATTTGCAAGGCATAAAGTGGATATGGTCAACGGTATAATTTAGTTCCACAAAGTTTACAATTGTAACTTATCTTCTAAACTAGGCTTTGAAAGTGTGGCGACATCTATGAACACGCCTACAATCCTTCACCGCCCGCACTACAGTGATGTGGTGACATCTATCAATGAGTAGAAACACGCGAGAATCCTACATCGCACTACTAAGATTCTCTCGGGATTTGACATATATTCAAGCATCCAACATCAACAGTTGGACCGCGGTCCCCAGGCATGATCACCTAGCCTAGCGGAAGATCTTCCCTTTTAAATGGAGGAGTCTCATACCTCGCTCCTCCATAAAAGTAACTATATTAAAAAGCATCTGCTGGCGAACTAGGAACGAAATTCCTGTATTTCAGCAAACAGCGCTGAAACCCCTCAAAAGTTGAACCATGTTTAGCCATATAAACAATATTACGAGCTGGATGAATAAAATTATTCCAATCAAGTCTAATTCAATTTACCACAATTGCAGATCAGCCTTGAAATTTCTATGAAGATCATAATAGACCTAGTCTAATTTCAGTGATTCTGGAAATAGACATAAAACAGTCACCTAATCCAAATAATAATTATAGGGTAGTAGTTATTTCCGATAGCTATGACGTGCAATCTGGTAGTAACTTAACAATTTAACATTTTGTGTGTAGATAAAAACGCCATGCCTCTGTTATGGTATACAAATAGAAACCTCTAAAAGTTGGACTTTTTTTTTTAGTTTCTTTTGAAACTATAATTAGTAATGCAATAACACTAAATAAATGGTTTTAAATTTTGAAAAGTAAAAAGATCCGTCGATATCCTCGATCAACAAATTTCGGAAGCAAAAACGTGAAACCTAACGCTCCTCACCTACTCGCATACAATGAAATCCTACTTCAGATAAATAAAAATCCTTATCTAATTGGAATTATAGTAAAAGCCAGAGGCGGCCTTAGGAGGTGGCGAACGGGGCAATCCCCCGGGGCCTCGCGCAAGCCAAGCAAATAAAGAAAAATATGGATTTCAAATTTGATTTATTTGTATAACTTTAGCACTTCTTGTCAAACATGACAAATACCTTAACCAAACAACCAGACTTACTTTCGCATCACATACTTTTCACAAAGGACAAAGGGCCTCGCAATGACCTGCCGCCCGGAGCCTCGCAATGGGTAAGGCCGCCGCTGGTAAATGCACTTACCCAACTCTAATATGTATATATATATAATGTTCCCTATATTGTATAAGTATTATTAAGCTAGACTATTAATTCTAATAAACTAGACCAAGTGATCTTCTAAGTAAAGATTTCAACTACGCATTTAATATATTAAATTGAATGATCGAAGAAAAATCATTACAATGCATGCCTGGAACAGCTTCAAATTAATAAAACTACCTAGAGGACTGTCAGCTCCTTTTATAGATTAATTGACAACTATTACCGTGCCAAAGTGCCATGTAACTGTAAATTAAAGAAGCTCAACAAACTTCAAACTGTAAAGTTGTTTGTTTCAAGTTAATATCTGATTATCCATAACACATTAACTACACAAAATTAACATTTTGTGCTCGTCAGTGACAAGATATTTACGCTAGCTGAGTATATAACTTGGTTATTTAGACACATAACAAATTGGATAATCATATAAACAATGTCACTTCAATGATAATATCCTTTTCTTTATAGGTCAACAACAATTAAGTGCCATCAAAAGTGAGATCAAAGAATTTGAGGAAAGCGATAGTGAAATATACGACGATAGCTTCAGAATGAAAGAAACAAGACAAAAAACTCCGAGGACGGAGCTAGTCAAACATCGCAGCAATATTAAGGAGATATTGACAAATTCTAACGCTACACCCATCAGACGCTATGGGGGTATCGGATACACCTGTTGTTTTTGCACACAGCAGTTTCCAGAGCCGGGAGATCTTAAGAAACACACGTTAGAAGCCCACAATGACATCATGCAAGCGAATTTCATGAAGAGCATGAACATGTCCGAATATGTTATCAAGTTGGATATCACCGCCCTGCGATGTAACATCTGCCTCAATGATATAGACTCGTTAGAACAGATGATGCAACATTTAGAAGTCAATCATGAAAAAAAAATATTTACCGATATCAAAAACCACATAATGCCGTTCAAATTTAATGAAGAAACATTAAGGTGTTCCATTTGCTCTAGCTACTTCAATAAGTTTCGAATGCTCCTGAAGCACATGCACATACACTATAGGAACTTTATCTGCGATGTTTGTGACGTCGGCTTCATTAACCGCAATGGTCTATCGCAGCATTCAGAGAATCACAAGACGGGTAAATTCGGCTGTCACTACTGCCCCAAAGTTTTCACTACGCACGTGAAGAAAAAATTACACGAGAGAAACAGTCATACCCATGTTGATCTGTTGAACAAATGTGGATATTGCAACGAGACGTTCAAAGATTACAGGAAGAAGGAGGCTCATCTGGCTGAGATGCACGGAGTGCGGACCCAGACGCCAAAGTGCCAAGCTTGCGACAAAACCTTCAGCAACCGCAAGGTTTTAAACATTCACATAAAGCGGGACCATTTGATGGAGAGGCCACACGATTGTCCACAGTGTGACATGAAGTTCTTTTCGACGACAGGTTTGAAGAACCATATAGTGAAGCACACGGGTCTGCGGGCGTTCCAGTGTGAAGTTTGCCTGAAGTCATTTGGTAGGAAGAAGACTCTGAACTCCCACTCGCGGATACATGATGATGACCGGCGGTACAAGTGCGAACACTGCGGGCAGGCGTTCGTGCAGAAGTGCAGTTGGAGGGGACATATGAGATCCAAACACGGAGAGATTGTTTGATGTCGTTATAGTATAAATTACGTGTCTGTGTCATTTTAGAGATCTTAATAAATTTTAGAATAATTCAGATTGTCCTTTGATTTCACAAAATCTTTACGTAACCAAACTGCTTTACTGCTTAAATATATCTAAATGTAATGGCGTAACCGGTGTCTAAAGAAACCAAACATTTTCTTAAAATTCTCCAATTACTATCATCAGAGCAATGAAAATACTTTGCATCTGATAGCTTATAATGAAATCTTACCTGCAAGTTCTCCGAGTTTTGCGAACAAACTAAGATCCAGCAAATAACTAAGGTACTAAGTAAATACATACCTAAACATATACATCTTTTGCGCAAGTCTATCATATTTAAGTCAGTCAATTAAATGTTGTAAGCACAGATTTAATATATTTCAAAACTTTGCTTGATGTATGCTCCCTCACACACCTACGTCAAAACAAAATTGTATAGATGACCGTTTTGTTTGTAGGTGTCCGTCAGGCCGAAGGTGTCATCAAAATCAAAAAGGAGGAGACCTGTCGGCCTGAAAATGACAAAAAAGAACACAGAAAGGCGGGGAAATTAAAAGTCATAAAGCTCAATAAATCCAGAGTAGGGTGGGTTAAAAAGAGGACAAGTAAAACCGAAGGTGAGGGTAAAAGGAGGAAGAAGACCATTAGCATACCAGCGGAGAAGAGAAAACGTGCCACAAAATGGGGAGCGGCTGACAAGCATCACAGCAATATAAGAGAAATTATGTTATGTTCCAACGCGACTCCCATCCGATGCTACGGCGGCATCGGGTACGCTTGCTGCTTCTGCGATGCGCAGTACCCCGAGCCAGCAGATCTCAAAAAGCACACACTAGAATCACACAACGACGTAACACAAGCGAACTTCTTCAAAACCCGGAGAGTAGACCAGTACATCATCAGATTGGACATCACTTCCCTTATGTGCAAGCTATGTAACGAGAACATCGAAACATTGGAACTGCTAATGGACCATTTAAGAGACGTGCATGCTAAACTTATTTATACAGACATAAAGAATCAGATCGTGCCATTCAAATTCCACAGTGACGCGCTAAAATGTTGTATGTGCATGAACATCTTCAATAAATTCAAGACGCTACTGTGGCATATGAATTCGCACTATAGGAACTTCGTGTGTGAAGTTTGCGACGCTGGTTTCGTCAACCACTGTAACTTGGCCGACCACGCGAGAACACATAGGACGGGAACGTTCGTTTGTGACTTCTGTCAGCAAGTTTTCGATACGCACGTGAAGAAGAAATCTCATGAACATCGCATACACGTGCGATCAAATCTATCACACAAGTGCGGGTACTGCAGTGAAATGTTTAGAGACTACAGAGTGAAGGAAGTGCATATGATTGAGGTGCACAACGTGCGTCCTCTGATTCATAAGTGTCAGGCTTGCGATAAAACGTTCAAAAATCGCAGCGTCTTATACATTCATATCAAACGACATCACCTGTTAGAAAGACCTCATAAATGTGAGCATTGCGATATGGACTTCTTCTCAAATAAGGAGTTGAAAGATCATTTAGTTAAGCATACGGGTTTGAGAGAATTCCAATGTGATGTTTGTCTCAAATCTTTCGGAAGGAAAAATACGTTGAAGACACACATGCGCACACATGTAAATGACCGGCGGTACTGAATTATGTACCTATACCTTGTATATATTCTAAAAGACTTCCAATTCTCAATGTTAATGTGTTGTGTTGTCCGTGCCAGTAGTATTATGTATATTTAATAAATTAACTTATTATGTGGACGTAATCTATGCATTTTTATTCCGCGCGATTCTAAGGAATCAGCGAGGATTTTGGAAGTAGTAGAGGGTTTGGGGAAGTACTACCATAGTACCAATTTCCGCCATGAAGCAGAAGTGAAGTTATATAACTGTATTTCGGTTAGAAATATGAAGGGACCGGTGAAATTGCACATGAGACTTAAAAACCTCACGTATTAGAGTCGATAACGCATTGGTATTGTCCTGGTGTAGCAGTATGCTGATGAACTGTCTGCTTGATTGTTACCTTTTTGACAAATTAAAAAGAAGGGTTCTTTTGTTATACCGTGATAAAAATACCTTTTATCCTTATCCAGAATATATGCTATCTGCTTGACAACAGACACATATAACTCATTCATATCATACCTGTTGAATTCTGTTTCAGAATTGGAAATGGTATAATTGACGTTCTATTGTTTAGAAACTATTATATGTAGCAAGAGTTTGATAGCGTCCCGAGGTATGGCAACAATACTCACATCTCGATAGAGCATAATATCTTCGGTAAAATGCGGATTTTAGTACTGAAGTACTTGCTTACTTAGGTTCTTAAATATTTGTTTCATAAATAAATAACAAATAAATTTTATTCTTGTGTTATTGACATCTAGTTCTTCTTCTTCTTCTAGAGCATTCTAGTTAACCTAAAACTAAATCGAGCAAGACAAAGATCACTGATTTATAAATCAAATAACAGGTACATATTTATCACAGAAGGTATGAGATATTGATGTCTATAGAACAGTTGCTTTGTGCAACTAGTTTAGGGCATCAATGGTCAAAATGTGATACTAATTTCATGTAAACTGAGTAAGAGCAAACATGTATAATTTAACTAGTTTTTTGAGACAAATAAAAGATTATTATTATCTGTTTAAGGGATTTTTTAAACTACAATGTCGCGTATCAAATACTGGCTCGAATATGTAATATTTTTCATGATAATTAATAAATAGTGGAATGTATACACATTTGAACAGCTGAACATTTTCTTTGTAGGTGAACATGCTCCAGGAACAATCAAATATAACAAAAAAGAAACGCGACCAACTCGACACGTTAAAAGTGAGAACAAAAATCCTGTGAAGATGGAGGTAATCAATATAACAAAACTGAGAGTCGCTTGGGTCAAGAAACCAACGAAGGATGTTAAGACAAAAAAGATCAAAACTATAAAAATACCTGTTGAGAGAGATAAAGGATCGAAATCCGCCAAGTGGGGACCAGCTGATAAACATCATAATAATATCAGAGAAATAATGGAATGCTCCAATGCGACCCCTATCCGATGCTACGGCGGGATCGGGTACACATGCTGCTTCTGCGACGCGCAGTACCCCGAGCCCGCAGATCTCAAGAAACACACATTAGCAAACCACAACGATCTTACACGAGCGAACTTCTTCCAAACGCGAAGAATAGACCAGTACATCATCAGATTGGACATCACTTCTCTTATGTGCAAGCTATGCAATCAAATCATCGACACATTGGAACAGCTTATGGACCATCTAAAAGACGTGCATGCTAGAAATATTTATACGGACATTAAGAATCAGATTGTGCCCTTCAAATTCAACAGCGAAACACTGTCATGCTTCATATGCACAAACGTTTTTAACAAGTTCAAGACTTTACTCTGGCATATGAACTCGCACTATAGGAATTACGTCTGCAGCGTGTGCGACGCCGGCTTCGTCAATAACGGTATTCTTTCGGTCCATGCCAGGACGCATAGAACTGGAACTTTCGCCTGTGATTATTGTCCAACAATGTTCAATACACACGTGAAGAAAAAAGCCCATGAAAGTAGGATACATATGCGCTCGAATCTGTCGCATAAATGTGGCTATTGCAGCGAAATGTTTCGAGATTACAGAGTCAAAGAACTTCATATGACGCAAGTACACAACGTTCGTGCGGTGGTCTATAAATGTCAGGCTTGCGACAAGACTTTCAAGAATCAAACAGTTTTGTATATTCATACGAAGAGACACCATTTGCTTCAGAGGCCGCACAAGTGTCAGTATTGTGAAATGGAATTTTTCACTTCTTACGATCTGAAGAAACACTTGGTGAAGCACACAGGTTCAAGGGATTTCCAATGCGAAGTTTGCTTAAAATGTTTCGGACGGAACACTACGTTGAAGACGCATATGCGTACTCATGCGAATAGATAGACAAATGTACCTTTCCCTGCATTCTCCACAGAGAATCATCCTAATTCGAAATATCGCCTGATTGCGTAGTTATCGATATATACAGAACAAAGAAACCGCTGAATACAAAATGATCCTCCTTTACTTCTACACTCTACACCGTGAAATTTAGCTGGTTGTTTTCCCGCAGCGAAATGGTTTTGTCTTGGTTATACAACCGTTTTATATACAAATAAAACATTAGAAACCAAAAATGGCAGATTTAGCATTGTGAAAAACAAAATTCGAAAACGACCACGAAACAATAGTAGATAACTCCCGACGACCTTGAACTTCGCTCGGAGCAAGCCGGGTGCCGACCGACGCGCGGCCGTTGACCCGCGTGTTCTTCAAACAGCTGATAATTTATTCTTGATAATAATAAGCTTTACCCACCAAGTTATACAAATTTTCCCTTCTTACTTTTACGGGCTTAGAACCGTCAAAGGTAAAAAGGTACTTTTCTTAGCTGCAATTTACCGGACACGAAATTAAATAAAAACTAGTTTATTATCAAAAATAAATATTTTCTGATATTAGATACTTGTTGTCAAAGTATTTAGGGCGTATTTCAAACATTTTTATCAACTTATTTACATTAATTTGAATAAAATGTTCACTTTTTACAAAAATGCGAGTACGTACCTACAACTCCCGGTTATTGAGTAATTGTTCGAAATATAAGGCACTGCGTTGAACAGTCAAAACACGTTTTAAATAATTGTCTTTCAATTTTAATAATGTGTCTCTATCACTCCTAACGATATTGAAAGCGTCCACTATCCCAGTCATTATCGCATCGCGAGTTTCGTGTTCCTCACAATACACTAGGCGCTTGAGCTCAGACCACTAGGAAAAGTCTAACGGAGTTAGGTCTGAACTTTTTGGTGGCCAAGGCACTGGCCCACTGCGTCCGATCTAGCGCTGGGGAAACACTGAGTGCTGGTACTCTCGCACGGCGCGGTGCTAATGAGCCGGCCCACACATTAAAACTCTTTTATTAACACTTGATGCGCACACTCGCGAATAACATGTGTACTTGATGATCTCGTCGTCGAGCTATGGCCAAAAAACGGCCGTTGGACTTGCCCTGTGCATGTGCTGGTGTCTGGAACCGCCCATGATCGAGTAGCCGCTACGATCAACCGGGCCGATGGAACTTGGGGGTTCAGAACTGTCGCGACTCAAAGTGTTGCGGCTCGGCACAAAGTTGTCGGGCAGCATGGGAGTCATATTCAGCCCTAGCCTAACATAAATTACCGCCGGTGAAATTACAGGCACATGAGACTTAACAACTTCACGTCTCAGGGTCGACAACGCATTAGCGATGCTCCTAGTGTTGCAAATGTTCATAGGCGGCGGTGACCACTTACCATCAGGTGGACCGTCTGCTTGTTTGTCGGCCCAAGTGGCATAAAAAAAAAAAAAAAAAAAAAACATGCAGCTGCACCATAGCAACGTACTCCAAATTGCAATAACGATCCATTGCACTGATAAGGAACACGTGTTGCGCGTACGTTTTTCGCGGGAAAACTAAGCACGCCGCAGCGGGGCGATGTATCCCGGCGGGCCCCCCGCCGCATTGATACAATAGGAAGCGGGCGGCGCGCGGCATCGTTTGTAATAGTTGCGCGCAGGCTAGTTTATGTCTTATCTCCACACGCGAGAGCTTATTTTGCTTTGAACATTTTTTAATAGATTTTTCCTTTGTCGGCTTTGCGGCTGTGCTTTGTATTGTTACGTACAATGTAACTTATGCCGTATCACCCACGTACGAAAGCTTATTTTACTTTGAACATGTATACTGTATCACTGTTACCTTTGGCGGTGGCGCGTGTGATTAGAGATATTAAATAAATAAAATCTACAAGTTACGTCTGGTACTATTGATTCTCTCGTTTTCGAGTTGATGAATATTTTTTTAATATATTTTAATACAAAAACAGCTTTATTTTTAAGAATCTACTTTATGCTTCGAAAGTACTCCCTATGGCAAGTTGTTCAGCCGTGGATAAACAACCAGCTAAATTTCACGGTTTATAATACAATTAAGATGTATGTACTTGAATAGTTAGTGATGCAGTTGATCTAGTCCAGCCATATACTTATAAAGTAGTCATTTATTATTGGTTAATAAATTGTTAGGTCTAGTCAATGATCAGTGTTTATTTAAACTCCCCTCTTTAATTAAGCTTCTGAGGCTGAATCATAGTGATGTCATTTCAATATAATTCTAAGGAAAAACATCGATGTACTTTTGGAAAAGCTCCTCCAAAGGTCAACCAAAGCTCCTGATACCAAGTAAAGTTGGCATTAATACCAGCAATTCAAAGAATTTTATGATAGTGATAAAATTATACTCCTTATAAGTCTAGGTCTCAGATAATTTCTGGGTCCACATAGGCAAGTTACAGTCAATAAAGGAATGCTAGAAACCGAGGTACTTAAACTTAACCTGTCGTAAACTGATATAACAATAATTACAACAGAAACGTTAAAGAAATTTATTATTATTTCAAGATGTCGAGTTTTAAAAGTCCTTTGACAGCAAAGAACTTTATACCTATTGTGATAAGTATTATCTATTAATCCGATGGTTATTTTGTAATAGTGTTAATGAACGTAATCATAACTCCATAAGGTACATTTTCCTTTGACAGTCTTAACTGAGAAACGGGCAAATAACATCTCGACAACATGAATGTCGTTACGTTAGACAAGCAGACAAGCAGTGGTAGTATGTATATTGAGCTTGTGAATTCGGGTACAGCCATCACTCCCACTCCATCATCAAGATAAAAAATGTTTTCTGATAATAAAAGTGTACCAACGCAACGCTTATTTGAAGTTCTGAAGGCATTGTGAAATAGGAAGGCACTGGATCAAACCTTAGACACTTACAAAGATTCAAAAGTCGCAGTACAAAATCTTGTTGTTTGTTACTTAACATTGGTAAAGGCTATATAATTGACCTCTAGGAGATTTAGAGCACGTGATCATCCTTACTCTGTTAAGCCGCGCTGCTCAACAACTGATACATCTAAAAATCATTCGTTTGATAAAGTGATTATATAATTTTACAAGACCTTTCTGAACTCCAAAATAAATTTTGTAAGTAAATATTACCTACAACTTCTATTAATGTAGTTAGTTATGCATCAAACTTCTATGAGTAGTAGAGCTCATAGTGCAGAATTCATCTGGGGATGTACTACCAGCTTACCCATTCCCCTCGTGAAGCAGTAGCGAACTTATATTACTGTATTTCGGTTAGAAATATAAAGAGGCCAGTGAAATTGCAGGCACATGAGACTTTAACAACTTCGTCTCATGGTCAGCATCATGCCCCTGGTGTAGCAAATGTCCATTGGTGCTGGTGACCACTTACCGTTAGGTAGACCGTCTGCCTGTTTGTCAGTTAACCTGGCAACTTCCATAATTTTACCGAAATTAGCATCTACCTTAATACGGGCAGGTATTTACTGTAAACGTACTAATACTTTGTTAAATTATATTCAAAACATAATTTAAGGTATCATCTAAACAACACTGTAAATTTCAATAATATTTATTTTTTCTTTGTAGGTATCGGACGACGCACTAGAATAATCGAAATTGGAAAAGTGCCAAAATCTAACATTGAGCTAAAATTTGTCCCAAAATCAATGATGGCTCGAGAACTAAGAGTTGACCCAGATACACCACCCAGTGAGCTATTGAAAAACAAACTGAACTTGAAAAACATACTGCTCTACTCGAATGCTAACCTAATAAGGTGCAAGGACAACCATGGATACGGCTGCGGATTCTGTCCGAAACAATTCCAGGAGACGATCAATCTAAAGAGGCACTTTCTCGAAGAACACAGCAACGATAAACTAATTAATCACATAACGAGCAAACTTTTCGAGCACGTCATCAAACTAGATATCACTTCGCTGAACTGCGCACTGTGTGAAAAAGACTTCAACACATTAGAAGACTTGATTCACCACCTTAAAAACGAGCACAGTAAGGCAATGTTTACGGATTTAAAGAACCAAATACTACCGTTCAGGTTCGACACGCCCGAGCTTCGCTGCGCTGTCTGTTCTGTAGAGTTCTTGACGTTCAAACTGCTCCAGGAGCATATGAACTCGCATTACAGAAACTATATATGCGAAGTTTGCGGTGCCGGTTTCGTGGCAGAGCGGCTTTACGCGTCCCACGTCAGGCGCCACGTCAGCGGAGTGTTCAAATGCGATGAGTGCAACAAAACCTTTGGCACCGAAGCGAACAAACGCGGCCACATGAGAAGAACGCATCAAGGATTCAGCAAGAGAAATAAATGCAAGTACTGTGACGAGAGATTCACTGATTATTGGAACAAAATTTCCCACATGGTGAAAGAGCATGGAATGGAGCCTGTAGTGTTAAAGTGCCAGGCTTGTGACCGCACATTCAATAACCAGAGATCTTTGGCACGCCACACCAAGAAGGATCACCTGCTGGAGAAGCGACACAAGTGCAGTGAGTGCGACATGAGGTTCTTCGGAAAAAGCAGCTTGCAGAAGCACATGGCGAAGCATACAGGACTCCGACAGTTTCGTTGCGATGTGTGCTTCAAGGCTTACGGGAGAAAAACCACTTTACGAGAGCATATGCGTATCCACGCTAATGATAGGAGATTTTCTTGCACATACTGTGGGCAAGCTTTTGTACAGAAGTGCAGTTGGAGAGGTCACATGAGATCTAAGCACGGAGAAAAAGTTTAGGGAGAATAAAATATAGTTAAATGTTATTGGTAGAAGATAAACTGTTTATTGAATAAATGTTAAGGATATATGGATTTTGTTAGTTTTATTTTCTTACCAGGCCACAAAAAATTGTGTTTGTTAAACCAGGCATCATTATTCGGTAAACGTTGGTCATCCTATATATTGAACAAATTGCATATGTGTTACAGAAGTACTATTATTAACGAGTTTCTAAGTGACGCCATAGAGCACCTAGATAGGCGCTTATGCTTATCAAGAAAACAGATGAAAATACAGAAGACTTACAGTTAAAGCTTTGGCAGAGTAATCAATTACACTTCGGCAACGGCTAAAGAATGGACAGGTGCATATTATGGGACAAATCTATCATCGAGCATTATTGTCGTTTCTAGGGTATATTGCCAATCTCGGCTAATAACGTCGAAACTGTCTTATTACTATATCTGATTTGACGAGCTTCTACAATGTGTTATATAAGAGTGCAAAGTTGCTTTTGAATTTTTCAATGACCGAGCAAGCAAAGGATTCTACAATTGAATTCAAAAATTAGAATCCTGAGCGTTAGCAAGGGCATCAAAGAGCACGAGGTGAAAATCTTGGCATTCGATTGCAACACGTAACTTTTCATCCGACCTCAGCGAGGAAATGACTAAATGCAAAAAAAAATATATCGCGCGCAAAGTAAATAAAAAAAAAGTACACCAAGAAGGTTCCGAGTCTAAGTTTTTAACAAATTAAAAAGGGTTCTATGATAAATTCGGCACCATGGAGGTAGAAGTAGAAATAGGTTTAATGATGTTTTGAATTCACAAACTTAGTGCACACGGTGTTCTAAATTAAATTTACTTTATCCTCTAGCGGATAAAAACGGCTTTTGGACTCAGATATCGAAGATCAAAAATACTCTTTCCGAGATGGGGGGGTGAAAATTGTTGTTATGTAAAACTATAAATGTATGTATTTTTACAGGATCACATTCAAGAAAATCTGAAGGTCGCATTATGAATACATCACCGATAACGTGTGACGATGACGAGGAGAACCTGTCAGTGATCACACTCGACAAGAAAACCAACTTTTCATCATTCATCACCATCCGTCCAGTCGGACAGAGAACGCTGCCTGAAGTGCGAGAGAGACAACGTCGAGTATGGCAACAGAAGCGCCTCTCAGAACTAGATTTACACATTGATAATATAAAAGCAATTTTAAAATACTCTAACGCCACACCTATCCGTTGTCGAGTCGGTGATCGTTACGCGTGCAGTTTCTGTCTCGATCAATACCAAAACTTGGCTGATTTAAAAAACCATACGCTCGAAACACATAGCGACGATAAGCCAGAGTTTTTTCATCACAAGCAATCGCTCTCTCGCCTTTTGGTGATCCTCGATGTAACAGCGGTGAAATGTAACCTGTGTGATACCGACATTGTATCACTAAAGCAACTAATGGACCATTTAAAGAAGACCCATGACGAGTTGATTCATACACAGATTAAAAATCAAATCGTACCTGTCAAATTGACAGGTGACCGTTTGACGTGCGCCGTTTGCTCGAACGTCATCGAAGATATTAACTCGATTCACGACCACATGAGCGAACATTACAAGAATTACGTTTGTGAATTTTGCAATGAAGCCTTTGTTATTCGTTGCAAGATGGCTGAACATAAAAATATTGTTCATCGCGTTTGATATTTTTTTGTTTGTCTTGTGATATGATTCTTTATTATCTTGTCTCTAATAAAAAATTATGGAACTAAAAATGTTTTGAGTTATTTCAATATTTATATAGATATATATAAATATATTATTTATATTTTTTTTTGACCGGTAGTTGGTACATCTAATGACGCATTTGACTAACTTAACGTACGTGTTTCAAGTTAGTTTTACAGATACATTAATTCCCGGGAATATATTAGATCCCCGATCAAATAGTCATTAGATTAAAATTCTAACACCCTTCAACTGTGATGCATGGTACGTACGTAGTAATAAATACTTTTAATGTAAAAATAAATATTAATAAAATATTTTTTTATAGATGACCAAAGAAAACCGAAGAAATCCATCATCAGAATAGACGTGAAGACGAAGCGTATCGTTAGAAAAGAAATCATTGAAATCAACCCAACAACAAATGAAGGAAGGCGACAAATTAAAATACTTGCGAAAAAAACGAAAGAAGTCGAAAAACATAAGGATAACTTATTAACTATATTACAATGCTCTAATGCAACACCGATACGAAGTCACGGCAGCATCGGATTTTCTTGCTGTTACTGCGATGAACTACACGGAGAGGCAAGAGAACTAAAAAAACACACGTTAGAAGCACACGACAACAATACTATATTTAAATTTACCAGTACTCTTACAATGCCCACTTACTTGATAAAACTTGACATAACCGATCTATGTTGCCAGCTTTGCAAAAACACGACAGAAGATTTAAATCTCTTAGTGGACCATTTAACTAAAGAACACGGAAAATTATTTAACAGAGAAATAAAATCTCACATTTTACCGTTTAGATTCGACAGTGAAATACTGCGGTGCGCTATTTGTAAAAAAGAGTACAACAATTTTAAAGTATTATTGGAACATATGAACGTGCATTTCAGGAATCACATTTGCGAAGTCTGTGGCGGAGGTTTCGTCAATAAACGTATTCTGCAAACCCACATGTATAGACACCGAACCGGAGTTTTTGGCTGCACATACTGCTCGAAAATTTTCGATACCCATATCAAAAAGAGGGATCACGAAAGAGCCATTCACATTTGCTTCAGTAAGAGAAGTAAATGTGGTTACTGCGGTGAGAAATTCTCCGATTACACGAAGAAGAATGATCATGAAGTAAAAATGCATGGCGCTAAACCGGTCGTGCTCAAATGTCAAGCTTGCGACAAAATATTTGACAATCAGAGGTCATTGACTGTTCATACGAAAGGGTATCATTTGATGGAGAAACGTGTTGCTAAGTAAACCATTTATATAGATTTGTAGACAGGGTGAGATCTCGGTACCACTTTTCTTGACGTTTCTTCTTCGTTTTCTTGACTTTTTTTGACGTATAGTGCACATTGTCGACCTCAGGATAAACGTAAGGCATCATTAATAACATACAACCTTTATACCTTAACCGATTTGGGTTTCGACCGTTGTGTAAATGTTTATAAAAGTATGTTTAAACAAAGTAGTACATATTTGTAGTGTATTAATTATCTGGTTGCCATAGTACACTCTGCTTAAGTTTGGATCGGATAAGCGTGTGTACAATGTCATAGAATATTTATTTTTGCAAAAACTCACTGCACTATTCTTATAAAGAAGTAAACTGTAAAGGTTACTCTGTGCTGACTATGGATATTGTCTATGGTCAAAAATAGAGATGAACACAGCACAGTAACGCCATCTATCTAATTGTGAAATAAAACATAGAGGGCGCTTTTCTAGCTTTGTAAATCAAAACAATATAGAAATAAAAGAAAACAAGTGCGTATTATTTCACCTGTCCCACAAAAAACACCACAATACTTCTGCCATGAGTTGACTCTTCTGAAGTTTACATCAGCAGCTAGCGATAGTAGTAAGTAATTTCAAAGTATTTTTTTTATATTTCTGCTGCACGCTAGAGAGGTTGAACGCATCTCCATATAAAATGCTGTAGTCTATCATGGGACGATCATTGATGGGCCAGACGGCCAGGTGGTTAGAGTTTTTGACTGCCACGCCACAGGTTGTGGTTTTGATTACCACCAACAAATATGTGTGCATTAATATGTTGGATTGTTATGTTTCTGGGTGTACTCGTACATTTTAATGATAGTAGATTTGTATTTAAAAATACTATATCAGTTTTCTGGTTTCCACAACAAGCTCTGCTTTGTTTAGGATGGCCGTGTGTAAAGAATGTATCAGGATATTTATTTATTTATAACTAGCTATCACCCGCGTTCCGGAGGTCTGTAATATGCGTACTCTCAAACGCGCCCAGTTAAAATTGTTGTAATTCTTTAAAATTCTCGCATATTAATATGCATGTATTATACCTACATAAAAATCTTCCTCTATATATTAAGGAAACCCGTATCAAGATCCGTGGCGTAGTTTTAAAGATCTAAACATACATAGACAGACAGACAGCAGGAAGCGACTTTGTTTTATTCTGTGTAGTGATTTATCGATTGTAATACGAGAACAAACTCATGGTACTGCGCTAGGTGATGCACAAACATGTATAAAATATAGAATGGTGAATATTCTAATTTGCATTGCTAAACTCAATGAATATTTTTTAAATTAAATATTAAACTATTTTTATGATATGAGACTTAACAACTTCACGTCTCAGGGTCGACAACGCATTGGCGATGGTGGTGTTGCAAATGGTTATAGGCGACGGTGACCACTTACCATCAGGTGAACCGTCTGTCTGTCTGTCGATCTACTCGGTATAAAAAAAATATTAAATAACCGGTACCCAGTTGAAGAAACCGCCAAAATAAAGCACAATGTGAATATATTCATAACATTTTTATACCGAAATGTTAAATCCAGTGTCAACAACATCGAGTGAGCGAAGCCTTCATCGGTAATAATAAGGTAAGTTGTTTATTTACTTTCCCCCGCGTTAATGGGATAAAATCTATAATGGGATTTTTACGCAAGTACTTATCTAATCTATCTATCTAATACCTTTAAACGAGCAATATCTTGTATATATATATATAATTAGGATCTAGGAAACGGCTCCAACGATTTTCATGAAATTTTGTATGCAGGGGGTTTCGGGGTCGTTAAATCGATCTAGCTAGGATTCATTTTCAGAAAATGTCGTTTTATCCGTGTTTTTAGGCAATGAAAACTGCTACAATGTCATTAGAAGGTAAGGTTTTCAAGTTACATCGTTTGTGAGAAATACTGTTATTGGGAGCCCCTTATTATCGCATATAATTCGTATCAAGGTATATATGACAGTGCTTTAAAAAAGAGAATACGGAAGAAGTCACGTTAGTAAAGAAATCCCGAGCAATGTTCGGCCATCCAGGTACTATTAATTATTTTTATTATTATATTTATTTTAATTATTAAATGTAGATAATATAATATAATTAAAAAGCATTAGCGCATTTCTTTTTGTATAACAAGCTTATATGTCAAAACAACCATTATAGCGAGCCAGTAGTTCCTAACTATCGTCTAAAGTCTTACTCCAGGAACTAATTCAGAAAAACAAAAATCGATTAAATTATTATATTTATTTCGCATTTGTCGCCGATTTCGTCGTAGCATCTAAGCGGCGATTATGATGGTGACTCTTGACATGGAACCTCAAACTTGCCCTTTGGACGAAAGCCGCGTTACATAAAGCGCAACAGAATGGACGCTCCCCCGTATGAATCCTATAATGCGCTTTAAAGCACTCTTTCCTTGCAAAACTCTTAGAACAAACGTCACATTTAAAAACTCTATCTTGGTTATGGGTTATCATATGATCACGGAGATTCGACTGCGTATGAAACCTCTTTCGACAAATCGTACATCCTTTGTTTTTCTCATTCAAATGTACGTTCCTTTGATGGCGAATTAACGCGCTCTCCATCAATGTTCTTAACCCACAGATACCACAAGTCGGCATTGGAATATTATGCATTTCATTCATGTGAAACATGTATTTTTTCCGCGGAAATCTCATCTCGCAATGAGCGCATTTTTTTTCTATATGAACGTCAATCATATGTTCGGCCAGTGTGTTCTTTCTTTTAAATTGTCTATGACAGTTCGCACATAAAAACTTATCAGGTTTCTTGACCGAATGAGCCGCGTACATGTGATCTTTACGTTGACTGTGGTACATGAAAGTCTCCGAGCATAAACGACATTTTATGAACTTTTGTTTGAGATGCGCCCTTATTATGTGGTACCGTAGGTCTGATAATCGTCTGTATGAAATCTCACAGGCTCTGCAAGTGTATTTTTTATCTGGACTATCCACTTCCATGACGAAGTCATTCACTTGAGGTTTACCTAAAACATGAAATATATATGCTTTAGTTATTTTAATGTAACTTACTATTGGATGATATGTAAATTGTAATCCTTAATTAATTATGAGAAAACCTTATCCATGACAATATTCAGAGGCGGCCTTAAGGGGTGGCGAACGGGCCAATCGCCTGGGGGCTCGCTCAGCGGAGGGGCCTCGTGCAACCCAAGCAAATTAAAAAAGATATGGATTTCAAATTTTATTTATTTGTATAACTTTATCATTTCTTGTCAAACATGACAAATACCTAAACCAAACAACCAGACTTACTTTCGCATCACATACTTTTCACGAAGGATAAAAGGGCCTGTCGCCCGGACCCTCGCAATGGGTAAGGCCGCCGCTGACAATATTATGTATATAGACTTATTAGTCTGCCGATAAATAAAGGGTATTCTTAATAGTGCCGCCATTTTTGACATTTGACTACCAACTCCTACCACGTGTCAATTTGATATAGTTGTCGAGATTTGGAAAAGTCTATTTCAACTACGATTGTCAGAGAAAAGTTAACTTAATGTTCATTAATTTGATCTTTGCTGATGAACCTTTTCATAACGCCCCATAAGGTTAATTTTTCTGTAACACTCTTAAAAAGGTGAAAAACGAAGTTCTATGCGTTAGATATCACAAAACAGTTTGGTAATGGGTGTTAACTATTTGTGTTGATAAGAATAACTGTTGGGGGAGACGTGTTCTAGAGTGGAGACCACGGCTCGGTAAACGTAGTGTAGGGCGCCCTCCAGCTAGATGGAGCGATGATATACCTACGCAAGCTGGCTGGCACCATTAGAAATAAAGAGCTGAAGATCGAGCTCAGTGGCGTGCCATAGATGAGGCCTATGTCCAGCAATGGACAGAGATAGGCTGATAATGATGATGATGATGAAGAAGAAAACGAAAAATAAATTCAAATAAAATAAAAAACTTACTAGTAGATAAATCAATTCAGCTTAATTTATCGCATCCAATATCATCCATGTTTGTTAGTAAACTAATGTCAAAAAAAGTCCGAGTCATTAGAATAATTTTCAGCAGCATTAGCTATTCGAGGGTTTAAAACAACAATGTAAATCTAGATTATGTTCCGTGCACCACGTTTCATCCAATTTAGTTATGAGGCCTAAGCACGAACATATATCGCAAACGTAGCGTCATCTTATCGAATGCGCCAAAATGTCAAATGTTTAAAAAGATGCCAAAATTACGGAAATTTTAAAGAATTATATTTTCAATCAATATATTTCGGTACAGAATAGTATGATTTATTTGTTTATCGAATAATTATTAAAATTTTATTTGGATAAAGCAACACATATGATATTTGTTAAATTGATTGTAATATAGTAACGTAATCTAGAACATACGAGGTGTGTTCAAAAAATAAGGTGACTTTGTATTTTTAAGAAAAAATATTTATTTATTTATCAATATTTATGTTGTCCCCTTCAAAGTAATACCCCTCAGATACAATACACTTATGCCAACGGTTTTTCCAATCCTCAAAGCACTTCTCATAAGCACTTTTCGGTATAGCCTTGAGCTCTTCCAGCGATGCATTCTTTATCTCTTCAATCGTTGCAAATCTCCGTCCTTTCAAAGGTCTCTTTAGTTTTGGGAACAAGAAAAAGTCACATGGGGCCAAATGGCCCTTTTGAGTAAATCTGGGTCGTCGTTGACGTCATTCAACAGTTCTTGAGCGATGCTCATGCGACGGTTCTTTTGGTCGAAATTTAGCAATTTCGGAACAAACTTCGCTGACACACGTCTCATGCCCAAAACGTTAGAAAAAAAATCATGGCACGAGCCAAGCGATATACCAACATCCTCAGCAACTTCTCTGATAGTGATTCGACGATTTTCCAAAACAATTTTCTTCACTGCTTGAACGTTTTCATCAGTTGTTGACGTGCTTGGGCGTCCAGAGCGAGGCTCGTCATTGGCATCTTCCCGGCCATCTTGGAAGAGTTTGTACCATTTGTAAACATTTTTTTTACTCAGAACAGTTTCACCGTATGCTACTGTCAACATTTCAAGTGTTTCGGAGCACATTATTTTATTTTTTACACAAAATTTGATGCAAATCCTTTGATCCATATTTTTCGATAGCAAGAAATCGCCGAGCACGCAAAACACTTATAAACTTTACGCCTCCCACAACCAAACAAAAAATGCTATACACTTGAAACTTGGTACAGATGTTCGGGAAGAGTGTACCAACATAACAAAACAAAAAAATCGATAATCGAAAGTACGTTGCCCGCGAAATTTGAAAAGTCACCTTACTTTTTGAACACAACTCGTATATGAAACACTTCAACCTTTCGGTAGAAATTCTCTAAATTAGGGTAAAACCTAATTATAGTTTGCTGTAGTTTAAAAACTAAGCGCATAATCAGACAGTTAAATAAACTTGCGGCACGTTATGATGGTCGTTTTGACGTTTAACAATGACAAAGAAAAATAACATCTATTGATCCAACAGTTAATTGTATGATGATGGAAATCCACCTTATTCCAAAGCAATACAGTTTCTTTTCCTACGACAATCGGAAACGTCAAAACGGCCATCATAGCGTGCCGGTAGTATAGTTACTTTCATTTTTGAATATTAAGAGACAGTAACACACAGTAATATTACTAAAATGTTGTTTATTAATTTAACAAATCTCTTCTCTTCTTCGCCTTACATCAGACCGTGTGTAACAAACTGACTAACCGATATAATGTGACCAGAGGAAAATATGTTTTCGCATAATTATTTTTTAAATAAATAAAAAAGAAAAGGTAATTTTTTATTTAATCATTGTAATCATTGTGAATCTTGCCATATTTCGTCTAAAATATTAACAATAGTCTACACTTCAGTTATACCTCTGGTATACAAATCTAATTATAAATATTAGGCGGGAAAAATATAAATACAAAAAAAAAACAATAGCTCCACTTCCAATAACCACAGATATTGAATGAAACTGTGAAAACAGGCTTATTTTTTTATTTATATAATTATGACAAAAGAACTGAAGACATCCTAAGTTTAATATAGTCTGTTTTGATGTTTGACATGAGACTGGCATCAATCTTCAAACTTCAGAAAACGTCAATCCCTGGATGATTCCTTATTGCATGCTGTTTCAAAGTAGACTTCTGGACAAAAGCTTTCCCACAAACAGAACACCCGTATCTCTTATCACCCAAATGTATTTTTAAATGATCCTTCAAATTATTCTCCCATCGAAACACACGTTCACAAACGTCACATCTAAACCTCCTTTCATCGGAATGCGTCGACATATGTAACCTCAAACTGATATTATTAAAGAAGCTTTTATTACATAGGTCGCACTGTGCAGTTTTCTCGCCCATGTGAACTTTTTTCTGGTGTTGCAAAACATGGCAGGGAAATCGAAATTTCTTGTCGCATATACCGCATTTTGGGGCCGGTATTCCGTGGACCTCTTCTAAGTGATAAGCGCGTAAGTAGCCTGGAACTTTTGTGTCGCAATGGGGACATTTGCGCTCTTTATTGCGGTGTCGCTTCAAGTGTACGAAGCGGTAGTGTTGCGACACTAGTGGTTGCGATGCAAACTTTCTGCCGCAGATGTCGCACGTGTAACTTCCCTGTGTGATAGTGTAATATTTTGCGCGTCGATTGTTTCCTAGAAAAGAAATTCTCGCGTCAGTCTTCCTTCTTCGCCGTTGTACAGTTATTGTTTAATCAATAATTTTGTTTTTTTTTATGTAATTTTTTTGTGCAATGATTTCTTTGTATTTGATTAAAAGCGTACAAAGCTGTGTGGATATTAATTCTCACGCTACTATTAATGATGTAGAACAAAAAGTCGGATGTAAGGCATTTTCAATAAGGGGCCGTTCATAAAATACGTCACACTAAAATCAGCTTTTTTTTTAACTTTTAATTTTGTTAATATTGAGTATTAAGTAATTCAGGAAGAACATTTGAAAAGTTCCTTCACACGTTATATGCGTCTAATATCTACGTTAGTCTGGATCTAGGGCAGTATTCACGCAACACATCCTGTCTGATAATACAGAAACGTACAATCTACTTATGGACTACTGATAAGCCCTGGGTACTAGGATAAGGGGGCCCCTAAGACTATGCTATGAGAGCTCTAAGCGCGCGACACACCGATTCGATGTGACGACACGATCTGTCGCATGCGTTCTCTCTGACCGTCGAGGGCCCGTAAGAGGGGCCCTCTTACGGGCCCTCTCAATGGAAAAGAAGGACCTGGATGCGCCTATCCGCCAAGAATAAAGGAAGACATTTATTTAATTTCTCGTTATCCGCTTTGGGAATTGTTTCTTTACTTTTCGTCATACTCAAGAGTTTATAGCTGTTACAGGGGTTTTGTCTGTCAGTTTGATATCTTGTACTTCTTTCAAGCAACAACAGAGTAACGGATTGTGAGTTGTTGCAGTCCAATTTTATTCGTCTTAGAATAACATAGAGCGGTGTTTTCTTAAGGATAAGAGACGCAACAACAGAGTAACGGATTGTGAGTTGTTGCAGTCCAATTTTATTCGTCTTAGAATAACATAGAGCGGTGTTTTCTTAAGGATAAGAGACGCAACAACAGAGTAACGGATTGTGAGTTGTTGCAGTCCAATTTTATTCGTCTTAGAATAACATAGAGCGGTGTTTTCTTAAGGATAAGAGACGCAACAACAGAGTAACGGATTGTGAGTTGTTGCAGTCCAATTTTATTCGTCTTAGAATAACATAGAGCGGTGTTTTCTTAAGGACAAAGACACAAGAATCGGCCAATATAATACCCACTAACAATAAAAATATATTTTTTTGTGAGTTTTTGTCTTAGTCATGCACGCCACGGCTGAACGAATTTGAATAAAATTTGGCGCAAAGAATATCTTCTGAATTAACATGAAAGGATACTTTTATCCCGGAAAAACATGAGTTCCCCGGGGGATAACAGGTAAAACAACGGGCTGAAGTAAATTAAAAATATTCGATTGTGTAATGGTTATAATATATTTGTATATTCATTAAAAAAAATTGCATTGCACTTATTTTTTACAACAGACATGATTTTACAATGTAAACAACATCATAGACAACTGTTAGGACTCTAGTCTATGATAAAAAATCGAAAAGCCAAAAATAAATCTTTTGTTAAGCTCCATCTCCATAGAGTGTGTATAAAAACGATAAGGGTGTTCGAATTCTCTGTAACTTATAATTCTACCTTACCTTAAAATACCATACACTGTACACAGTATATTTAAACAATATAGTAAAATGGCGGCCAAGTCTCGCAAGTGAGTGCCAAAATATATCTATAAATATATCTTCAACCGATATCACCTAGCAAATACTTTAAAATAACATTAAATTAATTAACAAATAACTATCAAACAATAGAAGTTGCCATGATAAAAAATTATGATATTTTTTAATTAAATATAAATAATCAATACTGCACCATATAGTATCTTCAGACAGGCAAATTGCGACCTTATAACCATCTGTTCTTTGAATAGATTTTAAAAATTCACTTCAGGATGGTACTTAGTCATATGATAATTCAAACTTGCCTTCTGCACAAACGCTTGGCCACACACTTGGCAGACCTTTCTTCTATCGCCCGTATGGATCCTTTCATGGAGGTCCAAAGTAGCCTTCCTAAGAAAAGATTTCCTACAGAACCTACAATGGTAATTTTTCACTGTCCTATGCTTGAATTTATGCTTATACAATCCTTCAAAGCTAAAGCTTTCGTACTCGCAAAACTCGCACTTATACCTCTCGCCGAGCATATGAAAGTTGTTTATGTGTTTCCGAAGTTGCACTTTCGTGTTGAAAGTACCTCTGCACGCGTTGCACTTGTATCTATCGTCGACATTGTGTTTTTCAAGTTTGTGGACGGTAAAAGGTGCTTGAGTCATGAATTCTTTGTCGCAGTACGGGCAGGTGTACCTCGGTATCTTATAATGTTTCGATTTAACATGGAATCTGAGCGAGAACATCTTATCGTATGTTTTGTCGCACCTCGCGCATTTTAATAAGTCGCCATCTTGCGTAAAGTCGTCGTTGCGTAGTCTGAACTTTGGTGCGGTGGGCGTCTTTTCGCCTAGAATAGAGAAAAATATTTATTTCATTTTGCCTCTTCGCTCTTCGTTATTCGCTTCGGGATTTCGTTCGTTCCGTTGTTCGTCACAGTTGTGGACACAAAAAAAAACTTTGATACGCGATAAGTCACAACGCTTGTTTTAAGAAGAATATTAAGAAAATCATTATTCGTACTACAAATACAAGCATGCACGTGTACTACGCTTTTATTTGGCTCATAGAATTAACGTGGAAGAGAATTGTTAGGATGCAAAGTTAAATGCTCTGTTTGAGAGATGACGTTTGTGTACGGAAGAACGCGACGGTTACCGCGAAACCATTTCATACTCGATAAAAACACGATATACTCGTATTTATAATTTATATATATTTTTTAGAAAATTAAATTTTGTAAAGATTTTTAAAATAATATAAAATATTACTGTTATTGTTATCGTAGGAAAATGTTTTTATCAGTTTATGTAAAGAACCTTGGCCATGTGCACTACCGTGCACCCAGATTATGAGAAATGTTTTATATTTGTTTCTTTAAGTTTGCTTTTCAATATGATAATATTAATAGCTTAAATATACGATATTAAATAGTGAATTTCCAGTAAAATATAATAATAACTCATAGAAATCTAATAACCATACTACCTCAATAATAAGTACAGTAGAAATGATCAAATAGGTCAAAAGAACTCTGCAAGAAAACAAAGAAAGACAATTTTTTTTTTTAATTTACTAAGAAGAAGAAGCGCGTCACACACGAAGAAACTATAATATTTCATATTAAGATTAATGAGACAGAGACATACGAGTGGAGGAGAAGGAAATTAAAGAAAGATAGCTTCACTTTTTAACGTATATTGCCTCTGATGGCTTACACTCTTATACGGTAAGTTCAGTGAGCGCAGAGTGCTCTCAGCCGAAGTTTAGTTTTTACTAGCTGTCTCCCGCGGTTTTACCCGCGTTCCCGTGGGATGTCACGTGTATTATACATAAAAACCTTCCTCTTCAATCACTCTATCTATTAAAAAAACCGCATCAAAATTCGTTGCGTAGTTTTAAAGATTTAAGCATACATAGCGACATAGGGACAGAGAAAGCGACTTTAGTTTTATACTATGTAGTGATGCAACATCGCGCTGATGTCGCCCCCTTTGGGGCTAGAACCACGGCTGAAGTATGTCTTTTTGTTTTTTAAATATATTTATTTACCATAAAAACACACAATATAGTTCAAAAGGTTGGGGGGTCATTGAGAATGGTTATTTTTACTGTATTTAATCCTATATAGAGATATTAAATCAAGTATTAAAAACTATTTACAACTATAGTTGTAACATTTAAGAAACCACTTTTGAAGTTTGCGTATGTTAAAGAAAAATCAACCTTGTTGCATTACGACAAGGTTCTTTTACAACATGCTTAACCATTGGATCGTTGACTTTATTTCAAAAACCATAGAGTAGCTTTTTGAATGAAATTTTTAAACTTCAAAAGTAGTTTCTTTAATTAGTTAAAATTTAAGTAATACATAAAAAAATACATATCTATAATGCTGACATAAATAAAAATAAAATAAATAAGTACATTTACTGTAATATATATATATATATAAGGAAAATAAATAGGGTTCCTTTGACGCACCATAACCTCAAAACTACTGTGCCTTGAGCACGAACTATCGCAGGCGTATCGTCATCGTATCGCAACTCGTAACTAATCTTACTTGTAATATAGTGTCTCCGTCACAAAGATGAATTAATCTGTTATTGCTTTTATACATAATTCTTCCTACTTTCGATTTTTTATTATGTTATACTAAATCCCGTGGGGTGAGGAACTGGTGATCTGTATTACAGGCTTACACCTATAATAGACACCAGCTCCGCATATACACTAGACTGTAAACTGTGAAACCAAAATAGATATTTTTAAATTTTTGTACCTAGCATAAGTCTTGTCATTATGAGGAGAAATAAATAAATATTATTATTATTATCGAATGCGCCAATAACCAATGCAATGGGAAATTGAACATCGCGCAACGTCACGGTATGCGCGGTGTTCAATTTTGCACTCGATACGTTCGTGCTCAAGCCTCTGAACATGGAGGTGATGGTGCGTCAAAGGAACCCTATTTTCCTTGTATACAACGTGTCACAAAATACCCCGTAAAAATATAATTTATTATCAAAGCCAACAACCCTAGTAAGCTGTCATGTCAGGGAACCAGATTATTTAACAGAAAGGCCTAAGTACCTATTTTACCTAATAATTGTCTAATTTAATAGTTTTTCTATATCTCATTCATAAAAATCAGTTGGTTTTTTTTTGGTATGTTATACAGCGTTACTACGGTTCTTAAATATTGTGAATGGACTCGTTATAAGGCCCCATTTAAACTCCTTTCGGCTTTACGGGTAGTTTTGTAACACCTGTATATAGATTTAAATAATGTCGCATTGTAAATACATATAATTATGTAATCAAAAACATACAAATATATTTGTATGAAGTTTTAGTACCAAAAAAAAAATACAAATTTTAACCAAAAGCTTGGTGTAGTCAGAACACACCATCCTTGTCTTGGTGATAAATATCCCGGGACATTCTTTACACACGGCCATCTGATCCCAAACTAAGCAGAGTTTGTACTGTGGAAACCAGATAACTGATATACTGTCCCTATATCCCTATGTATGTTTAAATCTTTAAAACTACGCAACGTATTTTGATGCGGTTATTTTAATAGATAGAGTGATTGAAGAGGAAGGTTTTTATGTATAATACATGTGACATCCCACGGAAACGCGGTAAAACCGCGGGGGACAGCTAGTACATGTATAAACATACAAGATACAAGAAAGTAATCCTTTGACGAGCCAGTTGGCTTGGTGGTTTGAGACCCTGACAGCCACTCCAAAGGTTGTGGTTCAATTCCCACCAAGGACAAACATTTGTGTGCATGAACATGTCTGTTTGTAAATCTGATTAATGTATTAAGATAGCTGTCCCCTGCGGTTTTACCCGCGTTCCCGAGGGATGTCACGTTTTCCCGTGATAAAAAGTAGCCTATATGTTATTCCAGTATATGCTCTATCTATGTGCCAAAATTCATACAAATCCGTTCGGTAGTTTCTGCTAGCTTGTAACTTTCGCATCCTACTAATATTATAAATGCGAATGTTTGTATGTATGCATGTTTGTTACTCTTTAGCGCAAAAACTACCAAACGAATTTTGATGAAACTTGGACACATGTAAAGAAAATACTCTGGTTTAACATATAGGATACTTTTGGTGACGGCAAAATGTAACATTACTCGAACCCGGGTGAAACCGCAGGGGACAGCTAAAAATGTATATGTAGTTTATCAGTTATCTGGTTTCCATAGTACGAGCTCTGCTTAGTTTGGGATCAGATGGCCGTGTGTAAACAATGTTTTATTATCAAAAAAACAATTGCATATTGTAAAGCACAAAATTCTTACCTCTCTTTTCAGCATCTTCAGTTTTAACATCCGCCTCGTCTGCCTCGGCTTCTGCCTCGACTTTTGGTGTGTCTTTGCCTTTTTTCGCCTTGCCAACCTTCTTTCCAGCTTTCTTTGTTTTACTTTTCACTTTAGGTTTTTTCGCTCTAACCTTTTTTGTATTCTCCAATTTTATATCTATTATAGTATCTGAAATTAGATAAAGAAGAAGTTAATACGTTTACTAGGCTTTAGTGCATTAAGAGAAGCAGTACAACCGACAGTTCATAAAAATGTGAACTGTCACGGGACGCCTGGCAGATGTGAAACATCGAAATTATTATGTACCAGTAATATGTATAAAAGAACAGATTACGATAGGCACTGTGGCGACATCTATGAACACGCATGCGATCCTTCTCCGCCCGCACCACGCAACACGCGATATCGAGATTCTCTCAAGTTTTAAAAGGAGGAGTCTCATACGTCGCTCCTCCATAGAACTAAATATGAAGCAACGTCTATTCTGAATGTGTATAGGTAGCTAAATCCTTTAGACACGTGATTTTGCAAGATTTTTGACCTATATAACATAACGTTTATTTTATTATTAAACTAGCTGTCCCCCGTGGTTTTACCCGCGTTCCCGTGGGATGTCACATGTATTATACATAAAAACCTTCCTCTTCAATCACTCTATCTATTAAAAAAACCGCATCAAAATCCATTGTGTAGTTCTAAAGATTTAAGCGTACATAGGGACAGAGAAAGCGACTTTGTTTTATACTATGTAGTGATGTAAAAAAAAATATTACGATTTTTTTCCAGAAGAATAAAAACTGTTTATTTTATAAACATTTATTTTCATTAAACTCAAAAATTATAAATAAAAAATATATTCAAATTTTGACAACTCAACATATGGCGTGGCGAAGAGTCGCCACGGCCTGTATCGCCACGCCAACAATTAGGTTTACCCTCCGCCTATAGATGTTTCACATCAAAAAGTGACAATAACTTTAGATAACAATTCTTTTTTACTGGCTATCAGCAATGACGCAGCAACAACAAATTGACCAGTGGTCTAGGAAGGTTGTGATGAAGCGACATCTACGATTTTCTTAAGATTTGACTATATACAAGCTTCAACATCAAAAGTTGGACCACGGTCCCCAAGCACAGACACCTAGCCTGGAAGAATTTCTCTTTTAAATACGAGATGTTCAACTCGCGTACTTGAACTTTTAGTACAGAGTTCGTCCGGGGAAGTACCACCTTACACATTTCCGCCGTGAAGCAGTAGTGCACTTGTATTACTCTGTTTCGGTTAGAAAAGTTAGGCCGGTGAAATGACAGGCACATGGGACTTAACAACTTCACGTCTCAGGGTCGACAACGCATTGGCGATGCCCCTAGTGTTGCAAATGTCCATAGGCGGCGGTCACCACTTACCATCAGGTGGACCGTCTGCTTGTTTGTCGGCTCATGTGGCATTAAAAAAAGATGAAATCTTACCATCATTATCAAAGTCCATTTGGGTAAAGTCCTCTTCGTAATCTGAAAATATTTAAATACAGTAAAAGATTATTCATATCAAGATAAGACCTAATATATCTGGACAACATTCGTCTAGTAGTTAAAATAGGACCTAATATATCTGGACAACATTCGTCTAGTAGTTAAAATAGGACCTAATATATCTGGACAACATTCGTCTAGTAGTTAAAATAGGACCTAATATATCTGGACAACATTAGTCTAGTAGTTAAAATAGGACCTAATATATCTGGACAACATTAGTATATTAGTTAAAATAGGTCCTAATATATCTGGACAACATTCATCTAGTAGTTAAAATAGGTCCTAATATATCTGGACAACATTCGTCTAGTAGTTAAAATAGGACCTAATATATCTGGACAACATTAGTACATTAGTTAAAATAGGACCTAATATATCTGGGCAGCATTAGTCTAGTAGTTAAAATAGGACCAAATATATCTGGACAACATAAGTCTAGTAGTTAAAATAGGGAACTGTCCTGTATTCAAGATAAGTGATCAAACACTACAGTCAACATCCCTATTGAAATAGTATAATTTTTTTAAGTTATACTTCTTTAGGCACGTTATGAAAAAATTATGAGAGTGAAATTTTAAGATGCGTGCGCATCACTAAAACAAAAGTAACAGGTTGAAGTTAGCTGATAACGGTCTCTCCGGAACATCGCACAAATCGCTACTGTCAGTGTCAATGAGTGAGTAATAATGTTAGTGTCAATAATAACCTAACAACGTCAAAAATTGTTATTCGTTGCTACAGACAGGTGCAAATAATTTGGACACTACAATTTCACGATTGAATAGTAAAGACAAATGCTTTTAGTGCAGTTTTTCTCACCTATAATTTCGGGTATAACTTTTACGTGCGTACATAAGTACACACACACGATTTACTAATAATTGTAAATTGAAATTAAGCCAGTGCTGCTAAAATGCATATTTGATCCCAATTTAAACTCTAGAATTCTAGATTAAGATTTTGGACATTTCAATATTTTTTTTTAATTTCCGTCGAAAGGAACATCAATCGAGATAGTAGAAGAACTGGGGTTGCCAGCTCCCAAAATTTACATAAAAATGACAACCGGTGCCATTATCAAAAGTAAAAACTACATGAAAAGACAATACAGTAGAATCTCACAAATCCGGCACTTCAGTAGATCGACACGTCCAATAATTCGGCACACCAGATACAGCATTGAATTGTTTCAATACCTGCATAATATGGGCTGAAGAAAACGGCGTATCAGCTAAAGATGTTTTAATTCTTCTAACATGCGAGAAAAGGTTTTTAAGCAAGGATTACGACTTGCATGAAAACAGACCTCAATTATCAATTAGTCATTAATTTTGAGATATGTTACATTTGCAAAAAAACGTGTATACACTGAGTTTTATTTTATTTATTACTAGCTGTCTCCCGCGGTTCTACCCGCGTTCCCGTGGGATGTCACATGTATTATACATAAAAACCTTCCTCTTCAATCACTCTCTCTATTAAAAGAAAACCGCATCAAAATCCGTTGCGTAGTTTTAAGGATTTAAGCATACATAGGGATATAGGGACAGGGAAAGCGATATAAGCATACCTCTGGTTTTTAATAGTGCCGGATTATTGAGATTCTATTGTATTTTTTTTTAATAGCACATGGGCCGATAAACAAGCGAGCGGTCTACCAGATGTTAAGTGGTCACCGCCGCATTCATGACATTTGCAACACTAGGGGCATCGCCAATGCGTTGTCAACCCTGAAACGTGAAGTTGTTAAGTCTCATGTGCCTGTGATTTCTTTTTTCTTACTAAAGAAAAGTGTGTGAAAAATCAACTAATATAAATTTACTTACCATCATCAGTTTCATCTCGCAGTTCCAATTTAACTTGAGGCGGTAATGTTGAATCTGCAACTATGTCATTTTGTTGGTTAAAGTTTAGTATATATGTACATCCATTTCATAGTTAGTAAAAAACTTTTATTTAATTACTAGCTGTCCCCGGCGGTTTTACCCGCGTTCAAAATTCAAATTCAAAATTCAAAACCATTTATTCAGTTTAGGCCTTCGGAGGGCACTTATGAAGGTCAAATTTAAAGTTACTGAAGCTACAACCGGTTCGGAAGTCAGCCTTCAACTGAGAAGAACCGGCAAGAAACTCAGCAAGGTTACATTCTTTTTTATTTGTTATATAAATTTTTATCTATTCTGACTTTTTGGCTATTTTATAATTTCAATTTTACATAATTTTATATTTAACAATTACAAAATACTTATTATAGGTAACATTAAAAAACAAAACAAAAAAAAATATGACAAGACTACAAAATAGAAAACAACAACAGTTAGGTACTTACAACTTAAAAAAGAGATTCAGAGGTGCACTGTGCAGAGAGCAGCTATTTCCATACATTTTTATCTTCAATATAATGAACTACCTTGTAATACGCTTTCTCTTTCAAAACTTTCCTAATATAATTTTTAAATTTATGATCAGACATTTTGGTTACTGACAGCGGTATCTTATTATAAAATCTAACACAATTACCAAGCATTGACTTGTTTACTTTAGTTAGTCTAAAGTATGGAACAACTAACTTCTCCCTTTGTCTTGTACTAATATTATGGATATCCTATATAATTTTGACTCAAACATTCCTATGTTTCTACGAATAAACATTATATTTTCATAAATATATAGTGAAGGTAATGTCATTATATTCATTTCCCTAAATAAATCTCTTAATGATTCACGGGGACCCATACTGTAAATTGCACGAATTGCTCTTTTTTTGTATAATAAATATTGATTCTATATCCGCTGCTGCTCCCCAAAACAAAATGCCATAGGACAAGAGGCTATGAAAATATGCAAAATAAACTAATTTGGCCGTCTCAACATTCATCAATTGTTTAATTTTCCTAACAGCAAATGCAGCCGAACTTAATTTAGCAGCTAGAGTATCAACCTGAGGTCTCCATTGCAATTTATTGTCTAATTTATTTATTTATATTTTATTTAATGTAAGACCCAAAAATACCGTTTTATTTACAAGATCAATATGGCTCCCATCTATTATTATTTGGCTATCTACTTGTGCTACATTTGGTAAAGAAAACCTTAAGCATTTAGTTTTCTTTGAATTTAGTAATAGATTATTTGTAGCAAACCACCCACAGACAATTGACATAGTATGATTAACTTTAGTTAGATCCTTGTCTTTTCTATTAACTTTAAAAATTAATGATGTATCATCAGCAAGCAAAACAATATCTGTGAGGTCATTTACAACATATGGCAAATCATTTATATATACTAAGAACAAAAATGGACCTAAAATTGAACCCTGGGGTACCCCCATTTCGACTAAAGAGCCCTTGGATGTTGTGCCAGTAATCCCTACCCGTTGCTGGCGATTTGATAAATAAGATAAAACAAGATCACGAGCAGTTCCACGAATTCCGTAGTAGTCAAGTTTTAGTAGTAGCGTACGGTGGTCAACGCAATCGAATGCCTTGGACAGATCACAAAAAATGCCAATCGCATCCTGTGAATCCTCCCATGCGCCATAAATGTGCCTCAGCAATGTTGCTGCCGCATCGGATGTAGATCTTCCCTTCGTGAAACCGAACTGATGACCATGCAATACCTTATGCTTAGTAAAGTGACCTAACATTTGATTAAGCAGCAGTTTTTCAAAAAATTTACTAAGTGCTGGCAGAACGGAAACTGGTCTGTAATCAGATGGATTCTCCTTACAACCGAACTTGAAAATAGGTACTATTTTACTATATTTCATTAAATCAGGAAAACAACCCTGATCAATGCATTCATTAAAAATATTTGACAAAACAGGTGCAATCACTGTTATTATTGATTTTACGATTGTTACTGATAAGCCCCATAAATCTTCAGTACTTTTCATATTGAGAGAGTTAAAAGTTATTAAGATATCGCTAGCATTAATATGGTCAAATTTAAAACTTGGAAATGTATTATGAATATGCTGCTTGAGTAAAGAATCCGCTGCTATAGGACATGATTTAAGGCTTTTAGTAGTTTTACCAGGTATACTCGTGAAGAAGTTTTCAAAAGCACAAGCTACATCTAAATTATTTGTTAGAATTTTATCATTAATTTTAAGAGTTACCTGTTCATTATTATTTCTAATTTTACCAGTTTCCGTATTTATAACATTCCAGACTGTCTTTATTTTGTTATTAGCATTACCTATTTTATTACATATAAAGTAAGATTTAGCTTGATTACACACTAACTTGAAAGTCTTTGAAAAGTTTCTAACATATTTATGAAATTCCTCGTTCTGAGTTAGAGATTTTAAATGATAAAGTTCATACAACCTATCCCTGCTCTTACGAATACCTTTTGTAGCCCAGTCACTAAATCCCATTTAACTATTTACCTTCACTATTTTAGTAGGACAGGCTCTATTAAAATTATCGCAAATCCCAGACAATAAACCTTCATACAAGACATTGGGCTCAACACTATGATATATTGTATTACAGAGTTTCAGTTCTAAATTATTTTTAAAGGTATCTAATCTTGCCTTAGTAGTAGGTCTAATTATTTTCGATACTTTAAATACTTGTCTTTTAAATGGCAATTCTATAAATTGAGCCTTATGATCCGAGCGAACACCACTAATAATCGATTTCCCCAGTATACTACTATTAGTTAATATATTATCAATACAAGTAGCCAAAGTGGCAGTAGATCTTGTTGACTCACTAAACAATAAATCTAAGTTGAATGATTTGAATAAGGCAATAAAATTCCGACTTTCAGATGAATTACTATCTTAGAGTATCTACATTAAAGTCGCCACATACAACTATTGACTTGTTAGAATTATTAAATATCTTACGAAGAATCTCTTCCATTATAGACGTAAACAATAAAAAATTGGATGCCGGTGGCCAATAAACACAAACAATAATATAGTTCTGCAACTCTGCACAAGGCACCTCACAAACACGCCGAGAGATATCACATTTTTAAATTATTAAAATTACTAGAAAGTACCTAGTTATAAGTATCGTGTTCTTGTCACAATTTTTATAATGAAATCAATTTATTATTATTATTATTATTACTAAGGTTTCACAGACCCCTGAGAGCAGGACAGACAGATGGACGGACAACGGAGCTTTAGTAAAAGGATGCAATTCCCACCCTTTGGGTAATCATATCAGCCCAATGATATCCACTACAGAACATAGGCTTCCTATTGGATATCCACCTCAAACAGTCCTGAGCAGCTTCCAGAAACTCTGACCAGGTTGTCGGTCCACCTGGTGAGAGACCGGACCCATTGGGTAAGGAGCCCTAAAAATAAATGAAGTCACTGAAAATATTTACCATTAATAAAATTTTTGCTGTACATATCCTTGAAGCGTTCTTCGGAGATCAGCACCTGTTTCTTGAACTTGACAGCTGAGTGCAGCTGAGACGCGCAACTATCGCATATTGTGAAAGTTACCGTAGAGAGTTCACCTAGTACTGGTGTTATCTGAAGATGTAATACAATCATTGATAATTACATCGGTAAAATCATATTTGACAGGGCTGTTGATGTAGTGGCTGGAAATCTTGACTTTAAAGCTAGTGGACATACATTACATTATTGTAATATGTATGTAGATATAAGCAGTGGCGGCCTTACCCATTGCGAGGCTTCGGGCGGCAGGTCATTGCGAGGCCCTTTGTCCTTCGTGAAAAGTATGTGATGCGAAAGTAAGTCTGGTGGTTTGGTTTAGGTATTTGTCATGCGAGGCCCTTGGCGATTACCCCGTTCGCCACCCCCTAAGGCCGCCTCTGGATATAAGGACTAATAGTATAAATACAGGTATTAGAAAACTACCCATAGAGCCGAAAGGAGGTTAAATGGGGCCTTATAACAAGTCCATTCACAATATTTAAGATCCATTGTAACACATACCCCAAAAAAAACCTGAATTTTATGAATGAAAAATAGATAAAGTTAGAAAACTGTTAAAGTAGACAATTATTACATAAAATAGGTACGTAGGCCTTTCTGTTAAATAATCTGGTTCCCTGACATGACAGCTTACTAGGGTTGTTGGCTTTGATAGTTAATTATATTTTATGGGGTATTTTGTAACACATTGTATATATAACATTTATATTTGCTGGAAAATACAATTGTAACTCTTGTCTTTTGTTTACAAATAGCAAACCCATACTGATTGGCCAGTTGGCTTGGTGTGAAGATATGCTGCTAGGCCACAGTAGTGGGTTGAATTCCGAACCAGCACCAACATTACTGCGCATGAACATGTCTGTTCATGCTGTGTCTATATATGCATATTTATATAATAATCTATCTAAATAAATAACAATAGATATCAGTAGTGTATCAGTTATCTGGTTTCCATAGTACAAGCTCTGCTCAGTTGATTATTTATATATTAATACTGTTGAATACATAGTATAGATCATTTTGAGTATCACAACAGAGCATTACGATGCTGGACTAGTAAACGTAAGATGTAATCATAATAAAACAGATTGTCAACAAACAATTATTTGTGCATAACCATTTCTAGACTTCCAAGTTAGATACTCACATGAACGTCTAAGGAGTCCCTCAGCATGTCGGCGTATGTTTCTTTCTCCTCCAAATGCTTACAGGGCTCCGCTAAATTTATAAAAACGCCTTTGGAGAGACAGCATCGGCACAAATCGTTCTCCAACTTACAAATTTCACTCGTCATTTTATATTATTAACCATATCACCATGTTCTTCTTACACTAATACAATACATTTATTTATTTAATACAAAATAAATAAAATATATAACTTATAAAAAAGCGAAACGATTCGTCTCACATCGATGTTTGTCTCAAGTTTTTTTTCTTTAATCTTTTCTGTAAATGATTGTTGTCCGTTTCCATTCTGCTATCTGTCACTACCACTAGGACCGTTCCGAATCATGATACGTTTACAACTTTATTAGATTACAAATACATTATTATTTACTGATACAAAAAAAAAGTTCGTCAATTTTTTTATTTAATTAACGTTTATCGAGTACTTGTTACTTGCTCAAACTATGTCATCGAGCAGACTGCCGCCTGCTGCAAAGACTAAATACATAACTAACCACCATTAATTTAGTTTTACTTCTGTATAGCATTTATTCTGTTTGTTTTTTTTTTTGAGAAGAATTCAGACATGGTACGGCCAAAGTTAATATTCACGATCCAAAATTCTAGTAGAATTTTGACATCATTTGTAATGATATTAAAAAAAAGTACATCTATCTTTGGATTTTGGATGCAGGCGCCTATTATATTCTATCAGCTTCTGTGGGTTCCATGAGAAAGGTTACAAATGTGATTGATGCCAAGAGTAGTTATATTCGTTTGTAAAATAATGTAATTCATTAGTCATTACTTATTTATAGTTTTCTTCTATATTTGGTTGAGTAAGTACCTTTTAGGAATACTTTATTTTAATAATACTTTGCTGTAATGCAAAGCAGAGTAATATTTGGACACCCCTAGCTCTCACAAGGATGACGCAACACACCTACTTCTTCTGAACTTTTTTGGCGGGAACTTACACTGATATTACCGAATTTTTTTCATAAAATTGTGTAATTATGATGTGTAGTTTTAATGTAATATATTAATTAAACTAAACTTCATTATTAATTAAATAAAAAATCTGAAAAGTAGATCGTCCACATATGTAGTGCGGACGGTATCTAATTTTATTTGTCTTGAACTGAACACGACAATGACAAAGATAATTCCTAATTACACTATTTGATGGTCATACTTATGATTGGGAAGAGATGAAATGCAAGCGTAGGTAATATAGTTACGTACTCTGCAGTGTCCAGAGGCATAACGAAGATATAACGAGTGCGCCAAAAAACAATGCAAAGGGAAATTGAACATCGCGCAACGTCACGGTGTGCGGACCAGCTTTTGGTGCACTCGATTTAGACCTATCTTTAGGCCTCGGAGCAGAGTTCTACCATGCTTGTATTGTTGCGTTGACCTTGACCTAATAAAGGATCGCTTGTTATTGTGAAATAGGAAGGGGAAGAAATAAAACACCATTCATTTTTGTGACTTTATTTATTAAAGGCCTAAGAAAAAAATTCAAGTGAAGCATAATAGTTGGTAAATGGATAAACGTGTTAATAATATATAAATTATGTTTAAAATGTAAACATGAATAAATATAATACTAAAATGATTAATCATAAAATGTACAAGTTATTTTTAAGTGGTAACTACTTATTTTAATAAATTAAATGCTAAATTAAATATAATTTGTGATTGACAACATTTTATAGTTCTTGAGATCAATAAAAATAAACTGTTGATTTAGTTCGGCGTACATATCCTAATAATCTGCAATATAAGTATATAAAAGGAGGAGCTAACCGACTGACTGACTGACATATCAACACAGGGCCTAAACTATAAGGGTTAGAAACTTGTAGTTTGCACAGGGGTTCCTTTTCTAACGTAGGGGGGCATAAAGAAAGGATTTTTGAGAATTCACCCCCTAAGGGGGGTAAAACGGGGGTGCAAAGTTTGTATGGAACAACGTGTTTGATTAGCAACTTCAAACTAAACGCGGGTGAAACCGCGAAGGACAGCTAGTTAATATTATAAATGTATATGTTAGTGAGTCCTGCAATAACATATAGGTTACTTATGTATCCCGGGAAAATGTGACATCCATCGGGAACGCGGGAAAAACCGCGGGGAACTTTAAAATATATGCAAAATTGTGAAAATGAAGTCACGGATACGGTTAAACGATTTTCTGATCTTTGCCTGAAATCATTTTGGTATTTGAAAGAATCTAAAGTAGAGATAATTTTCTGATCTCTACTTGAGATTCTTTCAAATACCGGTTCGGTCACCGTTTTTAAGTTCCGTACCCAAATGTTGCCAGCGAGATCCTATTACTAAAGCTCTGCTGTCTATTCGTCCGCCCGTTAGTCTATCAGCGGGTTGACTCATGAAAAATAACAGTCGACAGTTGAAATTTTTGAGCGTGTACACACTAAAAAAACAAAAATTGAAATAAAATTTAAGTTTAAAAGGATATAAGAAACGTGTTTGTTTCGGCGTTTTGTTAAATATTGAATGTTGGTACCCTTCGTATGCGAGTACGACTAGCCCTTCGTTTTTTATGTCTGACCTTTTTTAAATAAAGCAAAGATAGAAGATCGTTCTAATTAACTTTGTTCCTGGGTCGCCTTGGATGAACCTTTCGATGTGGAAATCTATGGAAGAGGTATGTCCAGCAGTGGACATCACTGGGCATTATTATAATGATAAAATTCTGCCCTAATTTCACACATAATTATTATAAATGCAAGATAAAAGAAAATTATTAAATGTTGCCAATTACAACCTTAACTGGTGTAACTTTACCATTAGACATGTACTTATATATATCGATATAATGTAAAATTATCTTTAAAAGTATAAAGGGTAAGTCGGAAATGGTGTGTACAGTAGAAACACCGTACTTCTCTAACCGCTTCTGTCAATATCATAAATTGATTGTGTTCTGTTTTGTGTGCCTAACAAATAAAAAAAAAAAAAAACAAAAAAAATGTACAGTAAGTACACGGCAGACAACTCAAATATGTTGTTGAAATCTTTGCCGTACACTATACTTATCCACAAAAGATATAAGTATAATATAAGTTTAAAAAAAAATTTGAGAATAGACTTGCCATCTGCACATTATTTGTAGGCAAGTTCTTGGTGTTAGAGATCAGTGACCCCAAATGTCACTTTAGTAAACAGCTGATCGATGGCACATGTTAGATTTTTTTTTTAGGTTTTAGCCTCTGATGGTTTTTACAACGGGCTAGACGGGCCAGTGCCTCGGGGCCCCCAAGCTTCGGATGGGGGACAAACGATTTTAAATAGTTTAGTCGGGGCCCTATTTATTTTTTGCCCACTTTTCTTATCCTTTAGGATTTTTACACCATTTCCGACAAAATCCTGTACAATAGAATAGTATAGTAATAAATCAATTAGATCATAAGTTAATACTACACAATGACAGTTCTACTACATGTAACAAAACACTAAAAAATGCTACTGTCTTGTTGTTCCTACTACTACTGATATTAAAGGATCAAGGATTTTATTTAACAGTAGTACTAGGTGCCCGATTCTCCTAACTGTCACATTTCACGGAATCTTTTTGGTTTAGCTTTGGTATAGCTGATGTCGAAAATTGGTTCGCAGTGTCATTTCGCTTCACACATGATTTGTTTCAAAGACAATAATGTAGATCAGGTATACAACCTTTGGCATGTTGAGGGCCTTACTTAGTGCATTTACTTATGCAGTACTTAGTGAGTATAAGTACCTAATGTAATATTTTTGTTAATTGGGGTTTTTTTTAATTTTTCGCGGGCCGGTTTGGAAAATTGGAGTTTTGAACAAAATTACGCGTGTAAAGTTTGTTTTTAACGGTAAAATACGGCGTAAAGGCCTAAATAATGTCGATTTAATCATGAGCGCGAAACGAAATGTGCGTTAAAACTTTTTGGTAGTGGTTTTCCTTTGGCATTGACATTCAAATTATCGGAATCGGGCCCTAGAATACTTAGTGTGCATGTCAGAAAGTGACTAAACATATCATGTACTGTCAGCATATAAGTAGCTTAACCCATCCAAATTTACTTCACATCTGTAGGTACATTAAAACTATACGTTTTACCTCGCCGACCGCCGGACAGAAAATGGTAGAATTATTTTGATTTGCAGCTCTGATAGAATCTTATCATAGTACTCTTAAAAAAAAATTTGCACATAGGCTTTATTAACCGACAAAATTCGATAAGACACTGCCCTGCATAACGTTCGTTGGATTACAAGGCCTCCACTGTACATAGTATGTAATAGTGTAACAAAAATGTGTCAGCCAAAATGTACATTATTTAATTTCTACATTACTTTATTTTATAGTAAATATGTTATGTAAATTTGGATCAAGAAGCTACTTAAATACCCTATAAAAATGTAAAATCAAATTTATCATGTCTCGGGTATTACATTCTATGAATGTTTGGCTGCCAGACTGTGACACTATCATAGTGACATCTAATCTATGTTGCCTGTAGTTTATTAACCTTTTGTACGCCAATGTCGGCTACACTCGACATGCGCAAGCGTGCTTGTGCGCCATTGTCGTCTATACTCGACAATAATCAGCTCACAGAATACTAAGCAAACATATTAAATCATTATTTTTATGTTTTTTACTGATACGGATATTCTAATCAACTTGCGGGTGACGTACAGTACACTGAGATGGCGTTATGGCATAACGTTCAAAAGGTTAACTTGCTTGTCTTCTCATTTAACAAAGCATCATATTTGAAAAGTAAAAGCTTTGCCAGTACAAATTATCGCAACAAATCTAAATAATTGACAACGTCTTTCCTTACAACGCGCTGGTCTCTGTTTGGGTTCGGTGATGGTCCGTCCATGTCGGGTACGCCGTCGGGGCGTCTAGCTCTACGGACTCTACGTTGTGCAGACCTCGGGGACCTCGCTGGAGGGGCCGCCATCCTTTCGTTGATACTTCTAAATATATTCTTCCTTCTATCCATGTCAATATGACTCGGACGCGCCAGCATCTCTCTGAGAGTGCAGTTGAATATGGCATCCATGCGTTGCACAGCAGATGTGTGTATAATACTTTTGTCGAGCTCAATATCATCTGGTATTGCAATCAAATCTATGCCGATTCTAGAATCGTCTATGGTGCTGCTGACGCATTCTGTTTCGTCTGTTGGAGTTGGTGATGCTGGTTGGACGTTCTCCTCGGCTTGTGGAACTGGTGCGTCTGCTTCTGCAGCTATCACTTCTGTAAAATAATTTAATTAATCTTTACATAGAGGAAACACTTTTAGAAATATTTTTATTCAATAAGCCCTTCCTGATGTTTCTACAGAGAAACGCCTAAAAAAACTAAGCAACAGTATTTTTCATAAAACTTCGACATATTATAAACAATTTAGTTTTTAACCGACTTCTAATAAGGTTCTATGTTTGACTGTATGTATTTTTTTTTATGCATTTTCACCGATTTCTTCTCCATTTGTGAATTCTCAAAATTTCATTTTTTATTTGAAAGAGTGTCTCTAAAGAAATATACCTTGCCTAGTTTAGTATGCAAAATGATAAAAAAGGTATTCTTTCTTACCATTGGCTGGTGCCGGTTCTGGAACACCATTTTGATCGGGATTAGCATCGACTTCATTCATCTCTGGTACTCCAGCTAACAAAAGAGAATCATGAGTAATACCAGGAAATCCTTATTTATATTCTTAAAACAACATAGGAGACATATCTCAAGGTCCACTTGGTTTAGTGGTTCGATTCCCACCCAGGACAAACATTTGTGTGCATGAACATGGCAATAGATATTATCTTAAATTAAAAAAAAATCTTTTCAAATTCCTATCCTAAGGTTGGCAACCCTGTACCATTAAACCTTTGAGATTCATAATAAAAAATCGGCGATTTTCCCGAGCGCCAAGTTGGTGTATCCCCTTAATTAGTTAGGCGTATATCGATAAACGCAGGTGAAACAGCGGGGGACGGCTAGTTATATACATAACACAAATAATGATTCGACCTATGGCAGTTATAAACTTTGAATCCATCCAACCGATGTGCCCTAAACCAATTCTTTAGAAAGGCAGTAATGCGAAGATGGTTGAGGAAAAAAATCTTGCTCAATTTGATATTCGCTGAAATTGGAACGAAAGATTCAATTCAAAATTCAAAATTCAAAATTCAAAATTCAAAACCATTTATTCAGTTTAGGCCCTCAGAAGGCACTTATGAAGGTCAAATTTTAAGTTACTGAAGCTACTACCGGTTCGGAAGTCAGCCTTCAACTGAGAAGAACCGGCAAGAAACTCAGCAAGGTTACATTCTTTTTTATTTTATTAAATTCTTTTTTATCTATTCTGACTTTTTGGCTATTTTATAACATCAATTTTACATATTTTTATATTTAACAATTACAAAATACTTAATAAAGCTAACATTCAAAAACAAAAAACAAAAAAAAAAAGAAATAACAAGACTACAAAATAGAAAATGACAATAATTACTTACAACTTAAACAAGAAAATTAGAGGTGCACTGTGCAGAGAGCAGCTATTTCCATACATTTTTATCTTCAATATAATGAACCACCTTGTAATACGCTTTTTCTTTCAAAACTTTCCTAATATAATTTTTAAATTTATGATCAGACATTTTGGTTACTGAAAGCGGTATCTTATTATAAAATCGAACACAATTACCAAGAAATGACTTGTTTACTTTAGTTAGTCTAAAATATGGAACAACTAACTTCTCCCTTTGTCTTGTATTAATATTATGGATATCCAATTTTGACTCAAACATTCCTATGTTTCTACGTATAAACATTATATTTTCATAAATATATAATGAAGGCAATGTCATTATATTTATTTCCCTAAATAAATCTCTTAATGATTCACGGGGACCCATACCGTAAATTGCACGAATTGCTCTTTTTTGTATAATAAATATTGATTCTATATCCGCTGCTGCTCCCCAAAATAAAATACCATAGGACAAGAGGCTATGAAAATATGCAAAATAAACTAATTTGGCTGTCTCAACATTCGTCAATTGTTTAATTTTCCTAACAGCAAATGCAGCCGAACTTAACTTAGCAGCTAGAGTATCAACCTGAGGTCCCCACTGCAATTTATTGTCTAATGTAAGACCCAAAAATACCGTTTTATTAACAAGATCAATATGGCTCCCATCTATTATTATTTGGCTATCTACTTGTGCTACATTCGGTAAGAAAACCTTAAGCATTTAGTTTTCTTTGAATTTAGTAATAGATTATTTGTAGCAAACCACCCACAGACAATTGACATAGTATGATTAACTTTAGTTAGATCTTTGTCTTTTCTATCAACTTTAAAAATTAATGATGTATCATCAGCAAACAAGACAATATCTGTGAGATCATTTACAACATATGGCAAGTCATTTATATAGACTAAAAACAAAAATGGACCTAAAATTGAACCCTGGGGTACCCCCATTTCGACTAAAGAGCCCTTGGATGTTGTGCCAGTAATCCCTACCTTTTGTTGACGATTTGATAAATAAGATAAAACAAGATCATGAGCAGTTCCACGAATTCCGTAGTAGTCAAGTTTTAGAAGTAGCGTACGGTGGTCAACGCAATCGAAAGCCTTGGATAGATCACAAAAAATGCCAATCGCATCCTGAGAATCCTCCCATGCGCCATAAATGTGTCTCAGCAATGCTGCTGCCGCATCGGATGTAGATCTTCCCTTCGTGAAACCGAACTGATGACCATGCAATATCTTATGCTTAGTAAAGTGACCTAACATTTGATAAAGCAGCAGTTTTTCAAAAATTTTACTAAGTGCTGGCAGAACGGAAACTGGTCTGTAATCAGAAGGATTCTCCTTACAACCGGACTTAAAAATAGGTACTATTTTACTGTATTTCATCAAATCAGGAAAACAACCCTGATCAATACATTCATTAAAAATATTTGACAAAACCGGTGCAATCACTGCTATTATTGATTTTACGATTGTTACTGATAAGCCCCATAAATCTTCAGTACTTTTCATATTGAGCGAATTAAAAGTATTTAAGATATCGCTAGCATTAATATGCTCAAATTTAAAACTAGGAAATATATTATGAATATGCTGTTTGAGTAAAGATTCCGCTACTATAGGACATGATTTAAGGCTTTTAGTAGTTTTACCAGGTATACTCGTGAAGAAGTTTTCGAAAGCACAGGCTACATCTAAATTATTCGTTAAAATTTTATCATTAATTTTAAGAGTTACCTGTTCATTATTATTTCTAATTTTACCAGTTTCCGTATTAATAACATTCCAGACTGTCTTTATTTTATTATTCGCATTACCTATTTTATTACATATATAGTGAGATTTAGCTTGATTACACACTAACTTGAATGTTTTTGAAAAGTTTCTAACATATTTATGAAATTCCTCGTTATGAGTTAGAGATTTTAAATGATAAAGTTCATACAACCTATCCCTGCTCTTACGAATACCTTTAGTAGCCCAGTCACTAAATCCCATTTTACTATTTACCTTCACTATTTTAGTAGGACAGGCTCTATTAAAATTATCGCAAATCCCGGACAATAAACCTTCATACAAGACATTGGGCTCATTACTATGATATATTGTATTACAGAGTTTCAGTTCTAAATTATTCTTAAAGTTGTCTAATCTTGCCTTAGTAGTAGGTCTAATTACTTTCGTTACTTTAAATACTTGTCTTTTAAATGGCAATTCTATTAATTGAGCCTTATGATCCGAGCGAACACCACTAATAATCGATTTCCCTAGTATACTACTATTAGTTAATATATTATCAATACAAGTAGCCGAAGTGGCTGTAGATCTTGTTGACTCATTAAATAATATATCTAAGTTGAATGATTTGAATAAGGCAACTAAATTCCGACTTTCAGATGAGTTACTAAGAGTATCTACATTAAAGTCGCCACATAGAACTATTGACTTGTTACAATTATTAAATAACTTACGAAGAATCTCTTCTATTATAGAGGTAAACAATAAAAAATTTGATGCCGGTGGCCTATAAACACATACAATAATATAGCTCTGCAACTCTGCACAAGACACCTCACAAACACGCTCAACAGAGAGGCTGCAAATATCTTTCCGATCCTTGAATTTAATATTATTATTTATAAGAATTATTGTGCCGCCACCTTCTGCAGATAATCTATTGAATATACTGGCAACTGTAAAGTTTTTAATATTAAAAAGCATAGTGCCCGGTTTCAACCATGTCTCTGTAAAGCATAATATGTCTATAGTTATTTTATCTAACAATAAATGAATATCTAGAATTTTGCCAAAGAAGCGATTAATATTCTGATGTATTACAAAAATCGAACTGTTGAGCTTCTCTGTTGTCAAAAGTTTTTGTTTAAAGAACTATTCTGAATATTAATGTTAAAATTACTTATTTTTACTGAGTTATCCCGTATCCTATTAATATTATATGCTACAAGTGACGCAATCAATTTCTTAAGCTTTTTTGGAATAAACAGTGTATCCTGTTTCAATTTTAACTTACTAACAAACTTGTTAGTATCAAAATATATAAAATTAGCACTATGACATGTAACATTATGCATATGGTTATTTAAATGCCAAATATAATTATTCTCCATATCTGAGTAGTTTGAAGAGTATGGGAAAGCACATAACATTATTTTCATTACCCCTAATTTTGATAATGAGTTGAGACTATTTATCAAATCTTTTTTACTGATATTTAAAGCATTGCCAATTAAAATTATAATTATGGTTTGTTCATCAAACTTTGTATGCAAAATTTTATCTACTATTTGTTTGTATGATGCCCCTGGCATACAATAATAAAATTGCACTAGCTGTAGCATCGACTGGAATACCAAAAAATATGTAGACACATCTACCGAAAAAACTCAAAATATTGTTTATGCGCTAGCATTAAGAAAAAAAAAATACCAATTTCCTTATTTTTCTCTACAACTGGCAAAAGAAGTCACAAATTATCGATCGAATACCTACGCCCAAGGTAAAGCCCACTTGTCGCTAACAGAGGCAAACCTTGACCCCCAATCGGGACCGTTCGGCCCGACTCGTTAAACTTCGTAAACGCGTCGGTAAAGCTGCACAAATCAATGCGCCCCTACACTTGGCTAACTACCGCCAACATTGGCAGTTCGTATTGGTGTACAAACATGCAACCAAATGCAGCACTCGCATTGTATCAATTTGCATACGCTCGCATTGGCTGAGGTTTGGCCAACATGTGTGGCGATTTTAAATATAGAACAAATATTGATGAAATCAATTGGGACTTGTTCAGTAAAAAGAACCTTGCAAACGTATATCATAGAAAAATCGACTTTATATCTTTTGTAATAAAGTTCATTTATTGATTCAATAGAATTGCATCGTGATTCTAATGAACCTAGGGCCATAGGGTTAATTTTTCTGTAACTATCACATACAAATTTACGTAAAACCTGTACATTAAATCGAAATCTATATAAATAAGCAAAAAAGGGTTCCTTTGACGCACCATCACTTCAAAACTACTGAACATATCGGGATGGGCCTGCTACCATTCGACGCGAATTTTTTCCTAGATGGTTATCACTAAGTATAAAACAAAGTCGGTTTCTCTGTCCCTATATCCCTATGTATGCTTAAATCTTTAAAACTACGCAACGGATTTTGATGCGGTTTTTTTTAATAGATAGAGTGATTGAAGAGGAAGGTTTTTATGTATAAAACATGTGACATCCCACGGGAACGCGGGTAAAACCGCGGGGGACAGCTAGTAAGCTTTATATGATATCGATAAACGCGGGTGAAACCGCGGGGGACAGCTAGTCAATATATTTAAACTTTAGTGAGTTGTTCTGCATAGGCTCTCGAAGGTTCCTGACCACATGAAAAAGAAAAAAACAAAAAGCAACGCATGGCAACGCATGTCGAGAAAAACTTGTAATAAATAAATATCATGGGACAATAAACAATTAGACGGTCCACCTGATGGTAAGTGGTCACCGCCGCCTCTGGACATTTGCAACACTAGGAGCATCGCCAACGCGTTGTCGACCCTGAGACGTGAAGACGTTAAGTCTCATGTGCCTGTAATTTCACCGGCCCCCTTACCTTTCTAACCGAAACACAGTAAAACAAGTACAGACATGTTCATGCTCACAAATATTCTATCCATCTCTGGGCTGATCCTGCTAATATTATAAATGCGAATGTTTGTATGTATGGATGTTTGTTACTCTTTCACGCAAAAACTACCAAACGGATTTGGATGAAACTTGGCACACTTTATAGCACTCGTATATAGCAAATACCCTGGAATAACACATAGGATACTTTTTGTGCCGATGAAATGTTCCATCCGGTTACAGCGGGTGAAACCGCGAGGGACAGCTTGTGTACAAATAAAATAAAATAATTTCCTTACGAGCTTCTGCTACTGGTTCTGGAGCCTGTTCCGGTTCCGGTTCTGGTTCCGGAGCCATCTCGACGACATTCTCATCCAGATTATTGTTGTCTTGCTCCAATGGTGGAGTTAAAATTCCGGCTGAAAAAAAAAACAATAAAGTAACATTCGGTTTAGGTCCACGGAGGTCATTTTAAGGTCAAATTTAAATTTTGTAGCTTTAGTATTGGTAATACTAAAAATACAAAACAATAGAAGAATTTGATATTTATTGAGAAATCAATAATCATTATTTTTAAGTCAAAGGTCACTAATGAAGGTCAAAGCTCCTCATGTTACTACAGCCAGCTTACAACTGAGAACAGGGGCTCGATTCTGTAAGTAAAATGACACTAACTCGAGGATGTTTCGTCGCGGCGTCTATGCTCAGTCTCTGTCGCTTACTACGCTAATACTACTAATCACGTGAGAGGTAAGCTCTCCGAGGCTTCCATGAAGCGGCTCGCCGAAGAAGTTTGTATTAGTTAAATAAGGGGGCTGGCAAGAAACTCGACAGGGTAATTTTTTTTAGATATGTTTTATAATCTGACCTTTCTGGTTATATTAATGTTTTACATGCAATATCATTTTTAGCAAGAGATTTAAATAGTAATTAACTATATATACAAAAATAAATGTTTGTCGGTATGTCCTCTATAGAATCGTAAACAGTTTTCAGCAATAGATACGAGTCATTCAAGAGGAAGGTTTATAACCAGGATTGTAAGCGGGCAAAGCCACAGTGCGCAGCTAGTAGAATATAAATGAATGAAAATATAACTGAAACTGTATTTTTTTTTTATGCCACTTGGGTAGACCAACAAGCAGACGATCCACCTGATGGTAAGTGGTCACCGCCGCCTATGAACATTTGCAACACTAGGAGCATCGCCAATGCGTTGTCGACCCTGAGACGTGAAGTTGTTAAGTCTCATGTGCCTGTAATTTCACCGGCCCCCTTACCTTTCTAACCGAAACACAGTAATACACTACTGTAAGTATTGCACTACTGCTTCACGGCGGAAATGGGTAAGGTGGTAGTACTTCCCCGGACGAACTCTGCACTAAGAGTTATATTTAGACATTAACTCACCAGCCTCTGCCACATCGATCTCGAGCTTCACATCTTGTGGAGACTTCTCATCCTCCAAATCGACATCTTGATCTAGAAAAAAAAAGTCATTCATATAACTTCCAGCATTTTTGGGAACTAAATAATGCTCTTTTCCCTGAAGAGGACAGAGGTCCCAGTACACACTTTCCATCAAAGATATTTCATGATTTCGACCACATACCATCAGGTGAACCGTCTGCTTCTTAGGATTTATCTGGATTACCACATACCTTTAGCGTTTCCCAAGATGGCCGGCGCCTTGTTATCAGCAGACCCTGAACATGACGGCAAGTTTTTCCCATCCACCATATCCTCATCATTCAAATCGGACAGTTCAAACTCTGAATCACTGGAGTTGACCTTTTCCTTGACTTTGGAGGTTGGCAGCTTCTTCTGGCATTCCATCACTTTGCGTTTGAACTGTAGAGATTGGTTGAGAAGATCCTTGCAGCCGTCGCATATCTTATATCCGTCCAGATTTGGGTTCTGTAATCAAATATATGTAAAAATCAAGTGTCTGTGTGTTAATATCTAAATATAGTATAGAGTGTTACAAAACTACCCGTAAAGCCGAAAGGAGGTTAAATGGGGCCTTTTAACGAGTACATTGACAATATTTAAGAACTGTAGTAACGCTGTATAACATACACAAAAATTAAAAAAAATAGGTTTTTATGAATTTAAAATAGAAAAACTATTAAAGTATACAATTATTAGGTAATATAGGTACGTAGGCATTTCTGTTAAATAATCTGGTTCCCTGACATGACAGCTTACTTGGGTTGTTGGCTTTGATAAATAATTATATTTTTACGGGGTATTTTGTAACACTTAGTATATTTAGAAAAAAAAGTCGCAAATGCAGCATATCAATTATTTGATTGCCATTCGCTCTGCTTATTTTGGAATCAGATCATGAAGAATGTTTAATTTATTGAATTTGTGTTGTGTCTGTCCGCTATGTAAAAGCCGGCCTTAAAATAAAGAACATAGATTGTATTTTAGATTGACAACAAATAGGTTGTAACTTGGGAACATGACTAAAACTGCTGGTCTAAAGTTTTTTTAATCACTCACCTATCTTGGCATATTAGTAAAAAAAAAAAGAAATTAAAACTCACACCAATAGTAATATCAAAGCATTCCTGTAACAGCATGCCATAGACATTATCATCAGCGCTGCCCTCCTCAATAGACCACAGATTGCTATCTCCAGCTTGTTCGAAACAGCAACAGCACTTGTCTCCTTCGTTTTCTTTCATCTTCTTCTTTTGCGGCTCCGACTCCAGTTCCTTTTCAGCGCTCATGGTTCTCTGTTTCCTGTTGGACAATAGTTTTTTTAGTTTTTTGTAAATGACAACCTTTCACAGCGCTCCAGAAAGATCTAATATATACGGGGATAATAGCAGATATTTGTTACTTCTGGATAAAATAATATTCTAAAAGTGAAAGAATTATTAAAATATGTCCAGTCCTTTTGATATGAATTCTCTTTTTGATATTATTAGAAACTAGCCAATCGGTTTCGCCTCAAGAGATAATTAATTAAATTTATTATATTTACATTAAAAATTCCTTACTTACGAAATAAATCATCTAAATATTCGGTACGCATTTTTATGTAAAACTTTTTGCGCGGCAATAAAAAAAATAAAGATAAAATTCAAACCTAATCCAAAAACAGCACAATCCCAGCTTCTTCAGATATTTAAAAAAAAACATCCCTAAGCCACGGCAAGAGAACGACTAAAGAACACACCGGCGGTCAAAGATGCTCGACAACAAATAAGCGAGCGCAAATTGCGAAATGAATACAATACGGGGCGTTGAGTGCGTGCGTGACCCCACATGACGGTTGGACAAAACCGGTTTATACCGGTTCCCGTCACTTGACAATCGGGGATATTCGCAGCTGCTCGGATGCGCACCCTTTTAGAGGGTCGAATCAATTGAATCAGCACAAAGGTAAGGAGGCCGGTGAAATTATAGGCTAATGAGACTTAATAACATGACGTTTCAGGGTCGACAACGCATTGACAGAGCCCCCCATATTTGCAACATAATGTCTAGGCGGCGGTCACCCTCTGGTGGACCGTCTGGCTGTTTGTGGACCTAGTTGACAATTTTTTTTTATCGAATATCTTATATTGATGTCTCCTCTTGTAATATTAAAAAATTATAATAATTATTATTTAATTATCAGGTAGGCATTTGTTCTCTTTCTTCTCTTTGAGAGGCGGTTTTTGAATTAATTAACATTTAATATTTGTATGTCGCAAAACTCAATATCTTTCTTACTTTTAAAGACAATGAGAAACTTTTACATCACAACCTCTTTTGGCTGCAACATACCTTTCTTTTTAAATATTTTGTAAGTAACTTAGACATAGGGGTGCTATCACCTAAATTACCAACACCGGATAAAAAATTAAAACCGGACATTTAGATGAAATTGTGTTTCTTTCCGGACACGCCTAAAAAAAAATTTTACACTTATAATTGACATTTTAAATGGATGTGGTTCAAGAATACGAAAAAAATGCCAACTGCTTATCTTCTATTTAATTGGGATTCCCCTGACACAAAAAGTGTCCGGGACTCTTTATGAAAACCCTACCCGGACGCTCCCCGGACACCCTCTCAACTAGGACAAACCCGGGAAACCCGGACGAATGGCAGCCCTACTTAGACACATCCACCGTGAAACAGTACCTACACTTTTATTTTGCTCGGTGAGAATGGAAAAATGATTGCATATGGAACAGAGTCGTGGACATTTATTGCTCGCTGTTTATTTAAGCTCAAGGGCGATCAGAGACTTATGGAAAGGGATGTTTGGCTGGGTATGAGACGAGGTCATACGTAGAAGCAGAGAAGGCCTTTTTCGTAGATGGATATACTCGTTGGTTATATTTACTAATTTACTTCACAATTCTCAAAACTTTTGAAATACGTATCTTGTAAAGACATTTACTACTAGACACAGAAAATACATGTTCATGCCCATAAATGTTTGCCCTGGATGGGAATGGAACCCACGACTTGTGGTGTGACTGTGAGTGTCGCTAACCACCAAGCAAACTGACAGAGGCGGCCTTAGGGGGTGGCGAACGGGGCAATCGCCCGGGGCCTCGCTCTTGCAGGGGCCTCGCGCAACCCAAGCAAATAAAAAAAAAAAGAATTCAAATTTTATTTATTTTTATAACTTGATAGCATTTCTTGTCAAACAAGACAAATTCTTAAACCAAACAACCAGACTTACTTTCGCATCACATACTTTTTACGAAGGACAAAGGGCCTCGCAATGACGTGCCGCACGGAGCCTCGCAATGGGTAAGGCCGCCGCTGCGTACAAGAATATAGCTCGTAGAGACAGTGAGCTGAAGTGGCAATGAGGAACATATGGGTTTCGAGCTTACCGGAAATAGTTTTCTGTCTATCCTCTATGTTTAATGAAATAAAATGATCTGTGCTTGCAGAATAATGTTTCCTACTAATATTATAAATGCGATAGCGAAGTATGGATGTTTGTTACTCTTTCACGGAAAAACTACAGAACGGATTTGGATAAAACTTGGCACATATACAGGTGTTACAAAACTGCCCGTAAAGCCGAAAGGAGGTTAAATGGGGTTAAACGAGTCCATTCACAATATTTAAGAACCGTAGTAACGCTGTATAACATACCCCAAAAAAAATAAAAAATAATGATTTTTATGAATGAAAAATATAATTGAAAATCTATTAAAGTAGACAATTATTAGGTAAAATAGGTACGTAGGCCTTTCTGTTAAATAATCTGATTCCCAAACATGACAGCTTACTAGAGCATGCCCTAGAATAACATATAGGATAATTTTATCCCGGAAAAATAGGACATCCCTTGTTGAACGGGTGAAACCGCGGGGGACAGCTTGTATTTAATAAATCAACTTATTATGTGGATGTAATCTATGCATTTTTATTCCGCTCGATTCTAAGGGATAAGGGAGGCTTTTAGAAGTAGTAGTGCTCTTAGAGTAGCCCTCTTATTCAGCTAATACAAACTTCGTCGGCGAGCCGCATCACGGAGGCCTCGGAGAGCTTACCTCTCACGTGATTAGTAGTAATAGCGTAGTTAGAGAAAGAGACAGAGCACGGAGGCCGCGACGAAACATCCTCGAGTTAGTGTAATTTTCCTTACAGAATCGAGCCCCAGGTTTCGTCCGGGGAAGTTACTACCACCTTACTCATTTCCGCCGCCAAACACTACTGCGCTGGTATTACTGTGTTTCTGTTGGAAAGGTAAGGGGGCCGGTGAAATTACAGGCACATGAGACTTAACAAACATCAAGTCTCAGGGTCGACAACGCATCGCTGACCACTTAGGTACTATCATGTGGTCTGCTTGTGCCCTAGTGGTATAATTTTGTAATTTTCTTTAACTGAGCCGGACGAACTTATTGAAAGGTAATAGGCCGGAGGGAGCTAGTGCAATTGCAGGCATATGAGACATCTCAGGCCAACGTTAATTTGTTGCATACGTTCAGACGGCTTTGGAAGAAATAAGAAAAAAATATATTTTATTGTAAAAAGAAGCGTGGGGTGTCAATTGTTATAAATATTTTATTGACAGATATGAGTAGAAGGATTATCATTTTGATAATATCTTAAAAAGCACCCCACGCTTTTTTTTACAATAAATTTTATTTTTTCTTATTTACACTATTCTTAATTCAAATTTACTGATGTAATGGATTTTCTATAAAAGCGTGTATTTTTTTTTAAAACTGTTATTTATTTTTAATTTTTTGTTCTGTTCAAGCTAATCCTGTTTATCCTAGTAAGGATAACGGGTCAAACTATTTCAAATATTGAATTGTCATCGGTCCTTAATAAGTATGCCAAATTTCAAGTTAATCTGACGTCTTGAAGGGGGTCAATATCATGTTCAAAGATTCCGTTACATACTAACATACATACGTATGAAGCTAATAAAAGCGTTAGAAATAAATAGAAACAAATCTCATCAGCTTTAATTCCTCCCCAATTGATACTGATGTGTTGATAAGTTCATTTGTACGAAGTGTGACCAGCTGTAGGTTTTAATAATTATTTTATTTTTACTTGCTGTCCCCCGCGGTTTTACCCGCGTTTCCAAGGGATGTTACATTACATTATTTTGTTTCTATCATCAATAGTTTTCGCAGCGCACGCGATGTAAGGATTTTTTTTACACCTTTACATTATTGGAGTTTTAGTAAGGATCCCTAATTTCATTGAAAATATAATATAGCCTAGCTACACTATCCCCGGGTGACACCCGGGGATAGTGTAGCTTCACAACGAAAGAATTTTCGAAATCGGTCAAGTAGTTTTTAAGTTTAAATGTTCCATACAAATATACAAATCTTTCCTCTTTAAAATATTAAACTTGCGGCACGCTATGATGGCCGTTTTGACGTTAAACAATGACAAAGAACAATAACCTTTATTCCTTCAAACATAAGGTCCATCTATTGATCCAACAGCCAATTGTATGATGATGGAAATCAACCTTATTCCAAAGCAATACAGTTTCTTTTCCAATGACAATCCGAAACGTCAAAACGGCCATCATAGCGTGCCGGTAGTATAGTGTAGATTATTTATGACGGGATTGCGATTGACCTCAATCTCACCTGATAGTAAGTGAAGATGAGGCCGAAGATGGAGCTCGCTTTCTCGTTAGTAGCCTATTAACTCCATTCTTAAAGAGGCCCTTTTAATTTCCAGAGAACATAGACAAGGGGATAGATTTGTAAAATATTATAAAATATTTTTTACAGGAATGTTTGCGAGGATTCTTTAAATACCAAATGGGCCGACAAACAAGCAGATGGTCCTCTTGAAGGTAAGTGGTCACCGATACGTTGTCGTCCCTGATACGTGAATTTGTTAAGTATCATGTACCTGTAATTTCACCGGCCTTACCTTTCTAATCGAAACACAGTTATACAAGCGCACTATTGCTTCACGGCGGAAATGGGTTAGGTGGTAGTACTTCCCCGGAGAGACTCTGCACTGAGAAGCTCTACTACTCACAAATTGGATGGGTGTTTGTCACTCTTTCGCGCAACATCAACTCGGATTTCACAAAAAGGCTTTGCACATATACAAGATACCCCGTAAACATAATAATCCTAAGTAATATTATAAATGCGGAAGTAACATCTGTCTCGCTTTCACGCCAAAACTACAGAACCGATTTAAATGAAATTTTGTATACAGATAGTCTAGAGCCTGGGGAAGGACATAGGGCATACTTTTTAATGCGAAAAATGGGTTGTAAGGGGTTAAAAGGGGGATGAAAAGTTGTGAAACTACTAAGCGGATATGGATGAAACTTGGCACATAGATAGAGCATATCCTGGAATAACATATAGGCTACTTTTTATCCCAGGAAAAAGTGATATCCTCAGGAACGCGGGTAAAACCGCGGGGGACAGCTAGTTAATTTTATCAAAGCCAACAACCCTAGTAGGCTATCATGTCACCGAACCAGATTATTTAACAGAAAGGCCTACGTACCTATTATACCTAATAATTGTCTATTTTAATAGTTTATCTATTTTTCATTCATAAAAATTGTTTCTTTTATTTTTTTGGGGTATGTTATACACCGTTACTACGGTTCTTAAATATTGTGAATGGACTCGTTTTAAGGCTCCATTTAACCTCCTTTCAGCTTTACGGGTAGTTTTGTAACACGCTGTATAGATCGTGACCTTGAATATCATCTTACTATTGTCATAAATGCAAAAATATGTTTTTTTTTTTATCAAATTACCAAATATTTTACAAAAGTATAAATAAGTGTGTTAGTCAATCACGCTAGAATGAAGTGAACGAATCTGCCCCCTTATTCAGCTAATACAAACTTCGTCGGCGAGTTTCACGGAGGCCCCGGAGAGCTTATCTCTCACGTGATTAGTAGTATTAGCGTAGTAAGCGAAAGAGACAGAGCACGGCGGCCGCGACGAAACATCCTCGAGTTAGTGTCATTTTCCTTACAGAATCGAGCTCCTGGATGAAATTCAGCACCGAGATATATTAGAGTCTGGACTTTTTGTCCCGGGAATAACTAACATTTCTGAGGAACGCCGGGGACAGCAAGTATAGTATACTTGTTATCCTAAGAAACTCAAAATATCTCGAAAATGCGGGTGGAACCGCGGGGTGAAATTAAAGTAGTTGATTATAACTTACTTCACGCCCCCAACATTCAGCCGCCGATGACCGGTGTCAATGGATACCTGTGAAGCAAATATGTCACTTAATTATCATAATTTTAAAAGCGATAGTGTCTCAAACAGAATTAAACATTTAGAAATACCACAGCAGATATATCAACGTAAAAAAAAACAACGGGTTGCACTCCGGGAGTGCCGGCAGGAGTGAAAACTTGAACACTTTTACAATCTTAAGAATTTCCGATCAGGTCACGTGTCCTGACGCGAGTTCAACATTTTATACCCATCCCAAGAAAAGTGCTCAACGCCGCTAAAGAAGTTTTCACTTCAAAAAGAAATTACCGACTAAAAGGAGTTTAGTCACCAAAGAAAATCCGCCCTTCGCTGCCCTGAATTAAAAACAGGAGAATACCAATTTAAATATTGTTTTAATATTTTTTTTTTATCTACATCCCGTAGAGGATTATTATATTTTTTTTTACTTTTTAAAATATATTTATACTTATTATTACTTTAGAAAACCTTGGAGACCAATGGCAACATTGAGTGCACACAAACCTTCTCCGTAACGTCGCGTGTAAAAATAAAATGACATGTAACTATCTGACAATGTAAATGTATAGGTAAGTTAGATATAATTGACTTTCATTTCCTTTTTGTTACCACCCTTGCACAGTGCCGGATTAATCACATAGAGTAGTAATTGCTAAGGGCCCCGGGCAAAATGGGGCCCCGCGCCGCAAGAGGGGGGGATTTCATGCGGTAAACGCACAAGTTCTACAATAAGTCCCTGTGTATAGAATTTGGATAATCGGCTCTACAAAAATCCGATATGTGAGTACCCTCGAGTTTACTCGATACTCAGTGTGGATGCGTAATGCGTGTGATAGCAAAATTTGAATGGCTCCATTCAAAGTGTTGAAAGACTTAAAGATGTTTACATTCTAAGGCTCGAGATTTTTTTTCCACCTTATACTTAAGGACCTATAAGAGACCAAAGGCCCCTCCATAGATTTTGCAAAGGGCCCCGCGTTTGCTTGATCCGGCACTGCCCTTGCACATCTGGCATATGACAGTTAACTAAGTACCGACAAGGGCGGCGAGCCGGCACCGCGGCGGCAATTCAAATTATAGGTTATGAAATAAGGCTCTTTTATTGATCGAACAATTAATAAGGTTGTAGATGTAACTGTACCTTAGCGTAGAGGAATAAGGATCTTTTTGCTATAGCATACTTGTAAGTCAAAAGAAACCCTTTTTTATACGCCCCTTAGGCTATAATCAACCGGTTACAGCCATCTATAGTATGAAAAAATGACACTTTTTAATTTTTAAAGGATGTATCTGCAAAAATAAAAAAAATATATACATTATTCTGACTAACTTCGACGCTACCTGTAAATGCATTGGCTGTCGCCTTGAGAACGAAAAGACCCCGTAAATCATTAAAAAAAAAAACAAAAAGCTTGTGTCGTAAAGACAGAAGTGAAACTTTTGTATTACAGGTAAAATTTTTAAGTATTCATCAATCACTTTTGAATAGCATAGACTGTTTATCATTCATTTACTTTTCGTCAGACAAAAAGGTTGAGGGTCAGAATTTCAAAGCCCTCCCAAAAGATTCACCTCAAAAATAAAGAAAGAAATTCAGAAGGGCTTTATTACATTAAAATCATCTGAAGTTGATTGCTGGGGTTTCAACGGATCCGACTGTTGAACGGCAATCATGGTGGGAAGATGGTCGTGGGCGCGGTGCCTTACAGAGCACTGTGAGGTCCCCGACTGCCCACCTTCGTATCCAAAAAGTTGACAGTTTTCTGTGAAAAATTAAAAAAGTATTAAATAAAAAGGTTTTCAAATCTTCCTACATAGATGTTTGGACCAAGAGATTATGAATATTTTTAATAATTAAAAAAGTTTTTCAAATGTGTGCGCCGGTAAGGCTCTTAAAATTTTTGTATCAATTTGGTACGTATTAAGTATAAAAATAAATTATGTGTGCTTAATATTATATGTATTTTGTAAAATGTACATTTCACACATATTGGAACCTACTAAAATAAATATTTGTCATTTTCCCAACACCTTTAACCTGGATTTATTCAAGGCCAAAGTGAATAGGCACTTTCTGGGTAAGCGTGGGTCAGTCGAAGGGCAAACGCAAGCCTACTTTTAATAAAAAGAAAATACTTTACTAAAACCATGGATATTTTAATGGTAATTAGAAGCTAAGTTACTGAAATAAACAGTTTCAAACTCTTTATTTATTTGAGCCTAACAAGTTGACTCAAGCTTACTCAACTTATTCTAGCTAGGTGTAACTTCTTTTTGATCTATGCATAAAAGCTAAAAAAAATTATCACTACTCAATTCAATCGAAGATGAACTAGTTATTACATCTACAACTAGATGAAACCGGTGCAATCCAGAACTTCTGACGTCTGCCATTTATAATATCTGGTATCAAATATATACCAATAATTTGGCATTGCCCAAAAATCATATACTTTTATTTGTAGGTATTTCTATATTAAAAAGCATATTGTACACAACTCCACTGTAAACCAGCTATAAAATTAATCATTTTATTTATTTGAAATGGGCTCAAATTTGGCCTTTGACTGACCCCCGGAGTTATGGTGAGATCTTCTTAGTTTTTAAATAATAAAATCACACACACAACATTTGTTTCAGTTCATTAGATATAAAATAGGAAGGACTGTACATATATCTATTCATATAGACTAAGATGCATTTTTAACTAGATTAGATTTTAAGCCAAATATCTAGTTCCAATGACTAAGTAGATGTTACCAGAACATTGACGGATAAAATGCGACTTGATTCAACCACAATTTTGAAAACTTTACAGGAGAGCTATTTGAAAATGTAAAAACCCAAAAACAGATACTGCATCTAAACTTCTTAACATTCCACATCAAAGCTGTTGAATATTAAAACTAAATGCAAGCTTCAACGAAATTGTGCATGGAATATCATCATAGTAATCATAATTCATTGAGGAAAATGTTACTTTCGTCAAAAATGGCGGTTGAATCAAGTTGCCTTTTAACCATTGATTTATTAAAAACCTTTGCCAAAGTTGGACAAACAGAAGGGTTGTCGGTGTCACCAACTCACCAGAGTCATTAGATTAAGACTAAATATTACAAAAACTCTGATAAAAGGGTTACATTAATATATTAAATCCCAAAACAATTTAAAAAAAAGTTTGATGTTAAAATGTAGAGGTTAACCTTCTTCCTTTAGAGGAGACAATCTTGCATTTGTCTACAATATTCCCTATTATTAAAAGAGTCACTGATTGACCCACAAATTTTGCCACTGTACTCCTGCAGGCCTATATTAAAGTAAAACTTACAATACTTTTTTATGTACGGACAATACTACATTTTACATAACTTTTATGCAAAGTCCTTGACCCATTTTGATTTAGAAAAACAGCCCTTAAGTAAAGGTAATACTGTCATTAAATACTACTAGTGTAGGACTTGATAATATATCCCTAATTCCCATGTTAGTACAAGCATACAATAATCAATACATTTTGTTTTCTTCTTCCATTTTGTTGTCAATGGCTGCAAGGTCAAGGTTAAAAAAAGGTTGGCATGAAAAAGCTCATAATGCAAACAAAACAATACTTGATGCTATAAGAGACAAAATAAACTGAAGAGAGAAACAAAGAGTTGAAAAGGGGATAAAGTCCAAAACATAGTTATAATGTCTCAGAAATCTAATTAGAAAAGAAAAAAATTGTTTACTTATTAATTTTTTTTTCTTATTTAAATGGCATTAGATGTTTTTTCACTTATTTCTGCCAGCTTCAGGGTGATTGAAGATACACAATTGGGAGTAATTAGTAAAAAAAAAATCATAATATTGTCAATTAAGATTATGATGATGAATCCAGGTAGAACAGATTAATAACAACACTAATACCAAATCAAAACAGATGTAGCAAATATAACAACTTTATTACATCAAGGCAAATGTACACAATGGAAGAGTGTAGGATGCTACAGCTTGGACAGTATGACCTTGAAAAGAGGTATTGTAATTCACGACATACAAAGAACAAGTGATCCTTGGTGCTTTCATATATACCACAGTCACAAATAGAGGTCCCTTTACCTAATCAAAAGCAAATGCACTGGAGCGCAAGCATTACCTATATTAAGAACGCAATTATCAGAAAATATCTTACCTGACGATAGGTACCTATAATAACCAAGGTTTAACATGAATAATACGTTGAATATCACTTATATCCCCCATCGAACGAACACAAAATACAGCATTGGCATATAAACACTGCGCGACATATTGTCAAGAGAAAACAATACTCACCTATACACCGGTCAATCGATATTTCGCTATCTTTGCATCCATTTGTTTATAATGCCATAACTAGCTCGTGCAATTCACGTTTTATATGTGTTGTTATTTGTATTTCTAATGTAATTTGCATTTAGTATTCTTATTTATGTTTTAATATGATACGGAGAATAAATAAATATATGGCTCATTATGGGTGAATAAATATTTAATGACTTGACTTACTTCTTCGACCGAAGACCGAGTTAATAAACAATCAAACTTACCCAGAGATTTCAATATGCAATTGGATGCAAGTGGTTCGGTCCTTGGTTGATTAATTCAAGGAGAATTTAGTCACTACGTCGTTCTTGATTAATTGATTGCTTCGACCGCGATTCGATTATTTTCATGGCGCAGGCGGAATGTTCTCAAGGTAAATCTATTTTTTCAACTGATAACACCCGTAGACCGTTCCATTTTACACCCGACGTATAGTAGTGTTTTGTCTTATTTTCCTAAAATTATATTTTTTAGAGGTTTATTGATTTGATTCAGTGACACTTTATTTAATAAATATGATTACATGTACACTAGTAAAATGAACTAAAACTTGTTAAATACTTTTAATATTACGAATTTAATACGAAACCAACAATGGACTGATCTAGCGCCTAATAGCAAAGCGCACCATGGCAGCGCTGGTCATACTTTAGTTGATTTTTCCTATTTGTTTTTGTGGTAGGTAGAATCGGTCAGACAGAGTAAAAAAAAACTATAAGTAAGTAAATAAATAAATAGTACTGTGTCAAGTTGTCAACAACAAATAATACGTATGTTCATAATTCTTATTAGGTATTAAAATTTAAAGCTATTGCCGAAGCCCATCCAAAGCTTCGTATTGTAAAACCTCAGAAGTTACTTAACAGACAATTTACTTATCGAAGTACAGTAATTACATTACCATTTTAGTGTAAAATTCACTTATATATTTATTTAAGCGCAGATTGGGTTATTCTTTTAAAACTTTAATACAATCACATAATTTAGATATTTTTGATTTTTAAATATTGAATATCAGTAAGTAGTTTTAATTTTCTTTTTTTATCAAGTCCAAACTAAGGAAGCTTGAGTGTTGTGTGTTCCAAAACAAATTAGAATAATACTTATTTAATATATTGAATGATACACAGTGCCAGTCTGTCCCTTATATTATTTTGTCAGATGTGTTTTTAACTTATTAAATAATTCATAGGCAATGTCAAACGTTTATGGGCCGTGCTGTTGCTGCATGGAGCTGGCTTGTCCGAAGAACCTTTGGATGGAGTACATGTGGATGGGGAAAGTTGAGGTCTATGGAGACATGTTGAAGGAATGCTTTGATTTATCTGTGAGTACCTAATTAAGTCTCATAATTGGGATTAAATTGTTATTAGCCACTGATTAGAGTTCTTCTTGCTCTTTGTTTCATAATAATGAGATAATGTCCACAATGCAGTCCTGTGTATATTATACTAGATTTATGAGACTATAAGATATTGTATGATATAATTAAGTACTGAATACAGTATGACTGTGACAGTGTGAGTGCTTTAAATAAAAGTAGGTTAAAAAATCAAAATTTAAATCCATAATTGGCTGTAAGTATTGGTATATATATGTGTAAAATTTTTGTGAATAAGTGCTGTGGATTTTGTTGTTGAAATAAATAAAAATAAGAGGCCACACACAAATTTATAACATCTGCAAAGGTGTATATAAGGAGGATGGGTCATGCCCACTCCAGTATGCTCTACTGCCAGGAACTGGGACAAACTCACATATTATATAACTTAGCTGTATAACATTTGCTTCAATCAACCAATACACAAATAATTGAGCATGTAAGTCCAACATCTCCAAAACCTGGGGCACCCTCAGCATTTTGCTTAACATTGTCTTAGTTGAGGGGTCTCTGCACTCACGAAATATTGACTTTCATACTAGTAAAGCTCTAATAATGAGATGAGATCTAATAGGCCCTATTAAATAGAACCTATTTCTATCACTGAGTAGGTTAGAAGAAGACAGATAAACATATATAGGACCCCGTTGTCAGAAAGAGATAAACATACACTTAACTCCCGCTTCAACGTACGTTCGCGTCGCGGACGCAGGACGGACTGAGTTCACTCAAGCTATTCGGCTTGTGTTTTTATTTCCGCTTAGACGTCGGTAAAACGTATCTACCTCAGTATTATATATAATATCATTGACAATACCTACTAACACATTACAGCTTTCACCAAATCAAAAAACTAACGAGCATATATGCGAAGTGTGTATCACGCAGTTGAGACATTCGATGAGCTTCAAGCGCCAAGTGCAGGAGTGCCAGGTGAAGCTGTCCAACCAAATCAGCAACTTTACAAAAGGTCTACAGCCAGGTAAGCTGATTCATTTCTCCGCATTTTGAATGAAACCCGTTTATTGTTAGATAGGAGGAAGAAAATATGAAATAAGAGCGGTATTTCGACGGGTACTCGATTGCAAGTTCCGTGGCTTGGGCGAAACCGTTTTAGAGCTTAAGAAACCGGTATATTTTTGTTTCTGTAATTTTTTTTAAAAGGCCCCAACTCTCGGTGCCCCAGGGCCTCTGTATGCCCCAAGACGGCCTTGCTTACCACGTTAAGCAAAATAAATAAAAAAACGATTTTTAGTAATTCAGTAACAAAAAAATACTTTATTTTATTTCCAGGTGTGGAATTGGACCCAAAAATGGAGCCATTTGGAAATGAAATTGGTAATTGTGATGATGATGACTTTGATTCTGAAGATGGTAAGACATATAAATTTACGCCGTATTCCTTTTAGAACATATCTATGGAGTAGCGAGGTATGAGACTCCTCCATTTAAAAGGGAAGATCTGCCGCCGGTAGGTGAACATGCCTGGGGACCGCGGTCTGACTGTTGACTTTTTTTTGGAAGGGACGAAGGTTTAGGCTCAGATGGCTCTTACACCCTTACGCGAGCAATTCCGGCGAGGGCGGGGGGCTCTCAGCCGAAAATACATTTATATTTTAAGCAACAAGCACACATGGTGCCCCTTGTGGGGCTCTAATCCCAAGCTCAGGGCGTTGCATGGGGGGGGGGGGGGGGGGGGGGGTTTCCGACTGTGGATGTTGGATGCTTGTATATACGACAAATCCTAAGAGAATCTCGATATCGCGATGTAGGATTGTCACGTGTTTCTACTCGTTCATAGATGTCGCCACATCACTGCGGTGCGGGCGGTGAAGGATTGTACCTATGCGTTTTCATAGATGCCGCCACATATCTATAGATAAATATTGAATAGAATGTAATAATATAACAGAATTACTGAAATAAATTTTACCGAAATTTCGAATAAGAGTTATATTTTCTTCTCACTATTAGCAAGTAATCAATTTAATTTTAAATATGCATTTAGAATCATTTATTTAATCGACGGAGCTTTTCAAAGGAATTGTTCAAAATCCGTTGCGTAGTTTTAATGATTTAAGCATACATAGGAATATAGGGACAGAGAAAACTACTTTGTTTTATACTATGTAGTAATATGATAAATCTTAGAAGGTTTTTTTTAACTCTAATAAAAAAAGACCTCTTTGCGTTTGATAGCTCAATTCTTCAGGAGGAATATTTAACATCACGCTACGATTCTTAGAAACCGATCAAAAATTAAAAAAGCGTCAGAAATAAGGATAAGCGAAGACAACGTAGCTAATAGCGTGGGATGACACAATTTCTTGTATAAACTTATTTTTTGAGCCAGAGAATACAAACAACTTTTTATCCGCTAAAGCAGTGTTTTGAATCTTATTGATTTCGCAACCCCATTACAGGTTGTAAAATTCTGGCGACCCCCTTGTCAGAGAGATGAAGAATTTATAATTTAAAAGGCTACGATAATGGTTGTCTTTATTTAGTCTGCAAGAAGCCGCGAGAGGTTGGCAAGTCGCCAGTGGACGCCAGTCTGCGCGCGCTAATCTGAGACTGCCTACATTTTCCCTTCTGCCGGCTTGGCGACCTCCTAGGGGTCGCGACCCACAGATTGAAAGACACTACCCTAAAGTAATGCGAGTGAAACCGGGAGGGATAGCTGTATATATAGTTATATGCAAAAAAAAACATGATATTACCAATTGACAGATTATATAATATACAATGTTTTTTAGATATACCAATCAAATCTGAACAACTTGACCTGGACTTACAAGATACTGACTTATTCACCAATGAAGTTGATGACCATGCTGGAGAAGGTAAGCTCTGAAGGTCTTGGGTTGAAATAAATATTTTGTGACATTATTTACACACAGCCATCTGATCCCAAACTAAGCAGAGCTTGTACTATGGAAACTAACTGATATGCTACATTTTTTTTATGCATATTTACACCCAGCCACAGAACAAACATACATGGAAATAGTAGAGCTCTTAGTGCAGAGTTCGTCCGGGGAAGTACCACCTTACCCATGTCCGCAGTGAAGCGGTAGTGCACTTGTATTACTGTGTTTCGTTTAGAAAGGTAAGAGGGGCGGTGAAATTACAGGCACATGAGACTTAACAACTTCACATCACAGGGTCGAAAACGTTGATGACCGTGGTGTTGCAAAAGTGATCACTTACCATCAGGTAGACTGTCTGCCTGTTTATCGGATTACTTGACATCCCAGGTGAGAATCGAATCCATGCAATGTGGCATGGCGGTTCCTACAATGTGTTTGTGACACCTTACTAAGAGATACAGTAAATATAATTAAATTACAGTATTAATTTACAGATAAAGAACTCACCCTTCAAAGAGGACTCAGAAACAGAAAGAAAGTGAAAAATATTGTCAAGATATTTTTTATTAATAACTAGCTGTACCCCGCGGTTTTACCCGCGTTCCCGAGGGATGTGACATTTTCCCGGCACAAAAAGTGTCATATGTTACTTCTAATACCTACCTCCACCCTACTACTAGGCGTGGGGAGAGTTTTCACCCTTATGTTGTAGACATACAACCAATTCGCACGAAGCGCTTTGCAGCTTCCTTCCTCATGCGCACAGCTAAAGGTTGGAATTCTCTCCGCTCGTCTGTGTTCCCAGATACATACAACTTGGGGCTCTTTAAAAAAAGAGTAAATAGGCTACTAACGGGAAAGCGAGCTCCATCTTCGGCCTCATCTTCACTTACCATCAGGTGAGATTGAGGCTAATCGCAATCCCGTCTGAAATAAAAAAAAAAAACAAATATGTGTACAAAGTTTCATGATGAGTGGTTAAGTACATAGTTATCGCGTGAAAGCGTAACAAACAAACTTTCATCCCCATTTATCACAATATAATACTATACTCCACGCACAATGCAATTAAATATCAAAATTTATTAACCGTTTGTCATTTAAAAATATACCTTATTGCTCCAACATCAGTCACTCAGAAGGTTAATGAAAATATCAAGTAATCGGTTCGATTCCCACCCAGGACAAACATTTATGCATGAACATGTGTTTGTTCTCTGCCTAGGTGTAAATATCTATTATAAGTAATGTATTTAGAAAAATAAAAAAAATGAAAATACCAGTTATCTTGCACAGTACAAGCTCTGCTTAGTTTGGGATCAGATGGCCGTGTGTAAAGAATGTCCCAGGATATTTATTATATCATTCATATCTCCAGGTATAAACACAATCAAACGACACAAAACCAGAAAGAAAAATAAAGACGCTAAATTAAAACAAGATGGACGCAAATTGAACTTTGTCAAGCCGAGACAAAATGTCTGCCTAATTTTAGAACATTCCACTATCGTTCCTTTCAAATCTAATAAAGGATACTTTAATTGTTTCTATTGCAACAAACAATACGTTGTGTTCGACGAAATTCGCGCTCATGTTAAACAATTCCACGAAAACGCAACATTCAAATCGATAATGAAAAGCGTTCTCCGGCCACACGACAGAATAAGAGCGGACGTAAGCGAAATAACCTGCAAAATTTGCACGGAAAAACAAGAAAACATACAAGAATTAGTGCAACATCTAACTATAGTGCACGAAGTGAAATTCAATGAGAGTAGAATTAAACCGGACGAATGCATACTACCATACGACTTGGCCGATGGGAAATATAAATGCTGTGTCTGTAAAAATGAATTCCTATTCTTCAAAACTTTGACCAAACATATGAACGAGCATAGTTCGAATTACGTGTGCGATGTGTGCGGGAAATGTTTTATATTACCTGAGAGATTGAGAGCTCATGCACAAATGCACACACACCAAGGCTCAGTCAAATGTCAATACTGCACAGGAGTATACGCCTCAAACATATCGTTGCGAAGTCACATCAGATACACACACGAAAAACTATCGTACCTATGCTCTATTTGCAACAGAACCTTCCCCAGTTCAAGAACAAGACAGAAGCACCTCGAAGAAGTCCACGGTCGTTCACCGCTGAATTTAAACTGTAAATTATGCAGTAAAAACTTTAAAACTCCAAGCAGTTTGAATTTGCATATCAAAAAAGAACATCTAAAGATACAAAAGGAAGCGATACATCCGTGTAGTGAATGTGGTATTAAGTTCAAATCCCGGTACAGTTTGGGATGCCATGCGGTTGTACACACGGGTGAAAAGAATTTCGAATGTGATGTGTGTCATAAGAAGTATTCTAGAGCAAGCACTCTGAGTGAGCATTTAAAAATACATTTAAATGACAAAAGATGGTCCTGTGGAGCGTGCTCGCAGACTTTCGTTCAGAAATGCAGTCTTAAAAATCATATTAGAGTACACCATAGTGAAATAGAGGGAGATCAATTGATTGTCTATAAAAAACCAGATAAATGAGTTTTATATTTTCGTTACTTGTTTTATTGATTAGTGGTCGTCCCCCGCGTTCTCGAAGCTGTTACATTTTCCTGGAATAAAAAGTCCTATATGTCATTATAGGCCATGTTCTATGTATGTGCTAAGTTTCATCTTAATCCGTTCGTGCGTGAAAGAGTAACATACATCCATACATGCAACCAGCGCCGGCTCTGGGCTAGAGCGAGAGGAGCGGTCGCTCTAGGCCCCAGGTAGCAAAAGGTAATATATAGCTAATTACATAGCGGTAAGAACCATGCTTATGTTAAAAAAGCACGAGTGTTGTAGAGCTTCTTGGTTTAACTTCAATAAATGTTTAAACTGAACTACATTTTATGTGATTTAAAACCATCGACTAAAGGATGCCGAAAGACAATCTCGCTCCACTGGCAAGGGTTATAGAGCCGGCGCTACATCCTCACTAACTTTGTTATTTTCGAGTAGAATGGTAAGGGGACCGGTGAAATTACAGACACACGAGACTAACAACTTCACGTCACGCGGTCGACAACGCATTGGATACTCCCTGCTGTTGGAAATTGGCAGCGGTGACCACTTACCATCTGGTGAACCATGTGCTTGTTTGGCTCATGTGGTAATTTAATTTGTGGGAAGTAGGATAGGAGTTTCCGAGGTTGATTAGGCCCGTTGATATGTTTCATCAGCACCATCATACAATTAAGCATTGAATCAATACATGAACCTTTTCACATGAAGAATAAAGATGATTTTTCTATGAAAACGTATCCAATTAAAATTAATTTAAATAAAAATCAAGAAAGTAATATAAATGTAAAAATATTTTTTAGGGGTGTCCGGATAAAATCACTATTTCACCTAAATGTCCGGGATTCTTTATATTTTTGTTCGGTGTTGGCAATTTAGGCGATGGCAGCCCTAGCCTTTACACACTCTTATGGCTTTAGAACCAGGGACCGACAAATTCTAATATTAGCGACTTTTTTTGTCCAGTCATTGCCAATAGGACGCGACCTGTGATGTGATGCGATGTCACTACCCAATAGTAACTTATATACTACCCCAACCAACAACGGCGGATCCAGGGGGGGGGGGGGTCATGGGGGTCATGACCCCCCCCTGAGCTGGTTCCAGGACTTAGGTCGACCACTAATTGAACATATTGATTTTATTTATATATTTTGTCTCGTTCCTCATTCCGTGCGTGATAGTACTTCTCTGGATGACTTCAAGAGAATATGGCAATATGTACGTGTATATGTACAAGTTATTATGTGTTAAGTTTTTCAAGTGTGAAATAAAGAATAATAATCTAGTCAACAAGTGCTTTTTAGGTCGAAACTTATTCAAATTCTCCGAATATTATGATTTTGGTGTCATTCGATTCGGAATGGCTTGTAGAAACTTTTAGAGAAAATTAAAGGGCCGCTCGAAAAAATTGCAAAAGTTAAAAACAATAATGTGAAAAAAAGGGGGTTTGGTTTTATGCAAATATCTCGATAATTATTTGAGATTTTCAAACTTTCAAAGAGAGCAGAAAATTTCCCAAAGATAAGTCTGTCAATACTCCCGGAACTGTCGGACCAATATTTATAATTTTCCCAGAGGGTTGAAAATATAACACAATATTAACTAAGATCTGAGAATGTTTTCCTTTAGTGGAGCTATTTGTCAAAGACTTTAGAATATATTCTAGTTGGAAAAATTTAAAATTTGAAAGTTTTCGCTTTGTTATTAACAATTACTTAGGTAAAAAATTGTAAAGCTCCATTAAACATTAAAAAATATCTTTTTTCATAATGTAACTTTTGCTCCGATTTCTCATATTCAAAAGCTACTAGAAAATGATTTTTAATCATTATTATTTCTTATTATTTAAAAAATTTTAACTTTTTCTCTGACGGATATTTATTAACAATTTTAGCTTATAAATTTTAGTCTTGCATCCAAGCGTCCAAGTGTAATAGCCTAAGCATCTTAGTAACTAAAAATTAAACAGAAATGCTATTCTGAAATTTTGAAATAATATTCAATTTTCTATAAGGTATTTAAACATAAAAGTAAAAAAAACAATCTCATAGGTTATTTTTATCAACAAACGGTTTAAATTAAATAAATGATTGAGTAAGAGCTTTAAATTAGGGCTTAATTTGTTATTCAATGATTAAAGAACAAATCATTTTAAATTTTTTTCATTGCATCTTCCATTAGCTTAAAAGCTATAAAAAAATTAAACATAAGAAATCAGGTGAGAATAATGAGATGAAAGAGAACAGAAAATTAAAAGTCTAATAAAACATATAAATAAATTAAATATAAAAATACATAATTGTTTTTGTTTTGTTTAAGTGGAAAAAGAAAAAAGATCAGAGAGACAATTCATTTGTTTATTAAATAAACAACGAATATGGAAATAAAAATCAACTTTTTTTTTATATCATAGGCCAAGATAAAAAATGATTTAAAAAAAAATCTTAATATTAATTACAAGTGATAGAAAAAAATTGTTATTAAATCCGTTTTTAAGCAATAAATATTTATTCTAAGGATTTTTTTTAAATCATTAGATAATAAATAGAAAATAATCCTAAGAAAATAAATCATAGATTATATTTCCGAAAACAAATTGGAATTATCTTATAAACAATGCATTTGTTTGTAACAATTTTTTAAACAATAGGAAATAAAAATAATTGAAAATCATTTTTTAGTAGCCTTTAACCATGAGAAAACGGAATAAAAGTTACATTATGAAAAAAAAGTATTTTTTAATGTTTAATGGAGCTTTATAATTTTTAACCTAAGTTAATAACAAAGCGAAAATTAACAATTTTTAAATTTTTCCAACGAGAATCTATTCTAAAGTCTTTGACAAATAGCTCCACGAAAGGAAAAAATTCTCAGATTTATAGTCTTGCAATGTTAATATTGTGTTATAAAAAATTATAAATTAACTAATAGATGGTCTAATTAAAAAAGCGCGATAAATTTTTTTGGATCGCGGATTATTGTTCATTGATCTATCGTGTAGATGCCTGATTTTTTTCGCTTCTTAATTTTCATATTTTATAAGTTAAAATAATATTTATTCATTAAATGTCCAAAGTGGGCGCGTGGCTTGCGCAAGCCGGAGTATGCGTTTTCGGGCGTATTTTCAACCCTCTGGGAAAATTATAAATATTGGTCCTACAGTTCCGGGAGTGCGAAAAATAAAGAGAAAATGTTTCTACAAGCCATTAGTTCGGTCAAATTAGACATTCAAGGTTACATTAATTCGCACCTAGCTAAAAATTGGCATGAATGTTGGGAACCCTATTACACACAATTTGTCAATTATCCACATCAGTCCAACGTTTGGAAAAAAATTTATTCAAGGTCAAATGTTGCAAATATCGGTTTTTTGAGATTTCCAGCTAAACGGTAAGTTTTATCATAAAAATAGGTGAGACAAAAATTATTCATCATGCAATTATCTATAAAAATTGTTCATACACTTTTTTTTCCTAAGAATCACCATTTCGGAGATACAGCGATGCAAAAAATCGAAAAAGTTGTGTTACTCATAATATGCATACGTTTCCGCGCCACCCGTGAGGTAGTGTACATGGCGCGTTTTTTCTTTACGTGGTTTCCCCGGTAGGCCTATTCCACGATCTTTTGTGGTTCTGTTGAGTTAAAAAGCTATTGTATTAAATTGGAAATGGTACTTTTGTAGATGACAAGAGCAGTGTAAGTAATGAGTAATTTGAGAAAATTATTCGTCTGATTGATACGCATCTAATGGAACATAATCCGTACTGTCTTGTTCTTCTTCTCCTTCTTCTTCTTCTTCCTGCTGGGTACAAATAAATTGTTCATAGAGCGATGCAACAGATGTCTCCTCGCCTATATCATAAGAATCCTCTTCTACTGACGATTGAACATTGGAGCACGATTGGCCTCGACAACTGATACATGCTAATGAACAAAACAACCCAACTTTTTTACAGCCGCATTTAGCATTACACCCCTTTTTGCAATTGCAAAAAATTGAATTGAGGAGTTTTTCCGGTGCAGGAGGGAGTAAAGTCTGAACTGGTTCCAATATGTTGTCTATTAACTTCCAACCCCAGTCTTCTGGGTTTAGTTTATTACCGAGCCATACTTGAACTTGATAATATACCCGAAATAGATGTTGGTGAGCAGCAGCAGAGGTTGGAGGAAGACAAGCTAATTGTACTTGTTTTTTTTATGCGTATTTTTTGCAAAAGATAAGTATCGAAACTTATCTAAGCACGTAATTTTTTTTGGAGCTCCGTAAACGGAAAGAAGAAAGCGAATTCCGTTGGTGATTACAGCTTGTGGAGTAGAGGTACTTTCTTTGAAAACGTTAGCACAATCAACTAAATCTTGTCTCTCAAACAATTTCTAAACTGTTCTTTTACCCCTTCTGAAAAATGCTGATGTCGTGTCGCAACCAGTTACTGCATGCAGAAATAAGACATGATTTTGGCATTTTGAAAAAGCAGATAAACTCTTGGATGAATATATATTTGATTGTTGTTGAGCCTTCCCAGGTTTTAAAAAATAAATAATTTTTTCGGTTGGCGTTCGAGCAGTAAGTAATATCAACAAATCAACATCTTCACCAACAACAATAGTTGGATTTGTCGAGTTAAATTGTTCTATTGCCGTTTCAACTATCAGGACATCAGCAGACAGATGTTGCTCAAGGCCGTACGGTCATATAAAATAAGGGACTGGGTTTTTCTTCGAGTTTATATTCTTACAATTGTATAATATGTATGTATACGCCACGAAAACTAATATTGTTACTTATTGTCAGCGACGTAATAATATAATTAAGATTTTGTTATATATTTTGTTGAATGTTATGTCATGTTATATTGTATTGTTATCTAATTGTATAACTAGCCTTCCAATATTATTATTAAGACTAGTTTTAAGGCCTAGAAAGGCAACAAATAAAGATATTTCGGGTTTTGTAGTTTAAATTAGCCCCAAAAATGGACCTCAAAACGAGGCATTACCAAAACGAGAGCCGTTTTACATTTTTGTCAATATTTATCAAACTAATTGTCATATTGTAATAATTGTTTTTGTAAAACGTTATTGTATATAAAGGCTAACGTAAGAAAATGAAAATTGTAAAGGAAAGTCAAAACCCAAGGAAGTAAAAAGGGAAATCTACTTCACCCTAAAATGGGCGGAGCTTAACAACATAAACATGGACTGATCCATTTTAAGTAGGCCTTTTCATTGGCTGACTCGAATTAATTCCGCGCCTGTGATTGGTCGCAATACATAGGAAAAATGAATAAAAAAGAGGCAACTTCCTTGGGATTGGCACTCCTACCAGGACAGCTCTACCAGTGTACAACAAATTAGAAGAAAAGAAATAAAGGAACATATAGTGAAAGTAGTGAGTTTTCTTCGCCAGAAAGTGTGGTTCCTGAGTATCCCGAGTTCCAGAGTATCCCGAGTTGCCGAGTTCCCGAGATCCCGAGATCCCGAGATCCAGAGTATCCCGAGTTCCCGAGTTCCCGGATAAGGATCAACGAGGCACGGTGCCAGAGTTAGGCTTCGTAATCCCCCTCCCCCCCTTCTCCCCCCAGACGCCGTCGTCTATCCCCGCCGTGACCGTCGCTTCGTTCATCGAAGTCTTCGGCACGTGTGCGCACGCCCCTCCTCTTCTCCCCTCCAGCCGGCGCGAGAGAAGATTCGAAAAATACAGTCCACGGAAGTTCGCCACATAAATTGGTCCTTCGAGCCGGATTTTGGATTTCGAAGATAAGAAGAATGGATCGTGCGCCGAGAACCAGAGCAGAAAAAACACGTTCTCAAACAACCGAAGAGACGGCAACCACTTCAGATTGGAGCATGAACACCCCCGTCGAGACATCGAGTTCGTCAGAGAGTCAGGCGACACTGACGAACGTCACCCCCCCGCACCCCGTCGGTCAAGATCGTACCCCCGCACACCCCGCGGGGAAAAGTACCATCGAAGGTGGAGTCGCCCCCGCACGTCTTACCGGAGTCGACACCGTACCTACCGTCGAGCGCGTCAAGACTGGAAACCCTTCATGCACCGTTCCTGAAGAAGTCAGGAGAAACCAAGGACAGGATGGATATACGTTCGCAGTTCCCGCCGCACCGCGCCAGATAAAAGAAGCGTCATCAAGAGGGATGGATACTCGCTCAGTCCGTTCATCTAAACGCCGTGCCGAAGCACAAGCCAGAATGACTGTAGCCAAGAGAGAACTAGAAATGGCAGAGGCAAGATCAAGAGTGGCCCTGGCCGAACTCGAAATACTGCAGATCGAGTCGGACGAAGAGGCCGAGATCATGGAAGAAGAAATGGACCGATCACACCACGTGGAACAGTGGCTCACGCAGTCGAGACCACAACAGACTCAAGAACCGGTATCCACTCAAGAAAAGAAGAGTGATATCCAAGAGTTGGCTCTGGCAATATCCAAGCTGTCCGGGAAGAGTCAAATGCCGAAACATATGATAGAGTTACCTTGCTTCAACGGTTCCAGCGAAGAGTGGCTCGCGTTCAAGAGAACCTTCAAAGACACAGCCAAGGAATTCACCCACGCTCAGAACCTGGCAAGATTAAGGCGAGCACTGCAAGGAAAGGCAAAGGAAGCAGTCAAAAGTTTGCTGTTCACCGCAGAAGAACCATCCGAAGTCCTCAAAGGATTGGAAGCGCGCTTCGGAAGACCTGGTGCTTTAGCCCTGTCAGAACTCGAGAAATTGAAAAACCTATCGAAAGTCAGCGAGAACCCCAATGAAGTCTGTGTATTCGCAAGTAGAGTGAAGAATGCGGTTGCCACTATCAAGGCTCTCGGCAAACCGCATTACTTGAGCTCACCGGAAACATTGAAAGTCATCATCGAAAAGATGTCACCTCAAATGAAGTACAGATGGTTCGCGTACCACCGAAGTCGTCGAGACGAAGAACGACCCGAACTGGTCCTCATCGACGACTTCTTGGAGATAGAAGCTGACATGTGTGGGGACTTTGCTTCACCTGAAGTGTTACCAGAAGCAAAGAAAACCCGTCAACAGTATGCTCCACCTGAAGCGTCGCGGGAGCAAAGATGGAACGGACCACGCAGAGCCGTCCATACCGTTCAAGAAAGTGAACCGTTCATCAAGAAAGAAAAAATTATTTGTCCAGGATGTCAAGAAGAACATTGGATGTACGAATGTCCAAAATATAAAGAAGCTGACATCGACCACAGGTGGGAAATGGCCAAGAATGCGAAGATTTGTTTCAAGTGTCTACGTTACCGGCACTCGAGATTAAACTGCAAAGCCTTAACCTGCAAGAAGTGCAAGAGATGGCACCACTCTTCCCTCCATTCTGATGGACCGCTGTCACCAGTCAAGGATCTACCCCGCCGCAACACTGCAAGCACGAGTGAAGACGATTGTGAATCTACAAGCAAGATTAGCTCCGTGCACACCTCTGCCACCGAAGGTCACGCATACCTGAAGATGCTGCCTGTGAACCTATACGGACCGAGAGGCTCTATTCAAGTACTAGCACTTCTGGATGAAGGATCCACTATAACTTTACTGGACTCTTCCGTCGCAAAGAAGATTGGGGCAAGAGGCAGAGAAGAAGCGATCACCATCGAGACAGTGGGGGGACAAGGCATCAGGAAGAATAATTCTCGACGAGTTCAGTTGAAAATAAAAGGGGCCCATCGTAAGGACAAGAGGGCAATTGAAGTCAGAACACAACCTGAAGCTATCCAAGCAAGGTGTCAAAAAAGAAGTCGTCGACAGATGCGAGCACCTGATACCGATACAGGATCAACTCATCTACGACAAGGAAGAACCGCAACTCCTAATCGGTCAAGACAATTGGGGATTGATCGTCACAAGGAGTTTGAAGAAAGGAAAGAAAGCAGATCCGGTAGCCTCTCTCACGAGCCTCGGTTGGGTTCTTCACGGGTGCGACGCAAGACATAAGACTCCAGTGCAGTTCGTCAACCACAGCAGACACATCGAAGAAGAAGGCGCTGGGGAACGACTGAACGACGGGACACTGGAACTCAACAAGGAAGAGAAAACACTTGGACTCAGATGGCTAATGAACGAAGATACATTAGCATTCAACGTAGGACTTCGCAACACACCAAAGGAACTTCTCGACGGCAAGAAGACACCTACAAAAAGAGAAGTGACAAGTGCGGTAATGTCAACGTTCGACCCGCTGGGATTCGCCACACCAATCCTCATTCAAGGAAAGAAGCTCATCCAGAATATCTGGAGAACGAAGATTGGTTGGGATGAAGAAATTCCAGAAGAACAAAATGCGGCCTGGTTGACATACTTAGAAGAAGTGGCCTCATTAAGAGAATTAAAGATAGCGAGATGCCTATCGCCAAACCAGAAAGAAGGTCAACTCCATACATTCAGCGACGCAAGCGAAGAGGCTTACGCCGCAGCGGTCTACTGGAGGACCATCGAACCAGATGGTAGAATACACGTGTCACTCATCGCCGGAAAAGCGAGAGTGGCGCCGACAAAGCCGGTCTCAATTCCCCGGCTTGAGTTACAAGCGGCTCTACTTGGGAGCAGATTGGCTTCCGCGATTCAAAAGGAAATGGATTTAAAAATAACGAAGAGAGTATTCTGGACCGATTCAAGCACGGTGCTCCAATGGATCAAGGCCGATCCAAGGAAGTTCAAAACGTTTGTGGCTCACCGACTCGCAGAGATTAAAGATCTGACGAAACCGCGAGATTGGAGGTGGGTCCCTACGAAAGAAAATCCAGCCGACGACGCCACGCGAGGAACACCCAAGGAATTCGACCACACCGCCAGGTGGTTCAACGGTCCTTATTTCTTGCGAAGTGACGAAGAAGACTGGCCCTCCAAGAGATTCGATCATGAAACCGAAATCACGGGAGAGGAGAAGAATACCCAGACGGTAACTACACTGAAGATCGTCAAAGAAGAAACGCCAAACGTAGAAAGGTTCTCCAACTGGGTACGCTTGCTACGAACCATGGCACGCGTCTTCCACTTCATCGATCTCCTGAAAGAAAAGGTCCAGTCCAGAAAACAAGTCAACACCACTCGCAAAAGGAAAGACGAATGGAAACCACAGAAGTACTCTCCGAAGAAGAAAACGAAACCAATCCAGCCAAGCCGTGAAAAGGTCGACAAGACATTCATCCCACTGGATGATAGTCACTTGAGAAGAGCCAAAGAATCTTTGATAAAGAAGAGTCAAGGAGAAAGTTTTACCAGGGAAATAATCTGTTTGAAAAATGAGAAACCTCTGGAAAACACGAGTCGAATAAAGAAGATTGATATCTATCTGAATCAACAGGGTATTATCAAACTGAGGAGTCGCACTCAGAAGATCGACATACAAGGAAGAAAAAATCCTGTGATATTAGACGCCAAACATAAAATCACCCAACTCATCGTCGAACATTATCACCGAAGATTTCTCCATGGTAACACAGCAACAGTGATAAATGAAATTCGACAGAAGTATTGGGTTCTGGGTCTACGTACGCTAGTGAAAAAGGTCATTCACCAGTGCCAATGGTGCAAAGTAAAGAAGAGTACGCCGCAAATACCACCCACTGGAGATCTGCCCATTGAACGTCTGCACCATCATCAGCATCCGTTCACATGCGCCGCAGTGGATTACTTCGGGCCAATGCAAGTCACCGTGGGAAGAAGAACAGAAAAGCGCTGGGGAGTTCTCTTCACATGTCTCACAACAAGGGCTGTTCACTTAGAGCTGGCAAACTCACTCAATACCAGCTCTATGATAATGGCATTGCGAAGAATGGCAGCCCGAAGAGGAACTCCGAAGATAATATTCAGCGACAACGGTACAAACTTCGTGGGGGCCAATCGAGAATTGGAAGCTGCTGCTGTACACAAAGGCATAAGGTGGAAGTTCATCCCCCCTGGGTGCCCAAACATGGGTGGCGCCTGGGAGAGACTAGTCCGATCGGTGAAAACGACGCTGGCAGCGGTCCTGAACGAAAAGAACCCACCGGAGGAAGTCCTTCACACGCTCCTGACCGAAGTGGAACACATCGTCAACTCTCGTCCACTTACTGACATCAGCATGGACCCGAACGATGAAGAAAGCTTGACACCAAACCACTTCTTACTTGGACGTTCCTGTGGAGCGATGGCGCCGGGAGAGTTCAACGACCGAGACGTCGTCGGACGGGCGAATTGGAGAACAACACAAAGGATGGCGGACCACTTCTGGCAGAGATGGATCAGAGAATACTTACCAACTCTGATGCCAAGAAAGATCACAGGAAGAGACACGACAGATCCGAAAATCGGCGACGTCGTGACAATAGTCGACGCAACGCTACCTCGAAATTCATGGCCCCGAGGGCAAATAGAGAAGATCTACCCGGGACCAGACGGAAGAACAAGAATAGTCGACGTGCGCACTCCGGGCGGCGTGCTACGACGACCTACGCGCCGAGTCATCGTGCTGGTTCCTGCAGCGTCGCTCCCACAGGATGGAGTGCTTCGCACTGCGGGGGAGAATGTCAGCGACGTAATAATATAATTAAGATTTTGTTATATATTTTGTTGAATGTTATGTCATGTTATATTGTATTGTTATCTAATTGTATAACTAGCCTTCCAATATTATTATTAAGACTAGTTTTAAGGCCTAGAAAGGCAACAAATAAAGATATTTCGGGTTTTGTAGTTTAAATTAGCCCCAAAAATGGACCTCAAAACGAGGCATTACCAAAACGAGAGCCGTTTTACATTTTTGTCAATATTTATCAAACTAATTGTCATATTGTAATAATTGTTTTTGTAAAACGTTATTGTATATAAAGGCTAACGTAAGAAAATGAAAATTGTAAAGGAAAGTCAAAACCCAAGGAAGTAAAAAGGGAAATCTACTTCACCCTAAAATGGGCGGAGCTTAACAACATAAACATGGACTGATCCATTTTAAGTAGGCCTTTTCATTGGCTGACTCGAATTAATTCCGCGCCTGTGATTGGTCGCAATACATAGGAAAAATGAATAAAAAAGAGGCAACTTCCTTGGGATTGGCACTCCTACCAGGACAGCTCTACCAGTGTACAACAAATTAGAAGAAAAGAAATAAAGGAACATATAGTGAAAGTAGTGAGTTTTCTTCGCCAGAAAGTGTGGTTCCTGAGTATCCCGAGTTCCAGAGTATCCAGAGTATCCCGAGTTGCCGAGTTCCCGAGATCCCGAGATCCAGAGTATCCCGAGTTCCCGGATAAGGATCAACGAGGCACGGTGCCAGAGTTAGGCTTCGTAATCCCCCTCCCCCCCTTCTCCCCCCAGACGCCGTCGTCTATCCCCGCCGTGACCGTCGCTTCGTTCACCGAAGTCTTCGGCACGTGTGCGCACGCCCCTCCTCTTCTCCCCTCCAGCCGGCGCGAGAGAAGATTCGAAAAATACAGTCCACGGAAGTTCGCCACACTTATAGTTTCGTTCTATAACGTATATAACGGCAATTGACATACATATTATGAAGAATACAACTTTTTCAACTTTTTGCATCGCTATATCTCCGAAATGGTGATTCTTAGGAAAAAAAGTGTATGAATAATTTTTATAGATAATTGCATGATGAATAATTTTTGTCTTACCTATTTTTATGATAAAATTTACCGTTTAGCTGGAAAACTCAAAAAACCGATTTTTGCAATATTTGACCTTGAATAATTTTTTTTCCACACGTCGGATTGATGTGGATAATTGACAAATTATGTGTAATAGGGTTCTCAACATCCATGCCAATTTTTAGCTAGGTGCGAATTAATGTAACCTTACCCCTATTTTTGAAGCTAATTTGACCGGACTACATTCCGAATCGAATGACACCAACATTATAATTTTCGGAGGATTAGAAAAAGTTTAGACCTAAAAAGCACTTGTTGACTAGTTTATAAATATTTTTAAATACAGTACTTACGTACAATAATAAAATACCTACTTTTTATCTATTGTTATCAAAATTAAATTATAAGATCTTGACTTGACCACGACTATGTGACCCCCTCCTGGCGCCAAAGCTGGATCCGCCCTTGCCAACCAATGCGAAAATAAAATACAGTTTACTTCTCAAGTATTTATTATTTTTCACCGATACAAAAAATATTTGTTGTAAAAGCTGATTGATTGTCATTTGCATGGTAGGCAGTTCATTAATACAATTATAAAAGAATGCAAAGCAGTTTTAAACGTGGGTAAATATTGACAAATCATATGAGAAAGCCGCCATTTTGTTTTTATAAGGGTCACGTTCACAGTTTACTCAAATCAACAGAAGCATTAGGATGGTGTACACGAATGTGATTTTTCAAACTACATTTTTGTATGAACGCGACCTTACATACAGAACATTCAAATCTTTTTTCATTTAAATGAATCCTCATATGAACTTGTAATGTGTATGGCTGTCCAAATTTCTTATTACATAACTTACACTCGAATTTTTTTACTCCGGAATGCACGTCGAGATGTCTCTGCCAAGTCCATTTATGAACGAATATTTTACCACAGATACTACAAGTGAATTCTTTATTTCTTAAATGAGAAAATCTAACGTGTGCTCGTAGACTGCCTGAACTAGCAAACTCTTTAGCACAAACATCGCATTTGAAAACTGGCTTTTTTATTTTATGCTTCTCAATTAAATGCCTCAATCTATGCTGGTATTGAGAAAAAACTTCGAAACATTCTGGACATTTGTAATTATTAGATTTGTTATGTATTTTTCTTATATGGTAACTCAGCATCGACGTAGTACGAAACTCCTTTCCACAATGCTTACATCGAATCTCAGTCTTTCTATGCACGAGAACATGTGCCTGTAGTCTATGGTCAGACACGAACTTTTTCCCGCAGTAATGGCACATGAAACTTGTACTATGTTCATTCATATGCATCGATAGGTTTTTGAAAAACCTAAAATCTTTGCCACATATATGGCATTTTAAACTTTCTGAGCTTAGATTAAAGCCTAAAATTCCGTGTGAGGGTACAAATCTCGTGTTGTAGTATATTTTATTGTGTACTCTGATTAAATGATCTATTAATTTGTCTATGGTTTTGAAATTTTCTTCGCACAGTTTGCATTTTATGTCACTGATATCAGCTTTGACGAGGTCTTTTGGAGTTTTTAAACATAAAATTATATCTTTCTCGCTTATATTCGAGTGTACATCTATTAAATGCTGTTTTAATTCTTTGAAAAATAAATAGCCTTCTACGCAATATAAACATATGTATTTACTATTAATGAATTTGAAAGGCTGGATAGTTGAATTCCTCAGCACCAACGTTATGTTTGAACGTAAATTACGATTGTCTATGTGACTTTCGGCTGTCATTTTCGCAACTTTTTTATTACGAGATTCTGAAATAAAAAAACGAAGGTATTTTTAATCTATTATTTTATAATAAGAGATAGAATGAGCGCAGCGAGTGACCAAAAAGTAAACACTTCAAAAAGGTCCGAACTAAATATGACTACAATACTGGTTTGTGTACGTCCTTCTACTTAGTTTTATGTATAGTAGCCAAATCCTTTTAGGACATTATATTTATTATCAGGGCCGTCTTTAAACTATTGGGGGCCCTAGGCACTAGGATAACGGGGCCCTAAGACTACGCTATGAGAGCTCTAAGAGCAAGACACACCGATCCGATCTGACGACACTATCAACGTCCAACGGGGTCCATTCCTTTCGGACTAGGGGGCCCCATGAATCGCGGGGCCCTGGGCACTTGCCCAGAGTGCCCAATGAAAAAGAAGGCCCTGTTTATTACCAAGGTCGAGTTTTGTATTCTATACTGCACAAAATAAGCATTTAGTAAGATTATGGCCAGTCTTCTACATTTCTCAGGGTTTTTGAATTAAAAAGTCACTATATACGCATTCACTTCATTGTACTGGAGTATTTATAAAGATCCTCTTTCTAAAACACCCCCGTAGTTATAAAGAAAAATAATACGTAAATGCTTATCATAAAGCAAGTTCCCGCTTGTACGCTGTACCCAGTGCCGGATTAACCAAGCGTGGGGCCCGTAGCAAATTCTGTCGGAGGGCCTATGGGTTCTTAAGTATAAAGTGGTGAAAAAAACAAACGGTGGTGGGCGGTCATAGACACGCGGGGCCCCCCTTTGCGCGGGGCCCTTAGCAATTGCTACTCTTGCTACGTGGTTAATCCGGCACTGGCTGTACCTTCTCCAAAGGCCCTCATTTTATTCCGTCCCTAAAAATCTCCGATCGTTTTCATGCGCTCGCATATGCTCTCTCAAAGTATAATTCCTTGCATAAGACTTGCAACATATGCTACATTTAAAAGGTTTAGTGCCACTATGTTTAAACATATGTTTTTTTAACCCGTGGTTAGTTATAAAGGCCATTCCACACTCAGTGCACTTCTTATTCTTATGTCCGTGAGTTTGTCTTATGTGTGTAGCTAAATAATGCTTTATGTTGTATTCTCTAGAGCATATAGGACATTTGAACTTATGTGTGATGTTGTGTACCTCCGACATATGTTTAATACGATCATTGTAGTGTTTCATAGGTTTTAAACATATCTGACATTTTATTATACGTTTGGAATGCGCGCTCTCCATGTGGTTGGCTTTGGAGGTTTTTGTTTTTAATATTTTACCGCATTCGCTGCATGGGTAGTGGCCGTCTTCATGCGTTCTTTTGTGTACTTTCAAACGTTTGGAATTTAAAAACGATTTGCCGCAAACATCGCATATGCAGTTCGCGTAGTGTTCATTCAAGTGAGTAGTCAAAGTGCGAAATACGTGAAATTGTCTCTCACACAAATGACAGTTATAAGGACTGGCATCAACTTTATAATCTGCGATGCATTCGTTATAAATAACCTTTTTGTGAACGTCGCCAAAATGGCGTCGCATCGTAGCGACATCTGTCAAATTCAAATTGCAATGGCGGCATTCCAAATTCGAAATGTCGATTTGTAGAGAGCGCGGGTAACGCTTTATTTTTTTTAATTCGTCGCCTATATTCGGGTGCGTTTGTAAAGTGTGGTGTCTTAACAGATTTATTTCCATGAAATCTTGTGTGCAGAAGAAGCATTGGAACCAACTCTTGTGATGTCTGAAAGGGCACGCTGTGGTGTCCTTTAGGACTGTATCACACGTCAGCATAACGCGTTTACGTTCGGAAACTTGTTTGACACAATTTTGAGGGTGTTGCCGACCTAAAAATAAATAAACAAAAGTGAAAACTACCCTCATTATATTTTATTTATTTCGTTATACTGTTACAACCTAACATTTAAAATGAGATGTATTGTAGTGCTTTTTAAAATGCTATAAGTTGGTCACTCGGTAGCGCTTATTATAAAACCAATGAATAATCCAAAATTTATTACCAATTTGAGACAAATATTAATAATTATTTTGTTTATTTTCCATTGCCCTCAATCCGTTTGATATAAAAAGGATATCAAGTGATGTACATACCTATATTTGTAATTCCAATCGTATTGCTCCCACTGTTAAGTGCAGTTTCGTTTAACAATTCATTTTCCGTAGTTATTTCATTATCAGCCATGTTATTCAGTTCTAAAGGTGGATTCTTCTTTGACAACTCTGCTATGGGGGTATCAGAGTCGCAATCTTCAATGACTTTTCTCTTACTTTTCGTTTTTAAACTTGTCTCTCTTTTCTGTCTCTTTTTTCTATGGACTGTGGTTTTATTTAACTTTTCCGTTTTATTTTCTATACTGGTTTCTCTTGAAATATCATCTGTAAATTGTTAATTAAAAATTTAAAAATACTTACCTTACCATATACATATATCTTACCATTATATATACATATAATAATCTTTTAGTTTATAAATAAGCATTTATTTTTGATTGAATAGATCAGAATGGGATCAAAATGGAGACTTATAATGATGTACATAGGGTTAATTGTGCAGTGGCATAACAACCCAGTGCTAGAATTTCGGATCTTTGAAATCACACATTGAAGTTAGCCATCTTAAGTGCCTTTACCATGAGTTTTTAACGTACGTACTCGCTAGCGACTGCGTAAAACATTTCTATGGCAAATGTGTACCGCGCCACTAGCGGTCACCTAAAGAACTAAAATCGATAGTACGAGTCGATAGGTAAAAAACATATCGAAATGTAAACACTAGCGAGTAACGCTTTTTAGCCTTTGCTAAAGTAATTCGGTACCATGAGTCACAAATTTGACAGTTGCTATCGAGAAATACTGTATCGATAGTAGCTTACTCGCTAGTGACTAAAGTAAGTTTCGATAGCTACTCATGGTAGAGGTACAGAGCTTTAAGTGGGTTCTATGTCTATGAATGTATTGGGCATATAAATTGATAGAAATTGCAAAAGATATTTTCAGAGAATAAGTTTGTGTTTAACCACAATTTTTCTGTAGTAAGTCCATAGCCTTAATTGGTGCACACACAAACCCTAGAAAGACTAGAGAAACTGGCTCTCAAGTGCGCCTGGTGACACACACTGGCTGATGCATGGCGACGGATAATAAGCTTAAGGGTGGCAGCAACCTACCCTATTACGCTTTAGTTTATTTGTATATATAAAACTCGATGCGTATATGTATGTTGCCTATAGATTCCGACTCGGCTGGACCGATTTCGACGGGACTTTTACTGGTAGATAGCTAATAATATAAGAAGTAACTTAGTCATTTTAGAGAATGTATCATACCTCGGGAACGCGGCTAAACCCACGGGGAACAGTTTATTATAGTATATTCTCTACAACCACTTATCATCTGGCCCCTGTCCCTTAACCAAACACATATGTACCATAGGTGTGACAGACAGCCACAACTTGTGCTTATAGAGTGTTCCAGCGTGGCAGATCAACGGGCACCGATACTCCAATCCCCAGTTGGCTCCCGGGAGCCTGCAGCAACCTGAAAAGGTTGCTAGCTTTCTGGGACAACCTGGTATGGCTGGAGTAAGAGACTGATGCACCATTCAAGAGGCTTAGTGCGGAGGAAGCCCGGTATAACTAACCAACTAACCACTTATCATTAACCCAACTCAAATTCAGGTCCAAAAGATTACTTTTGCCGTAAAAATCTGGTAATATACAGCAATCATTTTCATTCTAATCTCAGATCAATAGGTTTTTCTTCATGACTGATCAAGCTCATGGTATGATTCGAAGTCATATTCCTCATAGTTACAGTCAACCAATAAAAATGATACTCACCAGCAGCTCCCGAATCATTCATGAAACAATTGTGACTTCCTGGTTCCATCTCATCATTCTCAGTCTTTATTTCTAACTGGTCTGTATCCTCTGAAAGGTTCAAAGTTATCAAGTATTATAATCAAGTATATAATATCTGCAGTGCCTCAGACATGTTCGTGGAGGCGCGCACCGATTGTTTCCACGCGACTATGCGCAAGAGGTGCGCGTCTATGGTACACAGGGTGCAGGCCAGCTCTAACACCGTTCTGGCCATGATAGGTAATAAGTTAGATTGTCCCTATATCTGGCACTGCTGTGATAGGCATACTACTTGCAGTGCCGGATAAACCGGTTATATTATGTATATTTGTGTGTATGTTTTATGTATTTATTTTTAATGTGTAATTTTGCTTTTAATGTTTTTAATCTATGGGTCGTGTTACTTGCAATAAATGAATTTGAATTATCCCGATTTTATATATTTATTAAATACTTAATTTAGGTAAAATTGAAAAACAAAAAAGAAATAACAACAATATAAAATAACAATAATAATAAATAGTGTGAAGATTGTCTAAGGATATTTCTTTAACATTATTATTTTATTAGTCATAAAGAGTGTAATTATGCACCTTATGAGGCTGTGTTTATGGTTGATAGTAAATGTTGTTAGTATTTTCATGCATAACTTATGTTATGTAAGAGAATGTAAAAGTACATTAACACGACATATAGACTGACTTCTATAAGTAGCTTCTGTAATTCTAACCTTCATAAATGACCTCTCAAACTGAATAAATGGATTGGCTAAAATAATTTAATAATATAGAATTTACAATGGTCACCAGTGGACATGTTGTCTAGACAGATTGCGATAATGTTATACCTTTCCTACAAGTAGTATAGTTGATAAAGTGGCCCTCAGCCAGTAGCACTTGCTTCCTAAAGCTGCATGCATCCCGCAGGTGTCCTACGCACAGGCCACAGACTAGACGACTTGGTCCCCAATCCGTCAAGTATGATAGCTGTAAAATAATAATAAAGTTCTTAAACCAGTTCCAGGATGTGTGAAAAGTAAGCATTACTTTTTGGAGGCAGTTGTTTTTTCTTTTTTTTTTTTTTACATTATTTATGACTGCAAACAATCACACTGACAATATATCCATTTTTTAATGTCAATCAGGTCAGCTAACAGGCAGATAGTCCACCTGATGGTAAGTAGTTGATAAATAATGACAAAAAATCAGTTGGGTATTAACTGATTTTACCTACATAGTGCCTAATATAAGGAATTAGCTAACCACAGCCCAGTCATGGTACCCTTAGCTTAGAGCCATAGGAGAGCCTTAAATAGTCGCTTAAATCATACATATGACATTAATTTATTTTAATTTTCTTCTATTAAAGAACACAAAAGAATGTATTTAAAAAAAAGTTTATGATAAAGGATATAAAATTAGCTAAGAGGCCCTGAGACTGGCCGCATAGACAAGGCCCACAAATAGTTGTAATTATTTGTGTTTATATCGTACCGCAATTCCAAAACATTCCTGCAGCATATCGGAGTAAACTTCTTTGATTCCATTTTCGGATAGATATGAAGAAGTCACGTCCCAAGTACCGCTCGTAGATAAACAACACCTGCAAACGTCTGGTTGTGATACCCAACTATTTACATTTTCGACATCCATTATTTACAAGGTTTGATTTGGTCTACCACCTGAAAATTGAAATTAAATTCTACACTACTTGCTCACTTCACTCAATCCTCTTGGTTTTTTTCTTCTTTTCTATGATTTTATTTACGTGACAGCTGTCAATACTCTGTTTTTTGAAAACAAGTAATAAATTATTAAAAAAAGCTGAAAAAAATGATAATTTTGATTTATCGTCACAAATAATACAAATTTTACAATGTCTTTGTGTCAATATGATTGATTATTTTGTACCGCAAAAGAAAAATATATAGTACAGCATGCAGATTTATACATTTCTAAACGTATTTGACACTTCTGACAGCTGACAGACAGTTTACTTCAAGACTTACTCACTCAGAGTCACTTATTTCTATCTGACGATTGGCGGGAAATCTATCCTATTTATTATTTCCGCGAATTGTATTTGTATTATTGTGCACATTACAATGCGTAACGTGGAAATCAAAGCTAAAATAACAGACTTCAAGAAAATATGCAAAATAGCAGAAGAACTTAGCGGTGGGCCGCCAACTCTGATAAATCAGAATGATACATTTTACCGAGTAAACACCGGCCGATTAAAAATGAGGTTCTACGCAGATACCTCTGCAACCTTGGTTCGGTACGATCGTGATGATGAAAGCGGTCCGAAATTGAGTGATTATGATCTATTGCAGTTTTCTGTCAGTGAAGGAGACAAAGCAAAAGAATTAAGTGATATTTTGAAGAAATGCTTAGGAGAACGCGGTCGCGTTGTTAAAGACCGGTGAGTTCGATTGGAATAATATTTTTATTTGGCCATCATCAAAATGTGGCCCAAAGTTATTCACAGAGACCTTTATCATGTTGTTTTGTCTCTTTGTATATATGAGTGATTAAAGATAAGGTATTGAGTAGTATCTCAATCTGCCTACTGAGCACCATGGAGTGATCTGGCTGGCAGTCTGAGTCGTGTTTTTACAACTAAAGATGTTAATGTATAATGTAGGTATGTTGAAAAAAAAAAAAAATAATATTTAAAAAGTTGGTCATAGGCTTGAATTAATGGTAAAAAATAACATTATTGTTTCAGTAAACTGTACATGGTTGGCCAAACACGGGTCCACATTGACACTGTAAATGACCTTGGTGACTTCATGGAATTGGAAGTGGTACTACGACCAGAACAAACTCTTGAAGAGGGCGAGGAGATAGCAAGAGATTTGCAGATAAAACTAGGGGTTAAGGATGAAGATCTGATTACCTGTGCCTATGTTGATTTGTTAGATATGAAAAAATAGATATTGTTTATGTTAGAACCCTAAAAAGGCCTGATATATGTAAAATTACCACATGCCTGCTGATGTAAATATCAAATGATGTATCAATACATGAGGTTAGCTCTTGTATCAATTGGTCTTTATAAAAATAAATTTAATAAAATTTGTAAATTGTATAGGAATAGCATTTCTATGTTTTTTATGGAACATTATTAGTGCAGTCATTGAAGCATTATTGCTCCGAATTTTTTTACTGTGAACCGAATTGCATACAATTTTGGAATTAGGTTTATCTTACCCTTAACTTCAAAAGTGAAAATGATTTGAACTCCGCAACCACCCTGGGTGTGGTTGCCACCCCTTCTCGGGGGTGAATTTTTTTTTCAAAATAATCTCAGATATCGATAGAAGGCCTAATTGTAAGCAAAAAATCATCTATAAAGTTTTTCAAAAAATCCAATACTATTCAAAAGGGTTTTGTAGTGCTTGAAATAAGCTTTAAAATGAGCACTATTAAAAGTCTTTTGCACGTAAAATAAGTGAGCTGTATTACAAATAAGGGGAGCATCTAATTTTTTTTCTTTTAAATCAATGGGTTTCATAAGTGCCATTTCCACCATAATTAAAATTAATCGTATTCCGCCTAGAATTAACTTTATTATGAAGAGTTTGATAGATAGTATCAGTTTGGCTGCTTCAGGACACATATTTTTCAAAAAAGTCACGCTAAAAAAAAAAAAATTTCAAATTTTTAAAAAACCCACTTTTTTTTCATAATATCTCAAAAATGACGACAGATACGTATACTTTTATACATAAAAGTGTACGGATTAAAAATTTAGGTATTTTTCTGACAAACAATTTTGTTGACGTTTGACGGAGATATGATTGTTTAAAGAGCGTGTAGCAGCGCAATCACAGCCTCTCTTAAGCCCTTTAACCGTTTTAGAAAAAGGTTTTTTACTATATATTGCAATGGAGGATGTTGTAGCTCTCTTAATTATCTTTACAATGGTTTTTTATAAATTGTGATAGCATGAAAATTGAAGGAGTTATGGTCCAAAAACCTATCATATTTTTTTCTACTTAGTAACTGAAAATTTCGGAGTGTGAATATTTGGAGCAATGTGAAAGTACGCAGTATAATAGAGACCCACAACTATTGTAATGTGTATATATATACATAATATGGCTCATATGTGTTGGAAACGTAGGCATGAATACATACCAACGTTCTTATATGTATATATAAAACATTTGAGTGAATGGGCCAACCATCATCATATATATTTACTGTTTTAATTTAGGGGTAGTTTTAAGGGTAGAAAAGCTTAAGAATATGATAATCATTTTCGAGAGTGTGAAATAATATTTAAATCCTTTTCATTTTATCAAAAAAATTTTTTAACAATTTTTTATCAAGGGGTAGTTTTCAAGGGTTGAAAGGGGTTTAAAAATTTGATAATTATTATAGAGAATATAAAATATTACTTACTCTATATTTACATCTTTTTATGTCATACCAAAGTATTTTTTTGTGATATTTTCAATTTAGGGGTTGTTTGCAAGGGTTGTAAGATTTTCAAGGGGTTGAAAATGATTTTAATATGAGGTAATTATGTTAGAAAATACTTTACAATTTCACCACTTACTATTAGACATGTTTTCTAGCGATAAAATGGCTCAATGTCAATTTTTCCATTAAGGGGTTGTTTACACCCCTTAAAAATAATAGGCGGAGTTCAGATCATTTTCACTTTTGAAGTTAAGGGTAAGATGAACATAATTCCAAAATTGTATGCAATTCGGTTCACAGTAAAAAAATTCGGAGGTAAGACCGTATTTTTCGCTTCAATGACTGCACTATATAAGAAGTAAAAACTGTCATTTAAAAAAAATAAGGCTTGTGATTCATAAATATAAAACAAATAACATTAAATATTTTAAAGTTATCTTGGAATAAGTTTATTTTCGGTTTGTTTTGTCAGAGTGCATATATCTATTTAAAATAGTATGAGTATATATTAAACCTAGTAGCCTACCTTTTTGATATGGAGCTCGGTTCTTAGTTATTCATACTGCAAGTTAACCAAGGCAATGTGGACCAACATGTAAATTATAACAATTAATTAAATAGGTTAAAATCGATCGATTATGATAGCTGGGTGGACATCCTTATTATTTATTTATTTAATCTGTGGTCCGTCTAAGGTACACTTTATCAATAAAGTATTCCATCGTTTCGAATTTTCAGAACTTCATAATGTTTTGTTACTCTTCAAGCAAAGTATACCTAGTGATTATCAACTAATTAAAGTGTGGTAATCAGCCAGCCAAACTGACCTGATTATAATTTTGTCAGTCATTCGGACTATGAGCAACCAACATATCCCTAACTAGTCTGTGTGACAGGACGGTGCTGTCAAATAAAAACAATTGAATTAATCACATACTTTAGATACAAATAAATTATCATCAATATTGTAAATATTTGTGTTATGAAATGGAAACTAAAAAGAACAATACGAGCTATGGACAATGTAGATGTTGTTTGACGAAAGGAAATCACAGAGACATCATGAAGGAGTATTATTGTAATGGAATACGTGAAGTTTATTTCGATATATTTATGGAATGTTTTAATTTATTTGTAAGTATATTGAAATCACTGGCCGCAAATTTTATTATTAACAGTTCTACTGTAGTCATGAGTAGCTTGCTTTTTCTTCTTTATCTTTTAGTATTATCTTGTCAGCCAGTCAGTTGAGTACCCATTATGGTTGGTCGATCTTAACACCAGCCCCTTTATTAAGCTATACAAACTTCGTCAGTGACCTGGAGCAACGAGGACTCGGAAAGCGGACCTCTCACATGATTACGTCGTTAGAGAGAGAGACAGAGTATATAGCTTCAGCTAGAAAACCTTACACGAATTATTTATTTCAGTTATCAACCGAAACAAAACTGTCAACACTAATATGTTCGTCCTGTGTGCAACGACTCAGAGACGCGAGCAGCTTTCGCATGCTTGCAGTGAGCACAGAGCAACAGCTGCTTGATGGTGTCTGCGGAGACAGGAAACGGACTATATTTGTAAATGGTAAGGGTATATTCATTGAGCTTTTTCACTGCTTTTTCAAAGAGGTGGAAGCTTCAGTAGCTTAAGTTAAATCAAGAAAAAATAATTCCACAGTAAAAAGGCAACTCAAGCACCATTTTGAAAACTTTACAGGAGAGCTATTTGAAAATGCTAAAACCCACAAACAGATATTGCATCAAAATTTCTTAACATTCCACATTGAAGCTGTTGAATATTAAAACTAAATGCAAGCTTCGACGAATTTGTGATAGGCCATCATCATAGTAGTATAATTCATTGAGAAAAATGTTACTTTAGTCAAAAAACGGTTGAGTCAAGTCGCCTTTTACCCGTTGATTATATCAAAATATTGTGAAATTACAGTTACAGGTTACAGTCCATCATTTCTAAGCAACATAGGCTATGTTATAATCTAGGAATATGTTAGATCTCTTGGAAATGTGGGTAAAACTAGGGCGCAATACTTATACCATAAATATAACAATAATTATTATATCATGAAACAGCTTTTGGTTCTGGACAGCTTTGACAGGCCAATTGGCTTGGTGGTTAGCGACCCTGACTGCCAAGTCGAAGGTCACGGGTTGGATTCCCACCCAGGACAAACATTTGTGTGCATGAACATGTCTGGGTGTAAATATCTATATATTTAGAAAAATAAAAAGTAGTATATGTAGTAAATCTATCATCTGGTTTCCATAGTACAAGCTCTGCTTACCTTGGGATCAGATGGCCGTGTGTAAAAGAATGTCCCAGGATATTAATTAATTAATAAGATGCTGATTTAAATCTGTTTTTCAGTACCAGTAGATGAGCTGAGTGATGTAGACGTTAAGACGGAAAACCATATCGAAGTCAAGTTGGAGCCAAGCGATACTGACAATGAAAATGTCATGGACTTTGTGGATTTTGACCCTGATTGTGTACCTGATGACTATCAAGGTATGTGTTTAATGCATCATACATGGCTATTTTCACTTTTAATGATAGTTTGTGTGGAAAGATGTCTGGATGTTATAATGCAAAAGCTACCAAATGGATTTAAATGCAACTTGGCACATAGATAGTGGCTGTTCTGGAAATATATCGACAGTTAAAAGGCAACTTGATTCAAGCGCCATTTTGAAAACTTTACAGGGGAGCTATTTGAAAATGTTAAAACCCAACAACAGATACTGATCTAAACTTCTTAACATTCCACATCGAAGCTGTTGAATATTAAAAGTAAATGCAAGCTTCAATGAATTTGTGCATGGGCCATCATCGTAGTAGTATAATTCATTGAGAAAAATGTTACTTTCGTCAAAAATGCCGGTTGAGTCAAGTCGCCTATACCCGTCGATATAGTTTTGGGTAAATGTCCTGGGACATTCTTCACACTCGGGGATCTGATCCCAAACTAAGCAGAGCTTTTACTATGGAACCAGATAACAGATATACTACTTTTTGTTTTCTTTTTTTTTATGTCACATCTCTTCGGAACGCAGGTAGTACTGCATAATTGTAATAAAAAATAAATGTTGCTCGTCTTCATTGATTACGACGAAAGTGAATGTGTTGTTCGCGCCCGAGAAGATGTCTGATAAAAAGAAAAACATAAAAAAAAAACAAGATGCATTGCAGCGTATACGGATGTTGGAAACAGCACTAGCTGTAACATTGTTATTAAAATTGATGTCTTTAATTTTTGATTCCAGATTACGAACCTAAAATTCATTCTAAAATAGACCAGACCGACCTGGTTGAGGGTGAAGCGGATCTCTTGGCTAGATTCGCTCCTGGGAAACTGAAACCATTGCCGACTAGACGCACCCTGCGTTCCATACTACCCAACTTTGTGAAACACTTGAATTTGCTGAAAGGTAACCTCTTAAGGCTCTTCTAATTGATAGATTTACTTAAATTATAACATTTGATCAGCGCTGGACCACCATAGTGCTAATGTGGACAACAATTTGAAGGAAACTAGCTGAAGTACAGCGTCACTGCAATAGTCTGTTGTATCTGTTTGTGCTTTGTCTAGGTATAAATATGCATAATTCTTCTCTCAGTAAATGTCGCTAAAATCCTCCCAAATGGCTTGACCAATTTTGATCATTTTTGATGTGAAACATCTATAGCCCCACGTAAAACCGATTTCTGGCGTGGCGACGCATGTCGTGCTATATGATGAGTTGTCAAAATTTTTATATTTTATTTTAATTTTGGATTTTTGAGTTTAATGAAAATAAATGTTTATTAAATAAACAGTTATTATTTTTGTGGAAAAAAAACGTAATATAATTATTACGTAAGTTATCTGTTATTTTAAACATATTACTTGTACAAAATAATTTCGATGTTTCACATCTGCCAGGCGTCCCGTGACGGGTCACATTTCTTTTATTGTAATTGTGTGGGTCTCTTGCTTAGACTTACAATTGGACTCGCACCCGATTTTTTTAATTATATCGGGTTCTATGTTGAAGCCAGTATCATTCAAATAATTAACACGCCAGTTGGCTTGATGGTTAGCGACTCTGACTGCCAAGCCGAAGGTCGCGGGTTCGATTCCCACCCAGGACAAACATTTGTGTGTATGAACATGTCTGTTTGTTCTGTGTCTGGGTGTAAATATCTGCATAAGTATGTATTTCGAAAAGAAAGTAGTATATATATGTAGTATGTCAGCTATCTGGTTTCCATAGTACAAGCTAACATCAACTTTTTTGTTTGTATTAAATTTTACAAAGATACCAGCTGTGCCGACAGACGTTGTCCTGACGAAATAAGTCTATGGAAGAGCGAGGTGTGAGACTCCTCCATTTAAAAGGGAAGATCTTCCGCCGCTAGGTGATGATGCCTGGGGACCGCCGAGCGACTGTTGATGTTGGATGCTTGTTTATATGTCAAATCCTGAGAGAATCTTGATAGTGCGATGTAGGATTGTCGCGTGTCTGATCTACTCGTTCATAGATGTCGCCACATCACTGTGGTGCGGGCGGTGAAGGATTGTAGGCGTGTACATAGGGGTTGCCTCACGTCCATACAAGAGTACAATAAAAAAAAAAACAACTCAGAAATTCAATTGCAGCACCACCTACCGGATCCAATTGTAAATCTAAACCACTGGAACACACAAAAAATTCCACCATTACCATTCCAGTTTAGGAGGAGTTCACTAACATACACACGGACAGAAGAATTATACATATTACTAGCTGCGCCCTGCGGCTTTGCCCGCTTTCAATCCCGGTTATAAACCGGTATAAACCTTCCTCTTGAATTACTCTATCTATTGCTGAAAACTGCATTAAAATCCGTTGCACAGTTTACGATTCTATAAAGGACATACAGACAAACATTAATTTGTATGTATAGTATAGAAGATTAGCCTTAAATATATTTTTAATTTCAGAAACAGTAATCTCACCGAAGACATTAAGAAGGCTTCTAGAAGAGAGCGACATCAGGCGACAACCATTCAACCCCAAGAAAGTGTATGTCACAGAGAAAATGGCGCATATAATCAACGCGTCGACACTCCTTGAGTACTCTAATTTGACACCCTTTAGAAGCAAAGGTAGATTAGGCTTCCCATGTTTCTATTGCAAGAGTTTATTTGATAATATTGATACCTTAAGGATTCACACAACAGAGCACAAGCATTCGGAAATTATGACTATCTTACGGACCTTTGGAGCTGAGAGCTTGGTCGTCTACGCAGACATCACCAACTTAGCATGTAAAATTTGCAACGAATCATTATCAAATTTAATCGAACTTAAATCACATTTGATCAAAATTCATAAGAAAAAAATGCATATGGAATTAACAGACAGAGTAATACCATTCAAATTAACCAAAGACTTGTACGAGTGTCAAGTATGCGGATTCAATTTTGAAACTTTTGGTGCAATAGAGAGACATATGAATGTCCATTTCAGGAATTATGTGTGCAAGGATTGTGGTACAGGCTTCGTTACAAAATATAGATTAAAAGTTCATATTAAAAGCATGCATGTAGACGGTACATTCCCTTGTGAAGTCTGTGGCAAAATATTCAAGACACATCAGAAGCACAAAAATCATGTTAACACAGTACACAAGCTGGTTAAACGTTTTAAGTGTACAACATGTCCGGAACGATTCACAGAGTATTTCAGCAGACAGAAGCATATGGTTGAAGCCCATGGTGTTGCACCCTTACAATATAAATGTAATGTATGTGAAAAGTCATTTGATAGACGGTACACACTGTCCAGGCATTTAAAAAGAGACCATTTGGAAGAAAGAGACTTCCAATGTGAATTATGTTCTTACAAATGCTTTACAAACAATGAACTGAGGGTGCATATGGTGAAACATAATGGGGAAAGAATATTTGAATGTTCAGTATGTAAGAAGTCTTATGCGAGGAAGAAAACTTTGAAGGAACACATGCGTATACACAATAATGATAGAAGATTTGCATGTGCTGTGTGTGGACAGGCGTTCGTTCAGAAATGTAGTCTGAAAGGGCATTTAAAAACTCATCACGTAGAATTCAGTATGAGCTAAGTAAAATAGTGTTGTAATAAATTATTTTTTAATGAGAAAAGTTGATTTTATTTGCTAAATACCTTTAGATTTCTTTACATAGGGACATCTGATTATTTTCAATTTTTTTACTATATATTCTGCTTATGAAAAATATACGTTACACCAGATAATGGTTACGACCAGATATATTCGTTAATTCGCACAAGTTTATGCCCTGGGAAAGAATCAAACCCACGACTTGTAGATAGGCTGTCAGAGTATATCAGCATGCCAGTCGAGCCCTCGAACAACTACACACTGTCGCCGTAACCGCCGACAGCAGTCAAAGAGTATAGTGTCCATATGAGCTCTGATCTGTGCCTGTATCGAGGATCCACGAACTACTCGTGCATGTTATCTAGCATAAAAAAGTGACTTTTTTTTTAAGGTACGATTCTTCTTATGGCTTTTAAAGTCTGAGTAACAAAGAACACCTCAATATATACTCAACGGTAAAACATGTACTATTTAGTTCGTCACAATCGATCGACTGGTCATTTTCCAAAAAAATAATACATCACTATTTTTGACAACTTTTATCTCACTCACGATCTGTCAGGTCAGAATGACATTTTCCCATTCAATTCAAACAAATAAATCTTATTATTATTCGTTCCCATTCCCCATAGTTCCTATTAGCAAAATCATAACAATAATTTTACGTAAATGTAAATATATTTTTTTAAAAGATGGAAAAAGGAAAGAACACTGTTAGTTACGGTGAATGTCGCTGCTGTATGCAGAAAGGGCACCACAAAGATCTGATGAAGGAATACTATAGGGAAGACACTCCAGAAGTTTATTTTAATATATTTAACGAGTGTTTTAATTTATATGTAAGTATGGAAATTCCTGTGTTTCCTTTAACACATTTTAGCCAATAGTAGTATAAGAAAAGGCAGTTTTTTGAGACAAGCATAATTCTGATTTGACTGCCCTAGTGGCGGCAAAACACTTCTCGCTTGTTTACATTACCTAATAAAACTGCATGATGTCTTAAGGTCCATCAAATTCATTTTCTAAGATTGAGTTAGCCATTTTCCTTTCTGTCTCCCACCATCCAGCAATTACATATAACCAGCTCCAAAAATATCTCCTTAATTAAATGCTCTATACGAAAAACTTTAATATAATTGAGTCACTGTGATATTATGATGAAGGTGTTAGCGTCTGATAACTAAATAATAATAAAATAAATTGAAACCAGATAGCTGATATACTACTAAATACATACTTACATATTTACACCCAGATACAGAAACATACATGTGACTTGGGAGTCAGGGTCACTAACCACCAAGCCAACTGACCCTCTCTTAACATAACTCTCTGTATGTGTCCCTTCAAAACACATACACCCTTACACAAATAAGGCCTTATAAAAGGTATAAAAGGGTTTGTAATACAACTTAACCATTAACAAGTACTTTCTACCCTTTCAGCTACTTACAAACACAAAGTTGTCCACATTAATATGTAAAGAATGTGTGGGGAAGCTCCATGAAGCGTACAACTTCAAAACCTTGGTTATTAACACAGAAAAACTAATGTTAGCTGCTATAGAGGAATGCAGGGAAGGAACTGAATTTATAAACGGTATGTTTTATATGGCACGCCATAGGTGAGGCCTATGTCCAGCAGTGGACGGAGATAGGCTGATGATGATAATGTTTTATATAAGAAACATTGTTACTTTTAATATAACAATTTATTTAATCTATGAATTCAAAATAATGTAACTTCTTTCCTGTTAAATTCTACTTTTTATTTTATTTTATTATCATTAACTATAATAATAATATCCCGGGACATTGTTTACACACGGCCACCTGGTCCCAAAGTAAGAGTGCTTGTACTATGGAAACCAGATAACTGATATACTACATATTCTACTTTTTGTTTTTATATTCCTAAATACATACTTTTATAGATATTTCCACCCAGGCACAGAGCAAACAGATGTTCATGCACACAAATGTTTGTCCTGGGTGGGAATTGAACCCACCACCTGAATCTGAGTGAGCGCTACAAAAAAAAAGTTTATTAGTCAAAATCGTGTGTGTGTGTATGTATGTATGTATGTATGTATGTATGTATGTATGTATGTATGTATGTATGTATGTATGTATGTATGTATGTATGTATGTATGTATGTATGTATGTATGTATGTATGTATGTATGTATGTATGTATGTATGTATGTATGTATGTATGTATGTATGTATGTATGTATGTATGTATGTATGTATGTATGTATGTATGTATGTATGTATGTATGTATGTATGTATGTATGTATGTATGTATGTATGTATGTATGTATGTATGTATGTATGTATGTATGTATGTATGTATGTATGTATGTATGTATGTATGTATGTATGTATGTATGTATGTATGTATGTATGTATGTATGTATGTATGTATGTATGTATGTATGTATGTATGTATGTATGTATGTATGTATGTATGTATGTATGTATGTATGTATGTATGTATGTATGTATGTATGTATGTATGTATGTATGTATGTATGTATGTATGTATGTATGTATGTATGTATGTATGTATGTATGTATGTATGTATGTATGTATGTATGTATGTATGTATGTATGTATGTATGTATGTATGTATGTATGTATGTATGTATGTATGTATGTATGTATGTATGTATGTATGTATGTATGTATGTATGTATGTATGTATGTATGTATGTATGTATGTATGTATGTATGTATGTATGTATGTATGTATGTATGTATGTATGTATGTATGTATGTATGTATGTATGTATGTATGTATGTATGTATGTATGTATGTATGTATGTATGTATGTATGTATGTATGTATGTATGTATGTATGTATGTATGTATGTATGTATGTTACTCTTTCACGCAAAAATTACCCAACGGATTTGGATGAAACTTGGCACATAGATAGACCATATCGCACCCTCAGTACGATAAAGCAAAATATTAACTTAAAATTTTTCGAAATGGAGTTACGATCATAGAGAGACTAAACAAAGTACGCTCTATCCGATGTATAGTAAAACATAGTCAATTTAATGATAGAATAAGCACCGATACTTCAGCCTCTAACACCGGGACCCACGCTCAGTGCGAAAGTGATCCAATCTGAGATGTGCCAAAAGTGATTTTTTGAGTTAAGTCCCTATCGTTCTGAGGGTGCGATGTATTGGAATATCATTGGCTGCTTTTTATCCCGGAAAAATGTTACATCCTCGGGAACGCGGGTAAAACCGCGGGAACAGCTAGTAATATTATAAATGCGAAAGCTTGTGAGCTTGTGTTTGTTACTCTTTCATGCAAAAACTACTGTACAAATTTGGATGAAACTTGGCACATATACAGTTTATAACCTGGATCAATTTAGGATACTTCTTATCCCGAACAAATGTAACTTAAAAACAAATTTTCAAAAGGTATGATGATTTTTTATAATATTTTCAGTAACAACGGAAACCTCGGAGACAATAGAGATTAAAGAAGAGATCACAAGTGATGTGAAAGCTGAGCTCAGTGATATGGATTTAGAAGAAGATAATGATGCTGACATTTCCGGTAAGTTAGGCTTGGTACTATACTACTATAATCTAGACCTTAACAATATATCTATACAGGCTGTTACAAAACTACCCGTAAAGCCGAAAGGAGGTTAAATGGGGCCTTATAACGAGTCCATTAACAATATTTAAGAACCGTAGTAACGCTGTACTCGTATAATATATCTCAAAAAAATTTAAAGACTGATTTTTATGAATGAAAAATAGAAAAACTATTAAAGTAGACAATTATAAGGTAAAATAGGTACGTAGGCCTTTCTGTTAAATAATCTGGTTCCCTGACATGACAGCTTACTAGGGTTGTTGGCTTTGATAGTTAATCATATTTTTACGGGGTATTTTGTTACACGTTGTATATATGAAAGGAGAAGCTGACTGACTGAATCAACGCAGGGCCAATACTATAAGGGTTAGAAACTAGAAATTTTGCACAGGGGTTCCTTTTAGAACGCAGGGGAGCACTAAGTAAGGATTTTTGAAAATTCACCCCCTAAGGGTGTAAAACGGGGATGCAAAATTTGTATGAAACAATGTGTTTTCTTGGTTTGGTGGACTTCAAACTTAAGTCGGGTAAAGCCGCGGGGGACAGCTAGTCCTACATAAAGCATCACACGCGACGAAAATACTACCTATAATATTTTATCTCAAGATCAATGAGACAGCAATATACGTTAAAAAGAGAAGAAGCTATCCTTCTTTCATTTCTTCTCTTTCACATAAATATCCTGGGACATTTTTTACACACCTGGTCCCAAACTAAGCAGAGCTTGTACTATGGAAACCAGATAACTGATATAACTTTTTATTTCTAAATACATACTTATATAGATATTTACACCCAGACACAGAACAAACAGACATGTTCATGCACACAAATGTTTGTCCTGGGTGGGAATCGAGCCCGCGACCTTCGGCTTGGCAGTCACAGTCGCTAACCACCATGCCAACATGGGCTGTCTCATTAATCTTAATATATAACATTATAGTTTCTTCATCGTTTGTGACGCGCTTAATATCGTCACTAAAATAAAAAAAACAGGCCTAAGCATGGGCATCTATCGTAACTGAACACTGACACTGACGACGCGTGTCACGGGTGGGGTGAAAAGCGAGTACAAGGCTGAGAGATAGAAAAGGTGCCATGGTAGAACGCTTTTTAAATGTTTTTTTTTTATAAAATAAATAAGTTTTACAATATCAAATTCAAAATAGCTTCACATCCAATGAATTGCATGTGGCTCGCGAGCTGCAGGTTGCCGACCCTTGACATAGACTCATATTATTTTTATTTACCTAATCACGTCGCCGGCGCTCCCTGTAATCCGACAGAACTATAATTGTTGAATGTACATAAGCATAACTAAATTCGACGTAATATATGCACCTATACTTACGGCACGCTATGATGGCCGTTTTGACGTTTAACAATGACATAGAAAAATAACCTCTATTCCTTCAAACATAAGGTGCATCTATTGATCCAACAGCTAATTGTATGATGATGGAAATCAACCTTATTCCAAAGCAATACAGTTTCTTTTCCTATGACAATCTGAAATGTCAAAACGGCCATCATAGCATGCCGGTAGTATAGTATAATTTATAGTTCGGATATAATTATTTTGATCTGTAATTTGCCGGATTTCAAGGTTCTAATTGACTCAGGCCTGTCCTTGCGGAAATTCATTACAAGATTATACAAGAAACAAATATCTAGTAACTGAACGAGTCAGTGACAGCGGGTATAATGCGTCCTGAAGATGCTTCGTGTAGAAGTGTAACACGTGTTGATTTCCTGTTGGGTTTCCTTGTTTAGGACTTGACAGAGGAGATCCAGTGTAATTAGTTACTAGATATTCTTTTCTTGTATAAACCAATTCTTTTTGAATAAATTCCGGACTATCTTAGGCAATCACAACTAATACCTATTATAAATGTAAATGTAAGTTTGTTTGTTACGCTTTCACGCGAAAACTACTTAACCGATCATCATGAAAGTTTATACACATATTATTGGAGGTATGAGAAGTAACATAGGATACTTTTTGTACCGGGAAAATTTAACATCCCTCGGGAACGCGGGTGAAACCGCAGGGGACAGCTAGTAACTCTATAATCCGACAAATTCGATAGTCCGACACTGCCCTGCAAACCGTTTGCCGGGGGTAATTTTAACTGAGCAACCATCGTTTTGAATTGCAGAATATGAAGACCTTGACTTCGGGAGCCAAGTGGACGGTGAAGCGAGCCTGCTGGCCAGGTTTCCCACTGAAGAACTGAAAAAACTTCCAACAAGAGAGGATCTCAGCAACATTTGTCCACAATATGTTAAGGAATTAGATGCTTTAAATGGTGAGGAATCTTTTAGTTCTTGACAAAAAAAATGGCCAATTAAAACGGTAAAAGTGAAACTTTCAGAATCTTAACCATCTCGTTCTCTCGAGGCTAAATCCAGAGGCGGCCTTAGGGGGTGGCGAACGGGGCAATCGCCCGGAGCCTCGCGCAACCCAAGCAAATAAAAAAAAATATAGATTTAAAATTTTATTTATTTGTATAACTTTGTAATGACAAATACCTAAACCAAACTACCAGACTTAGTTTCGCATCACATACTTTTCACGAAGGACAAAGGTCCTCGCAATGACCTGCAGCCCGGAACCTGGCAATGGGTAGGGCCACCTCTATAAAAAATAAATCCTATATATTAAAATAAGGCCTAAACTGACCAATAAGAATGCCAATCGATTAGCTCTTATAAGGTGTAAAACTTACTGGGAAAAGAAATATAAATTGTTCTTATTAGCCCAAATCGTCCCTCTGCTGGGCAAGGGCCGCTTGTACGCCTCTACTTCTCCCTATTCCTTAAAATAATAAAACAAGATGTAAATTTCCAGGTAAAACGATAACAGCGCGTATGATAGAAACAATACTCGAAACAGATAGTAAGAATGAGAGAAAAAAAAAAGATTTATATAATGTCAAAGAGAAGATCGCTCACATAGTCAATGTATCGACTCTATTAGAAAATTGCAATGCGACCGCTTTCAAAACTAAACTACGGTGCGGGTACCCCTGCTTTTACTGCGCCCAAAGATATTTCGAATTAAAAGACCTCAGAGAGCATCAGACAAAACATTCAAAATCTTTAATATCAAAAATCCTTTCCAAATTCACATCCGACACTCTGGTCGTTTACGCGGAAATAACTAACCTAAAATGCTCAATTTGCCACCAAAATTTATCCGACATAAACGAATTAAAAAGTCACCTGACGACAGAACACTCGAAGAAATTGTACACCGACTTCTCTGACAGGGTTATACCGTTCAAATTCAAGCAAGAAGGTTTCGAGTGTCAGGTATGCTATTTCAATTTCGAAACTTTTGGCGCCATAGAGAAACATATGAATTATCATTTCAGGAACTATGTGTGCGAGATATGCGGCACTGGTTTTGTTACCAACCATAGACTAAAGGTACATGTCAAATCTCAGCACAACGAAGGCAGCTTTCCCTGTGGAGAATGCAAAAAAATGTACACTTCAAAATTAAGATTAAAAACTCATTTTGATCTCGTACATGGGTTGAAGCGTAAAAACAAATGCCCCCATTGCTTTGAGTCTTTCACAGACTATTTTACGCGCCAAAAACATATGGTCGAATCGCATAATGTCAAACCGATTTTATACAAATGCAATGTATGCGAACATACTTTTAGCAGACGATTTGGGCTGACGACGCATTTGAAGCGATGTCATTTAGAACAGAAGGACGTGAAATGCGATCTGTGTAACTATACTTGCTTTAGCCAAGGTCAATTGAGAGCTCACATGTTGAAACATGGCGGCGAGAAGATTTTTGAATGTATGGTTTGTAAAAAGTCGTATGCGAGGAAAAAAACACTGAAAGAACATATGAAGATTCATAATAATGATAGAAGGTTTAAATGTGGTGTTTGTGAGCAAGCGTTTGTTCAGAATTGCAGTTTGAAGGCGCATTTAAAAACACACCATCGCGAGTCTAGAGAATAAGGCTCTAAATCGTAAAAAAAATGGTTTCTAATGTTGGCTAGTTGTAATGTTTGACAGCTAAGAGTGTTTTGGAAATATCAACCCAATGATAGAGTCAATAAGCATCAAAAATTAAATTCTTGTTAATATTCGTATGGTATTTTATTTCATCTGCCAATAGCGATCCTTCTTCGCACGAAAGAAGTTATACTCATAATTATTGGTGAGTAAAACTGCACTAAAAGCATTTGTCTTTACTATTCAGTCGTGAAACAGATTTTTGTAGTGTCCAAACTTTGCACCTGTCTGTAACAATTTTTGACGTTGAAAGGGAACAAATTAAGATGGCGCTACTGTAGCAAGTGGAACAATCTTAAATAGAGCGCCTCAAATTATTAGAGTAGGATACAAAATTAATAAAAAATAAAGAAACATTTCCGTTTTGTTACAACGCATTTTTTTAAATTATTATAATATATAGACCAACCTGAGTATGGAATAAAATTAAACAGTGTTTTTAAGTACCCTAATTAATTGTAAATAGAAAATAGTATTCAAGAATTACCGGAAACCAACCCAGCACACTTCACTCTGTTTATAACTGCTTATGTTGCTAAGTTCATATCATTTCCACTTGCTACACTAGCGCTTTTTCGGTGAAGATGATCCTCCTTTACTTCTACACTCCATAATTACTCACTCATTGACACTGACAGTTGCAATTTGCGCGATGTTCCGGAGAGACCGTTATCAGCTAACTTCAGGGTGTCGGTTTTTCGTGACGGTGTGCGCGCGCATCGTAAAAATTTACTCTCATATTTTTTCCTTAACGCACCAAGAGAATAACTTCAATCATAAAAAGAAAAAACAATATTATAGAACACAAACTTCATTTATTTTTCCAACCTTAATTAACATTTTTGTACAAGATGTTCGTATTATTTGGTTTGACAGCTGACATGCTATTGTTTAAAAGGTCACCTATTTGACGACATACTTACATGAAAATCTTAAGTGTATTTTTAGTTAAAAGTCAAATCTTCACGGAGATATTGAAGTGATATATGAGAGACAGAGGCGGCCTTAAGGAGTGGCGAACGGGGCATTCGCCCGGGGCCTCGCTCTTGAAGGGTCCTCACGCAACCCAAGGAAATTTAAAAAACGGATTTCAAATTTTATTATTTGTATAACTTTAGCATTTCTTGTCAAACATGACCAATACCTAAACCAAACAACCAGACTTACTTTCACATACTTTTCACGAAGGACAAAGGGCCTCGCAATGGGTAAGGCCGCCTCTGATTAGAGATATAATATTTTTAAAAGGGGAAACATTTATTGAATACAGAATCGCATTTCCACTGAAGCGGGGTTGTGGATAATACGTTATCATTTCTTAATCTATATTAACAAAATTCTTTTACAATAATGTTATAAATTCATTCTTCTGAAATTTTTGTAATATAAATTGGAAAAACCGTACTTCTTTACAAATATTCTTACATAATTAACTTCAAGGTATAAAAAAATACCAACAAAATTACAACATAACCAAAAGGTAATCATTTAATTGGAAATTATTTAAAAATACATTTTATTAGTGTGCAAATAAGAACAACTTTATAAGCGAATTTACTTCTAAGAGATTTTGATAAAACTTGGCACATTTATCACAAAATTTTGAACGCCAATGTCGGCTACACTCGACATGCGCAAGCGTGCCCTGTGCGCCATTGTCGTCTATACTCGACAATAAACAGCTCACAGAAAAATACTAAATAAACATATTGAATCATTACTTTTATGTATTCATTGATACAGATATTTATATCGATTATCGGGTGACGTACAGTACACAGAGATGCCGTTATGGCATGGTGTTCAGAAGGTTTACATATAGGACATTTATCAACATTTAGCTACTATATCAGTTTCAATGAAAATTGTAATTTGTGGTAGCTGTATCTGAAAGGATACTTTAACTGAGAACACAGGGGAAACCGCGGGCGGGACATATACTTCACTTTGTAATGATGCGACCTATCGTTTGAAACTCTTTCTTCACATCAAATTTTCAAATTGAACTCTCCCTTAGTTTTTGAACATAGAAAGAGCAGACAGACATTTATATTTCATGAATATAATACAATATGATGAAAATTTCTGTCGCTGCTTCGATTAACAAAGAAAATTCTATTCATGTCATGAAACCTTTGATTTCCTTCATTCAGTCTCGTCATTGTCATCATCTTTCGAACATTTATTCTCATGCCTTTTCATATCGGATCTATAATAATATTTCTTGTCACAATTCTTGCACTTGTATTTCTTCTGCGCATGATTCTTTAAATGCTTCAAATAATACATTCTAAAATTGAATCGTTTACCGCAGTGTTCACATTTGTACTCCTCAATTTTGTCCTTATGTTTCTCCATGACATGAACATGTCTCTTATGTTCAGATCTAAATTTCTCCGGACAATGCTTACATTTGAAATTAGTTTTATTCTTATGAGACTTTTCATGTCTTTGCCTGTATTTTGCTAGGGTGAAATTTTTGCCACAGGTTTTACATGGAAACCTTCCAGCAACGTGAGTTGCACTGTGTTGTTTTAACCTAGTATTGGTCAGGAAGTTGTCCCCGCAGTCATCACAAACATAATTATTGTAATGGGCGTTCATATGACGGTCTAGCATGTTGTAGTTTGGGAATTTCTCTTCACACAATACGCATTTATTTTCAGCATTTAGTATATACGGCACTACCCTTGTATATGCTAGATCAAATTCTTTATCGTGAACTCTTTTCATATGTTTAAACATGTCATTCCAGCTCTGTATGTTGTATGGGCACATATAACAGACTAATTTGTCTATGTCAACTTTTAATATCTCATTAAGCCATGCAGGTCTTAGTATTTCTGGTATTTTAGTTAATTTCTCGTCCTTGTGTTCTGTTCTTATGTGCTTGCGTAAGTCTTCTGGTGGGTAGTAGGTACCATCTACAGGGCAGTAAGCACATATGAACCTCACCGTTCTGTTTTTGAATGGAGTTGCGTTTGTGTATCTTAGTAGTGTTCTTATTTCTTCAACAAAAATGGTTTGCTTGTCCATTTTTGATTTTTCCGGGTCTGAAAATAACAATTGATTTAAATAGATATATTGGGTTATTTCTTCAACGCCATCTTGTCAAGGAAGTTGGAAGGCAGAAAAAGAGATGGGGAGACGACATATGGATATATAGACAGCAATGGACAGGCAAAGTTGGAGAGAACTTCAGGCCTATGTCGCAAGACAGCCTGATCTGGTAACTGATATTAAATGTTAAATTATATACATATTGGGCTGTCCATTAATCACGTGATGTTTTTTTAACACCTCCCTCCTTGGTGATACGTTAAGACATGAATGGGGGGGCCATTCATGTTTCTTCAACACTAAGAACTAGATAAGCATCATTATCATTTTCGCGTTTGACTACACATTACTACATCTTACTACACCCCCCTCCCCCCTTGTGATATTTCGTGATTTTGGCCGTGAAAAAAGTCATACGAATAGAAATGGAAAAATCTTAGAAAGAGTTATTCAAGATGATAACTCTAATGAAAATATGGAAGAAATAATAGAAGAGAACTTAGATGCACCATCACTAAAGAAAAATTTACATTACAGGAAGAATTAGTTACACATCCAGAAAGAAACCACGTGTTACAGCATACATACTAAAAACAAGAAAGACTTTGATAAATTTCATAAATAAAAAAGAAAATGACTACATTTGAAAGTGACGGAGTTCGAGGAGAATACTTGTATGCTATTCATGATTATTTGCTGATAATAAAGCCGACAAGTGTAGAAGTTGATGGGACTTTTCGCCGCAGGCTATATTTGCAGCTCCATTCGAAGTCTACTAGCAGATGACACAATTAACAGTATTTGTTTTCTACGATCCTTTTCTCAAAATCAAAATTAATTAAAAAAAATTTTTTTTTTTTTAATACTAAGACAATTATTTATCGTAAGGTCATTTAACTAAATGATTGTAATTATAATGCAAACTCATTATTGTGAAAATTATGCCATTCATTATACAGATTCATCAAATCATGGTGTCTGTAATAAATATAATATTGTTTGTTTGCATTCTCAAATACTTTAATAATGATTGTGATCTCATCTACGTAAGGTTAATTATATTAGATTTGATAATGTAACTTACTAAAATAATGGCTATATCTGTGAAAGTGAAATCAAGGAAGACTGAGGTACTCGTTACATCAAGTCATCGTTTTACTAGTTGCCGATTTTAATTATTTCATTTTAGTATAATCTTAATAATGGATTGGAAATAAAGTTGATTTTATCTATGTTTCATCATCATCATCATCATCATCATCATCATCAGCCTATCTCCGTCCACTGCTGGACATGTTTCAGTTTTTTATAAATTATATTGTATCTATATTACGTACAATGACACTGTATTAACTTACTAACAGTTGATTTTGAACCGAAAAGCGAAAATCATCCTGATTTGATCAATCCGGTCGGATCTGACCGGATTGCAATCCCTAATAAGGATATCCTTCCTCGATAAATGCACTATCCAACACTGAAAGGATTTTTCAAATCGGACCAGCGGTTCCTGAGATTAGTGTGTTCAAACAAACAAACTCTTTAGCTTTATAATATTAGTATAGATTATATAGAGTATTGTCTATATAGGGTATTTTTCGAAAAAGTGTCCACTTGTAAACAGCAAATTAGGTTTCAAATTCTCACCGTAATAGCGCTAGTGTAGCAATTGGAAATGCTGGGTTGGTTTCCGGTAATTCTTTAAAACTATTTGCTATTTACAATAAATTGAGATACTTAAAAACACTGTATAATTTTATTCCATACTCATGTTTGTCTATATATTATAATAATTTAAAAAAAAATGCGCTGTAACAAAACGGAAATGTTTCTTTCCTTTTTTATTAATTTAGTATCCTACTCTAATAATTTGAGGCGCTCTATTTAAGATTCTTCCACTTGCTACAGTAGCGCCACCTTAATTTGTTCCCTTTCAACGGACACTTTTTAGTACACTGAGATGGTCCTCCTTTACTTCTACACTCCATAACAGATTAGAATGTTATAACTAGAGATGGGCCGAGTACTCGGTTGATACTCGGCGGGTTTTTGATACTCGTACTCGGCCCCAATAACTCGGTTTGAGAAAAGCAATACATTTAGGTAAATATAATTAAAACAAGAGTGGTCAAACTATCAAGCGACTGGTAGTTGTTTTTTTTATGTTTTTTGGATTTTAATGACTCTAGAAGGCGCGGGCGAGATACTCGGCCGAGTAATCGGTTGAAAAAAAATTAAACTGAGTAAAACTCTGTACTCGTTACTCGGCAAAAGTGTTCCTCGGCCCATCTCTAGTAACCATTTGGTATTTTGGATTTGAATGAAATTTGATACAAAATAAATATCTGAATTCCTTGCCATAGTGTGGAAAAGATATTTACTAAGTTAGTGAAGTAAAGGGCGTACCCATCCTATGCTCCTCTACCTTGACTTTCAAAGTTTTCTCCGGCACATTGTATTTAGTTGCGGCTTTTGGTATACTCATTCGTTTCTCAATGATTGCTTCTATGGCTTCCTGTAGTGCTGCGCTCGTATATTGCTTATATGTTATGTTTCTATGTTCTTTTGCCAGTTTTGTCGGCCATTTTTTATTTGGTTTGCGTTTGACTGGCTGGCGGAGGCGACGCGTCGGGGGCGCACTGGATACATCTGTAACAATTTTATTGATATGAAATTTTAAAACAAAATATACACATTAACACTAATCATACCAACACTTACTAGGTACCTATTTCTACCATAGCGGGTCAAATGTGACTTTATGTTTCCTGCTTGAATGTATGAAATATGGTTGTTAGGAAGGGAAATAAATAGTATAACTGTATATTAATTAGTAAGAAAAAGTCATGAATTCAAATGTGCAAAGGCAATAGGATGATACGTGCATTTTAAATACAAAGTTCAAAATGGGTCATTTGACCCGGTTATGGTATGTTTAGTGTTAATGACAGGCCAGTTGGCTTGGTGGTTAGCGCTCAGACTGCCAAACCGATGGTTGCGGGTTCGATTCCCACCCAGGACCAACATTTGTGTGCATGAACATGTCTGTTTATTCTGTGTCTGGGTGTAAATATCTATATAAGTATGTATTTAGAAAACAAAAAAAAAGTAGTATATGTAGTATATCAGTTATCTGGTTTCCATAGTACAAGCTCTGCTTAGTTTGGGGACAGATGGCCGTGTGTAAAAAATATTCCAGGATTTATTTATTTACATAGTTATAAATCCTTTTTTTATTTTCTTTTTATTATTTACAATGGGCTTGTATTCGGCCTTCGACTGACCCCAGAAGGAGTTACGACGATGCTGAGGATGTGTGTATACATAACTAACTGTCCCCCGCGGTTTCACTCGCGTTCCCGAGGGATGTAACATTTTCCCGGCACAAAAACCTATGTTACTTCTAATACCTCCGAGGATATGTCTACAAAGTTTCATGATGATCGGTTAAGTAGTTTTCGCGTGAAAACGTAACAAACAAACTTACATTTATAATAAGTAGGGATGTCAGATAAATGACAATACTAAAACGCGTTCTTTGATGATAAATCGCGAGGTTATCTTTTTAGTTTCTAATTTAATTTAAAAAAAAATTTACGATCTATCAAGTGTACATAGTAATATTTCTCCTATATACTAATACTAGCTGTGCCCCTTAGTTTCACCCGCGTTTCCGAGGATTGTAGTTTCTGTCCTCAGAGATAGCGTTGATAACGAAAAACGTGTGGGAGACCGAATTTGGACTTTGTTTTTAGCTAACGATAAACTTTTTTTTTATACCACATGGGCCGACTAGCAACCAGACGGTCCATCTGATGGTAAGTGGTCACCGCCGCCTACGGACATTTGCAACACTAGGGGCATCGCCAATGCGTTGTCGACCCTGGGACGTGAAGTTGTCAAGTCTCATGTGCCTGTAATTTCACCGGCCCCCTTACCTTTCTAACTGAAACACAGTAATACAAGTGCACTACTGCTTCACGGCAGAAATGAGTAAGGTGGTAGTACTTCCCTGGATGAACTTTGCACTAAGAGCTCTACTACTCGAAAATATGCAATTTCGTTGAGCGATGAAAACAACGGCTCCATTTTAAAAATGGATGAACGATGGTCGCAGTGCCGGATTAACCACGTAGCAAGAGTAGCAATTGCTACGGGCCCCGCGCAAAAGGGGGCCCCGTGTGACTAAGGACCCCCACTACCGATTGTTTTATTACCACTTTATACTTAAGAGCCCATAGCAGACCAAAGGCCCCCTCGGAAGAATTTGCTACGGGCCCCGCGCTTACTTAATCCGGCATTGGATGGTCGGGATAAACGGCATCTCTGTAAACAGGGAGATGCAGTTTAAACTGTCGACCGAAATTGCTTTGAACATTGAAAATGATGATTGACGCGTGACCACTTAAGGCTCTCAAACGAGATCTGTATCTTGGAGCTCACGGTCGGATGTTCGAATACCTCGCACGCTCGTTATTAAGCATTTCCTGTCCACAATGAGTTGCAAGCTTCAATAGGGTACCGGCCTGCCTTGTCAAATCAGTTACTTTTTATCATCTGTCAAAACGCAAATTTTGTATGCAAAATGTACGACCTTTGACGTCATCATAGTTCATACTCAATTTGCTGTACTTTTTTATATATAAAGAAAGATGTAGTTAAAGATTAAAAAGTTTAAGGCCATCTTTACAGTTTATTTTTACGTCATATAGTAACTAAGAGAGATAATGTTTTCTGCCTACTACAGCGTATCACATCATGACCGTGATGGAAACTAGTGTCAACTTTTTCGACTAACATCTTTCCTAGCACGATGGTATGGTACAGTCTAATGGGCTTTGACTGAAAATATTAACTAATTGTTACAGGCGTGGTCTTGCAGAAATCCATTGTAAGATTATACAAAAAACAAATATCTAGTAAATAATTCCGGGTAGTACACTTATCCCTACCGAGCTATCCCTACTGGTAGGGATGAGTGCACTTTTGTCGATTTATTTCTACCGGTAGGGATAGATGCACTGCCCATTACCGAGTGGTACCTACACTTATCCCTACCGAGCTATCCCTACTGGTAGGGATGAGTGCACTTTTTGTCGATTTATTTCTACCGGTAGGGATAGATGCACTGCCCATTACCGAGTGGTACCTACACTTATCCCTACCGAGCTATACCTACTGGTAGGGATGAGTGCACTTTTTGTCGATTTATTTCTACCGGTAGGGATAGATGCACTGCCCATTACCGAATGGTACCTACACGTATCCCTACCAAGCTATCCCTACTGGTAGGGATGAGTGCACTTTTTGTCGATTTATTTCTACCGGTAGGGATAGATGCACTGCCCATTACCGAATGGTACCTACACGTATCCCTACCAAGCTATCCCTACTGGTAGGGATGAGTGCACTTTTTGTCGATTTATTTCTACCGGTAGGGATAGATGCACTGCCCATTACCGAGTGGTACCTACACTTATCCCTACCGAGCTAACCCTAATGGTAGATATAAGTGCACGATTACAGGCACATGAGACAAATATACATTGTATATTATTTTATCGACACAAACCTCCGTGGTTTTTTAGATTGTAATGATTGTAATTATGTTGTAAGATGTTTTTAATAGTAATAAATAAAACAAATAAAAAATATCATTTATTAGTAACAAAAAAAAATTTTATAGATAAAAATATATATAATTTTTTTTTATTATTTTTTATTAACTTATTTGTATTTGTTAATAATTAAAATAGTATTATTGATATTTTTTTTGACTTACGAGTAGGGTTAGCTCGGTAGGGATAATTGTACCACCCAAATAATTCAGCTGGATCTCCTTCTCTGTCAAGTCTCAAATAAGGAAAATTAACAGGAAATCGAGACGTTTTTTCGAAAATATCCTTACCTGATGCTTCACCAGTGGCAGTGCCTCCAGAGCCACCTAATTCCTCATCTTCTAAATACTCAACGTCTTCGTAACTTTCATCTTCCTTCTCTTTCGAACTTTCCTCTTCACTGTCTTCGCTTTTATCAGTGTCATCGTTGCTTTTATTGGAATTATCATCTTTCTCGTCTTTCTGACTTTCATTGCTATTATTTCGATTTTGTTCGTGTTCTTCGAACATCATATTAAAAATCTCATCTGCGTTGGAATCATTTCCTGAAAATTAATTAAAACAACATTGAATTGTTTATTTAAGTAATTTTAATCAATGACATATAATTGTAGAGGTGTTACAAAACTGCCCGTAAAGCCGAAAGGAGTTTAAATGCGGCCTTTTACCTCCACAATATTTAAGAACCGTAGTAACGCTGTATTTACCCCAATAAAATGAAATAACTGATTTTTATGAATGAAAAATAGAAAAACTTTTAAAGTAGAAAATTATTAGGTAAAATAGGTACGTAGGCTTTTCTGTAAAATAATCTGGTTCCCTGACATGACAGCTTACTAGGGTTGTTGGCTTTAATAATTAATTATATTTTTACGGTGTATCTTGTTACACGTTGTATAGATACGTCATCCACGAACATTACGGCACTCCACAGGCGTATAGGGAAGGATGTTGGACCATTTTGAAATTCTAGAATACCTAAATAAATTCACTCAAGATTAACGAGACTTATGACTTTTTAATGGGACGTATATTTTGTCGTTTCTACATAGGCACGTAACCACAATTTATGTCGACTTTGCTTGATCACATCGGCCATGGTCTAGAAGCCAGGCCCCAGCTGTAAATAACCATAGATACGCCAATGCAGCACTCAAAAACAGCGTTTACTAGATAGCTACTTATTTGCACGAAGAAAATAAATGCCACCTGTTGTTAGAGTAAGACTAATATACATCGTAAGTTACGATAAGATTGAGTACTGGTTTCGCTGCGCGTGCTTGTCGCGATAGTGGTTGGAGCGCAACCAATTGGAAGTTAGGTCAATTACCATGATTTTATATTGCCATTTCTGAGCGCGTATAACGCATCTATAGTCTATACAACGTTGATAAAAGCAATAGGCATTAAATGAAACCTCATATACTTTGTATCATTTTCAGGCCACACACCAAAAATCAGAGCAATAGAAGCAATTGTTTAGCCACAGGAAATTTTTAAAGATTTTTCTTAAATAAAATACGATGTATCTTCCCTAGCAGCTGACCAAGAACATAGGCATAGCTACTTAAGAGTCATTCACCTCAAAATGACAAAATTCACGCGACGATGCCGCTCTTCATCATAAGTTCCCAATACAAACAAGGCGCTACGCTATGCGATGTTGCCATTCCGATACGCAGGTCAGAAGACATTTTTGCAAAGGTGTTTAAGTTTTACTTTGACTATTCAGCTATTTAACTTCTATGAAAAAAGATTTTTCGTATTTTTCACGTAAACATCTTTTATTAGTTTCAAATTAATCGTAGGCACGTATAGTATATGTGGTTTCATTTAATGCCTCTCGCTTTTATCAACGTTGTATATCATTGATACTGATAATGTTAAACAGCCTTATTACTAACCCATATGGACAACTGTCGGAGATAAAATAATAATAAAAAAAATTAACATTACGCTCAAAATGTTGTTCTTGATCGAATGATAATATTAAAACAACTAATTGACTCAGAAATGCGAAGATCCATTGTAAGATTATGCAAAGACAAATATCTAGTAACTAATTCCGCTGGATCTCCTTCTCTGTCGAGTCCCAAACAAGGAAAGGCTGTCAGTGAGGTAACACGTCTGTGGTGCAATTGCGTCGAGTCAGTGACTAATACGTCCTGAAGATGCTTCGTGTAGAAGTGAAACACGTGTCGATATCCTGTTGAGTTTCCTTGTTTTAGGCATGTGTAACTCAGCTCTGAACCCGTTCAACAGATCAGATGACCTACTGATACTCGATAGTTCACGAGTCGCGGCTCAAGAGAAAACTGAACAGCTCACGGCTCACTTATTATTTTACAGTCTGTATACAATCTGTGATCTATTCTGTCATTGTTGCGGCGCGGCAGCGGCGTAGATAGTCTGTGATGGGTCTGCAATACTCGAGCTGATCTGTGAACCGGTTCGCAGCTTTGGCTCACAAACGTGAGCTGATTCGCAGCTCACACATTTCGGTTGAGTTACCCATGTCTACCTTGTTTGTTACTTGACAGAGAAGGAGATCCAGCAGAATTAGTTACTAGATATTTGTTTTTGTATAATCTGGTAATATTAACTTGAAAAAATTATTAATACACATTACGCTCATAATGTTGTCCATAATCGAATGGCTGGTTAGCACAACGATCGGTTAAGCAATGAAAAAAATGTATGTTTACCATCTTCAGCTTCTTCCAAGAGTTGTTTATGTGCATCCAGGACCTGGTTTTTAAAGAGGCATGCATCTCTAAGCCTCTCGATGCATGCATCGCATATCTGTTCATTTCCCAATGCTTTGAGTCCAGGCAACGATAACTGAGAATTTTAATATAATTTTACACTATACTATTGTGTGATATTAACAGATCAGCTACCGAGCTGCTTATCAATAAATCTATCTTTATATATATAATTCTTCTGTACGTGTGTTGACAGTGAACTTCTCCTAAATGGCTGGACCGATTTGAATGAATTTTTTTGTATGTGTTTGGGTGGCGCCCGTGGTGGCGATAAATGCTGTGCTATTCCTGAGTGACAGTTTATGTTTTAATCCCAGGATACCTTTGCTCGGGAATGCTGGTATTACTGTGAGACCATAGCAATTTTAAACAAATACACAACTACAGGTAGGATTCCCAACTTTTTGTACAACAAATGAAGTATATTATGATCGGAGAAATAAAATGAACAGTATGTGTACAATAAAAAAACAGTATTAAATTTTTTGTAGTTTCTTGCACAATTTAACAATTGTTTTAATCAATGATAAATTAATTTAATAACTTATCAGTACTCTCCACTCAGCGGACATAAAAACAGTATTTTATATACAGATTTTTTTTTAGAACAGTAAAAAGTATTATCAAATGAAAAATGTATAATAATATTTTTAACAGTTATTGGAACCCTAGTTACAGGGCTGCTAGTCAACTCAGTCAGTTCCTGTGGTAGTTGCATTATGCAGGAGTAATAGACGAGGTAACAGCATTACTGTATCAAACTCCTGACTCATTGTGCAAATTTGGGAAAAAAAAACAAATAAAGTTGAGCAGAAATATGGCAATGATAAAAGGCGGGAATCCTAAAGTTAGTAGATGCTGTATATATATTTCATAGTGTAAATTACTATTAAAACCGTCTGTTAATTTGTTAGATTTACGGAACTCAAATGCTGAAACAACTTCAAAGAAATCAGGTAGCCCCATAACCTTTTTCAAATTTTAACCTTACAAAACTAAATGATTTACGAAAACAACTCACTGATATTCCAAAGCATTGGATCAACATATTCCCGTAGATTTCAACGTCCCCATCCCAAAGGTGCCGAGTCCACAAGCTTTTCAAATAACCATATTTTGTACAACACCGACATTTACCGAAAAACGTTGTAAGTTCATTACTTTTAGATTGTCTCTTTGCCATAGCTTTCACGTTCACTTTCTCGAAGTCAGATCAAAACTAAATAAAAAGATCCTTTTCATTCTGTGGGTAACTGAAACACGCAAATGGTTGTAATGAATATCGTCTATTCTCTTTGGTCAATATTGATTGATAACAAGTTTTGTCTATGACTATAGAATGTACAGAATGATAAAGCCTCTTTCTAGTCTGTGACACAACTGGAAATCTGAGAATGTAGGATTTTGAATTAAAATCACTACTAAACACCATAAAATTTATCCATTGAGGCTTTGTTTTATTTTAGAACACTGAACTTAGGTCTAAATCAGACTAAAATCTGAAATGCACAAATATAATCTAAATCGATCGACTTAACTAATTTAGTTTTCAAAAAGGGCATAACGAAACGCAAATAACTTCGAATTTTATTCTGTTATCTGTACCTCAGCCTATGTTATTGACATTTAGGCGTGTATAGGGGAAGCTTTCATTTCCCTTATTTTTTGTGATAGTTTATCGTATTTTTAATTTAATTATAACTTACATTTTATAAAAAATGTGAAATAAAATATAAAAATTATATAGATTACAATATTTGCGTGAGAAAAAAGCAAAATGACCACCACTATCACTAAAAATAACGGGCCTTTAATAGATCCAGCGTTGTGTAGATGCTGTAGAGCTATTAAGAAATGCAGGATACTAACAGCGGAGTACACTTGGATGGAACAGAAGGAGGTTTACGCCGACATGGTTATGGATTGCTTCGGCATTTTGGTATGAATTTTAATAATTATTAAAAGTTTTCTTATATCCTTAAAACCTGCCCAAGAGACGCCTTAAAATATGCAGATCCTGTCTAGAGGGAATATTTAACTTTCTCGTCTTCTATATAATTTTATAAGTATTAAACACTTTATTAAAGTTAAATAATTTTGAAATTAATTTTCTAAATTTTGTTGATGATATCATCATCATCATCATCATCAGCCTATCTCCGTCCACTGCTGGACATAGGCCTCACCTATGGCACGCCACTGAGCTCGATCTTCAGCTCTTTGTTTCCAACCGCTGCCAGCCAGCTTGCGTATATCATCGCTCCATCTAGCTGGAGGGCGCCCTACACTACGTTTACCGAGCCGTGGTCTCCACTCTAGAACACGTCTACCCCAACGGTTATCGGTTCTATATATGATTGATGATATACATTTCATAAATTTTAAAGAAAGTTATCTAGTTTTAGAGTCGTAGAGTTAAAAATCTGGGATATGATAAATAAATATTTAAGTACATTGAAAGTAAAAGTTGTTAGTTTGTTTTCTTATAATCAAAACATAGCTTCTCTGTAGTAAGCAATTAAAATAAATGTTATTTTACAGTAATTTAGAATTACATGTAATGATTTTAGTAAAATTGTGGGCAGGTCCCCCATTTTCCATACTCAATTGTTATTATAAACAATCATGACTAACAAAGATCTTACCAGTTCATCAGAAAGAATTTTTAATGACTTATTATAATCTAGTACCTGGATGGCAGAGCATTGCTCGGGATTTCTTTACTAATGTGACTTCTACCGTATTCTCTTTTTATATATATGTATATACATATATGTTTTAAGGTATAAGATTTTATTAAAGATGAGTTGTGACAGTTGAAGGTTTTTACCCATATCTTGTTAAATAGCACTTGATTACTCTGAGATACTACACTAAATGCTTCACGAGACCTTGCTCTGTTACGGTATCCCCTTATTATGTCGAAATAAACATAAGCCATTGAGAAATCTTATATAACACTACATGTCACAAGTTCATGCTATTTGATAAATACTATAGTGAAATATTTTCTTTAGATATTTCTATAGACTGAATATTATTCAAGGTATTTAATATCAAAAACAAAGCTAAACAAACAATGGAATTCCAATGATCACCATTCAGTTTCTGTTGTACATTATCCTGTTATTAAGGTCCTGTGACAATTACCTACTCCATCATTGTATCACCTCTATATAACCATGTAACTGTATTTTATTAAGAGACAAATGACCATCTTCATGTTGGACCATCCTTAAATTACCTATGTCATAAATCCTATGATTTTTTGACCACTTCCCCCTCCTTGTCACATTTGTTAGACCCCCCTCCCTTCTAGTGTGACATCATATATTTTATAATTTTTTAACATCTAAAAGAAGATGGAAGCAAAAACAATTTACATTACAAACAAGATTTTGATCCTGTATCTCTCCCTACCTGTATCATACAATGTCACACTTCTCAATTCAACTGTCACACTTCTCAATTCAACTGTCACACTTCTCAATTCAACAATTTTTTATTTACAAACCAAATTTAATAACCCAGTTTTGATAGCTAAATAAATACGTACAATCAAACATAGAACCTCTATTGTTTTTTAAGACCATTGAAAATCATTCTGCCAAAAGAAATAATTCCTTTCTTTCTTTATTTATTTAGTCACTATCAATTTTGTAATTTGTAATTATTGACTATACTAACACACTAATCAGTACTTTTTTTTTTCTTTATTATTATTTATATATATTAATATATATTTTTTAATCTTAGGTTTATATATTAATTGTAATAAATTATGTTTTATGTATAAGTTACTAACATGCCCACTGTCTTGTTGTATATTTATTAGTCATGTTGTGTACACATGTTTGGGAATGCAGTCCCGTACTAAGCCTATGTTTCTGTAACCTCATTATTAATATTGTTTTTAATATATCTGCAATCAGCCTTAGGCTTTAATCAGATTGGTTGTTGCTTCATTGGCAGTTTGAGATTCTTCACATCCTGCGATGTGTCATCCCGTTATGTTTCGATGGTAATCAGATTGACGCTATTCGTTTCCTTTTAAGTCGGTAGGGGTAGGAGTCTGAGGATTTCAGTAGTGTCGCTGTAACCTCATTATGATAATTTAATTGTATTCTGTTTTGTGTGCCAAAATAAAAAAAAAAAATTCTTAATATTGCATTTTTTTTATAGATCAGAAGCTATCTAAAGTGTTTTTTTCTTTTTAACCAGCTATCCCATGTTGACGATAACGATAGAGACTCAGGTGTCTGTGCGACGTGCGTGGTCCGCCTCCGGGATGCCTTCGCTTTCCGCCAGCAAGTCCTCCAGTGCGAGGAGCTGTTCCTCAGCGCCAAGATGGAGGATAAGGAAGTTGATTGTGGTGGGTATCTTATCTACTATATATATATATTATTTTATTGCATAAACTAATTTACTATTTCTGTTTCTCACAATTTCATAAATTAGATTAGAAATTCTACTGGAACATTTATGCGGATAATTTCTTTTTTAAAACAAACTGTCTGTTTCTCTGAACGCGCAAATCTGGAACCAGTTGAATTCGAAAAATTCTTACTGTGCTTTCTTTGGATTTCTCTGTACCAAATACTGAAGTCCTCAGTAATATTTTTCTTTAATTCCAGAAACTAAAATTGATAAGAGCATTGAAATCGAACTGAAAACCGAGCCAAAAGACGACTGCAGTGACCACAACTCTGTCGGGGGCAACGACAATTTGTCGATGGACTACTCCGCTGATGAAATGGAAGGTAATTTAACCTTTTATTTCATGCATTAAGAAAACTTACAGCCTGGTGACAGACGAACTGCGGAGTCTCCGTAATAGGGTCCCGTTTTATCTTTTTAATTACCTCTTTTCGGGGGTAATGGGCCTAAGGGTACTAAAATTCATTTCAGAAATAAAACTACCCAAGAAAGAAGAGCAGCTCAAAGTGGACGCAGCTCCGTTACCCGAGCCTGACCTGCAGGACAACGACTGCGATTATTCAGATTCTTCCTCCAATTCGGACAAACCTATCAAGAGAAAAAGGAAGACCAGAGCCAGCGCGAAGAACGGTACTCCGAAGAAAAAGACATCTGTCAAAGGAACTAAAAAACAGAAAGCAGGTGAGTAATATAAAATTGCGATGTGATATGTGGGACGCCTGGCAGATGTGAAACATCGAAATTATTTTGTACAAGTAATATGTTTAAAATAACAGATAACGATAGGAACTGTGGCGACATCTATGAACATGCATACAATCCTTCACCGCCCGCACCACGCAACACGCGAGAAGCCTACATCGCGATATCGAGATTCTCTCGGGATTCGACATATATACAAGCATCCAACCTCAACAGTTGGACCGCGCTCCCCAGGCATGATCTGCGGCAGCTTGGCGGAAGATCTTCCCGTTTAAAAGGAGGAGTCTCATACGTCGCTCCTCCATAGAACTAAATATGGCATAATGTAAAAATTAAATATTACGATTTTTTTCCAGAAAAATAATAACTATTTTAAACATTTTTTTTCATTAAACTCAATAATTCAATATTAAAAAAATATATTCAAATTTTGACAACTCAATACTATTAATCAGTCAGCGACGCGTCGCCACACCTGCAATCGTTTTACGTGCGGCCATAGATGTTTCACATCAAAAAAATTGAGCTTGTACTCAAAATCTAGATAACTGATATACATTTTTGTTCACAGGCACATCCAAGAAAAAGCCCAAGAAAGCACCAGCAGAAAAAAAAAACACCCACGACAGAGATTTAGATTGCATGTCCGAAGAGAACCTACTAACGATCATACAATACTCGTACGTGTGCCCCTTCAAGAACCGCCGGAACAACTACTATTGCTTTTACTGCAAAGACTACTACCCGAAACCGGAAGATTTGAGAGAGCACACAGTAACACACGACACTAAACCCTTCCAACTTCTAATGGGTTACAGAAAAATGCCAAAATTGGATATAACAAGAATTGATTGCCGGCTGTGTCCATTGAAAATAGATGATTTGAACGTGTTCAAACAACACATAGACCAAGTTCACGGCAAGAAGATATACTTTGAAGCACCAGATAAAGTTTTACTATACCGTTTGACGTGGAACGATTTAGTGTGTGTAATGTGTAGTGATGTGTTCGAAGATTTTAATACTCTAAACACACATATGGTGGAGCATTTCAGTAATTATACTTGTGATATATGCGGGGTGTGTTTCCTTGAAAAACCAAGATTGGATGCACATTTAAAGAGGCATAAAGACGATGAGAGACACACATGTGAAATCTGCGGTAAAGTTTTTAAATCAAATCATTATAAAGATATGCATGTAGATATTGTTCATAAGAAGAAAGCTATAATACGGTGTCCGAGATGTGATGAGTGTTTTATGTCGTACGCTTTAAAGAATAAACATTTGACCGAAGCTCATGGGCAGAAGAGAACTTATCCTTGTAACCTGTGCGATAAGGTTTATAATCGTCAGAAGACACTTACTGAACACCAGCGGAGGAACCATCAGAAGGTTTTGAAGCACCAATGCGAGTATTGTGACCAGAGATTCTATTTGCCGTCTCGTTTGAAAGAACATATGGCAACGCATACTGGAGAAAGGAATTTCCGCTGTGAATATTGTGATAAAAGTTATCCGAGACTGAAATCACTGCAGTATCATATAAGAACACATACAAATGATAGGCGGTATAGATGCCATATATGCGGGCAAGCCTTCATACAGAACGCTAGCTTGAAATCTCATATTAAAAGTCATCACCCGGAGTGTGATATCGAAGGATGTTATTTTTAATCGATACTAATATTATAAAGCGGAAAGATCTGTATGTATGTTACTCTTTCACGCAAAAACTACTAAACGGATATAGATGAAACTTGGCACATAGATAGAGCATATCCTGGAATAACATATAGGCTACTTTTTATCCCGGGAAAATGTGATATCCCTCGGGAACGCGGGTAAAACCGCGGGGGACAGCTATTGTAGAATAATTAATTTATTTAAATTATTATAATAGGTTTTTAGTGTACAGTATCCTGCGGTTTCACCTGCGTTTATCGATATCATATATAGCCTATAACCGTCTCCGAAAAATTCTTCGTCGAATGGTAGCAGTCCCATCCCGATATGTTCAGTAGTTCATCATTGTATCGAGTACGACAAAAAGCTGGTTTGTATGGATAATTGAACACAGCGCATACAGTGATGTCGCGATGTTCAATTTCCTATTGCTTTGGTTTTTGGCGCATTCGATACGATGACTATACGCTTACGATAGATGTTCGTGCACAGGACCTCTACCACGAGTTATCGAATCTTACTTTAGTCACTAGCGAGTAAACTACTATCGATACAGTATTTCTCGATAGCAACTGTCAAATTTGTGACTCATGGTACCGAATTTCTATAGCAAAGGTTAAAAAATGTTACTCGCTAGTGTTTACATGTCGATAGGTTACCTATCGACTCGTACTAACGATTTTAGTTCTTTAGGTGACCGCTAGTGGCGCTGTACACATTTGCCATAGAAATGTTTTACGCCGTCGCTAGTGAGTGCGTACGTTAAAAACTCATGGTAAAGGCACTGGCCTCTGGTATCAATTCCCAGAGAAGGTTAGTTAGAAAATGATTACCTGCATCTGGGGAATGTTACTGTTCCCGATAGACACCGATAATGCTTGTCACATGTCACGTTGTGAGTTGAAAGTATCTTCAGAGGTATGTGGAAATCTTTATTATAACTCCTGAAATTCTTCACGAATAATTTGCGCGAAAATATAGATTATGAATTATCACAATAAACAGTTTTAAATTTTTTAGTCCAACGGGTTCACTGTGCAATGAACTTCATCAAATTTGGCTCAATTTTTGTGATATCTTATGGCCATGTGGAGCTTAGGTATGTGTATTGAGTTAGCGCTTGTGTATACAACGAAAGATTGCGTTCTCTTGGAAAAACTAAGTTTTCTAGTATTATTTGTTAAAAATACAAAATATTATATACTTATTTTGTAGCTTAAATGGTACGATTTTTATTACATGATAACTTGATTTAAATGCTTTATTTAAAATCGAGATTTCTTTACTGACGTGACTTCTACCGTATTCTCTTTTTTTCAAAGTACTGTCATAATAGGTTGGGGAAAAAGTTCCTTCGCATTTTTTTAAGAAAATTCAAAGCATTTTTAATATAGTTTATTTACATTTAACTAAAGTATGTAGGTACCATTTTGTTCGATAACTTTTTGCCATCTTGTAGGTCACATGGATTCTGATCAAAATACTGTGACAAGTGGTTTTGACAGTCCTCTCGTGATGTTAACCTGACCTAACCTCCCAGCCAAACTCTCTTAATTTTTGCTGAGTGGCTAAAGATGTGTGAGGTCTAGCGTTATCATGATGAAAAACCACACTCCTTCTGTTGATTAATTCCGGCCGCTTTCTCTCAACTTCTTGCTTTAATCTCATCAGTTGTTCGCAGTAGAGTTCAGAATCGATGGTCCTGCCTGGTGGTAACAGCTCATAATGAATAATGCCCTTCCAATCCCACCACACACACAGCATCACCTTGTTGCGACTTAACCCGGGTTTCGCCACAGTCTGTGGAGCCTGACCGGCCTTTGACCACGACCTTTTTCGCACGTTCTTGTCGTACGTGATCCACTTTTCATCACCAGTTATCAGCTTCTTCAAAAATGGTTCGGTTTCATGACGTCGTAATAAAGAATCACAAATGAGTACACGGTTCATTAGGTTTCTTTCAGTGACCTCGTGAGGTACCCAAATATCTAGCTTTTTTGTGTACCCAGTTTTTTTCAAATGCGCCAAAACTGTTTTGTGGTCAATTCCCAGTTTTTCAGCTACGTCGTAACTACTGATATGCCGATCTTGCTCCACTTTTTCAAAAATGGCATCCATTTTATCCGTAATGGGGCGACCAGAGCGACGTGCATCTTTGACATCAAAATTTCCGGATTGAAAACGCTTAAACCAAATTTGTGCTGCTCTCACAGACACTGCACTAGGTCCATAAACATCGCAATTTTTTTTCGCGGCTTGCGTTGCATTTTTACCTTTTTTGTAGTAAAATTTTAAAATGAATCGAATTTCTTCATTAGATTCAAAACAAACGCAAATCAGACATTTTCCTAATTTGAATTTGGAATTATGTTCTTTAAAATTTAAACTTTCAATGATACCAAAACCAGCCAGATACAAATAGTATAGCCAAAGAGATTTTATTACAAGTTCATACATACTATAATGCGAAAAGACTTTTTCCCCAACCTAATATATACCTAAATACGAATTAGATGCGATAATAAAGGGCTCCCAATAACAGTAATTCTCACAAAAAATGGCACTTGAAAACCTTACCTTCTAATGACATTGTAGCAGTTTTCATTACCTAAAAACACGGATAAAACGAATTTCTGAAAATGAATCCTAGCTAGATCGATTTAACGCCCCCGAAACCCCCTGCATACTAAATTTCGTGAAAATCGTTGGAGCCGTTTCCGAGATCCTAATTTACTATTACCCTAATTTATTATAATTAATTTATACACATATATATATTATGTATATACAAGAATTGTTCGTTTAAAGGTATTAGATTGATAGATTTATCATAACTAAAAAATATCACATCTTTTCAAAGTGAACCTAAACTCGTTTTGTTGTGTAACACAGATGTCTTAGCACGAACATCTATCGTAAGCGTATCGTAATCGTATCGAATGCGACAAAAACCAATGCAATGGGAAATTGAACATCGCACAACGTCACGGTACGCGCGGTGTTAAATTATTCATACAAACCAACTTACGCTCGGGGTAAATGGTTGTCCTTATGTCTCAGTACGCTGAGTTTGCTGTCATTTGTCAAACGCTCAATCTATTTTAGATATATCGCACCCTCAGAACGATAGGGTAATTCAAAAAATCATTAAAATTTTGGCACATCTCTGATTGGGTCACTTTAGCACTGAGCGGGGAGGGTGGGTCCCGGTGTTAAAGAGGCTGAAGTATCGGTATGCTTATTCTATCATTAAATTGACAATGTTTTACTATTCATCGGATAGAGCGTACTTTGTTTAGTTTCTCTATGATCGTAACTCCATTTCGAAAAAAAATGAGTTAAGCCCTTATCTGCTGAGGGTGCGATATACTTCTTTAACGTGTAAGTTATTATTTTGGCAAAGAAATTGTTCATTTAATAACACAATCGGTGTCCAAATTTAAAAGTATTATATTCTAAATTCAAAACCTATTCAGTTTTTACCCGCGATGGTAATCAGGGGCGTAGCTAATGCCGTATCTACCGTATCAATGGTACAGGGGCCCCGAAGGAATCTTTTAGAACTTTCATTTGGCAAGCTCACTACTGGCACTTATCAAGATCAGAGGTACTGATATTATCGGTTCGTAACTCAGTCTCCAACTGATAAGAATAGGGATGTGTCCTGACATGTCAAATCAGCAATTCTTTATGGAATGTCAAAACGATCGAATGTATGGAGTTTTGTATGAAATAGCAAGTTGTGAAGTCATAATTGTACAGCATCAAATATCATCAGAGATCGGTACTGAAAAATGACATTAATGATTTAATTTTGATCATATTTAATGTTTTCGTGGTTAGTGTTTGATCATTTATCTTTAATACAGGACACATCCCAATTGGCAAGAAACTCGAAAAGGAGCGAAATTTGATGAAGTTCTGACAGTAACCCCGTCAACGAAACAGAAATATTATAATTTTTGTTTTACTCAACGATGCATTGTAATTTTTATAGCGTTTTGTGTTTCACCACATTCTCACCACTGTAACTGTTGTGGTCGTGTGTGGTAAGCACATAAAGCCTAGAAAGCAACTGGCTCTCGCTTGGTAGATGTGGTAGCCAACAAAGGGGTACTTCAAAGTACCCACCACCTTGCACATAAACTATATATCTTTAACGATAATACATTTTTATTTCAAAGAACATAAGTTAACACATGGTGTTTTAAGATCTCTCAATTGTTTATGTTTATTTCGACATAATAAGGGGTTACCGTAACAGAGCAAGGTTTGAAGCATTGAGTGTAGTAGATTAATCAAGTGCTACACAAGATATGGTTAGAAACCTTCAACTGTCACAACTTATCCTATGTAAAAATGATTATAGTAATCTACCGGCACGCTATGATGGCCGTTTTGACGTTTCAGATTGTCATAGGAAAAGCAACTATATTGCTTTGGAATAAGGTTGATTTCCATCATCATACAATTAGCTGTTGGATCAATAGATGCACCTTATGTAAGAAGGAATAAAGGTTATTTTTATTTGTCATTGTTAAACGTAAAATCGGCCATCATAGCGTGCCGCAAGTTTAAATCAAGAGAGATAGAATTTTATATAATGCAATAAATTAGCAATAATATAATATATTGTATATAACAGTTACATCACACGTACATAAAGAATAGTTCTAGTTTTGTATAAAGATTACATAGGTGTAAGTAATATTATTTATAAAATGTATAGTTTTGTTTGATGTTTCATGGAAATTCAGTATTATTATTATGTACTTATCAATACAAGTTAAGGTTTATTCAGATCTGCTACAGAACTCATTTAAAGAACAGAAACGAGCGTCTCAGGGAGTGGCGTAGCTAGATAGCTAACCAAAGGCTTGGGGCGAAAAATTTAGTAGGGCCCCTAACTAAACTATTTAAATCGTCTGTTCCCCTCCTCCAGAGCTTGGGGGCCCGGGGAAATGCCCCGTCTAGCCCCCCAGTTGCTACGCCACTGTTTGTAAGTCAGAGTCCGAGGGGCCTCCTAAGCTTGGGGGCCCCGGGGCACTGCCCCGTCTAGCCCCCCAGTAGCTACGCCACTGTTTGTAAGTCAGAGTCCGAGGGGCCCCCTGATTTTGGGGGTCCCGGGGCACTGCCCCGTCTAGCCCTCCGGTCGCTACGCCACTGGTCTTAGGGTCTTATCACTGGTGAATTGCGAGCGAGTTCAAAGAGAGTCAGTACGTGAGTTCACAACGAGGCGATGTTGAGCGGGGCGTTGTTCAATACGAGTTTACAAAGGGGCTAGATGGTGCTATTCGCTCCGAACTCGCCTCGCTTTGGACTCGCTCGCAAATCGCCAGTGTGATAACGTTCTCACTCCGATAAGTCTGTAGTGACATTTATGAACGCATGCGAGAACTCTACATCGCGATATCGAAGTTATCTCAAGTCTGGTACCATTTATAAACTTCCAAACTCGCTCCTCCGTAGTTCGTATATAGCGGGGTTATACTCTTTCATTTAAAAGGCGTCAGGTTAAGTGATCCTGGGGACCGCAATTCAACTCGTGGAGTTGGAAACTTGTATTTATGCTCAAATCATCAAATTACTTCGATATTTTATGGAAGGGGCGTTTCATACATGTGGCGCCATCTATGCTTTGATTGCGCAATTTTCATGATGTGTTGTTGATAGATGTCGCTACTACACATTAAATAAAATTGTTTTTTTTTCTGATTAATGGCAGCCGAGTATGTCTGGATAAGAGAGGACTGTTCTCAATAGATTTATTAATTTGAAATTAGATGTTTGAGGTATTAAGTCGTAAGATAATTGTATGAGAGGCTTTATAAATTATGTCTCGCAGAATTTATACTTAAAAAAGCAAAAACTCGTTTAAAAATCAAACATGATCTCAGTTTCAATTTGATTATTATTTCAAATCGCTTTATTTCACTCGTAAATTATTAATTATTTCATCACATATTTAAATCGTAGCAATAATTACTGCTCTGTGGTCGACATTAATTAGGCTCTTTTTGACAGTTAAGAATGTTAAAGAGAGCCCTATGTCGTCACGTTAAGGTTCATTTCACATCATCATATAATTAGTCATTGCATCAATAGATGCACCTCATCTTTAAAGCAATAGGAATGTTTATCCAATAACATTCTTGGCTGTTAAATAGGACCTTTTCAATCTCGACACAAAATACACTTATTTTAAGAATATTGTTTTTAAATAAATTGAGTACTTTTAGTGATTTGTACGTTTTTATTTTTATGCCTAAATAAAAAGTCCCGCGGGACTATCGCCTAAGTAAATTTGGAATTATCTCTATTGAATTTTGGTTATATTTTCTCGATAACTATTATCTTTACAGGCTACTTGGGGCCTATCAGAGTATAATTATTAATTTATGTATATAACTAGTGCCCCAATGTCGGTCTAAATATAAAAAAACAACGGGTTGCACTCCGGGAGTGCCGGCAGAAGTGAAAACTTGAACATTAACGTTGTGCATTTTTACCGTCTTAGGAATTTTCGATCAGGTCACGCGTCCTGACGTGAGTTTAAAAATTTATACCCAGCCCAAAAAAAGTGCTCAACGCCGCTAAAGAAGTTTTCATTTCAAAAAAGGAAAAGCAATCTATGTATTCTCCGACCTATCAGATATCTCTATACAAAAAATGGCGTCCGCCCGAGATATTCGCGTTTTCGCTAAGGCTTCTTTCCGACTTTTTGTTCGACTCCGAAGTGTTATAGCGTGGTTTTAAATATATATTAACCTTCGAGTTTCATTAAGAATTGAACTATCAAATGCAATTTTTCAAATCCAACTAGCTTTTCCAAAGATAGGCGTGTTTTTAAACAAACAAACTCAGCTTTATAAGCCCGTAGTTTATAGATCCGAGAAAAATTTATCCAAATTCAATTTAGATCTTTAGCAATTCCTTACGAAATAACCCCGTTAATTGAATGAACAAACGATTCTAAATATGTTTTTAAAATAAAATTAATAACTTGCTTATAGTGAAAAGAAAATGTGTTTTATTCGAAATTTCAGTAAAATTATAAGTATGCATCTTTCATGTTACCAAAATCTAATTTATTAAACAATCGAATAATAAATAACTAAGTTCTATTCGAGTGCCACATATTGGCACGCTATGATGTCCGTTGTGTGTGCCGTGAATATCATTAAAAAATATTCGTTTAATAGGGTTTCAAAATGGTTTAACCTTTTTACATTTACATTTTTCTGTTATACTTATTCGTCAAAACGGCTTTTAAAGCGTGCCGCTATTTTAATTTTGTTTAAGGTGAAATTAAGAACCTTATGAAAATAAAGAAAAGTTGTTTTATTCTGAAATTATGTTGCTGAGAGTGAACTATTCTGTAAATTTCATAACACATCCTACTTGCTAGCTTCCGACCCGCGGTTCGTCACCATTAAAAAACTTCTCCTGTGTTACCTAGTACCGAAGAAAGTAATGAAAAAAGGCGGTATCACCTTATGCCAATTGTGCCCATAGTTCTCCTGTACAACGGTTTCAGTAATTACCTACTCTTTCCTGAGATACAAAGCAAGATGGAAAATGGCGGCAATTTTCTATTTCCGTGCAAACAACAAAGCTTCATCGATTTGCTTCAGGAAACAAACACTGATTCGCAATATTAGTACGATGCTGAACAACAATGTCGAAGTCTTGTTTTAAAACTATTAAATTCATAGGTACTTTGGTAATTTCCAAAGAGAATAATGATTTTATCGATTGTACAAGGCTCCAATCGATCGATTGCTAATGAACAAGCATTAATTCATCATTCACTCCACAGAATTTTGCAATAACGAAACGCGCAAGTTCCAAGTACTGTAATGAAACAAATTGTACAGCATTAATAATTAGGATTAATAGGTATAATTCGTCTTGTTGTGATTAAAATGCCTCTGGATATCGTAACAATCATTTCGTTTTTAGTTTTTTAAGGAAATTCTATTGATTCCTAGCCTTATATAGAGAAAACCAAGAAAAATATTATTTTCGAGTAATGCTTAAAATCATCAACATGACAGCTTGACTTTGGAACAAAACGTCATCACAGACAGTGAGTGCAACGAAATGGAATATGGACTTGCACTAAATGTTTTTATTTTACAATTTCTTCAATGAAATAATATGAAATGGCGACAGCGACGATAACAGTGAACAATAAAGGGCCCCTCATAGACCCGGCACTATGTCGCTGTTGCCGTTCTATAAAGAAATGTCGTATTATGACCGTCGAATACGATTGGCAAGACACTAAAGAGATCTATGCGAATATGATCATGGATTGTTTTGGGCTTGTGGTGAGTATTCGTTTTGTCTAATTATACTCACTCTCCAGCTAGATAAAGGTAATTTTCTCCTGGAATATTAGACCAGGGCTCTACTAGGAATAAATAAACTTCATATAAATAGACAAAGCCCACATCAACACCGTACGTCTTCAAGATTTACTTATTATTATTTTCCCTGCAAAGCTTATAAATATCTTTAACTTTGTCAAGCCAGTCGGCTTGGTGGTTAGCGACTCTGACTGCCAAGTCAAAGGTTGCAGGTTTGATTCCCACCCAGGACAAACATTTTTATGCATGAACATGTCTGTTTGTTCTGTGTCTGGGTGTAAATATCTATATAAGTATGAATTTAGAAAAAAGTAGTATATGTAGTATATCAGTTATCCGGTTTCCATAGTACAAGCTCTGCTTAGTTTGGGATCAGATGACTGTGTGTAAAGAATGTCCCAGGATATTTATTTATTTATATCCTAGAAAGAGACAGGAACCTATTAACAGGTAGCTAGTAGATATTTTGCACCAAGGTATGATAGTGTTCTTGCCAAAGTACCTAAATGTTACGAAAACAAGCAATGTTGTAATATATTAATTTCGTATTATATTTTTTTAAATAGAATAAGCTTATGTAATGCAAACCTTAACAGATAGGCCACTTGGCTTGGTGGTTAATGAGCCAGACTGCCACAACCCAGGTTGTGGGCTTTATTCCCATTTAGGACAAAGATTTGTGTGCAAATACATGTCTGGGTGTAAATAACTATATATCTATGTATATAGTTGTTATATTAGTTATCTGGTTTCCTAGTATAAAGAATGTCCTAGAATATTATTTATGAATTATAACATCAGGGTTAGTCCAAATTGGTTGATATCACATGCGGGTTTCTTTACTACTTTTTTTTCGTCAATATACTAGTGGTGTAATAAATTTGATCAACTAGCAGCAGTCAGTACCTTTATTTCAGCATAGAGGTATACACATATATTGATAATAGTAACTTTTTTTTATCTCTTATCATTTGGACAATCTGCCTGTATGTCACCCATCTTTGAGTAAGTGGTACAAATGTGGAGGAGACTGAACTAAACATTATTTACTTGGTTCTTCAGTAATGAGTAAAATTAAATTAAATATTCCCAAAACAACAGAGTGGTCAAAGTGTGGAATTAACTCCCAGAAGATGTTGTAACAGCCCAAAATGTTAATCAATTAAAAAACCAACTCTACAAACAACTCAAAGAGAAGAACTAGCAGAAAACAACAGGCTATAGGCACTCTCTCAATCAACTGCCTGCCTGATAGTGAAATGTTGTTTGTAAACAAATAAATCTTTGCAATACATATATGATGGAATATTGAAAACATTTAATAGACAGCTTAGATTATTATCTACACACATGAAACATTTTTAAGTCAATAAAAAAAAAAAAAAACAAAAAAAAAAGTTCACAGTAATTCTCTCTGAAATTCGACAAAACCTAATCTTAATAATAACAACATGTTATTGTTTTGCCAAAATTATTATTATTCCATTTATTAAATTATTTTTTTTAGATATTTTTAAATACATATAATTATAAAAAAGAATACATCAAAATATTATAAAAAAATTATAACATAATATACAATATTGTTGTTAGTTGTCACACTTGGAAGACGATAAGAAGACGTCGGGAGTGTGCGCGACGTGTGTCGTGCGACTCCGCGACGCGTGGGCTTTCCGCCAGCAAGTGCTGCAGTGTGAAGAACAATTCCTTGGAGCCAAATTACATATAGAAGAAGGTATAAATTTTAACTTTGGGCCAATTGGCTTGGTGGTTAGCGACCCTGACCACATGAACATGGCTGTCTGTTCTATGTCTAAATATAATTCTATAAATATAAAAAAAAGTCGTGTTAGTTACAACAGTTATTTATAACTCAATAACGGCTGAGCCGATTTGGCTTATTGAGGGGAGGTAGCTTAGAACCAGGAAACGGACATAGGATACTTTTTATCCCGTTTGATCGCGTTCCCATGTGACGTGACATAAAACGTCAAAGAGAAAACGCATCTGAGATGAAATAACTAAACACAAATGACTTAGAGGTATTAGAAGTAACATTGGATACTTTTTGTGTCGGGAAATGTTATATCCCTCGGGAATGCGGGTGAAACCGCGGGGGACAGCTAGTTTTATATATAAAATTCTCGTGTCACAATTAAGTTAATTAAGTTAGTTAATATAGTCTTCCGCTACGGCTTGACCGATTTTTATGAAGTTTTATATGCATATTCAGTAGGTCTAGAATCGGTTACTATCTATTTTTCATACCCCTAAGTGTTAAGGGTTGTCCTAACATTTTTTTTAAAATTATTTGAACATTTGTTTTTCTTTTTTATAATGTGACGTTAAGAAATGCATACAACCCTAAATTATCACCAACCCCTGTTTTTTAATCGCAATTTTTATATTAGTCTGTTCCATCCACAGATCCGCAATAGGGTTGCAAGATGGCAATCGAATATAATAATTGTATCACGATAAATTTTCAAGTATAGTTTATAATAAAGTAAATATGGCAAAACAATGTTTGCTCGTAGCTATATAAGTATGAGATTAGAAGAAAAAAAATTGAGTTTGCATTTTAGCCAGCGCCGGCGCTGGGGTAGAGCGAAAGGAGCGGTCACCCTATGCCCTAGGTGGCAAAGGGCGTCAAAATAAATAGCTAATTACATAGCGGCAGGAACTATGCTTATGTTAAAAAAGCACGGGTGTTATATTTAGAGCTTCTTGATTCAACTTCAATAAATGTTGATTTTCGTAATAAAAGTTATTTATTTATTTAACTAAACTGAAATACAATTTATGTGATTTAAAACCATCGACTAAAGGGCGCCGAAAGACAATCTTGCTCCACCAGCAAGGGATAAAGGGCTGGTGCTTATATCAGTTATCTGGTTTCCATAGTACAAGCTCTGCTTAGTTTGGGATCAGATGGCCGTGTGTAAAGAATGTCTTAAGTTATTTATTATTATTTATTTAATAGTAAATTAATACATATTTTTATGAATTGTATTTCCTTTTACAATATAAGTTATGTTACATTGTACGATTTTCCATCGGTTCTTAAGAATAATATGTGTTTTCTCTAGTTCCAGAAACAAATAACATTGATGTGATGGTGAAGATGGAACCGCTCTGTGGGGACGAATCCGATTCACAAATGGGTGATAGAGATGGGATGTCTGATAATGAGCATATAGGTAAGCCTGTCCCACTTCTTATCCAAGTTTTAACTTTATGACCGCCAATGTCGTTTATATTCGAAATTTTTTGGAGTAGTAGAGCTCTTAGTGCAGAGTTCGTCCGAGGAAGTACTACCACCTTACCCATTTCTGCCGTGATGCAGTAGTGCACTTGTATTATCGATTTCGGTTAGAAAGGTAAGGGGCCGGTGAAATTACAGGCACATGAGACTTAACAACTTCACGTCTCAGGGTCGACAACGCATTGGCGATGCCCCTAGTGTTGCAAATGTCCATGGGCGTCAGCTTGTTTGTCGGCCTATGTGGTGTAAAAAATAAATAATTTGCAAGCGTGCCTTGTGCGCCATTGTCGTCTATACTCGACAATAAACAGCTCACAGAAAAATACTAAAGAAACATTAAATTATTACTTTTATGTGTTTTATAGATACCGGTATGTTTATTAATTTTCGGGCTTGATGTACAGGAGATGAAGATATTGCATGGCGTTCAAAAATTTAACCTAGTGCTTACATGATAATACCTGTTTTCTTATTCATCATGTTTTCTGATTGAATTCCCATCCAGGACAAACATTTGTGTGTATGAATATGGATGTTCAAGTATGTTTTTCGTTGGGCCATACTTTGAAGCTACAGGTTGTGGGTTCGATTCCCATTTGTGGCCATGTTCATGGCTGTTTGTTCTATGTCGGCGTTATATATTTCGACGGTTAAAAGGAGACTTGATTCAACCGCCATTTTGAAAACTTTACAGAGAGCTAATTGAAAATGTTATAACCTAAAAACAGATACTGCATCTAAACTTCTTAACATTCCACATCGAAGCTGTTGAATATTAAAACTAAATGCAAGCTTCAACGAATTTGTGCATGGGCCATCGTCATAGTAGTATAATTCATTGAGAAAAATGTTACTTTCGTCAAAAATGGCGGTTGAGTCAAATCGCCTTTTACCCGTCGCTTTATACTTGTGACTGTACTAGATAAAATATATTGTTCATTTTTAGAAATAGAAACAAATCACAATATAATAAAAGAAATAAAAGGGGACACCCCGACGAAGCAGAAGAGGGCAACAAAAAGTCTCATTGGAAAAGTGAGGAAATTGAGAAACAAGCTAGATAATATGTTGGAGAAACCTGGTAATCGTCAAAGCTTTTTATTAAAACTAGCTATCCCCCGCAGTTTATCTCACTGAGTAGTAGAGCTCTTAGTGCAGAGTTCGTCCGGGGAAGTACTACCAGCTTACCCATTTCTGCCGTGAAGCAGTTGTGCACTTGTATTACTGTGTTTTGGTTAGAATGGTAAGGCCGGTGAAATAACAGGCACATGAGACTTACCAACTTCACGTCTGAGGGTCGACAACGCATTGGCGATGCCCTTGGTGTTGCAAATGTCTATAGGCTGGGGTGACCACTTACCATCAGGTGGACCATCTGCTTGATTCTCGGCACATGTGGTATAAAAAAAAAGAAAAAAAAAGATATGTCACATTTTCCCAGGATAACAAATAGCCTATATGTTACTCCAGGACATGCTCCATCTATGTGCCAAGTTTCATCCAAATTTGTCCAGTAGTTTTGGCTTGAAAGAGTAACAACCATCCATACATACAGACATTCCCATTTATAATACTAGTAGGATATCTGACAAGCCTGTTGGTTTGGTGGTTAGCAATTCTGACCATGCCGAAGGTTGCGGGTTCGATTCCCACCCTGGACAAACATGGTGTAAATATCTGTATTTAGAAAAATTAAAGTAGTATATCAGTTCATCAAAAATTCTTTCTCTGATTGGAAATTACACTATTCCCGAGATACATGTTCAATCCAGGGATACGTTTGATTCGTTCGGGAACGTGGGACGTTATCTAGTCTATCTAATAACAACATTTTTGTCCCTTTCAGTCCCACCACGAAAGAGAGAGAAAGCAGCACCAAAAACTAAGAAAGCCAAAATGGACCACGATACAATGATACATTCAAACGCTGTAACAATTGTTCATAACTCGTTTGTGATCCCATTTCAAAACAGAATAAGTATTTACTACTGTTACTATTGCAAAGACCAGTTCACAAATCCAACAGAATTGAGGGACCATACGATCACCCATCCTGTAGACGAATTCGAATCAATGATGGATTATAAGAAGATACCAAAAATCGATATAACGAGAATCGATTGTCGATTGTGTCCGGAAAAAATCGATGATATCGAATCATTTAAAAGTCACATCTCTACTGCACACGGTAAGGTCATTCATCCGGTGTCAAATGAATTCCTCAAATTCCGTTTGACATTAACTGATTTGACGTGTACGGAGTGTCCGAACAGCTTTCCATATTTTGATGCGCTTAAAAAACATATGACCGATCATTTTGGAACTTTTATATGCGACATATGCGGCGCTTGTTTCCTAGAAGAAGGGTCTCTAAGAACCCATATAAAAAGCCACAGCAAAATCGAATTGAATTTCCCATGTGAAGTGTGCGGGAAAAGTCTTAAATCGAAATACAGTAAATTGTTACACGTAGCAACAGTTCACGAGAAGAAAGCAACTATAAACTGTTACAAATGTGAGGATACTTTCCTATCCCACGCTCTGAGGAATAGACATTTAATAGAAGTGCACGGAGATAAAAGAACTTTCCCATGTAAATCATGTGATAAAGTGTATAACAGAAGGAAAACCCTGATGGAACACAACAGGAGAAACCATTTAAAGGTGTACAGACACCAGTGTGATCTGTGCGACCAGAGATTCTACTTACCATCACGTTTAAAGGAACACATGGCAACGCACACCGGTGAAAGAAACTTCCGTTGTGAATTCTGTGACAAGAGCTATCCAAGGTTGCAATCGTTACAAGAACATGTTAGGTCTCACAGCAATGAGAGACGTTACAAATGTGATGTGTGCGATTCTTCGTTCACTCAGAACGGGAGCTTGAAGAATCATATGAAGAGTCATCATCAAGGGTATGATTTGGATACAAATTATAGTTAGACAGTGAGAACTTGGTTAATGAGGAAGTTAAAAGTCTGGTTACTTAACTGGGTAAATCATACTAGAAATGTCTGTATTTGTCATTTAACTCTAAGCATAGCATGGTGTTAAGGGAACGTACCTGTGGCGAACTTCCGTGGACTGTATTTTTCGAATCTTCTCTCGCGCCGGCTGGAGGGGAGAAGAGGAGGGGCGTGCGCACACGTGCCGAAGACTTCGGTGAACGAAGCGACGGTCACGGCGGGGATAGACGACGGCGTCTGGGGGGAGAAGGGGGGGAGGGGGATTACGAAGCCTAACTCTGGCACCGTGCCTCGTTGATCCTTATCCGGGAACTCGGGAACTCGGGATACTCTGGATCTCGGGATACTCTGGATACTCTGGAACTCGGGATACTCTGGAACTCGGGATACTCAGGAACCACACTTTTTGGCGAAGAAAACTCACTACTTTCACTATATGTTCCTTTATTTCTTTTCTTCTAATTTGTTGTACACTGGTAGAGCTGTTCTGGTAGGAGTGCCAATCCCAAGGAAGTTGCCTCTTTTTTATTCATTTTTCCTATGTATTGCGACCAATCACAGGCGCGGAATTAATTTGAGTCAGCCAATGAAAAGGCCTACTTAAAATGGATCAGTCCATGTTTACGTTGTTAAGCTCCGCCCATTTTAGGGTGAAGTAGATTTCCCTTTTTACTTCCTTGGGTTTTGACTTTCCTTCACAATTTTTATTTTCTTACGTTAGCCTTTATATACAATAACGTTTTACAAAAACAATTATTACAATATGACAATTAGTTTGATAAATATTGACAAAAATGTAAAACGGCTCTCGTTTTGGTAATGCCTCGTTTTGAGGTCCATTTTTGGGGCTAATTTAAACTACAAAACCCGAAATATCTTTATTTGTTGCCTTTCTAGGCCTTAAAACTAGTCTTAATAATAATATTGGAAGGCTAGTTATACAATTAGATAACAATACAATATAACATGACATAACATTCAACAAAATATATAACAAAATCTTAATTATATTATTACGTCGCTGACATTCTCCCCCGCAGTGCGAAGCACTCCATCCTGTGGGAGCGACGCTGCAGGAACCAGCACGATGACTCGGCGCGTAGGTCGTCGTAGCACGCCGCCCGGAGTGCGCACGTCGACTATTCTTGTTCTTCCGTCTGGTCCCGGGTAGATCTTCTCTATTTGCCCTCGGGGCCATGAATTTCGAGGTAGCGTTGCGTCGACTATTGTCACGACGTCGCCGATTTTCGGATCTGTCGTGTCTCTTCCTGTGATCTTTCTTGGCATCAGAGTTGGTAAGTATTCTCTGATCCATCTCTGCCAGAAGTGGTCCGCCATCCTTTGTGTTGTTCTCCAATTCGCCCGTCCGACGAGGTCTAGGTCGTTGAACTCTCCCGGCGCCATCGCTCCACAGGAACGTCCAAGTAAGAAGTGGTTTGGTGTCAAGCTTTCTTCATCGTTCGGGTCCATGCTGATGTCAGTAAGTGGACGAGAGTTGACGATGTGTTCCACTTCGGTCAGGAGCGTGTGAAGGACTTCCTCCGGTGGGTTCTTTTCGTTCAGGACCGCTGCCAGCGCCGTTTTCACCGATCGGACTAGTCTCTCCCAGGCGCCACCCATGTTTGGGCACCCAGGGGGGATGAACTTCCACCTTATGCCTTTGTGTACAGCAGCAGCTTCCAATTCTCGATTGGCCCCCACGAAGTTTGTACCGTTGTCGCTGAAGATTATCTTCGGAGTTCCTCTTCGGGCTGCCATTCTTCGCAATGCCATTATCATAGAGCTGGTATTGAGTGAGTTTGCCAGCTCTAAGTGAACAGCCCTTGTTGTGAGACATGTGAAGAGAACTCCCCAGCGCTTTTCTGTTCTTCTTCCCACGGTGACTTGCATTGGCCCGAAGTAATCCACTGCGGCGCATGTGAACGGATGCTGATGATGGTGCAGACGTTCAATGGGCAGATCTCCAGTGGGTGGTATTTGCGGCGTACTCTTCTTTACTTTGCACCATTGGCACTGGTGAATGACCTTTTTCACTAGCGTACGTAGACCCAGAACCCAATATTTCTGTCGAATTTCATTTATCACTGTTGCTGTGTTACCATGGAGAAATCTTCGGTGATAATGTTCGACGATGAGTTGGGTGATTTTATGTTTGGCGTCTAATATCACAGGATTTTTTCTTCCTTGTATGTCGATCTTCTGAGTGCGACTCCTCAGTTTGACAATACCCTGTTGATTCAGATAGATATCAATCTTCTTTATTCGACTCGTGTTTTCCAGAGGTTTCTCATTTTTCAAACAGATTATTTCCCTGGTAAAACTTTCTCCTTGACTCTTCTTTATCAAAGATTCTTTGGCTCTTCTCAAGTGACTATCATCCAGTGGGATGAATGTCTTGTCGACCTTTTCACGGCTTGGCTGGATTGGTTTCGTTTTCTTCTTCGGAGAGTACTTCTGTGGTTTCCATTCGTCTTTCCTTTTGCGAGTGGTGTTGACTTGTTTTCTGGACTGGACCTTTTCTTTCAGGAGATCGATGAAGTGGAAGACGCGTGCCATGGTTCGTAGCAAGCGTACCCAGTTGGAGAACTTTTCTACGTTTGGCGTTTCTTCTTTGACGATCTTCAGTGTAGTTACCGTCTGGGTATTCTTCTCCTCTCCCGTGATTTCGGTTTCATGATCGAATCTCTTGGAGGGCCAGTCTTCTTCGTCACTTCGCAAGAAATAAGGACCGTTGAACCACCTGGCGGTGTGGTCGAATTCCTTGGGTGTTCCTCGCGTGGCGTCGTCGGCTGGATTTTCTTTCGTAGGGACCCACCTCCAATCTCGCGGTTTCGTCAGATCTTCAATCTCTGCGAGTCGGTGAGCCACAAACGTTTTGAACTTCCTTGGATCGGCCTTGATCCATTGGAGCACCGTGCTTGAATCGGTCCAGAATACTCTCTTCGTTATTTTTAAATCCATTTCCTTCTGAATCGCGGAAGCCAATCTGCTCCCAAGTAGAGCCGCTTGTAACTCAAGCCGGGGAATTGAGACCGGCTTTGTCGGCGCCACTCTCGCTTTTCCGGCGATGAGTGACACGTGTATTCTACCATCTGGTTCGATGGTTCTCCAGTAGACCGCTGCGGCGTAAGCCTCTTCGCTTGCGTCGCTGAATGTATGCAGTTGACCTTCTTTCTGGTTTGGCGATAGGCATCTCGCTATCTTTAATTCTCTTAATGAGGCCACTTCTTCTAAGTATGTCAACCAGGCCGCCTTTTGTTCTTCTGGAATTTCTTCATCCCAACCAATCTTCGTTCTCCAGATATTCTGGATGAGCTTCTTTCCTTGAATGAGGACTGGTGTGGCGAATCCCAGTGGGTCGAACGTTGACATTACCGCACTTGTCACTTCTCTTTTTGTAGGTGTCTTCTTGCCGTCGAGAAGTTCCTTTGGTGTGTTGCGAAGTCCTACGTTGAATGCTAATGTATCTTCGTTCATTAGCCATCTGAGTCCAAGTGTTTTCTCTTCCTTGTTGAGTTCCAGTGTCCCGTCGTTCAGTCGTTCCCCAGCGCCTTCGAGTATTTTTGCGCTATTGCTTCCCCAACCCCTCAATTGGAAACCGGCCCTTTCATGGATTTTCTGCACTTCATTCGCTATCTTCTTAGCTTCGGTTTCGGACGCGAAGCTTTGGAGATAGTCGTCCATGTAATGATTCTTTTCTATGGCTTCCACTGCCGTTGGGTAGTCGTTCTGGAATTCCTTTGCATTTTTGTTCATGACATAGATGGCGATGCTCGGAGAACAGACGGCACCGAAAATCACCGAGGACATCCGGTATTCCTTCGGTGTCCCATTACGTCGGTCGCCTCGCCACAGGAATCTGAGACAGTCGCGATCTTCTGGCCTTATCTTGATTTGAAGAAACATTTCCTTTATATCTGCCACGACTGCGATTGCTTGTTGTCTGAATCGTAGCAGGACCCCGAAGAGAGACTGAAGCATATCCGGTCCGGGCAGAAGCATGTCGTTCAAACTCTTCCCAGCGTGTTTAGCAGCGGCGTCGAACACCAGACGTTTCTTTTTCTTCGTCGGGTGCGTCACTGCGAAATGCGGGAGGTACCATATTTTCTCGGATGGTACGTGTGGTGCTTCCTCTGCGTAACCGTTGTCGATGAAACTCTGCATCTGCTCCTCGTACGTTTTCCTCAGATCTTCATCTTTGTCTAGTTTCCTCTCTAGGTTGACGAGACGTCGATGAGCTTGTGCGTAATTGTTGGGTAGAACTTCGTTTTCGTTCTTCCACAGCAGTCCAGATTCGAATTGACCATTGGGCAGTCGCTTCGTGGTCTCTTCCAGGATCTTTATTGCCTTTTGATCCGCATCGTTGCTCGGCCGGCGAGGTTGGATGCCAATCGACTCGATCTCGAAGTGACGCCGCACTAATGTTTCTATTTCATCTTCTTCTTCGATGTGTCTGCTGTGGTTGACGAACTGCACTGGAGTCTTATGTCTTGCGTCGCACCCGTGAAGAACCCAACCGAGGCTCGTGAGAGAGGCTACCGGATCTGCTTTCTTTCCTTTCTTCAAACTCCTTGTGACGATCAATCCCCAATTGTCTTGACCGATTAGGAGTTGCGGTTCTTCCTTGTCGTAGATGAGTTGATCCTGTATCGGTATCAGGTGCTCGCATCTGTCGACGACTTCTTTCTTGACACCTTGCTTGGATAGCTTCAGGTTGTCAATCGTTCTGACTTCAATTGCCCTCTTGTCCTTACGATGGGCCCCTTTTATTTTCAACTGAACTCGTCGAGAATTATTCGTCCTGATGCCTTGTCCCCCCACTGTCTCGATGGTGATCGCTTCTTCTTTGCCTCTTGCCCCAATCTTCTTTGCGACGGAAGAGTCCAGTAAAGTTATAGTGGATCCTTCATCCAGAAGTGCTAGTACTTGAATAGAGCCTCTCGGTCCGTATAGGTTCACAGGCAGCATCTTCAGGTATGCGTGACCTTCGGTGGCAGAGGTGTGCACGGAGCTAATCTTGCTTGTAGATTCACAATCGTTTTCACTCGTGCTTGCAGTGTTGCGGCGGGGTAGATCCTTGACTGGTGACAGCGGTCCATCAGAATGGAGGGAAGAGTGGTGCCATCTCTTGCACTTCTTGCAGGTTAAGGCTTTGCAGTTTAATCTCGAGTGCCGGTAACGTAGACACTTGAAACAAATCTTCGCATTCTTGGCCATTTCCCACCTGTGGTCGATGTCAGCTTCTTTATATTTTGGACATTCGTACATCCAATGTTCTTCTTGACATCCTGGACAAATAATTTTTTCTTTCTTGATGAACGGTTCACTTTCTTGAACGGTATGGACGGCTCTGCGTGGTCCGTTCCATCTTTGCTCCCGCGACGCTTCAGGTGGAGCATACTGTTGACGGGTTTTCTTTGCTTCTGGTAACACTTCAGGTGAAGCAAAGTCCCCACACATGTCAGCTTCTATCTCCAAGAAGTCGTCGATGAGGACCAGTTCGGGTCGTTCTTCGTCTCGACGACTTCGGTGGTACGCGAACCATCTGTACTTCATTTGAGGTGACATCTTTTCGATGATGACTTTCAATGTTTCCGGTGAGCTCAAGTAATGCGGTTTGCCGAGAGCCTTGATAGTGGCAACCGCATTCTTCACTCTACTTGCGAATACACAGACTTCATTGGGGTTCTCGCTGACTTTCGATAGGTTTTTCAATTTCTCGAGTTCTGACAGGGCTAAAGCACCAGGTCTTCCGAAGCGCGCTTCCAATCCTTTGAGGACTTCGGATGGTTCTTCTGCGGTGAACAGCAAACTTTTGACTGCTTCCTTTGCCTTTCCTTGCAGTGCTCGCCTTAATCTTGCCAGGTTCTGAGCGTGGGTGAACCCCTTGGCTGTGTCTTTGAAGGTTCTCTTGAACGCGAGCCACTCTTCGCTGGAACCGTTGAAGCAAGGTAACTCTATCATATGTTTCGGCATTTGACTCTTCCCGGACAGCTTGGATATTGCCAGAGCCAACTCTTGGATATCACTCTTCTTTTCTTGAGTGGATACCGGTTCTTGAGTCTGTTGTGGTCTCGACTGCGTGAGCCACTGTTCCACGTGGTGTGATCGGTCCATTTCTTCTTCCATGATCTCGGCCTCTTCGTCCGACTCGATCTGCAGTATTTCGAGTTCGGCCAGGGCCACTCTTGATCTTGCCTCTGCCATTTCTAGTTCTATCTTGGCTACAGTCATTTTGGCTTGTGCTTTGGCACGGCGTTTAGATGAACGGACTGAGCGAGTATCCATCCCTCTTGATGACGCTTCTTTTATCTGGCGCGGTGCGGCGGGAACTGCGAACGTATATCCATCCTGTCCTTGGTTTCTCCTGACTTCTTCAGGAACGGTGCATGAAGGGTTTCCAGTCTTGACGCGCTCGACGGTAGGTACGGTGTCGACTCCGGTAAGACGTGCGGGGGCGACTCCTCCTTCGATGGTACTTTTCCCCGCGGGGTGTGCGGGGGTACGATCTTGACCGACGGGGTGCGGGGGGGTGACGTTCGTCAGTGTCACCTGACTCTCTGACGAACTCGATGTCTCGACGGGGGTGTTCATGCTCCAATCTGAAGTGGTTGCCGTCTCTTCGGTTGTTTGAGAACGTGTTTTTTCTGCTCTGGTTCTCGGCGCACGATCCATTCTTCTTATCTTCGAAATCCAAGATCCGGCTCGAAGGACCAATTTATGTGGCGAACTTCCGTGGACTGTATTTTTCGAATCTTCTCTCGCGCCGGCTGGAGGGGAGAAGAGGAGGGGCGTGCGCACACGTGCCGAAGACTTCGGTGAACGAAGCGACGGTCACGGCGGGGATAGACGACGGCGTCTGGGGGGAGAAGGGGGGGAGGGGGATTACGAAGCCTAACTCTGGCACCGTGCCTCGTTGATCCTTATCCGGGAACTCGGGAACTCGGGATACTCTGGATCTCGGGAACTCGGGAACTCGGCAACTCGGGATACTCTGGAACTCGGGATACTCTGGAACTCGGGATACTCTGGAACTCGGGATACTCAGGAACCACACTTTTTGGCGAAGAAAACTCACTACTTTCACTATATGTTCCTTTATTTCTTTTCTTCTAATTTGTTGTACACTGGTAGAGCTGTTCTGGTAGGAGTGCCAATCCCAAGGAAGTTGCCTCTTTTTTATTCATTTTTCCTATGTATTGCGACCAATCACAGGCGCGGAATTAATTTGAGTCAGCCAATGAAAAGGCCTACTTAAAATGGATCAGTCCATGTTTACGTTGTTAAGCTCCGCCCATTTTAGGGTGAAGTAGATTTCCCTTTTTACTTCCTTGGGTTTTGACTTTCCTTCACAATTTTTATTTTCTTACGTTAGCCTTTATATACAATAACGTTTTACAAAAACAATTATTACAATATGACAATTAGTTTGATAAATATTGACAAAAATGTAAAACGGCTCTCGTTTTGAGGTCCATTTTTGGGGCTAATTTAAACTACAAAACCCGAAATATCTTTATTTGTTGCCTTTCTAGGCCTTAAAACTAGTCTTAATAATAATATTGGAAGGCTAGTTATACAATTAGATAACAATACAATATAACATGACATAACATTCAACAAAATATATAACAAAATCTTAATTATATTATTACGTCGCTGACAGTACCCATAGTATGTGACCCATTCTTTTACTATTCTTACCTCCCCCTTGGTGACCACGCGTAGTATATGCCAAGACTAATTTGTACATAGTAATTTATAAATACGGCTTTCTACGATATTTCGCAAATAGAATGACAAAAAAAAATTGCTTAATAGGGCACGCCATATTTGAATAAAGCTAAAAGGCGCGAGATTCCCTTAGAGGTTATTGACTTCATGACTCCCCTGTGACTAAACTTGGTATTCTGAAGACCTCCCCCCCTGAATGGGTACGTTCCCTAAGGTACTTGCGAAGGGTCTGTTGCTGTGATCCAGTAGCTACACTCCAAGGCCTGTTGATTTATAAGTTTTGTGAACTTACCAACATTTCCCACATCAACATTAACCAAGGTGTTGACAAACCGGCAAGAAATTTCCTTTCTTTTGTTGGAAACATTGAATAATAAAGAAGACAGAAAACCGCACAGTTTATAAATGTTGTTCATCCACATGTCAGTGGAATTTTTTGAAATTATTTATTTGAGTGTAAAAGTAGTTATTGTGTTTATTTATCAGTATTAAAGTTAATGTATTTATATTAGTGATTTTATTTCATTATTATTAATTAGAAGTTACACACAATTCATTTTGAAAAAGAAATAAGTTTACTTCACGCCTCTGGTGTTGCAAATGTCCAAAGACGACGGTGATCGCTTACCATCAAGTAGACCGTCAGATTATATGGCATAAAAAAAATGTGTCCCTCGTTTGCAGCTACCCCCCAGGCTTGGAATGGAGAGAGAAAGAGAGCAAAGTGGAGCTTAACATATATTTAATAATCAAAGCTGGGCTAGCTAAATTGCACTTTATTGCATCGTAGCAAGAGTCGCCATTTATTTAAATGCTAGCAAGTCCCCGTAATTCAGACACGTGATAACTTGGTTTTTGTAGTTATACTACTTTTGGCGTGTTTTTACGTTGGAAATGCCTAACGTATACTGACCCAACACCGAGGGCACAGCGGTGGGTTATATCCGATTCGCACCAACGATAACCCCCTCGAGTTCCTTCCCTCGCCGCTGACGGGGCTGCGGGACCAGACGCGTCCCCATCGGCCCCGCTCGCCTTCTTCAGACAAGCCCTTATCTGGGCGGGGCTAAATGGAACTATGGGTGCCTCCAGCGGCGGATTTGTTGTTACACACGTGGCCGCCTGCCACGACTCCTCGCTGCCAAGCATGGCATTCAGTAGGGCAGCGACAAGTCCCCGCCGACGGTTATTTTGCTTGTACACATATTTAAGGAAGATAAATAAAACACATACTAAAATAAAAATATTTATTTAACCTTTTTGATAAATAAAGAGGTACCTAACTATCAAGTAAGTACACGAGATTCCATAGACTAAAATAAAATATCTTAATTCTAACAATTGAACAAAAAAGTATTAATTTAGGGTTTTCTTGTTACTAGAGTAGGTATATAATATAAAGAAATAAAAATAAGCGATCACTTATATCTAATAAAATAATATAATTTGTCATGGATTTATCTTTATTTGGTTTCGTAATTTGTATTTATAATTTCATAAATTAAAAATATATGATTTATTTAAATTTAACTTTGTACTGTACCTCTACCATGAGTTGCTATCGAAACATACTTTAGTCACGAGCGAGTAAACTACTATCGATACAGTATTTCTCGATAGCAACTGTCAAATTTGTGACTCATGGTACCGAATTTCTATAGCAAAGGCCAAAAAACGTTACTCGTTAGTGTCTACATTTCATTAGGTTTTTAACCTATCGACTCGTACTATCGATTTTAGTTCTTAAGGTGACGCTTGTGGCGCTGTACACATTTGCCATAGAAATGTTTTACGCCGTCGCTAGCGAGTACGTACGTTAAAAGCTCATGGTAAAGGCATTGTTGACTTTTTTTTACCGTCTCGATATTAATATGTGTTGTTTGTGGAATATAATCTATTGACGAGATGTTTAGTGCTTAGTGTACGAACATTTTGTTTATTTAAGTTAAAGTAAAAAAAAAACAATAAAATACATTAAAAAAAGACACTACACCAGTGGCGTAGCTAGATAACCAAAGGGCCTGGGACAAAAAATTAAGTAGGGCCTCAACTAAACTATTTAAAATCGTTTGTTCCCCCCTTCTTCCAGAGCTTGGGGGCCCAGGGCACTGCCCCGTCTAGCCCTCCAGTAGCTACGCCACTGTTTGTAAGTCAGAGTCCAAGGGGCCCTTCGAGCTTGGGGGCCCCGGGACACTGCCCCGTCTAGCCCTTCGGTAGCTACGCCACTGCTCTACACTTATAGTAAAATAGATGCCACCGCTGTCTATGCCTACTAAGGTCGCCCAACCGCTGCGATCGTGCATGAATGAGAGGTGCGAACGTAATAGCAAATGTAGGTACCAAATTTTTTTTTTTGTTATTTTAGAGATTTCGAGCATTCCGGAAACACAGTATGTACAATACGCACCAATGATTTTATATAAGAGCAATTTTTTGACTGGTCATCAACTTCGAACCTAATCGGTCCGAATCAGGTGTATTTTAAGGTGAAGGCACATCATTGTTAATTAGATGTGGACATTGGTTAATTAATTTGAGTCTATGTTAGCAAAAAGAAAAAAATAAAAGTAACTATGTCATAGGCTTCTACTCCATTTACCCATCACGCCATATTCTTTTCGAGACGGTAAATAAATCACACAGTATATCCTATATGGTCGATGCGACTGCAATAGCGCGTAAGAGCAATTTGCAATACCGCGTATTTACAAAAATCCCAATAAATCGTTATTGCGCCATCGACTTTCTATTGACCAAGATAATCAATTATTTCTTCCTCCTGTAAAATTGATAAAATACTGATACGCGGTATTGCAAATTGCTCTTACGCGCTATTGCAGTCGCGTCGACGATATGTTGATCTATATATTTGAAATATTAGTTTAATCCAAAAACATTCAGCCATTACTTACCAGCTTATTAAAAATACATGCCGAGTTCTATTCTTGTTCTTCCCCGTTCTTCTCAGTTGTTGAAGAATCCAATTCCATTTTGCCATTAAACTTGCAACAAGACTACATAATTGAATCTGTTAAAAAAAACCAGAAAACCTATTCATGGTACCCATCTTCCATCTCCAAGCTCTGATGTTGCCGCTTCATATGATTCTTCAAATTAACATTTTGCGTGAAGGAAGCGTTGCACATAACACATCTATATTTCTTCTCGCTACTATGAGACTGCATATGAACTTTTAATCCCCTCAACCTTGGATAACTCTTACCACAGTACTCGCATCTGAAGTTCCTTTCTCCAGTATGCGTTGCCATGTGTTCCTTCAAACGAGATGGTAAGTAAAACCTCTTATCGCAGAGATCACACTGGTGTTTAAATATCTTCAAATGGAACCTTCTATTGTGTTCCCTTAGAGATTTCCGACTGTCGTACGCTCTATCGCAGTGCTCACATGGAAACATTCTCTGCTCCCCATGTACTTCTATCATGTGCCTGTACCTCAGTGAATAAGAGAACAAGACATCGTCACATTTATTGCATTGATACGCGGGCTCCTTCTTATGCATCCTAGCTATATGTAGGTACCTGCTGTGTTTAGATTTGAATGACTTACCGCACTCCTTGCATGGGAAGCTCTCCTCGACGCGTTGGTGTGTCTTCTGGTGGAGTATCAGCATGCGCTCTTCGAAATAATGCGCCCCGCATATATCGCAGATGCACGTGCCGAAATGCTCAGCCATATGTTTTTTTAGAGCGTGAAAGAAACTGAACGAGGAATTGCATTCTGTACAAGTTAAATTATTTAAAGTGAGACGGAATTTAAGGAATTCGTTGCTGACGTCGTATAAGTTTTTTCCGTGTAAATTTGTTAGGTGGCTCTTAAATAATTCGATGTCGTCGATTCTCTTTGGGCACAGGCGGCAGTCTATACGCATTATGTCTATCTGTGGGAGTTTCTTGTTGGTACTGTGCTCCTTGAAGGTTGTGGGGTCATGGTTGATGGTGTGGTCCCTAAGTTTATTGGGGTCTGTGAACACTTCGCGGCAGTACAAGCAGTAGTAGTCGCTGAAGGATGTGTCGAACGGGCACACGTATGAGTTCTCGACAATAGTAACTACGTTCAGAAATGATTTGTGTTCATTATCTGATAATTTTGGTCGGTTTAATTTTAATGCTGGCACGTCTGATGGCTCTGTAAGGAAAATCAATAGGTTTTTATTCTAATCTTTGAAGATTTAGAACAAATACCACTCTTAGTGCAGAATTCGTCTGGGGAAATACCAAACCTATTTCCGCCGTGAAGTAGTAGTACACATGCGCTTCAGTTAGAAACTCTGGCTTTTCCCCCAGTGCCGGATTACTGAGATTCTAGTGTGTTATAATGATGGCCGTAATAGACTTTAAAACCATCCAACCAATGTGCACGCCCCAAAACAGTTTCATTTGAAATATGATAATACGAAGATGGTTGCATAAAAAAATACATCAAAAGTAGTATATTCCTGCCGTGTTGCTGCCTTTAACTAACATAGAAAATACCTTTTCGCAAGGCTAATTATGTTCCCTTTTCAAGTTGAACTCGGAATATTGTTCATCCGCTAGGATAATAGATAAAAAAAAAATAAACAAAATTTCCTTCCTTAAAAAAATCTAAATATGGACACCCAGTGGCGGCTTTACCCATTGCGAGGCCCTTTGTCCTTCGTGAAAAGTATGTGATGCCAAAGTAAGTCTGGTTGTCAGGTTTAGGTATTTGTCATGTTTGACAAGAAATGCTAAAGTGAATTTTGAATGAAGATTTGAGTTTTAAAATATTTTACATTGGAAAATAAACAAAATGAACTAGTACTTTGCATAAAGATGAAAAATATCGATAGAGGAGCAGGCACGGCGGCACATAATGATTTATCAATTATTATTTGAAAATTTTTGTTTAATTAATATTTAAATTTACCGTTATGTTATGATAAACCTTAATAAATAATAAAGGATCATAATCAAAAGTTTAAAATAAAATAATATTGTTGAAAAAAAACTATATTTTTTTAAATTTGCTTAGTTTGTGGCGCGAGGCCCCAGCAAGAGCGAGGCCCCGTGCGATTGCTCTGTTCGCCACCCCCTAAGGCCGCCGCTGTAAACGCCTATTTCTATCTACACAGATATCTTTAACTTACCACATTCCATTTCATTAATTTTCTCTGTCAATTTAACTTTTGTCTGCAATTTTTTTCTCTTGTCCAAATTATCTCCATTTACTGTTTTACTTTTTATCTTCCTTTTAGTACCAACTTTAACTTTTAATTTCTTTTTAGGTTTGGATTTTTTAACAGATTCACTTTCTATACTATCTGTGTCTGAAAAACAACAATAACTTAATTACAAGTATGATCTTAAAATCACAATATTCAATAATATCTTAATATTTATTTATTTATATTATACCCTCTGATGAAACCATACAGGTTGCTAGGTTTAAAAAAGTAATAGCTCTGTTTTCAGAATATTGTAAAACTAGCTGTCCCCCGCGGTTTTACCCGTGTTCTCTTTGGATCTCACACATATTATACATGAAAACCTTCCTCTTCAATCACTCTATCTATTAAAAAAACGCGTCAAAATCTGTTGCGTAGTTTTAAAGATTTAAGCATATATAGGGACAGAGAAAGCGACTTTGTTTTATACTATGTAGTGAAGATTCAAATAAATTAATTACCATGATCTCCGCCACCATCGTCCATATGATCATTGTCTTGAATTGCATTATCTTCCAGTTCTTCTTTAACTGTTTCTGTTTTCATCTCATTTGAACATTCTGAAAAAAAAAATTTATACATTCTTTAGATGCACTAGAAGATAATAACCTGTTAACCAGTTTAGGTATTTATTCTAAATTTGAGAATTCAAGGTTTGGAACTGTTTTGTTTTCTCTTTTTTTTTATTTCTTTCAAATTGGAGCATGAGCTTCACTTCTGCTTTAGTTGACCAGGTTTAAGAGCTGATTGCAGTCCATATGCAACCTTATTGATAGGGAAGATTTTATTTGACCAGAAACAAACAAATAACATGAATTTGATATGTTAGATCTAACCCTTTACTGGAACTGGCTATCAAGTGTAGCCCCAAACACACCAGTAGCTCAATTTCAATTAATTTGACTACACACAGTACAGTACTCTTGTTTCTCATGTTTTCTTCATGAAAAGCTACTACCACTCCCACCAAGCCTGCCACAAAAGGAAAAGTGCAGTGAGACTAACCTTCTGGCTGTATCTTGGTGAGCAGCAGCTTTTCTTCGCAATGCAGCACCTGTCGGCGGAAGGCGGCTGCTTCACGCAACCGTGTCACGCACGTAGCGCAAATGAGTCGGTCCTCCGCTTCACCATCCAAGTTTGATAACTAGAAGCACCAAAAACCATTTTTGATTTGGTTCCTATCTTATTTTGATATCTCTTCTAGTTCTTTGATTTAGATGGCGACCTTCTTTCTATGCCTAAAGTACTTACCAGCAACCCGAAACAGTCAAAGAACATATCCGAATAGATCTCTTTTTGTCCGAGACACTCATATTCCACATTCAATAAACGGCATTTTTTCGTCGAGCCACAACACCGGCATTGTCCCGGGTCTATTATCGGACCCTTGCGGCTATTCGAAGTCATTTTTAATTTAGCAAAACATTTTTTAACAAGAAATTATTGAGTTATTTAGTAAACAACAGCTCGTCGTCATAAAATGAAATTGAATGAATGAAATGCATTTGACGTTTATTATGAATAACCAATTAACCACAGATAGTATATAGCGAAGGCTATCGGGTGGTTTAAAATCGATTCAGCAATTCTGTTCCCCTCTATTTTTGTTCCCGAGCGAGACCTTTAATATTTGAATATTCTTGCTTGCTTGTTATGGGGAATACGGGAGACATATATACTAAGCACTCGTAAACTGAGTGGTCAAATGGAAATGCAAAATATATAATTGTTTTGCTTTTTGTACTTTAAATACTTAAAAAGTATGTATTTTGAGAATACTTTATTTAAATAAATACTAATGAGGTATTTGCAAATTGAAAATACGTCTCAAAAAGTATTTCGCACCTCTGCCAATAAGAATATGCAACGCCTGTGTCCCGATAGTTTGCTATCATATCATAGCTACCTACTACCCTCATTAAGCATGTTGATTAGTGCTTGTTTAAGTTTAGATAACATAATGTCCTCGAATTTTTCTTTTTTGTTTTTTTCTTCTACAATGTCTCACTTCAAACATAACTACACAAAAATAATGATTTATAACCAGACTCAGTTCTTTACGGCGTTTAATTAGGTCTATGTTAGTGAACTCTTCCTTTAGGAAAATCATTCCGACTGGAATGATTTTGTTGAAATTGTTTGTGTGTTCCAGTGGATTCATGAATGGCTTAGATTCACAATTGGCCCCCCGCTGCAATCGAAAATTGTTTTTTTTTTATGGAACTTTGATGGGCCAGTTGGCTTGGTAGCTAGCGACCCTGACTGTCAAGTCGCAGGTTCGATTCCTACCCAGGACAAACATTTGTGTGCATGAACATGTCTGTCTGTTCTGTGAAAGTATATGTGTAATCTATATAAGTATGTACTAAGTAGTATATCAGTTATCTGGTTTCCATAGTACAAGCTCTGCTTAGTATAGAATCAGATAAAAATCAGTAAAGCATGTCCCATATTTTTTTATTATCATTTATTATATGGACTTACATATTATAATTACGAAAGTTAACGTAAGGATAGCGGATGAAACCGTGGGAGATGCTAGTAAAAGGTATAATTTTATAAATAACAACACATTTAATAACATAGCACTATATACATTATATTTAACAAACCGTCGGCACCAAACTAGGTCAGATGACAGCTCCATTTGACCCCATCTGGTGCTTACTTTTCATATGATTTTTATAATTATTGACTTGCGTATATGAAGCCGTACATAAAGTACATTTATATTTCTTCTCGCTATTATGTGATTGCATATGCACCCTTAACGCCCTCAATCGAGGGTAACTTTTCCCGCAATACTCGCATCGGAAATTTCTTTCTCCGGTGTGTGACGTCATATGATCTTTTAAAGCGGAGGGTAAGTAAAATTTCTTGTCACAGTAATTACACTCGTGTTTTAATACGTGTAGGTGATTTTTTCGGTTGTGGTCGCGTAGTGTTTTTCTGTTGTCGTACACTTTGTCGCAGCTGTCGCAAGGGAACGAACGTTTCTCACCGTGCACTTCTATCTTGTGTCTATACCTTAGGGTATAGGATAAGAACACTTCATCACACTTATTGCAAGGGTACGCCGGCTCATTTTTGTGTATACGCGCTATATGGAAGTATCTACTGTGTTTTGATTTAAAGGACTTCCCACATTCGTCACAGTGGAAGTCTTGCTGCTGTTTCTCCTCTGATCGATGGGTTTTTCTATGCAAAAGCAGTTTGGACTCCTCAAAGTAATGCGCTCCGCACATATCACAGATGTATGTGCCAAAATGTTCCGCCATATGTTTTTTTAAAGCGTGAAAGTTGCTAAAGCTCTGTCCACATTCGAGACACTTTACAGAACCTAATTTTAATTTAAACTTTAAGAATTCATTGTCTACTTCCGTGTAGAGAAGTTTATTGTGTGCTGTAGTGATGTGTTGTTTAAATATTTCTAGATCGTCAATTTTTTTTGGACATAATCGGCAGTCGATTCTTTCTATATCGATTTGAATGGCTTTTTTTGAGTGAACGATATCTTTGTAGGTGGACGGGTCGTGAGTGAGCGTATGTTCTCTTAACCCTTCATGCTCTGTGAACATTTCTTTGCAGTATGCACAGAAATAGTCGCTGAATACAGATAGAAAGGGACAGACATATGAATTTTCTACTATTGTTATTGTGTTTATCAGTGCGTTGTACTCTTTGTCAGTTGATGGTTGTGGTTTTTGATTCAGTTTTAATTTAGTCCTTGGTGGTATTTCTGGAATAAATAAGGTTTTTAATAATAGAGAAAACCAAAATTCTATTCTATGATTAAATATTAAATGTATAAGGAAACTTGCTATCCCCCGCGGTTTCACCCGCGTTCCCGAGTGATGTTACATTTCCCGCTATAAAAAGTATCCTATATGTTATTCCAGGGCATAGTCTATCTATGTGCCAAAATTCATCCAAATGTCATTGGTAGTTTTTTAGTGTACGAGTAATAAATTATAAATTAAAATATTAGTTTGTGAGGATAGATGTTTGTTACTTTCACTCAAAACTACTGAATGAATTTGGAAGAAAGTTGCCAAATAGATAGAGCATGGCCTGGAATAACATATAGGCTACATTCAGTGCCGGATTAACCACGTAGCATGAGTAGCAATTGCTACGGGCCCCGCGCAAAAGGGGGCCCCGCGTTACTAAGGCCCCCCACCACCGATTGTTTTTTTACCACTTTATATTTAAAAACCCAAAGGCGCCTCGACAGAATTTGCTACGGGCCCCGCGTGTTTAAGGCCACCCACCACCGATTGTTTTTTTTACCACTTTATATTTAAAAACCCAAAGTCCCCTCGACAGAATTAGCTACAGGCCCCACGCTTCCTTAATCTGGCACTGGCTACATTTTATCTCAGGAAATGTAACACCTCTCAGGAATGGGGGTGGGCCGCAGGGACTTCTAGTCTACATATAAAGTTAAAAGTACCTTCAAAGGCTGTAAAAAATAGCTTGATTCAGATTAGAATACAGTGTAAACTCTTTATAACGAAACTCAAGGGACTGAGCATTTTTTGTCGTTATAGAGAGTTATCGTTATATGGAGTGAACAAAAAAAAACAAAACAAAGTGAACAAACCAACCAACTTGGGCTCACTTCAACGTTATAGGGAGTTTATCGTTATAAAGGATAACGTTATAAAGAGTTTACACTGTATTTTGGCAATAAAATATATTTACCGATTTGTTGCATCTTATTTAGTTTCTCCTTCATTGTCCTTATTTTGAGTAACATTTCTTTCTTAGCTTTAACATCTTTTTTATTGTGTGCTTTTAATTGTGTAGTGTTGTCGGTACTTAATGAATTATCTGATTTGGTCTCGTATACTGTGGAATGTTGAGATTCAGTCTTGACTTGTACGTCTGTGGCTGTAATTGTAAAAAGAAAACGAATAAACTGAAATTATCACTCCCAAAAATTAAAAGATGATATTACACTTTTACCATACACAAAAAAACTATTTCAAATGCGTCTCAAACTAAAATGTTTAAGAAATAAGGATATATGTAGTCACCCACCATTTTGTAGGCCCACTTTGGCAGTTAAGGTTATCTTCTACTTTGCAAAGGATAAATATAGATTTGAAATCATAAAAAAAACAAAAGGTCAGATTAGATAAATTTTACATAAACATTAAAAAGAAAATTTACTTTGCTGAGATTCTTGCTGGTTCTTCTTAGTTGAAGGCTGACTTCCGAACCAGCTAGCTTCAGTTTAAATTTGACCTTTTACGTTTTACCACAGGCCAAAATTAATAAATGGTTTTGAATTTTGAATTCTAGTAGATAAACCCTGGTCAAGAGGATATTAAAGCACTTACCATCATCCATGAGGGTCTCAGCACAATCCTCATGATGGTTATCAGAATCAATGCCATCAGAGTCTTCCTGTTTAATTTGAACCTCAGTTTTTATCTTTCTATCTTCATCAACTGTGAAATAATATGATATTCAATAAAACATCTGTTTAATACAAATTTTTAAAGAAATGTCTTCATTATCTCGTTTTTAATACAAAAATGCGAAATGGAGTTACAACTATAGAGAGACTAAACAAAGTACACTCTATCTGATGAATAGTAAAACATAGTCAATTTAATGATAGAATGAGGATACCGATACTTCAGCCTCTTTAACACCGGGATCCACCCTCCCTACTCAGTGCAAATGTGACCGAATCAGAGATGTGGCAAAAGTGATTTTTTGAGTTAAGCCTCTATCATTCGGAGGGTGCGACATGACAGATGGCTCCAAAACTACATTTGCATTCTAGACAAGTATTCTAGAATATTTATCTAACTAAGCAAACTGGTTTTTTTTATGAATTATTAGATAATTTTAGGTTTTAGTTTCAGGTTTGATTCCCAGGACAAACATTTGAGTGCAAGAAATAATCTGCTTGGTCCATACTGGATATAAATATCTATATGAGTATGTATTTAGAAGAAAAGAGTATATCAGTTATATGGTTTCCATAGTACAAGTTCTGCTTCATTTGGCATCATATTTATTGAGTTTTTACCCCAGAGGAGCACTTATAAATGTCATAGGTACTGTACCATCATGCACATGAATTTGGGTTAGCAGAAGTTTCTCCTCGCATTGCAAAACCTGTCGACGGAAGGAGGCGGCTTCACGCAGTCGAGTCACACACGTCGCGCAGATCAGACGCTCCTCTACTTCACCATCTAAATGTGACAGCTGGAATGAACAGAACCTCATATAAGCTTATGTGCCAGGAACCGCAATTTTTTGAGCGAAATGACCGTTCTCATCACACTTGTGATAAGTGTGATAATCATCACATACTATAGTGTGTTTGTGATCAAACGCATGATTATTCTAACAAGGCTGCACTCACCAACAATCCAAAACAGTCAACAAACATATCCGAATAGATCTCTTTTTGTCCAAGGCACTCGTATTCCACGTTCAATATGCGACATTTCTTCGTTGACCCGCAACACCGGCAAAGTCCTGGGTCTATTAACGGACCCTTGCGGCTGTTTGTCGACATTGATAATTCTTACTGGTATTTTAAAACAAAATTCATCTGGCTGGCTGACTGTGGGCTGATATGAACTGGCTGACATCTGACATTTATGATTATGACAGAAAATTGGCAATTTCACAGTGAATTATTTATCTGTGGTAATTTACAACTTGTTTGGGTGCGCCCCGATTCGGGTATTTTTAACCGACTTCAAAAAAGGAGGAGGTTCTTAATTCGTCTGTATTTTTTTTATGTTTTATGTCATCTACTGTATTGAATGGTTTCTTCTACTTCTTTGGAATACACGACACACTACCAGCATTCATTTCGTGCAATAAAATTGCTCCTTCCTATTTGAATGACGTCTGACTTTGATTTATTTTTTCCATGCAACTGGCAACGACTATCTATGAAATGATTAATAACAAATACTACTACCAGTTTACCGGAGATAAAGATATATCATGAAATATATACTGATATAATCACTACACGTTGCAGTGATTACAGTGTTGCTCAAATTTTCTGAAACACGTAGTGAATGGTAAGTTGTGAATGAATTGGTTCGGCGGTATTCTGTGCGTCTTTGTGATTAGTCTAGTCTGTGTGCGCGTTTGTCATTCGTACTTCGTTTTGTGAATTTATATTGTTGGTTTGGTAATTCATAAAAAAATGCAATTATTTATATTATTTTACATAAATAAGTTACATCATGACATAAATAAAAATGCTTGATAAAAATATTTACATAAAATCTTCATGATGAGTAATAGTAAAGGGAAAGGTCCATTATTCGACCCTGGATTATGTCGATGTTGTGGATCTATGAAGAAATGTCGCCTTCTGAATGTTGAATACAAGTGTTTCGGAGAGAAGGAAGTGTATTCAGACATGATGATGGACTGCTTTGGCTTAATGGTAAGTTAAACTCTGTTTAAATAACCGAAATAAAAAATATAAATAACATGCTACTAAATGAACGATAAACACAAACCATGTCATTAAAAAGTGATTCATGAATAATTAAAATCTTTTCCCGTAAGGTTTACATAATTTTTTGATGTCACTGTTTTCACCAGCTGTCCCACTTAGATGGAAAGCCAACTGAGCGTCTTGTATGCGCAACCTGCGTCCTGCGACTGCGGGAGGCCTGCGCATTCCGCCTGCAGGTGCTGAAGTGTGAGGAGGTCTTTATGCAGGTCAAAATGTGTGATAATGATGTTGGTAAGTATCCATAGTTCTGCTACATTTCTCTTACCATCAAAACCACCTTTGACTACAGCTGAAAGTCATCTCTGAAACTGAATGTTTTATAACACTATTTTAAAGTCAGAAATCAGTCAACATAGACTCTCAGAGGTGACCTTATGAAAATCTACAGTAAGATTAAGTCTGTGGTGTTAGTATGTCAAGTCAGTGACAGCGGGTCTAACACGTCCTGAAGATGCTTCAAGTAGAAGCAAAACACATGTTGATTTCCTGTTGAGTTTCCTTGTTTGGGACTTGACAGAGAAGGAGATCCAGTAGAATTGGTTACTAGATATTGGTTTTTGATCACTATGCGGAATTCGATCGCATTCGATTCGCAGCGCCATCTACTGCATCCAATTATAAATTTAAACCATACTCGAATCCACTAAACACACACAAAAAATCATAAAAATCATTCCAGCCGTTTAGGAGGAGTTCACTAATGTACACAAAGACAGAAGAATTATATATATATTAAGATGACTAGCTGTCCCCCGCGGTTTCCCCTGCCTCCATAGATAGGTATCATATACATATAGCCTATAACCATCTACGAAAAATTCCGTGTCGAATGGTAGCAGTCATACCAGGATAGCCTGATAATAATATGTTATGTAGTTTTGATGGTGCGTCAAAAGAACCCTACTTTTTACTATATATGGATGACTAGCTATCCCCTGCGGTTTTACCCGTGTTCCCAAGTATAAAAAGTAGCCTATATGTTATTCCTTTACATATTTATAATCTTCTAGCTGTACCATTGAGCCCCTTTGTACCTGTACATTGTGATTGATTGCTTGAGAAATGAGATACAAAACAAAGACGGTCGCGGATATGTGACTGATGCAAAATATAGATAAAAATAATCCTTGGTGCGGATTATATTTCATGCTAAAATTTCTGCTCGATCGGTGCAGAACTTTTTGACTTTTTGAAGCGTTTTTGAAGCTCTTTTATATATACAGGAATATTTTTTAAGCAATGCGCAAAAAAAATTTGGTGGTTCAGTATCGGTAACAGAACACATTTCTATTATTTGTAAATTTTTTTTTTGTATTTTTTTTTCGACTTTAATATCAACAAACAATGGACACTATCTATTCATAATAATATCAAAGGGCGCGCGCGCCGTGCGCCGCACGCGGCGGTAGGGCCAGCTGTTGCCAAGGCCGGGGTGGGCGCGCGACCCGACCGACAGTGTAGCCATAATATCAATTTTAAAGTCTATATCTTTGTTAACGATAACTTTATTTTTTTGTACTAAAACTTATCAAAATAAAAATTTGGTGTTTAATAAAACTCATTTAAGTTTAATTTGCCAAAGTTTGCGCACTAAATAAAAAATATTCCTGTATTGAAGTAGGATTTAAGAATTGATAAAAATACTTTTTCTACATCTTTCTTTATTCATAATTGCAGATCGTCAGACTATGGCGGAGGCAACAGTGGTGGGTGCTCCGAAGGTAGAAGTTGTGGTTGTGAAGGAAGAGGTTGATGATGAGGTATCCGAGCCATTTGACGCGCTTACTGACCAAGCAGGCATGTGTAAAACAATTTATTGTACACTAGCTACTGCCCCGCGGCTTTACCCGCATTCCCATGAGATAATAGCTTTCCTACATTCAACCCGACAAACTTTACTTGTTTATAATATTAGTGTAGACTAGATCACCAATTTTTTTTTAAACAAAAAAAAAAAAATTGAATAATGTATAGTGTAAATAAGAAAAAAAAATATTGTAAAAAAACCGCTAATCCTGATTATCCTAGTAAGGATAACGGGTCTAACTGTTTCAAATATTGAATTGTCATCGGTCCTCGATAAATCTACAATGTTTGAATGAAATCTGACCGTTTAAAGTTGGTCAAAATCTCGCCCAAAGGAGTCGGTTACAAACATACAAGTGAAGCTGATATCAAGCGTTTAAAAAATAATAGCTTATGCCACATGCCAGTCCGTTTTGGAGACGATTATTAGCAAAATTTTAAATGTCAGTAAACATTTATTTTTTTAAGTTATAAGCAATTATTATCTAAAAAAAAAAATTCTATTATGTTGGTAATTAATATTAACACATTCTTTTCGGGAAATGAGTAAACTTGTCATACCCTTTTATAGTAAAACGCGGGAGACGAATTTTCTTGATTCGTTGCGCGAAGTGATATGGTGCAGGAAACTTGTAAATAAGGCACTCTAAAGATATGAATATTTTAAAACACCTTCCTACGCCGCGATTTAACAGGAAAATGCCCGACTTCCTAGAGTCAATATGAAAAATTTTTACTTAGACGTAGTTCTACTTGTACGAAGTTTAGAGTAAAGGTGCTGTCGCCAATTAATCCTGGAGATGTTTCTCGCTCCACACAAAATAGCATTTAAACTGGATCTATTCAATGCTAGAGTGAATAGGCATTATCTAGGTAAGCGTGCCACATCCTCGGCCTCATCATAACTAGATATGGGTAACTCAACCAAAATGCGTGAGCTGCGGTTCAGCTTAACCGAACCGGTTCATTGATCAGCTCAAAAATTGCCGACCGATCAGAGTCTCTACGCCGCTGCCGCGCCGCAGTTCGACAACGACTCAATATGACAAAATAGATCACAGATTGTACAGACTGTAAAATAATAAGTGAGCAGTGAGCTGTTTAGTTTGCTCTTGAGCCGCAGCTCGACAGTTCAAGTAGGTCTGATCTGTTGAACCGGTTCAGAGCTGAGTTACATATGCCTAGTCATAACTCCTTCTGGGGTCAGTCGAAGGCCAAACGCAAGTCCATTCTAAATTAAATAAAAATAAGAACATAGTTCGCTGCGGCGATCTCCTTTGCTATAATTATTTAGCTATAAGACTCCTGCTGTGTTTACAACATGTAAAAAAAATATAAATGTAATGAAATGTGAATAAAATGTCCAAAACAGATGAACTGAAGCCGTTCACCCACGCTGACTCCTCCAATTCGAATGACGATCTACCACTGCTACGTATGAAGCGATCGGCCTCCAGTGCGGAACTGAAGCCTCAGAACGGGGCCGATGAGCCCCAAGTAGAAATGCCTATTAAGCCGAGTAAGTACGATCTCCCTTTAGAATTTACTCACAAATGCAAAGTTGTGGAATGCATTGCCTTTACCATGAGTTTTTAACGTAGGTACGTACTCGCTAGCGACGGCGTAAAATTTTTCTATGGCAATTGTGTACAGCGCCACTAGCGGTCACCTAAAGAACTAAAAACGATAGTACGAGTCAAGACACTAGCGAGTAACGTTTATTAGCCTTTGCTATAGAAATTCGGTACCATGAGTCACAAATTTGACAGTTGCTATCGAGAAATACTGTATCAATAGTAGTTTACTCGCTAGTGAATAAAGCAAGTTTCGATAGCAACTCATGGTAGAGGTAAATCAGGTATTGTGAGACGCTAGAGTGACAGGTTTAGTTTTTGTAATTTTTTTGATCTCGTTTATTGTTATCCTTTTTTAGTAGAAATGTGTAATATGTGTGTTATTGGTGAAAACCGTTCTAATTGTTACAATAAATAAATAAATAAGAGAATCAATCCATATTAACAATATTATATACGCGAAAGTAACTAAATATAATAAATAAATATCCCGGGACATTCGTTACACACGGCCATCTGATCCCAAACTAAGCAGAGCTTGTACTATGGAAGCCAGATAACTGATATACTATATACTCGTACATAATAGGTTGGGGAAAAAGTTCCTTCGCATTTTTTAAGAAAATTCAAAACATTTTTAATATAGTTTATTTACATTTAACTAAAGTATGTAGGTACCATTTTGTTCGATAACTTTTTGCCATCTTGTAGGTAGGGACATGATCCCATTGATATAGAAATTTTGGGACTTCTGATCAAAATACTGCGACAAGTGGTTTTGACAGTCCTCTCGTCATGTTAACCTGACACTGCCGAAAGAATTCTGAAGAGACCGAAACAGGTAGAAATCTGAAGGTGCAAGGTCAGGACTATACGGCGGATGCATTAATACCTCCCAGCCAAACTCTCTTAATTTTTGCTGAGTGGCTAAAGATGTGTGAGGTCTAGCGTTATCATGATAAAAAACCACACCCCTTCTGTTGATTAATTCCGGCCGCTTTCTCTCAACTTCTTGCTTTAATCTCTTCAGTTGTTCGCAGTAGAGTTCAGAATCGATGGTCCTGCCTGGTGGTAACAGCTCATAATGAATAATGCCCTTCCAATCCCACCACACACACAGCATCACCTTGTTGCGAGTTATCCCGGGTTTCGCCACAGTCTGTGAAGCCTGACCGGCCTTTGACCACGACCTTTTTCGCACTTTCTTGTCGTACGTGATCCACTTTTCATCACCAGTTATCATCTTCTTCAAAAATGGTTCGGTTTCATGACGTCGTAATAAAGAATCACAAATGAGTACACGGTTCATTAGGTTTCTTTCAGTGAGCTCGTGAGGTACCCAAATATCTAGCTCTTTTGTGTACCCAGTTTTTTTCAAATGCGCCAAAACTGTTTTGTGGTCAATTCCCAGTCCTTCAGCTACGTCGTAATTACTGATATGCCGATCTTGCTCCACTTGTTCAAAAATGGCATCCATTTTATCCGTAATGGGGCGACCAGAGCGACGTGCATCTTTGACATCAAAATTTCCGGATTGAAAACGCTTACCAAATTTGTGCTACTCTCACAGACACTGCACTAGGTCCATAAACATCGTAAATTTTTTTCGCGGCTTGCGTTGCATTTTTACCTTTTTTGTAGTAAAATTTTAAAATGAATCGAATTTCTTCATTAGATTCACTCATCTTGGCGGTACGAAAAACAAATGAAAATCACACATTTTCCTAATTTGAATTTATGTTCTTTAAAATTTAAACTTTCAATGATACCAAAACCAGCCAGATACAAATAGTATAGACAAAGAGATTTTATTACAAGTTCATACATACTATAATGCGAAAAGACTTTTTCCCCAACCTAATATTATTATACCTACTAATTTTTTAAATACATATTTATATATATATTAACATCCAGACAATGAACGAACAGACATGTTCATGCACACAGATGTTTGTTCTAGGTGGGAATCGTTCTCAGGACCTGCAGCATGGCATTCAAGGTCTGTAACCACCAAGCCATCTAGCCCATCTCTTGGCTTGGATGTCTTAGTAATGATTGGTACTTCTTTTCCAGAGCTGCCAATGTCAAAAGTACAGCAGATGATGCGAGAAAGAGACCCCACATACATGACAGAGACGAATATACTCACGATAGTAGAATACTCATACGTGTGCCCTTTCAAATGTCGTCATAACCACCTGCTATGTTATTACTGTGGTGAAGACTTCACAGATCCTGTACTCCTGAGACAGCATACAACGAACGCTCACCATCCGAAGAAGTTCAAAGTGACAGAACACAAGAATATGATTAAAGTCGATTTAACTAGAATCGATTGTCGTTTATGTCCGTCCAAAATTGATAATTTGGAAGAATTCAAAAGGCACGTCACTAGTGCTCACGATAAGAAGTATTATTTTGATTTTAAAGACTCTGTGTTGCCGTTTCGTTTGACTAAGGAGGAGTTGAAGTGCGCGTTGTGTGATGTTATATTTCCTTACTTTCATGCTTTGAACAAGCACATGAATGAGCATTTTAGTAATTATGTTTGTGAGACTTGTGGATTGGGATTTGTTGATAAAGGTACGTGGTTGTTTTTAATAATATAATATTAGTATATAGTTTTTTACATAATATAGTTTCAGAAACACGTAATAGACCCTTGTTACCGCCTTGGAAACATATTATTAAACAAGTCTACCACTTTTCACAATATCCGACAAATAAATATTCCGGAACATTCTCTACATTGTAGTATGGGTTACAGTATGGGTCCCCGTGAATCATTAAGAGATTTTTTTTTATAGTTAATAAATAATTTATTAAGTATTTTTTTTATACCACTTGGGCTGACAAACAAGCAGGCGGTCCACCTGATGGTAAGTGGTCACCGTCGCCTATAGATATTTGCAACACTAGGGGATTCGCCAATGCGTTGTCGACCCTGAGACGTAAAGTTGTTAAGTCTCATGTGCCTGTAATTTATTTATTTATTTAATTATTGGCTTACCAACTAAATACACACTAGACATTATCTTAGAATACTATAACAGTTACTTTTCTCGCATGCATCTAAATTACAGGAAAGCACAGCATTGATTTTTTATTAAAGTACGAACTTATACATTAAACAGTTGCTAGGTATACTATAACTCAGACATTTGCTTGGAAAACACTCTATGAAGAAAATGAAAATAAAGAAAATAAATTTTTACATTTTGTGAAATATGGCATTTTTAAATGAGCCCAAATTATCTCCAAAAATATCCAAGTCACACTTGTGAAGTATATCATTGTACCTTCTGAGGATATAGGAAAAAGGTGAATTGTACCCGTAATTGTTTCGACTAGTTTCGATCTCAAACGGCCTATAATTAAGGAGTCTAGCGGATGATCTAGGAACTTAAATATTTAATTGAGACACTAATTCCGGACAATCTATGCCTCCATTGACAACTTTGTACAAGAAAGTTAAACCTAAAAAGTCTCTACGCCAGTGTAAGGATTTCATTTTAAAATGATTAAGCCTGTCATCGTAGTGTTTGATAGTGATAGGGAAATAAATATAATGACATTACCTTCACTATATATTTATGAAAATATAATGTTTATATGTAGAACTATGTAGACTAACTAAAGTAAACAAGTAATTTCTTGGTATTTGTGTTTGATTTAATAATAAGATACCACTTTCAGTAACCAAAATGTCTGATCATAAATTTAAAAATGATATTAGAAAAATTTTGAAAGAAAAAGCGTATTACAAGGTAGTTCATTATATTGAAGATAAAAATATATGGAAATAGCCACTCTCTGCACAGTGCAACTATAATTTTCTTAATTTTTTTAAGTAATTATTGTTATTTCTATTTTGTAGTCTTGTTACTTTTTTTTTTGTGTTGAATGTGTAGTGTTTTACTGTTGTTGAATTTTGAATATATACCAGATAGTAGAACTGATATACCACAACTGCAACAGTTTTTTTCTAAATACATACATAAATAGATATTTTCACCCAGACACAGAACATCCAGACATGTTTGCTCAGGGTGGGAATCGAACCCGCGACTTGGCAGTCAGGTTCCAGAACGCCTGTCAAAATATATTCTTCTCTACCATGTAAAGACAAAAAAAAAAGTTAAAATGAAATTAACAATCTCATCACTGTTTCTTTCAATCAATATCAATAGGTACTACAGTGTAAACTCTTTATAACGAAACTCAAGGGACTGAGCATTTTTTGTCGTTATAGAGAGTTATCGTTATATGGAGTGAACAAAAAAAAACAAAACAAAGTGAACAAACCAACCAACTTGGGCTCACTTCAACGTTATAGGGAGTTTATCGTTATAAAGGATAACGTTATAAAGAGTTTACACTGTATATATTTTTTTCTTTTTTATACCACATGGGCCAACAAATGAGCAGACGGTCCACCTGATGGTAAGTGGTCACCGCCAATGCGTTGTCGACCCTGAGACGTGAAGGTGTTAAACTCTCATGTGCCTGTAATTTCACTGGCCCCACCTTTCTAACCGAAACACAGTAATACAAGTGCACTACTGCTTCACGGCAGAAATGGGTAAGGTGGTAGTACTTCCCCGGACGAACTCTGCACTAAGAGCTCTACTACTTGAAAAATAATGGATGTCATTTAAAAATATTAGTCTGATATTTAATGATAATTGTAATTTTAAATAAATTAATTCTATTTTCTCAATATTTGTACGCCTATCTGTGCGGTATAATATGCTGACTATATTATATTAAAACACCAACATATATGACGCATAATTATCATTTAGTTTGTATGTACTTGTTTTTAATTATATACTTTCTTTTAATTATAATTGTTTACACTTCACTTCTGCAATAACACGCAGGTATTGTCAGTGAGACTAAATTTGTTTCTAAGATGTAAGTACTAACACTAGTTTCTAAGTTGTGTGTTGTACTAACCAAATGGACTTATGGTCTGAAATAAAAGAATTTTATTTATTACTAGCTGTCCCTCGCGGTTTTACCCGCGTTCCCGTGGGATGTCAAATGTATTATACATAAAAACTTTCCTCTTCAATCACTCTATCTATTAAAAAAAAATCGCATCAAAATCCGTTGCGTAGTTTTAAAGATTTAAGAATACATAGGGATATAGGGACAGAGAAAGCGACTTTGTTTTATACTATGTAGTGATTATTTCATAAATTAATCTTATGTAGTAAATCTATGTTTGTTTTTAAAAAGAGTAATTGCTGAGTTCATTGCGGGCTGTTCTCAGTAGAAAATCACCTTCGAACCGGTGTTAGAGGCAGACTATTCATAAGTGCTTGTGAAGGCCTATTTGAATAAATAAATATTTAATTTAATTATGACAAATAAATAAATTTTTATTATGATTTCCACTGTTTCAGGTAGATTTGTAATGCACCAACAGAGGCACGAGGAAGGTGACTACCCTTGTGAGACATGCGGTAAAGTCTTCAAAGCTCAATACAACAGAGATCTCCACATCGACAGAGTTCACAAGAAACGTGGCAGGGTATACTGCCCCAAGTGTGACATAAAGCTGATGTCCTACCCTCAGAAGCTGAAGCACCTGGTGGAGGTCCATGGGGAACAGCCGTTGAGTTTCCCGTGCAATATGTGTGATAAAGTGTGTGAGACGAGGAGGACTTTGACTATTCATCGGAGGAAGGATCATTTGAAGGATTATAGGTTAGCCTGTTACATCTTACTATACTACCGGCACGCTATGGTGGTCGTTTTGACGTTTCAGATTGTCATAGGAAAAGAAACTGTATTGCTTTGGAATAAAGTTGATTTCCATCATCATACAATTAACTGTTGAAGTGAAATGACAATATTTTTATTCAAATAGGCCTTTACAAGCACTTATGAACAGTCTGACTCTATTACCCGTTCGATCAATAGATGCACCTCATAACTGAAGGAATAAAGGTTATTCTTCTTTGTCATTGTTAAACGTCAAAACGGTCATCATAGCGTGCCGCAAGTTTAATCTTACTTCCTACTAATATTATAAATGTGAATGTAAGTTTGTTTGTTACGCTTTCACGCGAAAAGTACTTAACTGATTATGAAACTTTGTACACATATTCTTGGAGATATTAGAAGTAACATAGGATACTTTTTGTGCCCGGAAAATGTTACATCCCTCGGGAACGCAGGTGAAACCGCGAGGGACAGCTAGTATGCAAATAAAGTAACAATTCATAACAAAATCATAATAAATAAAATAATACTCAGTGTATACAACGTTATATTGTAACTGTAACATATCTCACAATTAATGACTATTTGAGTTAACTAAATAATCTTTAATTGCGGTCTGTTATTGTGCAAGTCGTAATCCTTGCTTAAAAACCTTTTCTCGCATGTTTCGAAGAATTATGCCCATGTTATTGAAACAATTAAATGCTGTATCTAGTGTGCTGGATTAGGGGGCGTCCATTAATTACGTGAGGCATTTGCCAGGGGGTCAAGCCGAATCTCTCGTGGCGGAGAGGGGGGGTCTCGGCAAATATCACGTAATTTTTTTATTAGCAAGAAACAGTGTAAAATTGCTAGAAAAGGGTTATAATAGTAGTAATATTTTTTCACATCTAAATCTAAATCGTATACCAATGATAATATCAAATCTCTCGTGAGATTATGGGCGGGGGGAGGGGGTCGAGCAATATCTCATGACATCTCACCAAGGAGACTGGGGGGGGTGGAAAAATCGCTAAAATCACGTAATTAATGGATTTGTGAGATTGTATTGATTGAGATGTGTATAGATAACTTAACTTCCTCAGGTACGAGTGTCAATGTTGCGGTCAGAAGTTCTTTACTCGCTTCGCCCTCAACAATCACATGCCGACGCACACCGGCGAGCGCAATTACAAGTGTAAAGTGTGCGAGAAGTGTTATCCGCGTCTTAAAACACTTAAGGATCACATGAGGATACATACCAACGACCGGAGGTATGTTTACTAGGTTTTTTTTTATTAGTGTTGCCAACTTTTTGTTAGGGCTGCCAACATAAAAATATACAAAACTTCAAATAAAATGACCAAAATTGATGCATGTTCATTTACTGGCAAATAATATACACAAATAACTATAAGTAAGTATTTCTTATTAATTAAATATAAGTGCTCAACATTTTATATTAGTATTTATATTAAATATGGTAATAGGTTTTCAGTTATGTATACGTTTTAATTAACTACTGAAATATATTCAAGAATAATTTGTGCATATATTTAAAAGGGTAGTAAAAGTAATACATTACAACCGAAGAACTGGGTCAACGAGAACCTAGTTTCGCCAGCTAGGGGCCATTCATAAACCACTTAACTTATTCTTTAAGGGGGGGTATACGACGTTATGTTACGGATACGTGGAGGGAGGGTCAGTGCTCGGTAGTCAGTTATTGGCGTATCTAGGAATTGTAAGGGGGCCCTTTAAAAAAATAAAAGTTCGTTAATCTTGTGTGAAATTATTTAGGTATTCTAGAATTTCTAATCCTGGGGTGGGCAGTATCATACGCGGGGCCCAAATTCGCGCGGGGGCCCTTAGCAATTGCTACACGATTAATCCGGCACTGTGCAAGGGTGGTCCAACATCCTGGGGCACCCCAGGCCTACCCCCTCCTTATGTCTAAGTCGCCTATGTCGTCACCATATCAGCCCAAGGATGTCCACTGCTGAACATAGGCCCCCTCCTTGGATTTCCACTTCGAACGGTCTTGATTCGCCTTGACTCTGACCAGGTCGTCCCTCTGGGCGTTTTCCTGTACGGGGTTACCACTCGAGAACCTTTCTTCCCTATCGGTTATCAATTCTTCGAGCGATGTGCCCATCGCCACTTCATTAGGTGTCTCATCTATGTCGGCATTTAGCCCAAACACTTATACTTCCCAACTTTTTTTGCAAATTTGATAACCAATTGGCTTGGTAGTTAGAGACCCTGACTGCCAAGCCGAAGGTCGCGGGTTCGATTCCCACCCAGGACAAACACTTGTGTGCATGAACATGTCTGTTTGTTCTGTGTCTGGGTGTAAATATACAAGTATTTATTTAGAAAAAAAAGTAGTATATCAGTTATCTGGTTGCCATAGCACAAGCTCTACTTAGTTTGGGATTAGATTGCCGTGTGTTAAAGAATGTCCCAGGATATTTATTTATTTAAATACAGTCTAAAATAGTGACGGGGAAAAAACGGAGCTGTGTATTAGGGTATTCAATAGTTTAGCAAATGAACGCGATTTACTGCTATTTTTATTAAAATTCAGCTTAAATGACATTTTTTGTTGGAGTTACAAACTCGAAGCAATGGCCCTTTTTGTAGGATATTATACCTATAAAAAGAATCCATGACTCAAAATTCCCAAGAAATATTTTTTCTGGGTGAGCGGAAGGAGAAACTTAGAAAAAATCATTTTTTAATGTTATTTTAATGGATAAAATTCAATATTCTCTAGCAATGGGTTGAAATTCGAATTAAGGGCAATATGCTCAAAAATTTTGTTTTTCCATACATTACAAGATTTTCAGCCAGGACTTGTAGAAAAAAAATTTTGCTCAAAAATTAAGCACCCCACTGTGTTTTTAGTAATAGCTTTCTTCGTCCCTCAGGTACAGGTGCCATGTGTGTGGGCAAGCATTTATCCAGAATTGTAGTTTAAAAGGACACATGAAGAGTCAGCATCCAGAGTATGGGTAAAGACGACTGACGCTTTAGCTTAAGATATGTAGGTATTGAAAAATATTAAACAATGTTTCACAAGGTCAATCAGCAAATCCTGTTCTATAACATGTTACAAAATACCCCGTGAAAATATAATTAATTATCAAAGCCAACAACCCTAGTAAGCTGTCACGCCAGGGAATCAGATTATTTAACAGAAAGGCCTAAGTACCTATTTTACCTAATAATTGTCTAGTTTTTCTATTTATCATTCATAAATGTCAGTTATTTTTTGGAGTATGTTATACAGCGTTACTACGGTTCTTAAATATTGTGAATGGATTCGTTATAAGGCCCCATTTAACCTCCTTTCGGCTTTACGGATAGTTTTGTAACACCCTGTATAGTATTAATATTATAAATGCGAAGCTTTGTGAGTATACATGTTTGTTACTCTTTCACGAAAACTATTAAATTGAGTTGGGTAAATATTGGAGCATAGTAGAGGATACTTTTTGTACGGGGAAAATGTAACATCCCTGGGTAATGCAGGGATAGGTACAGGGCAGGCCCTATAGCCCTGCTGGTGGAGCGAGATTGTCTTTCGGGGCCCTTTAGTCGATAGTTTTAAATCACACGTAAATAATAAATTTGCTTCCTCTTTTATTATGCGGACAGCGAAAGAGTGGAACTCATAGCCGGCGTCAGTATTTCCCGATTCATACAATCTGGGAATCTTTAAGGCCAGAGTGAATACTTGAGTTCGCGTGTACCATCCTTGACTGCATCGTCACTTTCTATCAGGTGAGATCCAGTCAAATGCGCTCAAATTTTTATAAAAAAAAAAAAAAAAACTTTTGTGGCGACACCTATGAACATGCCTACAATCCTTCATCGCCAGCACCACAGTGATGCGGCGACATCTCTGAACGTGTCGAAACACGCGAGATTCCTACATCGCGATATTGAGATTCTCTGAGGTTTTGACATATACACAAGCATCCAACATCAACAGTAGGACCGCGGTCCCCAGGCATGATCACCGGCGGCGGAAGATCTTCCCTATTAAATGGAGGAGTCTCATACCTCGATCCTCCATACTTTTATTGCGAAAATCTACATTTATTGAAGTTAATGGGTAAATATTGGACCATAGTAGAGGAAACTTTTTGTACGGGGAAAATGTTACATCCCTCGGGAATGTCGGGACAGCTACAGGGCAGCTCCTATAGCCCTTGCCGGTGGAGCAAAATTGTCATTTACTCGTGCTTCTTTAAAATAAGCATAGTTCCTACCGCTATGTCATTGGCTATTTATTTAGACGCCCAATTTTTTTATTAAATCTCTCAGGTTAATTCAGAATCCAAGTTTTATTATAAACTAGCTGCATCCTGCGGCTTTGGCCGCTTTCAATCCTGGTTATAAACCTTCCTCTTAAATTACTTTATTAAATTACTCTATCTATTGCTGAAAACTGCATTAAAATCCGTTGCATAGTTTAAAATCAGTCGCGCACCGCTTCTAACAGGGTTGGGGGTTGTAATGTAGATAGTGCGCCGAATCTGAGCGGTCTCTGTACGGGAAATTTTAATTAAAAGAAAACACAAACACTAATAATGAAGGAAGGCAGAGAGTAGTGCATCTTAAAAACCCAGTGAAGTATCGTTTTCGCGGCAAATCGGGTATTCATGGATTTGGAATGCACATTCCAAGGGGCAGACAGGAAAAGTCCTATGTTTATTACAAATGTGCATTTATTAATGATAGGAAGGGACAGAATAGAACATATCACTACATAGTATAAAACAAAGTCGCTTTCTCTGTCCCTATATCCCTATGTATGCTTAAATCTTTAAAACTACGCAACGGATTTTGATGCGGTTTTCTTTAATAGATAGAGTGATTGAAGAGGAAGGTTTATATGTATTAGTATCTACATTGATCTACCCGGGGCGGGTCGCTAGTTAGCAAATAAATAAATTAATTATTACTAAAATATTTTTTTCGATTAAATTTAAGTTTTTTTTTTTATATTTTTTTATTTGAGTCAGACTATTCATAAGTGTCTATTTGAATAAAAATATTTTCATTACGTGTAGGTACCACGTATGTTGAGGGAGCGCTCGTATGTTCGGCTACCCAGGGATTGAATTTCCCTTTAAATGGACAGGCAGTGGGGAGCGGGGTGAGGGGAGGCAACGAGATGCTCAGCTGCACTCCTGACGCTCGCTGGTTCTCCACCTGCCTCGTTAATTCTGCGGCCGTGGAAGGGGTCTTCTGGCTTCACACCACACGTACACGTTCAAACCGTGTTCACTTGCGTACTTAACTCGCATATGTTGTTCGCTACTTCTTCTGAAGGGGGGAAGGGGGCGTGTCCAATAATACCACTGGCTTGCTTGTAGATCGGGAGAGAACTTGGGTCTTGGGTCTATGTAGTTGAAACTTGCTTGACTGGATTCCTTGACTAGATTCCTTGACTAGATTCCTTGACTAGATTCCTTGACTAGATTCCTTGACTTGTTTTAACTGCGGCTCTCTCTCGCGGGCATATCCTTTCGGGCGTTACCTTAAAGAGAGCCGCTGTTTTTCGATTTTAAAATATAACTTTCATATTCAATTTTCTTTATCAATACCCTAGATTTCTCCCTGTAATTTATTGATTGATTACTTAATCGATATAAAAACTATTTTAACATATGCTTATTGTTACCCTCTATATGGCCATATATGGCTTTGAGGTATCTTTTTACTAGGATACGGGTAACTTACATTTTTATTGCAAATTTTTCTATAGTGGCTCTTTTCCCGAGCTCTTTTCCTTAATAACTTTTTATCTTTATTGTTTCTCATTATAATTCTATACTTAAGATTAGTATTACGGTCTAGGTAACATCAATCAAAACTTTAATTGTGATAATTGCATAAATAAAATTAAATCATATTATGACGCTGACTTTCTTGTCGCCGACAACGTATAACAATTTAACCAATATAGAATTCCTCTCTCAAGTCTTACGATGCCACACATTCCTGGATTGAAGTGTTATACTTGTATCCCATTACCTAACCTATGTCCTGCCCCGGTATACAGTGGCGTAGCGAGATAATCAAAGGCCCTGGGGCAAAAAAATTGTAGGGCCTCAACTAAACTATTTAAAATCGTTTGTTCCCCCCTCATCCAGAGTTTGGGGGCCTGGGGCACTTCCCCGTCTAGCCCTCCAGTAGCTGCGCCACTGTTTGTAAGCCAGAGTCCGAGGGGACCTCCGAGCTTGGGGCCCCGGGGCACTGCCCCGTCTAGCCCCCCTGTAGCTACGCCACTGTTTATAAGCCAGAGTCCGAGGGGCCCTCCGAGCTTGGGGGCCCCGGGGCACTGCCCCGTCCAGCCCTCCGGTAGCAACGCCACCGCCAGTATATAATCTATCTCCATACCAAATTCCATTACGATCTGATCAGTTATTTAGTCTTGAAAAGGTAACAAACAACATACTTTTCCTTTTCTAATATTAGTATGCATCCTCTCATCTATGACTTGGTTCATGACGTACATAAATACAGTATTTTTTTTTATTGTAAATAAATAAATAGTTAGTACACTTATTTATTAGTCACTATAAAATAAAGAATATTACATAATGGATGTGTTTTTTTTTATGTTTTTGTCAGACCCTTTTAATTCTGTGCCAGCATTTTACAAAAAACAGCGTGTTGTGGAAATTCGGTGTGTACAGATACAAAATTATTTATACTACTCTGTGCGTTCCTGAAGGATGTCATGTATTCCAGGTTAAAATATAGTCTATGGTACTTCTGGATAAATAAGCTCTCTATAATCTATTTCACATAGGACGAGTCGTGACAGTTGAAGGTTTTTTACCCATATCTTGTGAAATAGCACTTGATTACTCTGAGATACTAAACTAAATGCATCATGAGATCTTGCTCTGTTACGGTATCCCCTTATTATGTCGAAATAAATGTAAACCATTGAGAAATCTTATAAAACACCATTTGTCACACAACTCATGTTATTTGAAAAATACTATAATAGAGAATTGTCATTTAGTTTACAGAATACCGCGCCTTAAGCAACGGTTGAAGTCCGTCAGAAGTATAATACGCCTCAACGATATGTTTATGTAAATCTATCTTCTTTTATTTTATTTATTTTCTTTAACAAAGATATTTTACAAACAAAGTACTATCTATTAACTATCTGTCCCGACAGACGTCCTGTCTGAAAAAGTCCATATACCGGGCCTAATTGTGAATCTAGACAGTCCATTAGAACACACACAAAAAATTTCATCACAATCTATCAAGCCGTTTAAGAGGAGTTTCATTACAGAAGATTTAAAGAAGTGTCAATAGAAATTTCTTACTATTTTTATTTTTAATTTTGTAATTTCAAATTGTCTTTCATGCCTATATCTATATAGGGATGTTATGGATATTAAATTTCGGATCCGGATATCCTCCTCCTTGCTTCGTTTTCCTCAGGGCTCGTGAGGGTCGTGACCTCCCTTCTGCATCACCGGCGGCCTTACACATTGCGAGGCTCCGGGCGGCAGGTCATTGCGAGGCCCTTTGTCTTTTGTGAAAAGTATGTGATGTGAAAGTAAGTCTGGTTCCATCTACCTTGCCAGTCACGATGGGCCTCTCGAGGTTGCCGCCGTCTTTCCTTGCAATGTGCCCGAAGAATTCGAGAACTCTGCGAAGGCATTCTGACGAAAACCGCGAGAAGATTTTCAGTTCTCGTAATATGGAGACGTTAGTCCGAAATGCTGTCTAGGGAATAAGGAGCATCTTTCTCCAGCACCATAATTGTTTTAAAATAAATTGTTTGAAGTTTAAGTTGTTCTACTTTTTTTAAACTTCCATTACAACTAAACCAACATTAACTACCGCTATAAGATGGACTCTTTAATCACGTAAATAGGTACAAGAGTGAAGGTGGCAAAACGTTGAACTGAAATATGTAGGTACGGTCAGACCATTTGATAGAGATACAATTTTGGTATTTATTTGAGTAGTAAGTAAAATGGTTCTAAAAAGGACGGTCTAGCTAATTATCGCTAGTTCTATGGGCCCTATTCTATTTTGACTTGGCTCTTAGTAGTTATACAATTTTTCCCCCCTCCCCACGATCGCTCACAAAAACATCTGGCAGCACCGAGTAACGGGGTAGAAGCAGCAGATTGCATGGCAACACTGACAGTGCATATTCCTTTGGATCGACCGTCCGATGGCGTCGCTATTTTACGTTTTGCGACATTTGCGTAGTAAAAAGATTTGGAATTATCATTCCTTTTGTACAATATAATAAATAAGTTGCCTATTGATAGTATGATAGTAATATTTTCTGTGAAAATACTAGTTTTAACGTGATAATGGATACAAAAACTTCGGACTGGCGACCCGGCCCATCTGTGTGTCGATGTTGTCTCACGGAGGGCTGCTATAAAGATATCTCTACAGAATATTTCTGGATGGGAAAGAAAGAAGTCTACTCCGAAATGCTGTCCGACACATTTAGCATATCGGTAAGTATTGAAAATTTGTTTGTAAGATAGGACGCCACGCATGGCGTCCATTTTATTGTCGATGGTTTTTGTGTGCAAACCGGCTAAGTTGAGAAGGCGCTTGGTTTGTTTTGTGAGCTGATAAATCTATAGAGTAACTCTTTGTGATAACTACTCCTTGGTGTGTGACCTGCGCATTCGGTTGTCTTCTTACCATTGGTCGGACAAGTTGAAAAAAATCAATGAAGCAGGGTTTTGGGATAGACTTACGAAAAAATTAAATTGATAATGAATGTTTTTTTTCTTTGATTTAATATGAAGTTTTTCTGGCTAGATATTTCGCATAGCGCTATATCGATAGGTATGGGGTTCAAATACCTTTGACTACCATGACAGGTCGTCGGTACGATTCTGACGCAGGATAAACCATTAACAAATTACTTAATTCTGTCTCTTTTCTGAGGTCTATAACAAGTACCACTTAGCATCAAGATAATTAAAAGATTGTTAACCCTGGGAGTTTGGAATCTGGTAGTTTGGGTGAAGAGAGACATGGGGCTGCATACATTTAAAAAGAAGCAGGATGCATATTTAATTCAGCAACACTATGTTCTGATATAAACAAATGTTATTTTTAATTCAATAACATACACAAATTTATCTATACTAATTCTAATAATATTATAAAGAGGAAATATTTGTATGTAGTTATGTTTGTTACTGAACTGTTGGTTGTTGTTGAAATAACAAAGTTATTTTTTTTAATATTTTGTTTGGTATTTTATTAAATTACATACTCTAGTGGAAGTTGCTGTGTTCTCGAGGTCCGCACAAAATGGGTTGGTGCTCGGATGGGGACCGCGGTCCGCCATTTGGTGACCCCTGCTCTATACCATAGTTGGATTCCTTACTTACCCCCTAAACTTTTATATCCACAGATTGCCTACTCTCAATCAGGCGGACCCAATAGCAACAGCCGTTTGATCTGTGAGCCGTGTATAGCACGTCTTCGCGATGCATCGGATTTCAGACGGCAGGTGGTCGAGTGCGAGAAGACCTTCATGCAGCATCTGGACCCTGGCACCTCTAGTTCCCTTGTTATTGAAAGTATGTACTCATAGTTTTGTACTGATTTTTAATATAATCATCATTATTTTAGGGTACCCATAAGTAGCCAGCGGGTTTCCTATTATGTCTTGTCATGGAGCTGTAACTTTTGAATTGTAATAGAGAGACTTGAAATTTTAACAGTGTATGTTTGTATATAGTAAGCCGTTACAAACATAAAATAAAATCTGATAGGGCTTTACGATGGTACCTTTCGCGTGTGAAACAGAATCATGATTGTCCGCTTTTTACTATGAACGTTAGTTAGTTCGTTATTCAGGGCTTCCTCCGCACTTAATCTCTTGAATGGGCCATTGTGCGTCAACCTCTTACTCCAGCCATCCCAGGTTGTCCCAGAAAGCTAGCAACTTTATCAGGTTGCTGCAGGCTCCCGGGATCGATCCTGGGGATTGGAGTATCTGTGCCCGTTGATCTGCCACGCTGCAGCACTCTAAAAGCACGTGTTGTGGTGTTTCTTCTGCCTCCATGCACCCTCTGCATAGATAACTGTCCGTCACACCTATGGTACATAGGTGTTTGTTTATGGGACAGTGGCCGGTTAATATGCCAATGAACTTGCGGATCTTGTTCCTTGTTAGTCTGGTGAGGTTGCGGGTGAGTCTGTTTGATGCCTTCGGAACTGTATTCTTTGTTTGCCTTCATCCTTCACTCTTTCTCCATACTATGAATGTAAAGAGGTAATTAGTTGGCTCGGTGGTTAGACAAGATCTCAAACCAGAGAGGTGCTGCAGCACAGTTTGTTCGTTCCATTCTCACCCTGGACTAACATTTGTATGCTTGAACATGTCTGTTCTGACTGGGTGTAAATATATTTAATTAATTATGTGGTTTCCATAGCACAATCTATGCATATTATGGGATCAGATGGCCATTTGTAAAATATGTCCTGTGATATTTATTTTTTATGATCGTTATAAATCCCATAAGAGGTAAGGCATTAGTCCACTCCATCATCCTCTTGACTATAGGTAAAATGAAAATATTTTTATTCAAATAGGACTTTACAAGCACTTATGAATAGTCTGACTCTAATACCGTTTCGGAAGGTTGTTTTTTTACTGAGAAGAGCCGGCAATAAACTCAGCAATTACTCTTTTTCAAAACGATCATAGATTAATACAAAATATTTATTTAGTTTCACTGACAAAACCTGTGTGTTATCACAGAAGTAAAGAATTATTATTCAACAATAATATGAATATCTAATAGGTAGATAATAATATCTCTGCATATTAATTAATACATTTATTACTAATGCTCCAAAATATAAACAATGACAGCAAATCCTAACCTTATTATTAATTTACTTAAACAGCACATCCGGAGAATATGGAGTGTGAAGTGAAGCTGGAGCGAGTGAAGCTGGAGAAGCGGCTCAGCGACGACGAGCTGGACGACCCTGACTTCCTCGATGACGACGATGATGATAGTATGTATACCCTGAACTAATATGTAATAAAGCTCATTTTTCATTGTAGTAGTCTACTTTTTTATACTGGAGCAGGGTTTCTCAAACTTATGGCTCTACAAGCCCCTCAAGAAGAAGTTTTGTTTGACGAATTTTCAATTACTAGTCAGAAATGTTCTAGTTCTACATTTTTTTTTTAAATTTTTTTTTTCCAAAGTAATAATAAGTAATAAACATAATATAACATTCTGTCAAACCGCAATTAGAACAATATAATGCAGACTAAACAAAATATGTAATTCTTTTTAAATATTTTTGTCTTTCCGAATTCGTCATACATCAATCTAGTCGCGAACCCCCTAGGAGTACCTGTTACCCCAGCTTGAGAAGCCCTGTGCTCTAGTGTGACACTAGACTACCGGCACGCTATGATGGCCGTTTTGACGTTTAAGATTGTCATAGGAAAACAAACTGTATAGCGTTGGAATAAGGTTGATTTCCATCATACAATTAGCTGTTGGATCAATAGATGCACCTTATGTTTGAAGGAGTAAAGGTTATTTTTCTTTGTCATTGTTAAATGTCAAAACGGCCATAGCGTGCCGCAAGTTTAGTCGCCACGGACCTTGGTGTTAGAAGTTAGCAGCCAAGTTGTTACGCAACATTGACGTAGTTTCCAATCCGGCCGCGCCATTTTAACCCTTATAAATATTTTTAACTTTCTGCACAGCGTTTTGTTGTTATGTTCAGAAACATAAAGATCGTTGGCGAGTATTGTAGATGGTTTAACAGAACATACTGATTTCTGTTTGGTGAATGATTTCAACAAAGTGGTTGTCAGATAGGTAGTTCGACAAACAAGCAGACGGTCCACCTGATGGTAAGTGGTCACCGGTGCCTAAGGATATTTGCAACACCAGGGACATCGCCAATGCGTTGTCAACACTGAGATGCAAATGAAGATTTATTTTTATTTCTTCCCTATTAGACGCGAGCAAGCATGGTTCACATAACAAAATAAGTACTTAAAGTATTAGTTGTTGTTGAAGTGTGCTGTGACAAACAGAGGCACCTACGAAGGCGCATCCTTTTTTACCATTTGATAAGAAAAATATGATAATCATAACATCTTGACGCCCAATTTAAGGGCAGGAGGGAAAAAAGGTGGACAGAGTTCTCCGCTATGAGGCCCATATTCCAATAAGGATATTTTAAAATCCACGTCGCCATCTCTCGGTCATTTTCAATAATTTCGAAACAGAGAAACGTTTATATAAAGTAGGAAATGCCCCAGGAATCGAACCCAGGACATCCCTGGCTCAGTCACAAGGCAAATACAATCTTAGACTACAATAAACCCTAAAAACTAAAAAAAATTACAGTTGCTCTTTGGACTTTGTATTAGGATTCCTCGACAGCCTTTCTCGTACTCCTTTTTGTTATTTTTTGAACTTCTTTTGGTGGTTCTAATTTAAACTTCTTCTTTTATTCGGCTTCTATTATATGCCATCTAAAATCCACGAGAACGATATCGCCAGTAACAGCTCATTAATAAAAAAATATATTATTAATTCCATTTTTAAATTTTAGTGGATGATGAACCTCTAACAAAATTGGCCAGCAAAGTGCCCAAAAAGGAGTCTGTCGATCTCCTAGACCTCCTGGATAACTCCAAATCGGCACTCAAACGAAAGTCGACCACCAAAACGAAGGCATCGCCAGCCAAGAAGTCTAAGACTAAAAAGGAACCCGCGAAAGCAGCATCGAGTAAAGCGACTAAACCGGAGAAGAAGAAAAAAGGTAGGCATCACTATTTTGTTATTTTTAGCCGGGGAGTTGAGTTGTCGTGAATTATTTAATAATAGATTTCGTCATGTGGTATTACTACCAATCTCGGGATCCATGGTTTTCCCGAAAAAAAAAACACGTGACTGTATGTCACTCTCGAATAGTGTAGCTTTTTACCGATGAGAGTATAATCAGAATTGGTTCAGTAGTTTCAGTCATTGAACAATAAAACAAATTTTATCTCATTAATATTGGTATTAAAAGATGAGAATATTAGGTACCGAAATATCGTCTTGACACGCCCTGATTTATCTCGCATTCGCCCGCTGTCCATAACAAGAGATCGGCTAGGCAGATAGCGATAAAAAAACGCTTTTGAAGGGGTAGTGTTTCTACTGAAACTTTTTGGTATTACAGATGAAAAATAGCATCTACTGAGTTACAGTGATTTAGTCGTTGATTTAACGTACTCATTGCAAAAGTGTGAAAATGCAACATTATAAGATTTGAATGCTTTTGTAAAGCCTTGCAAATTAATATAAGTAAATATTGTGTTGGACAATTATTTATTTCTCAAATATTTTGGGGGTTCGTAAATTTAACAATTTTATCAAACAAGTCACACATTTGTGGTTGTTGAGTACAACTGTGAACTACAGAGAGTGAGAAGTAAGGGTCTCTTTTGAACCATTTTAGTACAGTACCCTAAATAAATGCCTTGTATTTGTATTGAGTATAATTCACTACAACTCCGCATCTTGACTTTATACATTGACAGGTTTTTTATTGGATTTACACACACATACACACAAACACACACATACACTCACATACACTCATACAAAGTAGGAATGTTGGGTTATCCATGTATTTATAACGTGAAGCGGTAAGATTCATGATTTTCGTTTTGTATCGGGTTTAGTGTACAAATTATTATTAAAATATATTTTAGACTAACAGCAACTTTATAAATAAATAAATAAATAATAAATATCCTGGGACCTTCCTTTTTTTACACGCGGCCATCTGATCCCAAATTAAGCAGATCTTGATCTTTGTGAGTAACATTTTTAACTCAAATTTAAATTGATGACGTATAAGGGGCTCGTCGCCAGGAAACCAAAAAATACGTAGGAATAAATATATTTTTGTTAAACTTATGGAAGACTAGCTGTCGCCCGTGGATTTATCCGCGTTTCCGAGGGATGTCACGTTTTCCCGGAATAAAAAGTAGCCTATATATTATTCCAAAATATGCTCTATCTATGTGCCAAGTTGCATCTAAATCCGTTTGGTAGTTTACGCGTGAAAGAGTAACAAACTTTCGCCTTTATAATATTAGTAGGATTTTGATAAGTCTTCATTTGTTAAAATTAATTGTTGGGCTTGTCAGTTGTCATCCAAGATGACGTGATCCAGTGGCGTAGCTAGGTAACCAAAGGCCCGGGGGCAAAAAATGAAATAGGGCCCCAACTAACACAGACTCACTAACAGTACACAAAGCACTTACGTGAAGTCGTCTAGACTATCAAAAATTAAAAGTTAAACAAATCCTAGTACGAAACCTGTCAATAACAATGATATAGTATATACAATGATAGCATGTTACTAATTTAAGTTTTTCATATGGATATGTCTTACAAACACCGTGTTACAAATAATATGGCTTTAAGCGTGACCAAAATTGCATCTACCAAACCAGTTAACCTGTATAATTAGTAATAATTTTCCTTTTTATGGCGCAGTTGAATCATATCTAATTAATGAATAGAAAAGCGACTGTGAAATGAAATATTTATTCAAATAGGCCTTCACAGGCACTTATGAATGGTCAGACTCTAACAGAGTTATTTAATTTTACATCAATCAGTCACGTGAACAGATGCCTAAGTAAGAACATTTATCGTAAGCGTATCGTCAACGTGCCAAAAGGTGGTTTATGTAGAACATTGAACACCGCCTATACCGTGACGTTGCGCGATGTTTAATTTCCCATTGCATTGGTTTTTGGCACACTCGATACGCTTATGATAGATACTCGTGCTATGTGCCTTTACCATGAGTTTTTAACGTACGTACTCGCTAGCGACGGCGTAAAACATTTCTATGGCTAATGTGTACAGTGCCACTAGCGGTCACCTAAAGAACTAAAATCGATAGTACGAGTCGACAGGTAAAAAACCTATCGAAATGTAAACACTAGCACGTAACGTTTTTTAGCCTTTGCTATAGAAATTCGGTACCATGAGTCACAAACTTGACAGTTGCTATCGAGAAATACTGTATCGATAGTAGTTTACTCGCTAATGACTAAAGTAAGTTTCGATAGCAACTCATGGTAGAGGTACAGGGCACTGGAGACTCGCTACTGGACAGATACATCATATTTCTGTGGCTCCATTTACGATTAATCTTACCTATGCTTCTATGATCTTAGCTAGTAGTATGCCAAACGGCTATACTTACACACTGAAGAATGTAGCGTGTGAGAGAGACGATGTCAGGGAAACCATTACATAAACTATGGTACATCGAACGGTATATTGGATAGTCTGTAGTAATGTATAGATAGCCCGCTACCACTCATTTTGACAAGAAATTACTTACTGCAAACAATTTTGCACCTTATAGTGATTGATTATAAAACTGATTACAATTTCCATATACATTAATTGCAATTTGTAATTAGAAAAATTTTGAACAGTAAATTTTATTTAACTTTAGGAGCTATTTTGAACTATAGGTCTTTAACATACAAGTATGGCATATAATCCCATATCGATTGAAACAATTGCCATACTTTTCAAATTTGCCACCGGTGTTGCTTGGCTGTTGTTTTTGTGGTCTAACTTCATTCCATTTTGTAACACGGTCTGTCATACAGAGCTTAGAGATTGTAGATTAGTTGATTTTTTACTTTTAAATGTTTGTGTGTCCTTTTCCAGTATTTAGGTTTTATCCTGGCTATGGAGAAAATATATTCGTTAAGGATTCGACGTTAACTGTGTAATATGGTTTTTAATGATTGGCAATTCGCTAGAGTATATATAAATAGAATTTCTGATTGTCACGCGCCTTTCCAATAAATGAAGAATGAATTGAGGGTTCGATTCCCATACAAATTTTCATGCCTTGTTCCACTTTCAAGATTATTTTTTACCTTACCTAAGTTACAATCTTTGCTGTTTAGTCTTGTAAACGTAAGAAACAGACAAGTGTAATTTCGAATTTATAATATTAGTAATTAGCGACCTGTCCCGGCTACACTCAGGTGCAATGAAGATACTAATACATATAAACCTACCTCTTCAATCACTCTATCTATTAAAAAAAACCGCATCAAAATCCGTTGCGAAGTTTTAAAGATTTAAGCATACATAGGGATATAGGGACAGAGAAAGCGACTTTGTTTTATACTATGTAGTGAAGATAGAAGCCGCTTAGCAGTTTTACTATCGATTTCCAGGGATTTCATTTATACTGTGATAATAAGTATCCTATATCTATCTGCCAAATTTCATCCAAATCTGTACAGTAATTCAGTGGCGTATATATGGTTAGTTATCAGGAGGGGCCTGGTACCATTAAAAATACAAAAAAATAGTTAATCTTGTGGGAAGTTATTTAGGTATTCTAGAATTTCTAATCGGCCAACATCCTGGGATGGGCACTAGATCATCCTGGAGTGGGCACTAGATCATACTGGGGTGGGCACTTGGACCATACTGTGGTGGGCACTAGACCATACTGGGGTGGACATGCCCAACCCGTCCTCCCTATCTAGGAAAACATCTATGCATACTGTCAAGAAACTTATCTTTGTCATTTATAATATTAGTGGAATGAGCACTTATAAATTCGACAATCCAGAGTCAACTACACCTTGTGACTGACATGAATGATCTCAGATCATGTCATAGTCGTGTCTCGGGTTCGATTCCCAAGTAATTTTCTACTGTCTTTGGAGCTGGCGTTGCTGACTGCACTAAAGGTACGTGGAATTTAACTTCACTGTAGAAACGTTGTCTTTGATATAATAGTGTTCACATAAGACAGTTATTTCTGGTGGAGACATATTTTAAAATACTAAGTTGTGTTTTTCTACAATGTGATCAAATATGAAGGAGCGAAAGAATCTGATAGATGTTGATCAGTCGTCAATATGAGCAGCTTAATACATTCAATGTTTCCATAATTGTCCTTTATGAATAAAAATATGTGCCTGTACTATTACATTTCTTTATAATGAATGCATCGTCACTTTCCATCAGGTGAAATCTAGTCAAATGCGCTCAAGTTAAAGTATTAGTTTTAGCTGTAGGGCTAAAACTCAATCAAATTTGATACTGCTTTTTTTTATCGCGACTTTAATTGATCCCGTTTTAAAAAGCCCGAACACAAAATAGTATTTAAAAAAATGTCGTATCTCTATATCCACCTAGTATAATGTTATTCACAAAATGATCACGACGTTTCTCAGTGAAAATTGTGTGCTGTAGTTGAAACAGCTCTGGTAATCAAATTTTATCGTAATAATTTATAAATTACCGTATTGAAATGAAAATTTGAGACATATCCATATGAACTTGGCAGTAATGTCATATGTGCAATGGGAAATTGTTTGAACGAATTGACCTTTAATATTCTTTTGTTGTCTTGTATAAAAGAGGCAATCTAATGATTAAAATATTAAATTTTTAGACAATCTTAAATTGCACAGATCGTCTAGAAAGATTGAGCATTTAATGATTCGTTCAGGTTGTTTTCCATTGTTTCCTCTACATGTCATGAACGGTCGTTGTGATTTGATGGAAGATTTTACAGTGAATATTAAAATATCACAACAATCCTTCATGAATTGTATGCGTTTAGTTACATGATAGTTATAAGAATATTTAACTATAATTTTTTGTACACCTGTGATGCGTAAATCCATCCATTTAATCATTGACTTATTCCACTTAACTATCGGGCCTCGTGTCCTCAAACTTTACTCAATATTTGGAAGCACCGTTTTTAAAACGGCTCCATCATTTAATAACTAGACTTAAGATTAAAAAAAACACTCATCTTACTGACTTAATCGAGGATATCGACCAATTGTTACCATAGAAGAATCATTGACTAACGTCGCCGAATGAACTTAATGGACAGCGTCAACAGTCGTTATAAGTTTAACAATTTCAAGAGTCGCAGTCTACAACAGTTTTCTCTTTTTTAGCGGAATCTTACGATCCGACGCGCAGTAACGCCGAGACGATAATACGTTGCTCAACCGCCTATCCGTTCAGAGTCAACGATAAGTCGATACTGTGCGTCTACTGCCAAGAGTTGTACGACGATCCGAACTTGTTCAGGAAACACATGGACGATGAACACGATTACTTCAGTCTCAAAGTCGCCTTCCATAACCTCCCGAAGTCGGAGTTCATCAAAGTGGACCTGACACACTTACGTTGTCGCATATGTTCGGAACGCTTCGACAATCTGGACGCAACGGCGAACCATTTGAACATACTGCACAATGAGAGTATTGATATGAACGAAAAGCTCGGCGTCATGCCATATTTCCTACAGAAAGACGTGTTCAGTTGCGCTGTATGCGAGAAAACTTTTCCGTCGTTGTTCCATCTTAATAGACATACGATAACACATTTTCTGAGCTACGTATGTCATGTGTGCGGTAGCAGCTACGTCGCGACGACAGGTCTGTTGCGTCACGTGAGATCTAAGCACCAGGACTACGAAGTTATATGCAAGCTGTGTGGCAAAGTGTTTCCATCTATGGAAGCGAAAGACAGACACAGGCGTCTTGAGAAATCCTGCATGCCGTACTCTTGTCCTAAGTGTCAGGAGAGGTTCCTCGATTGGAAGTCCAGGAAGCGACATATGGAGACTGAACATGGGCAGTTGAAAAGGACGTATCGTTGCGCGGACTGTGACGTGGAATTTACAAGTGAAAATGTGTACTATGATCATTTTAAACTGCAGCATTCAGAGGATTGCGCGGTTTGTAAACATTGCGGCTTGAAGTTTTTGTCGCGTTATCGGCTGAAACGCCACATTGCTAAGCATAATCTGTAGTTGGAGTATAGTATTTGGAACGGAAAAGCGTTATATTTAAGTTTAGGAAAGACTTCATTGTCGATCGGATGATTATTTTAGATTGTATGTGTGCGTGGGAAATTATTGATAGAATATAAGATTTTTTCCTTGATGGTCAGGAATGATTCAGGGATTGTTCGTAAAAATATGACATAAAACAGGTTTACAGCCTTTGAATGAGTGAAATAACAGTGTTTTGTATTAACTTTTTGATACTTCGTATAGAACATGCTTGCATAATATTTTCTTCAGAAAACAAGGTCAATACAACAGAAAATTTCTTCTTTTTTAGACACACCGCTAACCAAATCTGACGTGAGAGGTAACGCTGAGGTCATCATAAAATACACCACTGCGTATCCGTTTCGCGTCAACGTCAAGTCCCTTTTTTGCGTTTACTGCGGATTCCTACACGAGGACCCCGTACGATACCGCCAACATATGGATTCTGACCATAGAACATTCAAACTCGGCATGGCCTTCGAGAAACTTCCCAAATCAGAATACGTCAAAGTCGACATGACTGATCTTAGCTGCAGAGTTTGTTCTGAAAAGTTCCCCAACTTAAAACTCATCGCGACTCATTTAAAAGACGCCCATAACAAAACTATTTGTCCCGAGAGCGAATTAGGTGTCATACCTTTCATTTTTAAAGGGAAATGGAACTGCGCGTTATGTGAAAAGACCCTACCATCCTTGCTCCATTTGAACAAGCACACGATAACACATTTTCTAAAATACGTCTGCGATATATGCGGTAAGAGCTACGTTGCTAAGACTGGTCTTTTGCAACACGCTAGGTCGAAACACGAGCAGGAACTTAGGGTATACTGCAGACGATGCCGAAAAATATTTTCCTCCATGAAGGAGAAGATACAGCACCAGAAAACTGAGAAAAAATGCATGCCCTACTGCTGTAACGATTGTACCGAGCGTTTTCCTCACTGGGAGATGAAACAGCGACATTTGATCGATGTTCACGGATTGCAGAAGGAGAGGTATCGCTGCAATAGTTGCGAACAAACCTTTTCTGATAGGAGAGCGTCATACGACCATTATAAGATATGCCATACTGAGGAATGCCTTGTTTGCTTACACTGTGGTCTCAAATTTGCGTGTCGCTCGCGGCTCAATCGACATTTAGGGAAACATACTGCATAAATAAGATATATGTATTGTTTTTGGGACAGATATTTTTTAAATAACACGAGAGTATTTATTTGCTTTTATTAATCCTAAGGATAATATTTTAAACGTTAATAAATAGATTAAAATTGTATTTTCTGCGTTTTAATTCACCTCTTTTGTGTAATATTAAAATTACAAAGATCAGATTTTTTTTTAATGAAATTCTATCGAAAAGGATATTGCGCAAACCATTTATTAAGGATTGCTTTTAAATTTATTAAATCGGTTATTCTTTTTTCGCATCTGAATTACGTAACTATTACTTATCTTCAATGAGGCAAAGAAACAAAGAAGAGATTCAAAATTCCTCTCTTTTCTAGACGTAACGCAAGCTGTGAGGCGCTACGCATCCCTGCCGAGCGATCCAAGGTCACAGAAAGATGACATGGACGTTGTCAAGCAAAACGCCACCATTCTATTAAAACATACTACGGCGTACCCTTTCATTCTAAGCGATAGATTTTTCCGATGTTTCTTCTGTAACTCTACCTTTGACGATCCTTGTCTATTTAGATTGCATGTCGGTACAAATCACATGAACGTCAACAAGTCCAACTGCCTTAAATCCGCACGACACAGAGGCACCACCCGCGTCGACATCACAAACTTGTCGTGCAAGAGTTGCATACAAACATTCCCATCTTTAGAGACTGTCGCACGACATCTCATTATAGAACACGGACTTAATATCGACTTGAACGAAAGCCTCGGTCTCGTGCCGTTGAAACTTGAAAAAGATCGATTTGTTTGTGTTGTGTGCGAAAAGAAATTTACGGGTTATATACAATTATATAGACATACCGGCACGCATTATTTTAGATACATTTGCGATTACTGCGGGAAAGGGTACGACGGTCGTGCTCCGTTAAATAATCACATTAAAAACGTTCACGTTAAAGATTCCTGTAGGCACTGTAAGAAATCCTTCTCTGATCCGAAGCTGAAAAAAGAACATGTTAGAACGAATAAGTCTTGTATGCCATTCGGTTGCAATATTTGTGAAGAGAGATTCCTCTCCTGGGATCATAGGCAGGAACATTTAGAGAATGTCCACGGAAAACCAAAATTGCTGTTCCGTTGTTCCGAGTGTGAGAAAGTTTTTCAGAGACGCACTCTTCTGTATTTCCACTTTAAAGCTGTTCATACGGATGACAATAAGTGTCCGCATTGCGATAAAAAGTTTCCTACTACACGCGCATTGCGCGAACACGTTCGCGTGCATACCGGCGAACGTCCGTTGAAGTGTACGACCTGTGACAAATCGTTTGCAAAGCAACATACGTTACGATGTCATATGATAATGCATGACGATAGTAAAAAGGTTGCATGCTCCGTTTGTAGTCGACTTTTCGTTGCGCTATCGAAATTACGTACTCACGTGAAGAAAAATCACCCCGACGTTTATGATCGAGAGTTCTCCAAGACTAAATAGACTTAACATAAAAACAATGACATGTTATTCTTTATAACTTACAGATGGAATGTTAATAAACAGCTTGTCACAAATTCTATTGTTTCTGTTTGTTCTAGTGGTCAATTCGTTGCTCGAAGCGAGACAGAACGCTAAGGTATTGTTGAAATACTCGACAGTGTATCCGTTCAGGATACCTGGTAACGATATGATGTGCGTGTACTGCTGTGAGAGTTACAAGGAACCGGACGAGTACAGGGCACATATGAAAGCGGAGCACCCGACGTTCAACGTGGAGACCGCTTTCGCCCACGCTATGAGCACCAATGAGTACCTAAAAGTCGATTGTACGGAACTGAACTGTAGAATATGCTCAGCGACATTCGATACTCTCAATTCTGTCGCTGAGCACTTAGTGCAAGTTCATAAAAAAGACATGAACTTGCATGCCGAGATGGGCATGCAAGAATTCAAAATGGGACAAGAGAGATGGATCTGTGCAATTTGTTGCTTCAAGTTTCCCTGTCTGAGGGTTCTAAGTAGACATACGACCTGTCATTACCATAAATACACTTGCGAAACATGCGGTAAATCTTACGTCAGCCGGGAAAATTTAAATAAACACATCGCTTACGGACATTCCGAAGGGAAATATTGTATTAGATGCAAAGAGTCATTTCCTACTGGAGAGCTACGGCACGAGCACTTATTGGCATCCAAGACGTGCTGGCCTTTTAGCTGTGTTTTCTGCGGCGAGAGATTCATGACCAGGAGAAAGAAAATTGACCATCTGGTGGAGGTACATAGACAACCGCAGAAAACTCATACGTGCCCTGATTGCGGACAGGTTTTCAACAAGTGGCCGTTGTACCGAGCCCACTTTGTCATATCACATACGGAGAATAATTACAAATGTTCATTTTGCGGAATCAAATTCGACAATAAGAGAGGTTTAGAGGATCATAGAGTCACGCACACGAAAGAAAAACTTTTTCCTTGCCCGGTGTGTTCTAAGTCATTTGTTAGGAAGAAAAATCTGATTCAACACTCGTGGATACACAACGATCATAAAAGATTTGAATGTACCTTGTGTAATAAACAGTTTAACCAGAGAGTCAGTTGGAAAACTCATATGAGGTCTTATCACCCAGAATTAGTTGACTTTTAAAGTTGCGTCTGATTGATTCAGTTCGTTACCAACTTCATATTATTTGTGTTGATTAATCTATAAGTTTTATTTTGTAACTCTATTTCTATTGTATATTTTTTTAATAGTTAGGTGGGTAAATTAAAAGTTAATCATATGTACGTTATTATTTTGTTAACTCGATTTGCACATTGGATAAAGAACCGACATTAGCCTAAATTGGTGTTACTAACATAACCTTGTTCCTATTCATCTAAAACATACAATAATATTGCCAAAAATATGAAACAAACACAACAATGTCATATCATACCAGTTACAGCAAAACAATGAAACGACAAGAAAAAACGAATGACCAGGGGCATTTCTTTTTTGTTCTAGAGGAGAAAATTAACGCGTATACCATCGCGAGAAAAAACGCCGAGATTGTCGTGAAATATTCAACGGTGTACCCGTTCAGGCTCCCCGAAGACACGATAATGTGTGTTTACTGCGGCGAAAGTATAGACAACCCGTTGGATTACAAGGTGCACATGGATGACGAGCATCCCACGTTCAATATCAGAATTGCGTTCGTGCACTGCCACGAAGGGTACATTAAAGTCGATTGCACGAACATCCGCTGCCGTATCTGTTTCGACCCATTCGATAACTTACAATCCGTCGCTGAACATTTAAAGTCCAAACATCGCCAACCTATTAATCTGAATAACGAACTCGGTTTGATGCCTTTCAAATTTGGGAAGGACAAATTCGTTTGCGCCCTCTGCAGTACAAAGTGCCTATGTATACGTCAATTGAGCAGACACACACAGAGTCATTTCTTGAGGTTCACGTGCGAAGCATGTGGCAAATCCTACGTCACTAACACGACACTCAAGAATCACATCAGATTTTCTCATATAGTCGAAGAAAGAATATGTAGGAAGTGTAAAGCTACCTTCGGTTCTTTAGACGAGAAGAAGAGGCATCTAAATGAATCGCCCAAGTGTTGGCCGCATCTTTGCAATACGTGCGGGGCGAGGTTCATGACATGGACCATGAAGCAAGTTCATATGAGAGACGTTCATGGGGTAGAGAGGAAGGCCTACGGTTGCCCGGAGTGTAGCGAGGAATTTCCAGATAGGCGGAGATATCGAATTCATTTTAAATTGAGACATACCGATGATAACTTCGCCTGCTCCTGCTGCGGCATGAAGTTTGAAACGAAAAGAGGTCTTGAAGAACACAGGGTGACGCACACAAAGGAAAAACTCTTCCCGTGCACCGTGTGTTCTAAATCATTTCCGAGAAAAAAGAATTTGGTTCAACATATGTGGATACACAGCGAGTACAAGAGGTTCGAGTGTAAACCGTGCAGTAAGCAATTTAACCAGAGAGTCAGTTGGAAAACGCATATGAAGTCATACCATCCAGAGTCGGTAAATTTTGAAGGTAGCAAGAATAATATTAAGTTTTTGTACTCTGTTTTAAAGGGAGATCCGTAGGTTTACTTGTTGATTCTTAAAACTTTGATGTATATAACGTTTAATGATTTAGCAAATGTAACTATTACTGTTATTATTAATGTATCAGAATTATTTCTTATAAATGTTAAACAAAAATGTGCAAACTGTCCAGATGCTTCAATCATTATGGTCTTAAATTACGAATAATTATCTGAATATGTCTAAATAACTAAGAAAAGCAAAAAAAAAGAAACAGTTATATTGTAAATGTTTCGGCAATTTTTTACGGTAGCGTTCTCCTGTTTTGCCAAAGTATAAAAAATTGTGAACCGTAAATATTGCACAAGACTGCTCGGCACAAAGCTGTTTTTAATCGATTTTTTGTTTAGTAGGTAAGTGACTTAAGTTTTTTATATTCATAAGTAAATAACCTTTTATTTTAATGTTAACTACAGATGTTGATGAAATAAACTATATTCTTGGCTGCATTATTATCTATTATATCTCAATATCCGCCTGTAATGGGCATTATCCTCGAGGAATTTCTCAAGGCCTGGCTACCCGCTCCAGTTTTAGTTCAACCAGCATGCATTAATATAATTGCACCATCGTGAGGGGAGTCACAAGCTTGCTTACGCAATTTAAGTACCTTCTTAGTCGAGTGTTTTCGCGAACTTTATGAAATGTGAAATCCTTCTATGCGGTAATAGCCAGAATTCCTTACTTCATCAAGTTGCAGTAATTCCACGAGGAAAATCACCAACAACACTTCCCGTGGACGCCACACATGTCACGTTCGTTTGCAAACTAGTGCACAAACTTGATTACGAATGCAAGTGTAGCCGGGCCTTAAGAGTGAAATGATAAAAAAAAAACTAAAAAAGTACCTAGACATTTTCTTTTGTTTTAGACGATATAACCCCACTGAGCATCGCGAGGAACAATGCGAAGATCATAGTGAAACATACGACGGCATATCCGTTCAGACTACCGGGGAGATTGATGCGTTGCGTGTACTGCAGTAAAAGCTTTGAGAATCCCGTCGAGTTTCGCGACCATATGATAGACGCAAATCATGAAAGATTGTCTTCAAAGATAGCTTTCTCTCATGTCACATCTGAACGATACGTTAAACTAGATTGTACTGATCTCAGTTGTAGAATTTGCATGGAGAGTTTTTTCAATATAGATGAAGCTGCACGTCACTTGAATGAGGAACACGACAATAATATAAATTTTCAACACGATTTAGGAATACAACCATTCAAATTACCCGGGGGAAAGTTTTCATGCTATGTTTGCGCCGGGAAATACTCGACTCTCAGGACTTTGAGCCGTCACACCCAGACGCATTTCGTTAAGTTCTCTTGCGAACACTGCGGCCTTTCGTACTCCACTGTGTCATCACTGCGGCATCATGTTAAATACTCGCTATGTTCCAATGGCGATCGTAAGGTGTGTAGGAAATGCCAACGCACCTTTGATTCAATAGAAGACAAAAGAAAGCATATGAAGAATTCTCGTGGCTGTTGGTTGCACGTTTGTAATGTTTGCAGTCAAAGATTCATGACGTGGGATACGAAACAGAATCATATGATCAAATCGCACGATCAGAAGAAAAACGTAGTTTGCGAAGAATGTTCTGAAGAGTTTTCGACAAAAAAGGGCAAATATAAACATTTTATGCTATGTCATAGTGAACGGTATTTAAGTTGCCCATCCTGCGATCGAAAGTTTGAAGCCAAGGTGGCACTGAAAGAACATATGGTGGTCCATGCCGGCGAAAAAATGTTTAATTGCAATGAATGCCCGAAAGGTTTTTTTAGCAGAAGGGGCATAATCCAGCATTTGTTGACACATGCTGCGGATGACAAGTTCAAATGCAAACTATGTAATAAAAGATACAAACTAAAATACACTCACAGAAGACATATGAAACATTTCCACCCTGAAACTTTTAATTCTTGAACAGTCTAGTATTGCTAACGTTTATACTTCATCAATTACTCTTATAATGTATTTATTTGCCGAATTTAGGCTTACTATTACAGAATAGTCGGTAAGGTGTATTTATGCTCTGACTTCTTTGCCTGGCCCTTTCTCATTTTATTTAGGGTCGGCCCTCCGTATCATGCTATCATATATTTATGCTTTGACTGAGATAAAAAATATTTAAGTATTTGAACTTCTGTTCTCGAATATCTTGACATCTTTATTATTGCAATGGCACACATTAAGTTGTCACTTTGATTGTTTGCCTATTATTGCCTTTAAAATACTCGTATACCAGTTTCAAATCATGCGGCGGTTGAAAATCCGTAATGAGCTCGATTAAACTATTTATCCCAGTAACAAGAGAATAGGAAGATGGATAAACGATTGACGTTAGTAATTTCTTTTTGTTTTAGAACAAATTCGGATGTACCTCGCGAAAGAGAACGCGAAGACGATTGTTAAGTACACAACCGGGTATCCGTTTAGAATTCCCGAAAGTTCTATAGTCTGTGTATACTGCGGTGGGAGGTGTGACGATCCCATGCTGTTCAGGAGTCATATGGAAACTGAGCACCAATTCGTAAACCTCAAACGAGCATTTGCTCACGTTGGTGAAGCATTTATAAAAGTAGATTGCTCGCTGCTGAGCTGTCGTTTATGCTTTGAACCCTTCGGTAAAGTAGAACAAATCGCTGAGCATTTACAGACCGAACATGAAATGAAGATTAATTTTGAAGCCGGTCTGGGGATTCATCCTTTTAGGTTTCATGATGATAAAATGCTCTGCGGTGTATGTAATGCACAATTTTTGACTATTCGCTCGCAGAGCAAGCATATACAAACTCATTTTTATAATTACATTTGTGAGTCTTGCGGCAGGGCCTTTCCAGTGTGGGTGTCGTTAAAAAAACACATCAATAACTCATGCCCTGCGTTACAACAACCCCGAAAATGTCAGAAATGCAATATAATTCTTAAATCTAACAGGGAACGAATGGATCACTTGCGCGAATCCAATAAATGTTGCCAGCATTTGTGCCGGGTGTGTGGGGAAAGATCTGTTAGTTGGGAATTAAAGCAGATTCACATGGAAAATGTTCACGGCTTAGCCAGGAAGACTTACCCTTGCCCTGAGTGTCACCAAGTCTTTTTGACATCTAAACCTTTGACGCAGCATTTCAAGCTTTGCCATACTGAGGATTATTTCGAATGTATAACTTGTAAAAAGAAATTTGACTCAGAGTATCGTTTGAATAGACACTTGGTAGTGCATAAATAAGAATGTATTCACTGTAGCTGTGTGCTCATTAAATTTAAAATGTTATAAATAACAGAATGTGTAGATAATATTTTTATTTCTATTATTTTCGACATAATAGGATGTTTTTTTTTTCGTATTAGTTTTCGGCGCAGCATCAACCTGCGGTACTGAAAAATTACTGGCTAGCACAAATATTCGTATGTCAAACATTTTATTATGGCAAAGTGTTGTAAATTAACCGATAACCAATAAAAATTTAGTCAATGACCAGGTCATTTCTTTTGTTCTAGAACAAAATCCGGTGACCATCGCGAGACGAAATGCCCAGACGATAATAAAGTACACCACAGGTTACCCGTTTAGATTCCCCCAGAGTACCATTGTCTGTGTGTACTGCGGTGAGAAGTTTGACGATCCCATGCTGTTCAGGAATCACATGAATAGTCAACATGAAGATGTTAACATTAAATTAGCATTTGCTCATTTTCACGAAGGGTATATAAAGGTCGACTGTACTGACTTACGTTGTCGAATTTGCTTAAATTCATTCGAAAGTTTAGGTGAAATCGCCCATCATTTGAAATATGCTCATAAACTCAACATAGACATAAATCACTCACTCTTTATCCACCCGTTTCGGTTTGGGAAGGACAAATTACTGTGCGGAGTGTGTAACGCGAAGTGCATCAACTTGCGTTCACAAAGTAGACATATAATATCACATTTCCTTAAGTTTAATTGTAAATTATGCAAGAAAGCTTACGTGACATCATCATCGCTCAAGTATCACCTGCGTTACACTTGTTCTGTTGCCCAGAATCCAAATAAATGTGATAAATGTAAGAAGGTCTTAAACTCCTACAAGGAGCTGACAGAACATTTAAAAATGTCAGTCAGCTGTTGTAAACACATATGCAAAGTATGTGGTGGGAGGTTTAGTACTTGGAAATTGAAGAGAGCGCATATGGAAACCACTCACGGCATTCCCAAGAAGGAGTACCCGTGTCTAGAGTGTAACAGAGTTTTTAGAGTACCTGAATTATTAAAGAAGCACTTTGATACATCTCATACTGGTGAACATTTTGAATGTATGACATGCGGTGAAAAGTTTGATTCAGGACACGGTTTAAATAGCCACTTTGCTACCTGCCGAGTGGGTATTGAAACGGGAGACATTCAAGGCAAAAGTTTACTTGAGTTATTGCTAACCGGTACACCGGAACGTTGCGGTTACAAACCGCCAATAAAGGATCCCCTAGAAGGTTGATTTATTCGACCATGAGTTCCAAGATTAACAGCATAAAAAATACTCGAGAGCACAGAACTAAAATCTACTGAAAGGCTAGTGTCTTTTTGATTAAATCGTTTTATTCGATTCGATCGATCGATTGATTTGAATCGGAAATTCTTCATCATATCCGTTCCTTATTAATTATTGGTAGAAAAGGATTTTCATAGTAATGTTAACTTTCAAGAGAAACGGAATGACGTCGGTTTCTTTGTGTTCTAGAACTACATCCAGTGTCCAACGCGAGACACGATAGACTCCCCACCTATACCATATTTTGTAAAAACTGCGGAGATCTTGAATAATCCGATGGAGATCAGGAGGCATATGCTAACTGATCGCTTTTGCGGATATCTAAAGATCGATTGCACTGATCTTTGCTGTCGTATATGCTTGGAATCTATCGACAAAACTGACGAGCATTTAGTATCTGCACACCATATGGCTGTAGACACGAACCACCAATTAGGGCTTCTGTCATTTCGTTTCGTGAAAGACAAGTTTATGTGCGGGGTATGTTGCAAAGCAGGCATATATTGTCACATTTCATGAATGTGTGTGCGTGGTGTGAACACATCGCTTAACATCCACATTCGTTCTTATTGCTCTGTTTTAAAACATAGAAAAGGTATAATAAATGTAAGATAGCGTTTAAGACGGCTTTGGATACGGCAGAACATTAGCAGATGTCAAAAGAATGCCAGCAGGATATTTGTAATGTGTGTGACGAGAGATTTGCCGATTTTAATATTGAACCACCGGTCATGGTCAATACGTCACAAAGAAATACACTGGTCTCGAATGTCCCAAAGTGTTCAATAAAACGCTATGTTTAAAGCAACACTTAATAAATCATCACACTGATAATTTTTTTAAATGCATAAATTGTGTGTGAATGTCGTAAATTTATAAATGGTAGCGAGTTTGATGAACAGAACACTCAAAATAAAGTTTGCTCAAGATGTGCTTCTTTGCAGTCACAAGTCTTACCAGTCATATAGTCTTTTTTTTGTGTATACAAAAGCTTTTCAGTAGCTGTTTTGAATTTGAGCCAAGAATGTACTAATGCACGTATTTAAAACATAAAATCTGTTGTAAGAGAGCAATCTTGTGGCGAGGCACGGAGAAGAGAAGGGTTTAACTGTCCGCTCGCATAGTCCGTTTGATCAAAGAGAGCAGGGGCTAAGCTAAGCGTGGTGGTTGTGGTTGCTATAAGTAGAGTGTTGTGTTGCTGAGTCTTTAACATAAGTGACAGAGGTCATTTTTTTTGTTCTAGCACAAACTCAGATGGCAATTGCGAGAGTGAACGCGAAGACGATAGTTGAGTACACGACCGGATACCCTTTTAGACTTCCCGAAAGTGCTATAGTTTGCGTATACTGCGATGTGGTTTGTGAAGATCCCGCCCAATTTCGAAAACATATGAAAAAAAAACATCCTGTAGCCAAAATAAATGCAGCATTCGCCCACATTCGTATCGGTAACATAAAAGTCGACTGCACCGACCTCCAATGTCGGATTTGTTCAGAGTCGTTCGATAAATTAATACTAATCGCCGAGCATTTAATGACAGCGCATAGCCTCGATGTAGATACAGACTACGAACTAGGAATACTGCCTTTTCGATTTTACAATGACCAGCTTCTTTGTGGGATATGCAACGAAAATTGTTCTAATTTACGCACCCTGAGTAGGCATATACAATCTCATTATAACAAAAATTCTTGCGAGTCGTGTGGCAAGTCCTTTGCGAGATTATCGTCGCTCTATCATCATAGACGTCAAACTTGCCCAGAAGTAGAACATCCGAGAAAGTGTAGGAGATGTAAAAAGTTACTGAACTCCTTGGATGAGCAGAAAGAACACTTAAAAACTTCGATTGAGTGCTGTCAACATCTTTGCAATGTATGCGACATGAAGTTTAGAACTTGGAAATTGAAACAAAGGCACATGGATGCGGTTCACGGCATTGCTAGAAAGACACGTCCGTGTCCGGAGTGCAACAAAGTGTATAAAACACAGAATCTATTGAGAGAACACTTTAAACTTTTTCACACTAAATAAAAATGTATTGATGTGGCAATTTTCTTTACGCTACCGTTTTATGTAGCAACGTAAGAGTTCACACCTGGGTAACAGCAGTTCAGCGGTTCGGCATTCACCGCGCTACATCATGTTAATATTACTTATGAAGGCACCGATGTACTTTTTTAGAATTTTACGTATAACAATCAAAAACAAATCGTTTTAGTGGTGAAGACCAAAATTCTCTTCGTCGTTTAAGTTGAAAATCACAGCTTTAATGATACGTCTAATAAGGTTCATTATACAATGCTTTAAATCGAGCGGCAGAATTTGTGTGTGCATAGTGAAAGTCACCTTGCAAACGAATTGTAATCAGAAAACCCGTTGACTTGGCAGTCGCGTCGTCCAGGACGCCTTCTACTTTAAATACGTGTATTTATATTTGGAAAACGGGATGTTGTGACCAACAGTCATTTCTTTTTGTTCTAGAACAAGTTTGGATGAACATCCCCAGACGGAATGCGAAGACGCTTGTTCAATACACGACCATCTATCCGTTTAGGTTTCCCGAAGCTTCCATAGTCTGTGTTTACTGCTGTGAGAGTTGTGACGATCCTTTGGAATTCAGGAGTCACATGGAAACCCAACATCGTGAGGTCACCATCGAAATTGCTTTCGCCCACGTCTTTGAGACTTATATTAAAGTAGATATTAGCGACATACGTTGTCGTGTTTGTTCAGAGTCCTTTGAGGAGATGGAGCCCGTTGTCGAACATTTAATAAATGAGCATGGCTATCATATTGATACCGATTACGATTGGGGCATCCATCCGTTCAAATTTGACGATAATAAACTGTTGTGCGGAGTTTGCGGTCACAATAGCCAAAATCTTCGTGCGTTGAGTCGACACATTCACAAACACTTTCCAAAGTACACTTGTGATTTGTGCGGCAAGTCTTATTCTTCCTGTACCTCCATATTATGGCATAGAAAGTACTCGTGCACTAACTTGAATGTACAAAAGAAATGCGTGAAATGTAAAAAGATGTTCAACTCCCAAACGCAGCTGAATGAGCATCTAATGACCTCTGAAAATTGCCGACAGCACATATGTACTGTTTGCGGTGAAAGGTCTTTGACGTGGATCAGCAAACAAAGTCATTTGCTGAATGTACACGGTGTCCAACCGAGGGAATACCCTTGTCCTGAATGTGATTTGGTGTTCAAAAAAGCTTATACTTTAAACACCCATTTCGTAATAACGCATTCGGATAAGTATATACAATGTCCGCGCTGCGATCGAAAATTTTGTTCGGAGTTGAAAATGAAACAACATTTAGTTGTGCACACTGGTGAGAAGTTGTTCGTATGTAAAGTGTGCAGTCGAGCCTGCAGCAGCAAGTCTAGTTTGACTCAGCACATGTGGCTTCACAGTGACGTGAAGAAACACAAGTGCACGATATGCAACAAGCACTTTAATCATAATTCCACATGGAAAACACATATGACAACGCGTCATCCAGATTTTGGTGAACCCTGAGGAGTTTTTTGAGGAACATTCTTTGAATAAGTGGAACTCGTGTATCCTCTCAAATTCAATTCTTCGTGCGGTTATTGCGAAATTCAATTATCGATACCATTTCCATGGCAAAAGTATGGAATTTGACGACACAGGGGTTAATATGTATTTACTACCAGTAATGCACTTCCGCCAAACTTCTCGCCATACACCTACCGTGTGTTACGTCATATGCACTTCATAGCCATTTATTGTAGACTCAGTAGGTCAGCAATATATTACCATCCCCTGATAATTTGATATGCAACTATTTTTAGTATTCTGTCGTAAAGTTGTGTACTTGTAAAGTCAACTTATATTGAAGGATACGTCGGTCAGGTGCGGTTGTGTGCTTGTCAGCTATAAGTAGAAATCGGAGCTAGGTTTTAGAATTCGTATGTAAACTCTGGTCACAGATGCGTTTACAATGTAGGCTATATAATACTTACAAAGAAAATATTAATTCTGTGTAATACTGCACGAATTGGAAATTAAAAGCTCACGCCGCGTTGTTGCCGGGTTACACCAAACGCTACTCTACAATCCAGATACGCTGTGTTTTCAGTTAAACATACATGTGTATATATATTTGTAGTAGTGTATTCACTGGAGAAGTACGCTTAATAGAGGGTGGCGGAGAATCAGAGTAAGATCTTCTCCAATTGATTGATACCTAAATTTAGAATATTGCAACAATTGATTGCAACTGAAGCCATTGTAACGACCGTCAATATATAGGATTTTAATTTGAAACAGAATCCTTAATCGATAGGTTTATACAATATCGAAATGGTTCCAATTGTAGCTTTGCAGCTATTAAAATAGGTTAACGTAAATATTGCTTGTCACTTTAGAATGTACAATCACTGGTATTGCAGTCATATATCATGAAATAAATCGATATGCGTATTGCTCTAGTCTTCAACCCATATGAATTGCACATGATCTAGGCATGTGTAACTCAGCTCTGAACCGATTCAACAGAACAGATCACACCTACTTGAACTGTAGAGCTGCGGCTCAAGAGCAAACTAAAAAGATCACGGCTCACTTTTTATTTTACAGTCTGTATACAATCTGTGATCTATTCTGTCATATTGTGTCCTTGTCGAACTGCGGCACGGCAGCGGCGTAGAGACTCCATGATCGGTCTACAATACTCGAGCTGATCTGTCAACCGGTTCGCAGTTCCGACTCACAAACGTGAGCTGAACCGCAGCTCACGCATTTTGGTTGATTTACCCATGTCTAACATGATCACAGATCAACAGACACACTTGATGTGTGAACCAAAATGAATTGTATAAGGAATTTTATTTACTTTTGAATGCATAGGAATTGCTTTAAGTTGATATTTATGACGTTAAGGTGGTGTAATGAATTAAATCTGTCACATATATGTTGTTTGATAAGTTTATTATTTGTATAGTTGACTCTTTTAAATATCGTAATGATTAGATTAAATGTAATTTTTAATTCTGAATATAAATAATATAAATGGAACGGTTGTTTTAATCTTTATCATTTACCATGTAAGATTAGACCGAAAGGTGTTTTGAAAGAGGACCTTTTGAAGGAGTTTGAGAGGAGTTTCAGCTTCAGAACTGAGGAGTTCTAAGCTGGAGCTTGTTCCGAATTCTGGTTGAGATCTAAAAGATTAATTTAAATCAATCTTCTAAAATGTCGGATTAAGCAGTAATTCACAAATAGGGTTTTTTTGGATATTAAATAGCAAAGAATATTGTTAAAACAAAAATCGTTACGCAGAAGGCTTCGCCCTTGGTTGGACTATGAATTATGATTTAGGACACCCTCAACTAATTTGATAACGGTAGATCTAAAAATGACATAGTTTAGGTCGGCAAAACCTAGAATAACGGGTTTAGAATAAAGGTTGAAACCAAGGGCCTGAATACGTGGACTAAAAATGTGTCGAATCAATGCGACAGAATAAAATTTAATAAATATGCCAGAAACTTATTATCAGAAACACTGTCCGCAAGCGGAAATGGTGTTGCCATTAGTATCAATTTTAAAACAAAATGCTTTTCCAATTAACCGATTTTTTGTAATCTCCGGAAAACTTAAGTGACGATAGTCATTTCTTTTTGTTCTAGAACAAATACTGGTGAACGTCGCCCGACAGAATGCCAAGACGATAGTTCAGTACACAACCAGCTATCCGTTTAGATTTCCCGAGAGTTCTATTGTATGTGTGTACTGCTGTGAGAGTTGTGACGATCCCATGCACTTCAGGAGTCACATGGAAAGCCAACACCGTGAAGTTAGCGCTAGAATAGCTTTTGCTCACGTATCTGATAATTACATCAAGGTAGATATCAGCGACTTACGCTGTCGTATTTGTTCAGAATCTTACGAGGATTTAGATTCCATTATCGAACATTTAAACTCCCATGGCCATTACATTGATCCTGATCACGATTCGGGTGTCCATCCCTTCGTCTTCAAAGATGATAAGCTTTTGTGCGGAGTCTGCGGTATTAACAATCCGAATCTTCGTGCACTGAGTCGACACATTCACACGCACTTTATTCGGTACACCTGTGACTCGTGTGGTAAATCCTATGCCTCAACTGCATCCTTAAAAATACACCAAAGATTCTCGTGCTCGGCACCGACTGAAAAAAAACGTTGTAGGAAATGTAATAAGCTTTTTAACTCCATAAAACTGTTAAATGAGCATCAGATGCAGTCTAAACTCTGCTGTCAACACATATGCAGCATTTGTGGCGAAAGGTTACTCACGTGGAAAATGAAGATAAATCACATGCACGAAGAACACGGTATTCAGCCGAAAGTATACTCGTGTCCTGAATGCGATATGGTATTCAATAAAGCTGACAGATTAAGAGTGCATTTCAAAACTACACATACAGAAGATCATTTACAGTGTTTCGGTTGTGAACGTCGATTTGGTTCTGAGAAGGAACTAATGAAGCATCAAGTCGTGCACACTGGTGAGAAGTTGTTCACCTGTGACGTATGCTCAAAAGCCTTCAATAGGAAGTCTTCGTTGACTCAGCACATGTGGATTCACAGTGATGTGAAGAAACATGAATGTAAGTTATGCGATAAGCAGTTCAATCAGAGGATCTCATGGAAAACGCATATGAAATCGCGTCATCCGGGACTTTGTGCATTTTAAAATCTTTACCTTTTCCTATTGCATGGTTTCCGGACCTTGTTCTTGATCATCATGTTCGCTATGGGTTTTCTTATATTACCCTTAATATTCGTCGACCTGGTGGCTTGAAGTATTCCTCTTTTTATGATCATGTGAACTTCCTGTTACATAGCCATACTATCTTAGCTTGGTTTTTAAGATTTTTAGTTATAGGGTCGATGACCAATTATTATGTTTGTACAGATAACTTTTCTTAGAGTATTTGTATTGGACCCAATGATGTATACACTAGATGCGTTATCCGCGACATGAACGCAAACATAGCAACATAGAATGATGGTAATAGCTAACTATCCTGTATTCAAGTAAATGATTAAACACTAACCAGTGTATTGAACATCTAAAACTACACGGATACATCAAATGTGATCTAAATTTCATAATTAATATGATTTTGAAGTACCGATCTAACCACAAAGAGAAGCTCTTTCGATGCAGCACAATTTCTTATTTCATACAAAGCTCCATAGAAACGATCGTTTTGACATTTAATAAAAAGTTGCTGATTTGACATATCAGTCAACATCCCTATTGACCTAATTCCACTTAGTCGCATTTTATCCACTGTCGCGACGGCACTTGCAGCACTCGAACGTAGCTAACTACGTATATTCATCCCTCTCTAACAGGTACACCGTAAGGTGGCATTTATTTTCTTTTCCTTCGCGCATATAAAAGCAATCTAGTATTTACGCTGTCTTGTGAGCCGTGATGTTGGTGTATGTGGTGTATATTATAACACTGCATTAATTTAATCACATTTTCTATCGAATTTTCATAAGTGCCTTTGTTTTCTTTCGGTGCTGACTGCTATTCTAAATGATAAATTTAAATATGCTATACATTTGGCTTCCATAGTACAAGCTCTGCTTAGTTTGAGATCAGATGGCCGTGTGTAAAAAAATGTCCCGGGATATTTATTATTATTATTTGTTTGGACTTGACTTCTAATTTTAATTGACTCAGGCAAGACCTTGCGGAAATTCATTGTAAGATTATACAAGAATAAATATCTAGTAACTAATTCCGCTGGATCTTCTCTGTCAAGTCCCAAACAAGTAAGGTTTGTCATTTAGTATTAAGGTTATTGTTTTATTGTCACTTATAATTTTAACTTTTCACTAAGGTTGCTTAGTAACTAGATGGAACAGAAATAGTAATACAGTTTCCAAATATAATGTCCTTTGTGTGAGACTGGTGTCTGTACTAGGAACTTGCCTGTATTACAGATTACCAGGCTCTCCCCTGGGAAGAATACTGTTTTATGTGACAAACATTTTATTAGTTATTCTAACCGTTAATATATTATACATATATTTTATAAAAATAGGCAAATTGTTACGATAATATAAGATGAAGTGAATGCGTGTGGGTCTATGTGGGGGAGTGTGTGTGTGTGTCATTGTATGTGTGATATTTAAATGTATCATTTAATTGTATCATATGTTTATAATGCCTTATCTTTACTACTTTATATCCAATATTGCAATAGCAATTCTGATAAACATTAAACAAAACTTTTATTAATAAATAGGACACTAAAATTACTAGTACTACTTAATAGACTAGAAATCCTAGTACACTCTTTACGCACCATCTGATCCCAAAATAACCAGAACCTTGTACTATGGAAACCAGATAACTGATATCCTACATTATTTTCTTCTAAATACACACATGTATAGATGTTTATACCATTTGATGCACAAAAATGTTAGTCCTGTATGGGAATCGAACCCACGATCTGTGCCGTGGCGATCAGGGTCTCTAACCTACCCACTAGCACGTTTCATATTTGTATTTAATATTTTTTAATGACTTGAAATTTTCGTTAGTTAACAAGATTGTCAATAGAGTACCTACCTTGAAAAGTAACAAGTTTGTTGTTATGAATTAATCAGTGAGGATTTCCTTTAAGTAATTATTTAAATGATTATTTTTTCTGGATACACGGAGCATGATTTTGCACTAGCTTATAAACGGAAAAATGACATTAGAAGCAATTTTGTTTGTAGGTACAATATTGCCATAAACATAAACTATGGCGCTTTGGGTTGCGTTCACTTATTATGCAACAAAGTTCAATAGTTCAGGTAGGCAATCATTAGAGCGTTATCAGACTGGCGATTTGCAAGCGAGTCCAAAGCAAAGCGAGTTCGCCGCGACTATCCAGCCCCTTTGTAAGCTCGCATTTAACAGCCCGCCCCGCCCTACTTCATCCCCATTTCTTCGCGACGTGTTCGCTGCGCGCTCGTTGCAAACTCGCAGCAAGCTCGCTGCATACTCGCTTCGCTTTGAAATCGCCCTCAAATCGCCATCCCTTTAAGACCCTTTAGTTGGTAGGATACATTTTACGGTATGACACAAAAATGCTTATAATATTATGCTATGTAAGTACATACTACTTTTTTTGTGAAATAGAGAAAGGTTGCAACTGCTCTCATTGTTAGGCTTTAATAGCCTGTATTAATGATGAGCAGGCCCTTATACCGAAGCTGTAGTCGGTATTTTTACCGCCGTCCTCATTCCGAGGTAGTTTGAAATTACGGTATTGAGCCATTTGATCTTGTAGATAACTCAGTCGGTTCTACAACAGAATCGAGTGCGCAATGGGCAGCTCTAAATAATCAATAAGTGTTTAGTTAGTTACCACATTTAATCCCCATTTAGTCTCCATATTGCGTATTTAACATATAAGAACTGATATGGTATTACATGCGTTCCTCAAAGTATATTTTAAGTAATTGTTGATTTGATAATTCTAGTTATTAAGTTTGTTTCGTTATTTCACAAACTTGAAATGGAAGTTATGTTATGTGGATTCTTGTTTCAAATAAATATGGTATAAGTTGAACTGTTTTGTTTTTCTTCAGTAATCGATACTGTTTGGTGTTTTTTTATTAAGAATTGCCTTGCGTTTGGCCTTGTACTGACCCTTGAAGGAGTTATCGAGGAGGTAGCACGCTTATCCAGAAAATGCCTATTCGCTCTGGCCTTGAATAAATCCGTTTATAGGTGTCGGGAAACACCGACCCCGGCATAGAGTTCCACTCCTTTCCTTGAAAAATCAGGTCCAAGTCTGAATGTTCTTCACCTATAACCGGATTTATTCAATATATATACAATAAGTTGTACCCTGTCAGGCTTCTTTGTGGTACATTCTGGTTGCATAGATGAGAAATGAGGAAAAAAAAGCATACGTTTAAAAAAAGTTTAATTTTGCATATTGGGTATACACTATTTTTTGTTTTTCTGTCGTTTAAGTTAGTGCAAATATTTTTGGGTTTTTGAAGCTTACATATATTTTCTTAATATTTTTAAATATATAGACTAACTGACCGGACAGAGGCTGTCCTGTCGAAATAAGTCCATACATAAATGCAAGAATTCGGTCGCAGCGCCACCCACCGGGACCAATTGTGAATCTGTCCAGCCGTTTAGGAGTTCAGTGATATATACACGTACAGTAGAATTACATATACATAAATGTATGTATAAACTGTGTACTATAATATGTGTGTATGTGTTATATGTGTACAGTATGTACTATACAGTGTGTACATGTACAGTAACTTTACTTAATTGGGACAAACGTCAATTGAAACCTAATTAAAATGAGATTTTAAAGTGATAATTACACATTAACATAAGACACGGAATCAGCTCTGATGTGATACAATGATAATTAATTTACAACCATCATCAGTTCCGCGGCTTTAACCGCGTTGCCGAGGTATGAAATTTTAACCCGGAATGATTAAAAAAAGAATGGTCGTTGAATCAGTATTTGAAATAATTGCTGATAAAATATTTGATATAAAGGGGCGATCGATAACCGTTCGGGAGACGTTCTAGAGTTGAGACCACGGCTCGGTAAACGTGTAGGGAGCCCTCCAGCTAGATGGAGCGATGATATACGCAAGCTGGCTGGCAGCGGTTGGAAACAAAGAGCTGAAGATCGAGCTTAGTGGCGTGGTGCGTCCAGCAGTGGGCCGAGATAGGTTGATGATGATGAAGGGGGCAAACATTAATTTTGAGGGTGAAGTCAGTGGCAGTGATATTCCTCCAAGGCGCTTAGGAACCGGAATGTCTGTAACTACAGCCTTTTCGATTAGACAGAACTAGCGAGTGGTAAAATTTAAATAAGTACCAATTCTATTGATAGCCTTGCACACACAATGATTTACAAACTACCATTTACACTCAATGTAATAGTTTCTTTTTGCCAAAGAATATGTTTACGCGGGCAGATAATGTCCAGGCTGCAGACACATTCTTTCTAATAATTCGAGAACTACATCCATATTAACATAAACAGTTCTTCCTCGAGTGTGAGTCTGTAGTGACAGTAGACATAAAATATTTTGCCTGTTCTAAAACAATTGTAATAATAATAAATATCCTGGGACATTCTTTACACTCGGCCATCGGATCCCAAACTAAGCAGAGCTTCTACTATGGAAACCAGATAACTGATATACTACACATACAACTTTTTTATTTTATGTTCATGCACACATATGTTTTTCCTGGATGGGAATCGAACCAAAGCCAACTGGCTTGTCAAATTATGTATGATCTTCATTTGATCTTTTAAATTAAATCTTTTGAGCCCTGAGAGTGACATTGCTCATTTCTATCTGTTTTAGACGTGATGGGTCCGTTAGCGTCCGTCGCGCGGCGGAATGCCGAGATAATCGTGAAATACACTACAGCATACCCGTTCGGACTGCCGGAAAGCACGGTCATCTGTGCGTACTGCTACCAAACCTACCCGGATCCAAATATGTTTCGCGAACATATGGACGTGGAACACAAAACCTTCAAGGTTGAAGCGGCATTCGTATATAGCAAAGACTCAATGTACCTCAAAACTGATTGCACGAACCTTCGCTGTCGCATCTGCTCTGAATCTTTCGAAAACCTCAACGATATAGCCAAGCATCTAAATGACGTTCACGATAAGACGATCAGCCTCGATGCCGATTTAGGCGTAGACCCTTTCATATTGGGAATAGACACGAACCAATGCGGCATTTGCAATAAAAAATTCCCACGCTTAAAACAGTTGAGCCGTCATATACCCTTTCATTACCAGAATTTCTTCTGCGATTATTGTGACAAGTCATACACTACGCGTAATGGAGTCCAACAGCACATAAAACGTGTACACATAAAAGGAAAACGTATATGCAGGAAATGTAGGAAGACCTTTGACTCTTTAGATGCGAAGAGAAAACACCTCCTGGACTCAACAAAGTGCTGGATTTATAAATGTAATTTATGTAACATGAGATTCATGTCGAGTTCACTGAAAGAGGAGCATTTGACGCGTGTCCACGGAAAGAAGAACAAGAGTCATGCATGTCCGGAATGTGAGAAAGTCTTTATTTCGAGGTCCGCTTTCTGTATGCATTTCGAATCCATCCATTCTGGTATCAAACACCAGTGCCCTAAGTGCGACCGGCAGTTTACCAGCAAGAAATGTTTACGTCAACATAGTGTTGTTCACAATAGGATGATGTATCAGTGCTTGTTTTGCTTGAAATGCTTTCGTGACGAAGCAGCATTGGAACGGCACATGTGGATACACCGTGAAGGGTTCCCATGTGATTTCTGTAATAGAGTATTCAAAAATGAGAACAATTTTAAAGCTCACAGAAAAACTCATGTGGAAATAACAAGTTAAGGTTATGCATTTAATATATCACTGTACCGAAAAATCGAAGAGATTATATTTTGTGGAAATGATGGTTCAGTCGCTGGTATTTCTTTTTAAGGAAATAAAAATATTTTGACGTAATAAAACCATACGGGCCTAAGTTGCGTTCCAATGTTGCTTGTAAATAAAAAATAAATATCCCGGGACGTTTTTTACACACGGCCATCTGATCCCAAACTAAGCAGAGCTTGTACTATGGTAACTAGATAACTAATATACAACTTTTTTTTTCTAAATACATACTTATTTAGATATTTACACCCAGACACAGAACAAACAGACATGTTGATGCACACAAATGTTTGTGGGTGGGAATCGAACCCGCGACCATCGGCTTGGCAGTCAGAGTCGCTAACCACCAAGCCAACTGACCTGTCAATGAATGCAATGTAGTACTTATTGTCATATTGAAAACCCCTTTACAGTAGCAACATTTTGAATTGCGCAGGTCTATCGTTGCGCGCTGCTCGGTTCGAGCACAAACCACTTTGAAAATACTGTCTACAGTGTAACTAATTACTTAAACAAGTATATACTCATTATTATTAACAGATGACAGATTGACAGGCCAGTTGGTTAACGCTCTGACTGCCAAACCGAAGGTCGCGGGTTCGATTCCCACCCAGGACAAACATTTGTGTGCATGAACATGTCTGTTTGTTCTGTGTCTAAATATCTATATAAGTATATATTTAGAAAAAAGAATAGTATATTAGTATTAGAAGAAATAAAGTATATGTAGTATATCAGTTATCTGGTTTCCATAGTACAAGCTCTGCTTAGTTTGGGATCAGATGGCCGTGTGTTAGAGAATGTTCCAGGATATTTATTTATTTTATTATGTGATGTATGTCCCCTCTTTAGGGGAATATGGCTCTCCTAATGGCTTAGGTGATTTTTGGACACAAAATTTGGCAATCACGTACATGTGACAAGAACAATGTCTTGTTAAAAGGATTGTGCTTAAAAATGAAATGTAATGGAATTATTACTTTACTTATAAATGAGTCAGGAGATTAAAACAATTGATACTCTATCTAATTAATTATTGTAAGTAACATACCTCATACTCATTTATCTCCATCAACATACTCGTATATTATATATAGCTGTCCCCCGCGGTTTTACCCGCGTTCCCTTGGGATGTCACATGTATTATACATAAAAACCTTCCTCTTCGATTGAAGAGGAAGGTTTCTATTTTCAGCATCAAAATCCGTTGCGTAGTTTTACAGATTTAAGCGTTCAAGATTGACTCTGAGGCCTACATACAGGGACAGAGAAAGCGGCTTTGTTTTATACTACATATGTAGCTCTAGTTTATTTTTTCTTAGACTTGTCTGTCCTTACATAGAATAAAAATCTATTTACCTTTCGTATTCACAAAAACGTTATGACTTTATTACTTCGATTTCTGAAGTCTCTTTCTAACACGTGGCGTTTCGTGATCGGCAAAACGAGACAGATGTCGCTAATTCTGAATTAATTGTAACTAATTAGAATTACAAACATAAATGTATACTATAATTAATTTTCGTGTCTATTTTCATTATTGTAAATATGTATGCCAAAAAAGCATTATGTTTATCGAATAAAACATATAATAAAACAGGATTTGAGTATTATACTTTCCATTCTAACCTACGAGTACCAAACAATGACTGCGTGTGTGTACTTATGTACGCACGTAAGAAGTTATACTCGAAATTATAGGTGAGAAAAACTGCACTAAAATTATTTTTTACTATTCAGTCGTGAAATTGTAGTGTCCAAACTCTTAGCACCTGTCTGTAGCAACGATTAACAATTGTTCACGTTGTTAGGTTATTATTGACAATAACATCAGTACTCACTCATTGATACTGACAGTTTGTGCGATGTTTCGGTGAGATCGTTATCAACTACATCCGTGAGAATTTTGTGGTACACTGATGCGCGCGCATCTTAAAATTTCACTCTCATCATTTTAACATAGCGCACCTAAAGGAGTACAACTTCAAAAAGCAACACTTTTTCAAAATAAATCTATCACTATTTATACACATTTTCACCAAATTTACCAAAACTACCATACCTTTACCAAACAAGGTAAGAGGTTCACGAGGATGTAATGTCCACAGGCTGAACCTGTCGATACTTTATTTTTCTTTCATCTAAGACTTTTTCCTCACGATTGTTTTGTATGCTGAAAAACAAATGTGCTAAAACATAATCTGGAAAACATACTAACTTATCAATCATACAAATAAAAAAAAAATCATTTGAAATATCAAGTCGGTCATGATACCAAGAGATTTTTTCTTTTTCTAGACCTGGAACCGCATGGTATGGCGAAAAGGAACGCGGAGGTTATATTGCAATACTCGACCGTTTATCCGTTCAGACTAAAGGGCAATCAATTGCTTTGCGTCTATTGCTGTGAAGAATACTCCAGCCCTGATGACTTTAGGCAGCATATCGACGACACACACGAACAATTCACCGTGTCCACTGCCTTCGCACACACCGGCAAAGGCAAAGAGCTACTCAAAGTTGACTGCGTTAATCTTAGATGCCGAATTTGTTTAGAACCATTCGAGAATTTACAGGATATCGCCAATCACATTAACGAGAGCCATAAAACAAAAAGACTTAACCTACAATACACAATAGGTATGCAACCTTACAAATTGCAGCAGGATAAATGGATCTGCTTCATTTGCAACATCAAATTGCCGAGTCTGACTAAATTGTGTCGCCATACAACTTCACATTATCAGGGCTATACTTGCGATGTATGCGGCAGAGCTTATTTGACTATTGATGCCCTGAGATACCATATTAGGTGCAGCCATCAGGGCAAAAACGTTTGCAGAAAGTGCTGGCAAGATTTCCCCAGCCCAGAAAAAAAGCGAGATCACGTCAAGGTGTCCAAAAAATGTTGGCCGTTCGCCTGCATCTACTGCGGGGAGAGATTCCTCTCATGGGAACAAAAGCAGCGGCATTTAGTGGGGAAACACGGTTTGCCAGAATCCAATTATCCTTGTCCTGATTGCAGCAAAGTGTATCAATCGAGGAAACACTTTTATAACCATTATAAGTTGAGTCACACGGACGAAAACTATGTATGCACTTGTTGTGGTCTGAAATTTCCCTCAAAAAAATGTCTCGAGGACCATAAAATCGGTCATACCGGCGAGAAATTGTTCAAATGCCCGGTTTGTGATAAGAAATTCACAAGAAACAAGAGTTTGATACAGCACATGTGGCTACATAGTGAAACGAAGAGGTTCGGCTGCACGATTTGCGAAAAGCAATTTGCTCAGAAAGTGAGCATGAAGAGTCATATGAAATCGCACCACCCGGATGTACCTTTTGAATTTTAAATAATTTCTAAACTGTTGGTTTGCTATACTTAATAAAAGTTGCATGATCATTTTGATGGTTTAATTTCTTGCAGTTACCGTTTACCTGAGAATGTTTGGCTCCGATTAGGTATGACACTGACCAGTTTCTTTTTTGTTTTTAGGATACACATTGGAAATACTTGGACGTAGCGAGAGAGACGCTCGAGCAAAAAAGAAAATAGTCCTTGTATACCAGACGCCACAGCGGCGTAATGCCGAAATCATTCTCAGGCATTCAACTGCGTACCCTTTCAAAACACGCTTTACTCAGATACTTTGTGCTTACTGCCACGACGAGTTCAACGCTTTGTCGGATTTAAGATATCACATGAAAAATGAACATATCAATTCGGATTTCAAAAACGTTTTCTATAGAACTAAGGATAATTTAGTACAAGTCGATATAACCGATTTGAAATGTAAAGTATGCGCCGTTGATATGCAAGACGTGGAGGCACTTATGAGTCATTTGTCCCGGGAGCACGAGAAGCCTGTCAAATTCAATGCGAGCTATGGTGTTTTACCGTATAAGCAGAACACTGAAAATCATTGGTTATGCGTATATTGTCAGAGGGTTTTCTCCGAATTTGCTGCGTTCAAACGCCACATAGGGACACACTTCATGAATTTTACATGCGATAAATGCGGTACAATGTTTCTTTCCGATCATGCGCTACGAGATCACCATCGCCAAGTCAAATGCTTTAGAGCTTCGTATAACCCGCGAAACGGAAGGGTGACCAAGTACCGAACCAACGCAGAGATTGTCCTCCAATGCTCTACGGCTTGCCCATTTAGGACGTGGCAAAGCAATTTTAGTTGTGTGTTTTGTCGGGTCCAGTCCAGCGATCCGACTGGTCTGCGAGTGCATATGGCGTCTAGACACGCAAACTACGACGTGCAAACAGCTTTTTATAAGAAGCTAGGTAAAAATTTTCTCAGCATCGATATAACTGACTTACAGTGCAAACTCTGCTTCATGCCCATCGATAATTTTGACGCATTAACATATCATTTGAAGAACGATCATCAACAGCCTATTAATACTGACGCGCAATTGGGTGTGCTCCCCTTCAGGTTGAACGACGGATCGGTATGGAAATGCACCATTTGTCCCAACGAGTTTAAGGATTTCATGTCACTAAAGAAGCACACTTCCAACCATTTCCAGAATTTCGTTTGTGATACTTGCGGCGAAGGTTTTATCACGGAATCTGCTATGATTGCTCATTCGAAAATCCCGCACGAAAATAAATACAGTTGCAGCCGTTGTATCGCTACATTTTCAACGTTAGACGAGAGGAATATCCACGTCAAGACTCAACACACTAATACACCGTACATGTGCGTTTATTGTAAAGACAAACCGCGATTTGCTAATTGGGAACTACGTAAAAAGCATCTGATGGAAGTGCATAATTATAAAACTGGCGCTGAAAAATATGAATGCGCGACTTGCCAAAAGTCTTTTAAGACGAGATCAGGGAAGTTCAATCATATGGCGAGAACACATCGGGTCAAAAAGGATTCAGTGCTCAACTTCCCGTGTCCGAGTTGCCCTAAAGCTTTCACGACGAAATTGTTCTTGGATAAGCATATGGCTAAAAAGCATTTCGACGTCTGATGGTTGTACTATGTTAATTTAATTTATGTTTGGAGCCCAAAGATAAAGATAGTAGATGAAAAATAAATCATGTCTTGTTAAAGTTAGACATGAACACTATAAAGCAATATAATAATTAAATATGGACGATGTATTTAGAGAAAAGTGTACTAGAATATAATAATGATGAAGTTCTTTTCTTTTTTTAGGGCCCAGAAAGGAAATTGACGGAATTATTCACAACCAAAGTAAGCCCAAAAAAAGATTATTTGAAAGATCCGTTAACCAGAATCCGCAAAGGCAAAATGCTGTGTTGATATTAAAACACTCGTCCGCAATACCATTTAAGACACGATTTAACAGAATTATGTGCTCGTACTGTTACGATGAATTCGAGCCAATGGCGGCTCTAAGAGAGCACGTCAAGGCAGTCCACTCTAATGCCGATCACAATAGTGCTTTCTATAAAGTTGTAGACGTGCTGAAAATTGATATGACCGAGATGAAATGTAACCTGTGCTCGCAAGATATACTTAATGTGGATACGTTCATGACGCATTTATCTAGAGATCATGGGATATCGGTAAATTTTGATGTATCCTTTGGAGTATTACCGTATCGTCAAGGACCTACAGGTCTGTGGATGTGTCTCGACTGCGATAAGAGCTTTACTGAGTTCTCGCAAATCAACGGACACTTGCGAAGTCACGTTAAGATTTTCACATGCGAAAAATGTGGAGCGACTTTCCTATCTGAGCATGGTTTGCGGCAACATGACCGCAACTTTAAATGTTACAAGGCTACTTACAAACCCCGGTTCGGAAAATCGCTTAAGCATAAGAGCAACACGGAGATCATCCTCCAATGTTCGACGGCTTGTCCGTTTAGAACTTGGGGCCAGAATTTTAATTGTATATTCTGTCGAGTGCAGTCTAACGATCCGAATGGTCTAAGAACTCACATGGCGGCACGTCACGCCAACTTTGATATACAACTTGTGTTTAACAGAAAACTACGTAAGGAGTTCCTGAAAGTCGACATTACAGACTTACAATGCAAGCTCTGTTTCATGCAAATCGATACTCTAGATGACCTGATAACGCATTTAAAGAATGACCACAAGCAGCCTATAAACGCTGATGTCCAACCAGGTGTGATACCATTTAAACTGAACGATGGATCCAATTGGAAATGCGCCATCTGTAAAATTCAATTCGCTGACTTCCTCTCATTAAAAAAGCACACAGTTGAACATTTCCAGAACTATGTTTGCGATACTTGTGGTGAAGGTTTCATCACAGATACTGCGCTAATTGCTCACACTAAAATACCGCACGATAATAAATACACATGTAGCAGATGCGTCGCTACATTCTCAACTTTGGAAGAGCGGAATATTCACATCAAAACCCAACATACGACACTGCCGTATATGTGCGTGTACTGCAAGGAGAAACCTCGTTTTGCGACATGGGAGTTACGCAAACGGCATCTCATGGAATTCCATAATTACAGGCCTGGCGCGGAAATGTATGAGTGCACGACATGTCATATGACATTTAAGAGCAGATCTCAGAAGTATCACCATAATGTAAAGGCGCATCGCACGAAGAAAGAGACAGAGTATAGCTATCCATGCGGCAGTTGCTCCAGAGCATTTGCTACAAAGTTGTCACTCGATAAGCATATTGCTAAGAAGCATTTTCATGTTTGATTTTGGGCGTGAAGTTCCTAATATAAACCTATTAGGTCCAGTAATCAATCTGTAGTCTTTTTAGAGGAATTTTTAATTAGAGGATTTGTGCTGGTCACCCAATTTTATAATGGAAGATTTCGACCATGTTTTATAAATTACCAGCTTGCGTACTTTCGTAAATCGTTGTATCTTTAAATTGTGACGATGCGTATTATATTTATACATTTCTAAAGATCTTCCATAATTATACATAGTCTGATTTTACAAGTGTAAGGATGCTTTTCAAAGTGATTTCCAATGTTGCTATTGCTAGATTCAGGCGGTTAATTTGGCAGACCCCTGCGCTGATTAGATGAAATATAGCATTTATTTTAAGATAGATGGCATTTTTTTATCTGTATAAAGTCAATGTGCGTTTAATGTTTGTGTATGTATAAATTATGCTCTGTTATTAATTAAGGTCAACTTTTACGTGTACAAATAGTGTAATTTCGTGAAGAGTTACAAATAAGTTTTCTTGACGTACTTTTCACACACGTACATAGGCATGTTAAGCCTGATCTCAGACTATTCATGGCAGCTTTAGAGAAAAAGCCTACATCCGTGTAAGAGGCGCATATTTGTGCGTAGACTGTGTTTAGGTCTTATGGAGTAAAACATAAGTATATATTTTTTAAGTCAGTCTCTCAAACTTTTTTGAAGTGAAACTTATTTCACAACTCTACAAAAAAAAACATTTTTTTGTTGCCCTGGATATCATCGCATTTTTTGCGTTTTCAAGTGCCCAGATTACGAATATATTCATGAAAGTTCTGTATTTTGCAATGTTTTGGAATGTGCTCGTATTTTCATGATTTTTGGATATCTTATATTATGAAAATGTTAAATGAAAATAAAGGGAAAAAAAACAAAAATCTTACAAAATCATTGATAGCTTCATGAATGTGCGTAAATAGAACCAAAATAATTTCATATCTAGAGCAACAAAACCACTGTAAACCAGTGTTATTAAGGGAGGGCTTCGGAAATTCTGATCTTAGCCTCTTTGTGTCACGTAAAATAAATGAATGATAAACACAATCTATGCTATTCAAAAGTGATTGAAATGTTTCCCTGAGGCCGTAACTTCATCGTATCGAGTGCACCGAAAAGCTGGCTTGTATTGGAAATTGAACACCGCGCATACCGTGAGGTTGCGCGATGTTCAATTTCCCATTGCATTGGTTTTTGGCTGCTGTATTATCTAAAGAATACTTGCCCACATCGTGCCATCGTGCAAGGGGGAGTGTTGCTACTGGCTGTAATCTATATACCTCTATTTTCATATTTTTATGTATTGACACTTTACTTCAATTATATTATCTTCAAGCTCAACACGTATTTTTTCTTTAACTACTGAAAGACCTAAATTACAACATTGGCGCACTCGATACGATGACGATAAGCTTACAATAGATGTTCGGGCTTAGAACACTGTATCTATCACGGTATCTTAATGAGCCAGTTTTATTTATTTTATTTTAGTATTAAATTTTAAGACGGAAACTGTAACTTATTATTTTACTGCGTAAGAACGAGGTCAATCATGTTAGGAAACGTGGTAAAATCCGTCACATTGTGTATTCCTTTAAACAAAATACTGGCATTCAGTGCCAGATTAACCACGAAGCATGAGTAGCAATTGCTACGGGCCCCGCCCCAAAGGGGGCCCCGCGTGTCTAAGGCCGTCCGCCCCCGCTTGAGCGTAATTTTTTGAGTGAAAATTATTAAGATGTTATATTGAATTTTACTTTGCACAAGTTCTACATAAACTCATAATTAGGAGCGATTAGGGCCCTCGTTAGAGTTTGCTACAGGACCCATGGTTGCTTAATCCGGCACTGCTGGCATTGCATTATGTTCTTGTGTTGAGAATACAATAAATGTTATTTTCTTAAACAAATTGACGAAAATAATCGGATATGTTCATATTTCTTTTGAAATCTTCGCATGTTATTTATAAATATGACTTTCTTAATATGAATAATCTTTTTAGACGAAATCGATTAATACTTTCTAACTGAGCTAAGTTAGTAGTAAGTTAATATGACAGTACTATATTATTCGCCAATTATTTAAGCAATTTATTTATTAATTAAAATATAATAAAGCCAATTCATTATAGATATGAATTAAAGTGTTATGTATGAAATTAACTTATTGTATTATAGAATTAAAAATATAAAAGCTGAAGTGATATTTTGCATTTTATTATTCAGTTTCCTATTTCTTAGTATTTTCCTCGATAAGCCAAACCTCGTCGAATAAACGGCTGAAAGATTTGATTTCAGTTTTGACTCAGTTATTCTGGACTATCAGGGTCAATAGAGATGTCAAACAAAATCGTTTGTCATCTACAGACTCTATCATTTCTAACTTACATTTGGAGTGAAGCAGTCGCCTCGTCTGCGAGACGGCTGTTCACACTTTCGTTTTGCTCCTCTACAAATGTTGGATTGTGTTTACTATGCTGTCTGCTAGAGATTCTTTTAATTCTATCCTACGGGGCAAAGGTTCTCGTTATGAGTGTCAGCATGTGGCGTGCGGTTTGAAGGATATTAAGGCCGATATGAATGACTTTGAAGGAGGTTTATTGAGTTACGGAGGTCACATATAGGCAGTACAAACAATTACACAAGCTAATTACTTTTTAAGTCTTATATCTAAATACAATATAGGTACATGTGCAACTCACGACGTTATCCACATGTTTAATGATGAAATCTTTGTTTTATTCTATAGAAAATAGAGTGAAACTGTTATCATGCCAAATAATCTCCTCCTTTTTTGAAGTCGGTTAAAAAGAGATATATAAAATACTAACTGTCCGAAAAGACGTTGTCCTGTCAAAATAAGTACAAACAATAATTCTGAGGTTCGATCGCAGCGCCACCTACCGGGTCCAATTGTGAATCTAAACCATCCTCGAATACACTCGGACACACAAAAAAAAAAAACATTTAAATCGGTCCAGCCGTTTAGGAGGAGTTCACTATCAACACACGTACAGAAGAATTATATGTCCCTATATCCCTATGTATGGCATAGGGATATAGGGACATATAATTCTTAATCTTTAAAACTACGCAATGGATTTTGATGCGGTTTTTTTTATAGATAGAGAGAAAAGGAAGGTTTATATGTATTAGTAGCTACATTGCACCTGAGCGAAGCCGGGACGGGTCGCTAGGTATATATAAAGATAATTAAAAAACAAGAATACGTTATATAAAGTAGTACACGTTGCATAATAGTGTTGCCCAGGACATAATTTAATAAAGATAAAAAAAAAACTAAAAGTATAGACATTTCTACTAAAATATCAAATAAAAATCCTGGGACATTCTTTACACGGGGTCATTTGATCCCAAACTAAAGAGGGCTTGTGCTATGGAACCAGATAACTGATATTCATAAATATAATATTAAATAGTAGTTCAGTAATTAGCACTTTCTTATAGGGGCATGTTATTATAATGCAATTATTGCAATAACATGCTCTTGGTATAGTTTTAATTATAAAAAAAAAGTTCATTCATAATTTAATTATTTATGTACAGTAGACCCCCGCTAATACGGCCCCTGTCTAATCCGGCACCCCCTGTAATCCGACATGCCTATCACTGTTGAATTTGTTGGAGGCCATATGCATTTGGGTATATACTGGCACAGTATAAATGCAAAGTGTTTGTAATCTATTCGATATCTGAGTGTTGTTCTTTGAGTGTTCAAGTGTCTTTGACACAAGCAATAAATGTTCCTGGTAAATAACCACTGTTTAATTCAATATTTCCATTTGAATTTAGGTACACAAATATTATTTAGGCAAATCTTTAGATAGTATCTAATCATTTTTATCTGTAATTTTAAATAAATAAATTTCGGGACTCTTAAGCAGTACTCTATAGTCCGACAAATTCGATAGTCCGACACTGCCCTGCAAAATGTTTGTCGGATTACCGCGGGTTCACTGTATTGTAATGTATGTCTAAGAGTTCCCTCTTTTATGTTATGAGCCAGTACCACAGATTACTTAATAGTTATTAGTGAGGCAACACATTTGAAGCCACGAGTATTAGAGCGTTATTTGTTTTGATATTTATTCTTTTTTTTTACATGTTGAAATTCATTTTTCAAATGTAAGGGATTGAGAAATTATGTGTAAACGTTTATCTACATGTAAATGGTGCTTTCCCATGTACAGGTAAAAGGCTCAACTGATTTTGATGAATTTAGCTGCTTCATCGTTCAGACATTTTGAATAAGACTAGGTTACCTATAATTGATTATATGTTTTTACCACTGTTCGCATATATGGTCTTGATTTTGATTTACATTAACTAAAACTTACACTACGTCCCATAAGTACAAACCTTTAGGAACGTACGTTATGTCTTGGTCTAGGCAAAAGTGTAGGTATTTTCACAAGAGAAGTAAATATGATGAGAAGTTAACCAGGCTGATTGGTCAAAAATATGGCAGACAAACCTGTGATCCATAATCATAAGATACAAGAAACGCTTCAAGAAATCTTATGAGAAAATTTTCTATTTTTAGGAAGAAGCCGCAAACCGAGGGAATCGTCTGTTGTTAAAAAACAGGGCTCTGATAACAAAGGGTCGGTACAGTTACATGGAAATGATAAATCAAACAATCAGAAGAATGTTATAGCACGAAATATGATGAAAAAGAACGCAGTTGCCATATTGGACTGTTGGTCAGTTTGTCCATTCAGATGGACAAAGAATCGATTTAAATGCGCGTACTGCGAAGAAGATTTCACTGAATGCAATGTTCTACGGAAACACGTCAGTATGTGTTCAAAACAACATACCGTTAAAGACATTTACAGTAAATTCAAGGAAATGCCTGTTATTAACCTCGATGTGACAGATGCTTCGTGTTCTGCCTGTGCAGAACCTTATGCGAACGTCGCACAAATGCGCGCACATGTTATCCAACACGGCTTTGAATTCGACAAGAACCACCCCGATGGAGTTGTTCCCTTCTCGCTCAATAAAGACTCTTGGAAATGCGTTATATGCGAAGATAAATTCAATAACTTCCTAAAACTCTACGAGCATATGAATGTACACTACCAACACTATATTTGCGCGTCTTGCGGCAAAGGATATATGACTGCACCTCGTTTGAGAAAACACACGGACATGCATATATCCGGTTCGTTCCCGTGCAATAAATGTGGAAGAGTATTCACGTTGCGTTCGGCTAGAGATTCTCATAAGGCAGTCGCACACGCTAAAGGTCCTCGTTACGAGTGTCCGCAGTGCGACATGCGGTTCGAAGGGTATTACGATCGGATGGCTCATTTAAAAGATGCTCATAGAGTGAAGGAGGTCACATACCGATGTGCGCATTGCGAATTGTCCTTTACTACAAGCGCCAAGCGTTCTATTCACGTCCGAACTGTTCATTTTCCACCTCAACACGAGTTCAGCTGCACTCAATGCGAGTGGAAGTTCAAAAGTAACTGTGAGTTGAAGAGGCATATGGTAAAGCATACAGGGGAGAGGAATTTCCATTGTTCCGTTTGTGGGAAGTCATTTCTCAGGAGCTATGCTTTGAGAATTCATTTGAAAACCCATCAGGAAGTTAACTGTAAATGGTGCGGGGCCTTGTTCAAACAGAAGACTCAATTGATTTCGCATCTGAGTACGATTCATCCGGATTTGGCTGATTCAGCGTCCAGTGATTCTGTTAAAGTCTAGGTTGAAAATTTGATTATTACACGTATTAAATGAAATGTTCACAAATGTTTGATTAGTTCATTATTTGTTTCCTTTTTATATTTTAAAGAAATCATTGGATCTTAAATATACAGTATTGCACGGAAATGTTTTGGGGGTTAAATCAGATAATTTGTGTTATAAACTACAAAAAAACAATAGATTTAGGAGATATTTATAACAACTCCTCGTTCCTCTCGTACATACCATTTACAATACCTTTATGATCTTATATTCTCTTAGTAGGTGGAATATGGCTTAAAAACTGAGAAAATGATGATTAAAAAGTTTATGGACAATATGTCGGTGACGGCCAATTAAGCGGACGAATCGATGGACCGTTATTTTGCATGACGTGCAAAGAGACATGAAGAAATCTGACGATAAAATTTTCTATTTTTAGGACTAAGCGGCAAATCGAGCTGTGAAACTGTGATAAAAAATGAGGAAACAGAAAACAATAGCGTAACGCAGTCAGATAAAAAGCCGAAAACCAAATACCAAAGGAGCGCTAGAGCTGAAGAACGCTTCTTAATCAAAAAAAACGCAGCTGCCATATTAGAATGCTGGACAGTTTGTCCATTTAGATGGAAAAAGAATAGATTCAAATGCGCATATTGCGAAGCTGACTTCACCGAATGCAATATACTACGAAACCATGTTGAACTGTGCTCAAAACAACACACTGTCAGAGATATCTATAGCAAATTCAAGGAAATGCCCATGATTAACGTTGATATAACAGACGCTGTGTGCTCCTTCTGTACCGCACCTTTCACAGATATCACTCGAATGCGAGAACACGTCATCCAACACGGCCTTGAATTTGATACGAAACATTCCGAAGGTATCCTTCCATTCTCTCTAGACAAAGAGTTTTGGATGTGCGTTATTTGTGGAGAATCTTTCAATAACTTTCTTAAACTATACGAGCACATGAATGTCCATTATCAACATTATATTTGCGTTACTTGTGGCAAGGGATATATGACTGCCCCTCGTCTGAGAAAACACTCTGAAGTCCATATATCAGGAACATTTCCTTGTGACAAATGTGGTAAAGTATTCACTCTCCGTTCAGCCAGAGATTCCCATAAAGCTGTGGTGCACGCCAAAGGTCCACGTTACGAGTGTCCACAATGCGACATGCGGTTCGAAGGTTATTACGACCGTATGAATCATCTGAAGGAGATCCATAAAGTCAAGGAGGTTTCATACCGATGTGCACATTGCGAGTTGACGTTTAAGACGAGCGGGAAACGAGCTATTCACGTCAGGACGATACATTTTCCTCGCCAACGTGAGTTTGGTTGCACACAATGCGAATGGCAATTTAAAACTAACTATGAGCTGAAGAGGCACATGGTCAGACATACTGGAGAAAGGAGTTTTCATTGTTCTTTGTGTGGGAAATCGTTTCCCAGAAATTTCGCTTTGAGGACACATCTGAAAACTCATCAAGAGCTCAACTGCAAGTGGTGCGGGTACATGTTTAAACAGAAGACTCAGATGGTTTTACATATGAACACGAGTCATCCTGAAATGAATAGTTCACTGCCTACAGATTCGTAAAAACATTAGCATCCACAAGTACTTTGTTTTGTTTTGATGGATGTCTAGTATTAATTAGGTAATAAATCTTTTTAAATTAATCTGAAGGTTTTAATAAATTTTTTATTTTTATTTTGTTGGTATTAGCATCGTTTGAGAACGGCCGAAACTTTTCAATTGTTTTTGGATAATAGATAAGATTTTTAGGGACAGAAATCGATTTCGATACTGATACTGATACAATTGCCAAACTTTCGAAAACTTCAGTGCGTGTTAATTACAAATTTATGGCAAGCACTATATATCTAAAAGTGCCATCTGTCTGTAACCACTCATGAAGCATTTAAAAACGTTTAGAATTAAGTTTGATTTACTTCGGTTGCTTATTTTGATTATCAGTAAGGAAAATGACACTAACTCGAGGATGTTTCGTCGCGGCCTCCGTGCTCTGTATCTTTCTAACTACCTAATACTACTAATCACGTGAGTGATAAGCTCTCCGAGGCCTCCGTGAATTAATTTACACGACACGGAACAAACCTACATACTCATGCTGACAATATTTTATCCTAGGTGGGAATCGAACTTACAAATCTAGTAGTTAGGGTTTAACCTAACCTTGCTCTAACCACAAAGCCAACTGCCCACATCATTTCAGCTTTATTATTTAGGCATAAGTAATCCCTAAACCTACGAATATTATGAATGTATGTTTGTTTGTTATGCCTTCACGCGAAAACTACTTAACCGATCGTCATGAAACTTTGTCCACATATTCTTGGAGGTATTAGAAGTAACATAGGATACTTTTTGTGCCGGGAAAAAAGTAACATCCCTCGGTAACGCGGGTGAAACCGCGGGGGACAGCTAGTATAATATAATAGAAGGAGACCACTATCTCGCGCAATATCATCTTTATTACAAAACTGTACAAGATGCATGAAATTACTCTGGCGTTGGTATTCTACATATGTTCGTTTGAGTTAGTAATTAAGTATTGTTTTTTTTAGGTACCGCTCATGATGCGGAAGGAAATGTAGGTGCGATTAAACCAGTTAGGAAGTTAAAGGAGGTCGTAAGCGAGCGACAGATGCGAAGGCGTCGACGCGCAAATAATGAGCTGGCTGAAGAGTCCGAAAAACGCATTTCAAAAACAATGATGCGACGGAACGCTTTGATCCTTCTTGAAAATTCAACCGCCTGGGCTTTCAGATGGTTCCAATGCTCCTTCTACTGTTCCTATTGCGACGCAAAGTTTGTTGATGTTGACCCTTTCCGCAATCACGTAAAAGATAATCATTTAAACGCAATGCCGACTAAAAAAGTATTCGCGAAGCTAACCGAAAATAACATGGTCAAAATCGATATAGCAGATCTTAGATGTAGATTATGTAATAGTAATTTTAATAGCTTAGACCTTTTGAAAGATCATTTATCGTTTCACGGACAAAAGTTGAATAAGGATTTTAGCGACGGTGTACTACCTTTCAGGCTCGATGACAACGGATTTTATTGCCAAATGTGCTCTACACACTGTTTAACCTTCTCGAAAATGAACGAACACATGAATACGCACTATCAAAACTATGTTTGTGATCAATGTGGAAAGACATTTGTTTCTAAATCTCGTTTTAGGAAGCATGTGCAGTCGCATCAGAAAGGTTGCTTTCTATGTGGCGAATGTGATGAAGTTCTAGACTCAAGAAAAGCGAGAATGTGCCATAGGATGAAAGTACATAAGAATGGGGTGCGATACTCATGTCCTAGATGTCCAGAAACTTTTACGGCTTACCATACAAGAGCGAAGCATCTGGTGGATGTTCACGCCCAGCGAAAGAAAGAGTATGACTGCAACGCATGCGATAAAACTTTTGATGCTAGTTCAAAGCGCGCGAGTCATTTTCGTGCTAAACATGCAATTGTGACAAAACGCCACGAATGTTCTCTCTGCCAATCATTATACAACACAAAATCAAAACTTATGAGACACATAAAAACACACAAAGAGAAGTTTGAGTAACCAATGGCGGTTGTTAAATTCAAACAAGATGTTTTCTCGTTTTAGGAACAGACGTCGGAAAGCAGGGAACTTCCACTGATGCAGTAACTGTAGTATGGAAGCGGAAACCGAAGTTATATGAGGATAAAGCCAATGCTGCTTTCTTACTTGAGAATTCCAATGCGGTTGTATTTAGATGGAATCGAGGAAAGTTTATGTGTGCGTATTGTCCTTTAATATGTGCTAACGTTGCCGAATTACGAGTGCATTCAGAAATTCACGAGAAATTAGACGTCCTTGAGAAACCAGGTGTTAGTAACTCATTCCCTCTAAGGATAGACATTACTGACCTATCTTGCAATATATGCTGCGATCCAATGGATAACCTGACTGATTTAAAAAAACACTTAATGGAGGTGCATTCGAAGAAAACAGATTCAAATTTCACAGACGGTGTTATACCATATGTCTTGACAGGAAAGGAGTTTACATGTGTTCACTGTGGAAAACTTTTTGTTGGTATCATGACGTTATTCGTACATATGAACACGCATTATCAGAGTTACGTATGCCACACTTGTGGTAAAGGATATTCGGGGCAACACAAATTGCGAGCTCACCAATTAAGCCACGGAATCGGTAAATTTAAGTGTTCGAAATGTGATTTAATCTTTCCTAGTTATGTTGAACGAAAGAAGCATGCCGATGGAGCTCATGGTACGAAAGAGAGACACCGATGTCCAATCTGTAATGTTCATTTCGATTCGTACCACCAACGTCTACGTCATCTAGATAGAACACATGGTCAGAAAGCTGAATATCGTTGTGGGTTATGTCCTTCTGTATTTGGTAGTGGTGCCACTCGTAATTCTCATATGAGGAAAGTTCACAAGAATGCTAGGATAACTAAGACTGTAAATTGAATACGGCATTAAATTGATGTGAAAATCACTTCGTTTTTATCTGATGAAAACCTTAACCTTATTAATATATTTTAAATAAATCCAAAAACCCTCTATGCTCACCTTATCTTCGGTTTAAAAATATAGAATTCTCATTTTTTTTTACAGTTGTAACAAACAATTTCTGTTGCAAAAGTGATTTTACTTCAGATACCTTGGCTAGTATTCATATTCATTCATTAATAAACCCTTAAAATTTGCTGCGTTATACCTGCGTTTCATCTTACGTTTTCTTTTGTTTTTAGGATCCGTCGAAATCAAAATAAAATGGAGACCGAAGTGCAAGTATAACGATCACAGAGATAATGCCGCTATAATTTTTGAATGCTCAAACGTCTGTCCGTTTAGATGGAAGCGTGGTGCTTTCACTTGCGCCTTCTGCCCTATTACCTTTGGTGATTTTAGTGGAGTAAGGGAGCACGTGTTAGACCATCCAAATAGAGTAGAGGCTTTGCGTATCTCTCGTCCTATCTCTAATATCAAAGTTGATGTCACAGATCTCAGATGTGAGATCTGTCTCGAAACAATGAAGGACATCGAGACGTTAGCTGATCATCTTATTATAACTCACAATAAACGTATTAATAAAAAATATGATTTAGGAGTAATGCCATTTTTAGTAGCTGGAAAACAGTTTCATTGCACAAAGTGCGACGAAACATTCGAGCTGTTTTCGAAATTGAACGCACATTTGAACCAACATTATCCAAATCACATTTGCTTCCTATGCGGTAAAGCATTTTCTCTAGTTGGTAGACTCAAGGCCCATCTACTTATACATGAACGAGGAGATCACCAGTATAAATGCACGAGATGCAGTGAGGTTTTCGCGACGAAAGTTATGAGAAACAATCACATCAGAGCCTCTCACAAACCGGCATCTCGGTACAGGTGTCCATATTGCCAAGATTCATTTAAAAGTTACGCCGATAGAGGCAAGCATTTGAAGCAATATCACGGCAAGAAAGTAGAGTATCCATGTCATTTATGTCCGGCTGTTTTCGCCATGTATAACCAGAGAACAAAGCATATAAAACAGGTCCACATTAAGCAGAAAACATTTTCGTGCGCTATTTGTTGTTTTATGTTCGTCACTGCCGCTCAGTTGAGGAGTCATATGATCAAACATGGCGGCGAAAGAAAGTACCAATGTCAGGTGTGTAAGAAAGCGTACGCTCGACCCAAGACGTTGAGAGAGCATATGAGAATACATAATAACGACAAGAGGTTCGTCTGTGAGTACTGCAATAATGCCTATGTGCAGAAATGCAGTCTGAAAAGTCATATGCGTACGCATCATCCTAATGCTGAACCTGTAAAGAAGATCGATTTGTCAAATACTTACTGATCAAGTAATTATTTTAAGAAGCAACGGATGGTAAAATTGACTATTCAGTATTATGAACTGTGTCGCGGGATATTTGTATAAATTGTAGATAGTTTGTTAACAACACAGAAGTTTTAATAAAACATTAACCATGGTGTTTCGTTTTAATCATACAATACTTCAAAACTTATCATGAAAATCTTTAATGACAGAATATTTAATCAAAAAGGTGATTCAGGTTAATTAATTAGGCAATAGATGACACACTATTGTCATTGCTTTAGAGCAGCCCCTGCTGCATTTAAAGACCCACGAATCTTAATTAAACTTCTCAAAAGACCGACTACGCCTTCATAAAAAAAAGCTAGAAAAGATCGTGTTTTATATTGTGACACTACAGTGTAGAAGTTTTTCTTTTGTTTATAGACGTCTTTAATGTGTGAATTCTGTTGCTACTCATTCAGCTAATAAACTTTTTCAATGAGCCGGTAGAAGGGAGAGCGGACCTTTCGTGTGGTAGCGTTGTTAGCGAAAGAGAAAGGCATAGAGGCCGCAACGTAACATCGTTGAGCTAGTAGTGTCATTTACGTTACAGAATCAAACCCAGGTCAATCGGCATGTCGTCAATCTTGTCGGTAACTGCCTACGACCAAATGACGTACCCCAGTTTGAGTTTGGATAAGTATGGAGCATTATTGAGTTTAATAATAACGATATCTAGGATTGTAATAATTTTGATTAAAGATTCATAAAAATTTGTAATGTACTCTCTGCAGATACATATTTTTAAATGAAAATAACATAGGTTGAAATGCTCAATGATTATAAGACGTAAAAAGGCATTTATCTTCGTAATTTTTGTTTGGAATTGCAAGGCACCATATACATTTAGTAGCTAAAATGTAATTATTGTTTATCCACTTTGTTAAGGCTTGTGTTTGACCACAAACTCACCACGATAAGAGATGGTAAGTAGTGATCGTATGCAAGCTAGCAATATTAAAATTTAGCTTCTAGTTCACTTGAACAGAAAATGCAAATGGATCATGAAGACCCTATATCGGATATTTTTCTATTTTTAGGAAGAAAATCGAGAGAATTAAAGATAAATCCCGATGTGGTAACAGAAATAGACAATAATGCAACGGCGCTTACAGCAGCGCGAGATGCGGGGAACGAGAGGCGGGCTATCTACAGAAATAATATTGCAATTATCATGGAATCTTGCACAGCCTATCCTTTTAAATACAGGAAAGGCACATATCTATGCTTCTTCTGTAAAAGCACTTTTCTTGAACCGGAGAAGCTGAGAGAGCACAATCAGCTTCACCACTCTGTCCAACATCTACTGAAACCGAGAAAATACGAGCCTTTGAAAATGGACTTTGCGACGACCACTTGCAAACTTTGCGGTATTAGCATAACAGATTACGCAACGCTGAAGGTACATCTAATGATGACACATGAGAAAATTATCGATGTCTCACACGGAGAATGCGTTCTGCCGTACAAGCTATGCAAAGACGACCACAGCTGTCAGGTCTGTGGTAAACGGTACGAGATGTTTTTGAGTCTTCACAAGCACATGAACGATCATTACGAGTATTTCATCTGCGAAACGTGCGGGAAGAAGTTCGCTACGTCACAGAGAATGGTGAACCATGTTCGGACACATAAGAGAGGCGATTTTCCTTGTAAATGGTGTGCGGATACTTTTCCATCTTATGCTTCGTTGTACGCTCATATAGCCAAAATTCACAGGTTAAACAAGAGGTACAAATGTCCAATATGCGACGAGAAGTTCGTTTCGTACAAAAACAGGTTGAAGCATTTAAACACGGTGCATGGTGAGAAATCTGCTGAGTTCCCTTGCCCATCTTGTCCTAGAGTCTTCGACTTGTGCAGTCGACGCACGGCTCACATAAAATTCCAGCATTTGCAAGAGAGGAACCACGTCTGCTCCATCTGCGGCATGAAGTTCTTCACGAACTATGAGCTTCAAGAGCATTCAATCAAACATGGGGGCGAGAGAATCTATCAATGCGATGTTTGTAAAAAATCTTACGCCCGATTAAAGACTTTAAGAGAACATATGAGGATTCATAATAATGATAGGAGATTTATCTGTCCTGTGTGTGGCCAGTCCTTCATTCAGAATTGCAGTTTGAAGCAGCATATGCGAGTACATCATCCGACGCATTTGAAAGATGTGTTTTAAACTGAGTGTTGCACATCAAACACTTGTCAGATCTGTTTGTTATCTATTTCGCTATCGTACCTTCCTATCTAGATAATTATTTCCAAGTAACTGGTTTGTCTGGCTGTCGATTTAGCGGTAGGTTGGCACTTTATTTATAATTAATTTCGACGTCTTCATCTCATCGTCTCGGTATGATTGGGTGCTATATGCTCTCTCGGATTAAGTGTTAAAGCGCCTTACTTCTCTTGAGGATAGACGTCACTTTCTAAGTAACAGTGTGGTCTTGAATTGGAATCGACTACCGCACGAAGTAGTATCCTTCAATAAACTTCTTTAAAAACAAATTAGACTGTTGGACAAGGACTATAAATCTTCAAAAGTGAACTATAAAGTGCGATGTGAGTTCAACACTGTGTGATATAGACACATCAGCTACTAAGCTGCTCGTCCATAAATAAATAAAGGCGAAGACATAATAGATTGGTGGTTCTGTGTGCGAGCAGTGTGGGACCACACCGCCCGCGCTATCAATGTAACACATAATTGACTACGACGGCAATTCCAAACGCATTACACAATCGCCCTGCTGGAACCGGGATAGTACTAGTGTTTCTTTGTATATAAATTATTGTAGTCTATGGTAGGGTCAAGTGCGGGTAAGATGGCAATGCCCACCACATGTCACGTTAGGACGTAAAAATGTCTTCAGTGGAATGGTGGATCTCATTACTGATATCTTTGTGGGGCGTGATTAGCATTGCCAGGCTTCCGGTTAAAGCCGGATATAGTCAGGCTTTTCGATTGCGTGTCCGGCCATAAACGGTGTCCGGCACGTCCGGCTTTTGTTAGGATTTTAACGTTTCGCAAACGAGCTGGTAATTATAAATTATTTTACCCAAATGTCCGGTCAAACTGACCGGTCTGTCCGGCTATTAGGTTTGGCGACCTGGCAATCCTAGAAGGGATGATATGTTATTTTTTAATTAAATTCAAATGATCTCTCTTTTATTATGCTACATTCATAGAAATTCATGGTTGTTATTTAATAAATATTTTAGTAGGACATTTTTTAGCAGCTACATTGTTTTATGTAATTAAAAATTATATAGTACTGAAAATTTTCAATTATAATTCTTTGACTTGTATATCTACTTATTATAATGTTCTGGAGTGTGATTCGGTATGGTTGGTTAGTGACAGTAGTGAGACGATTCTTTGTCTCTGTTGTTTACTTCGCAATCACATGCGAGGTCCGCTCTTCGAGGGTTCGTTACGCTCTGTTCGCCGACAAAGTTTGTTACGTGTTGTTTTAAAAATAAATTTAATGTATGTATGTATATAATCTATGTCTTCGATCGATTACGTGCAATGGCTGATTTTCAGCTTATTTTAATAGTAAATGACGATGTATGTCAAATAAATAATATTATACAGTGTAAACTCTTTATAACGTTATCCTTTATAACGATAAACTCCCTATAACGTTGAAGTGAGCCCAAGTTGGTTGGTTTGTTCACTTTGTTTTGTTTTTTTTTGTTCACTCCATATAACGATAACTCTCTATAACGACAAAAAATGCTCAGTCCCTTGAGTTTCGTTATAAAGAGTTTACACTGTATGTAAATAAATTTACTCCTTAAAATCATCATTCTCTTATTTATTTCCTTCCTTAGGATATGGGAACTTATTGAGTTACTAGCTGTCCCCCGCGGTTTCACCCGCGTTCCCGAGGAATGTAACATTTTTCCGGCACAAAAAGTATCCTATGTTACTTCTAATACCTCCAAGAATATGTGTACAAAGTTTCATGATGATCGGTTAAGTTGTTTTCGCGTGAAAACAGACAAACAGATAAAGTTACTTTCGCATTTATAATATTAGTTAGGATTTTATAATTTCTATAACAATTAGTGATTTATAGGAAATCGCTTAAAAAAGAAAACTATCGATATCTGTCTTCTATATATAAATAAGGAAAATAGATTCCTTTGACGCACCATCACCTCAAAACTACTGAACACATCGGGATGGGACTGCATCATTCGACGCAGAATTTTTCGGATATTGCATATATGCTATAATATGATATTGATAAACGCGGGTAAAACAGCGTGGGACAGCTAGTATAAATATTAAATTAAAAAATAAAATAAATATCTTGGGATATGCTTTTATACACGGCCCAGTTGGCCGTTGGCCTCAATCTAAGCAGAGTTTGTAATATGGAAAGCAGACAACGGATACACTACAAATACAACTTTTTTGAAGTGAAACTTCTACTGCGACTACCAATAAGGTTGCGTTAAACGTTTAACGCTACCATGGAGGGAGGATTGGTGGGAGGGGGAATAGAAAGAGACAGAGCAAGAGTGAAGGCGTGGCACTCTAACGCATGCGCGAAGTATAGCTGTTACAGGCCAGCGCGAGCGTTAGCAACGTGTTGCGTCCAATATTCCAACGCAAGAGGGAGAGACAAAGAAAGATACACAAAGGTAGAAAGTAGGAGAGAGAAAGAGAGTGAGTCGTTAGATCCCGTCGTTGTTGCGCGAAGTAAACAGTGTGAGCGTGAAATTAGCTGAAGTACGTACTTGTTGTTCTATTTTAATATTTTATTATAATATTCATTATTTCATTTACTTGTTTTTTTAGTTTGATTTGATACACATACAATTGAATAGGGTAGTATTTAATTTTCAAATTTAGTGGATAAGAATTGTAAAAAATGAGTGAAAAGAATCCCACGGACAAAGCGACGGACTTGAGGTTATGTCAAGGTACGTCTCTTATGAATATCAATTGATTGTTAGGTTTTCTCTTTTGAAATTACATTATGACGCATTCACAAGATTATTAATACAAATACATATTCCAGGGCGAGACGATCAGGCAACCACAAGCACTTCCACTGGTTCAAGAGGTCCACGAGGCAAAAATGCACAATATTACCGCGATTACAGAGCACGGAAGCGAGCGGAGCTGGAAAAAGAGTTGTTGAATAGAACTAGTGATCCTTCTACGACTGCTGATTCTTCTACAATTAACGTTGCAGGATCAGTAACATCGAATATAAGGAAATCAGCCGCGGAATACCAGAGAGAGTGTCGAGCACGTAAAAAAGCCAAACATAACAATATACTCATTGATTCGCTAGCTGTAATTCCATCGACTTCGGCGGGGGGATTTACTACCACTCATCAATCGACTATAGTAGACCAATTAACAACTGCTGGGCCTTCTATTAATCCAAAAACGACTGCTGAGCCTTCCGTTAATCCACAAACGACTGCTGAGCCTTATATTAACCCACCAAAGACTGCTGGGCCTTCGACGAGTACTGATATTGGTTTTCCAAAGCCAACAAGGAGGAAAACACACGCAGAATTTCAGCGAGAATATAGAGCAAGGAAAAAAGCTCAACGGGAATCTATAAGGGCTGCGAAAACCAACGACGGTTCAATGGTGATTGCTGATGAAAATACCACCAATATTGGTGGGAGGGGGAATTGAAAGAGACAGAGCGAGAGTGAAGGCGTGGCACTCGAACGTATGCGCGTAGTATAGCTGTTACAGGCCAGCGCGAGCGTTAGCACCGAGTTGCGTCCAAGATACACAAAGGTAGAAAGTAGGAGAGAGAAAGAGAGTGAGTCGGTAGATCCCAAGCACATGCGCGTGGTATTCTTGCTATGCAGCGAAGTAAACAGTGTGAGCGTCGTGAAGTTAGCTAAAATACGTACTTGTTGTTTGTTAATTAACCTTCCGTGAAGACAAATTTGGATTGGAACTGATAAATTGTAGGAATGATCCAACAACCAAAGGGGGAACTACCATTGATGCAGTTTTTGCAAGAAATATTGAAAAAATAGAACTATAAAATTGTAAATGTTATAGTTTTGGATATTTCTCCACTCGAAAATGATAATAAAAAATGCGATCAACTGTGAATTGTAAGCAATGTTAATAAAGTTCGTGTTAAAGAAACAATATGAGTTCACTAAAAATCAATTTCTACCACTTCCTATTTTCATTTCCACATTATGAAGTTTTACTTCATCCGCGCGGAAGGACTCCACGCACTATTTTTATATACCTACTTATATAGATATTTACATCCAGGCACAGGACAAACATGTTTATGCTCACAAATGTTTGTCCTGTATCGAGCCCACGGCGTGGCAGTCAGGGTCGCTGACCTCCAACCCAACTGGCCTGCCAATTAATACAATATACTTAGAGTATGTTAAAATTGATATTATAATTATGTACAGTAGACTCTTAGAATCGCGAATATATACGAGTATATGCTACAACTATTTATACTCATAACAAAACCAATAACTGAATTAGACAGATAAATTAAACAAATACAGAAACTGCATGTTTGGATAATAGATTCAAATTATTTAGGAACGTTTATACCACATTTGTTTTTCATTTTTAGGTCCCGAAACATCATCAGTTGATGATAAAGACAACGAAGTAGAACAGCCTAAAAGTAAGGAACCTGAGAACAAGCCCACAATGAACTTCCTAGATAACATAAAGGCTAGGAAACGAAACGTTGCTCTACTACTAGAATTTACTAAAATATGTCCATTTAGATGGATGAAGAACTTATACTTGTGCTTTTATTGTGAAAAACAATTCACCGATCCCGCCAAACTTCGAAATCATAACAACACGATTCATCACTCTTTGACGACTTACGACATCAAATATGTCTTGTCGAAAGTAAAGAAATATGAGCTAATTAAAGTGGATATAACGAAGACTGCCTGCAAGCTTTGCAATGAAGATCAACACGATTTAACCGCATTGAAGATGCATATTATAAACACACACGACAAATATATAGATTTAAGGTCGAGCGATGGCGTACTACCATTTAGAGTATCACGATTCGAATTCCAATGCGCGTTATGCGATGAGAAATATGAAGATTTCAAATCATTGAACCACCACATGAATATACACTTCCAGAATTTTATCTGCGAGCAATGTGGAGCAGGATTTATTACGCCTGAACGTTTGAGGACACATGGGTTCTCGCATGAGACTGGATCGTTTACTTGTGACGACTGCGGTAAAGTATTTCGATCATCAAATTCACAGAAGGAACATTACGCCACTGTCCATATGATGGTCAAACGTCACCGGTGTCCAGAATGTCCGGAATCTTTTAGGAATTACTTCCAGAGAAATAAACACGTGTCTGCGGTTCATGGAGTCAAATTGAAAGAGTACAAATGCACTTTGTGTCCTAAGGTGTTCACTTTAAGCGGTAAATTAGGAGTGCACGTTAGGACTGTGCATTTGAAAATGAAGCGGTTTTCCTGTGATATTTGCAGTTGGAAGTTTTACTTCAAGACTGAGTTGAAGGACCATATGGTGAAGCACAGTGGCGAGAGAAAGTACCAATGTGGTGTTTGTAAGAAAGCGTACGCCAGGAAGTATACATTGAAAGAGCATATGCGAATTCATGAAAATGATAGGAGGTTTGTTTGTACGATTTGCGGGAGGTCATTTGTTCAGAATTGCAGTTTAAAACATCACACTAAAGTTCATCATCCGGCGAACGTAGTGTCCGGGACGAGAACTAACAGCTTGTATCATGGGACGTAAAGTTTGGCGATGACTTAAAAAATATATTGAATGTACTTTGTCTCTTTATCAGTATTATTATAAATATGATTATGTAACAAATATACCACAACGAAATAAACCATTTTAAGCAAGATTTCATTTATTTTCTTCATAATGACGATATATCGTTAAAACTCCTGTAAGAAATGCATAATTAGGTACGTATTTTTAACTTTCTATGTACAAACAGGGCTATGGACTTAACATGCACTTAAGCACTAAACAACTCACATTAACTTTGCATGACGTCAAATACGAGTACATACATTTTATTTCTTTTCTAGGAACCGACTCGTCATTAAATGAGGACACAAAGAAGCCGCCACAAAGAATAGTGCCGCTTTTCCAAGTTGCCTACGATCGCAGCTTATGTAGACCTCTGGGAACCGTTCTGGACTTCAGTAAATTAAATAAACTCAAAATTAATATGTCAAATACTAGCCTGCTACCTAAAACATCGAGAAACTTTACACCCTCTCGCAGCCCATCACCGCTATCACCTGCCGACTCTCCCATACTTTACATACAAGAAGACACAACCCGGCCCGTAGAGTTCGTCCTTAAACCAAAGAAACAGCAGAAAACCCCAGACGTAAGGCAAAACGCTCTGACAGTATTTGAGTTCTCAACTATCTACCCCTTTGTGTACAGTAATAATAAGTTCAAATGTTTCGTATGCTGCCAACCTTTCTTTGACACGACTCTTCTCAGAGAGCATATGGCGGAGGCACACACGTTCACAGCTCTAAAAAGACTCGTCAATAATAAAAGGGAAAATGTATTGAAAGTTGACATTAGTGATATAATGTGTAAGATCTGCTCTCTGAAGCCAAAAGATTTAGTCGAGATGAAGGAGCATTTACAAAAAATACACGAGAAACCAATCGATCCTGAATTGCACGACAATATAATTCCTTTCAACTTGCAAGCCGTCGATGGTTCGCACAAATGCGTTATATGTAACGAGACCTTTATCAAAGTTAGGGTATTGGTGATACATATGAGCGTACACTTCAACAACTACAGTTGCGAGTTCTGCGGATCGGGATTCATGACTTTACGCCTCCTGAAGAAGCATTTGGAAGTCCACGAGAACGGCAACTTTCCCTGCGACAGGTGCAACAAAGTTTTTAATACACCGTACAAGAGAACACTCCACGTCAGAGGTGTGCACCTGAAGCAGTATCCGCGAAGATGTCCCTTATGTCCCGAAAGATTCAACTCGAACTACAAGCGGACTATCCACCTGCAAGATGTACATAATCAATCGACCAGGGTGCACAAGTGCGAGACTTGTGGACGCGCGTTTAACCTCAAATATCATCTGATTTGTCACACGCGTTCAGTACATTTGCAAGAGCGGAATCAGCAATGCGATGTTTGCTATCAGAGATTCTGTAACAAAGAGTCGTTGAAGCGTCACATGGTCATACACACTGGCGAAAAGAACCATAAGTGCGAAGTGTGTGGTATGGCCTTTTTGCGACGTAAGAACTTGAAGGATCATTTGAGATTGCACGATATGGGTTGAGTATTGTGTGTTATAGATAACACTGGTTAATTCTAGGAGAAGATTTTTAAACCATGCAAGGTGGTGGTTCTTTTAAATAGGCTGTAAATAATGTCAAATAGGAGACAATTATATTGATGCAATTTGAATTGCAGACTACCCAATTAAGTTATTTAGGCAATTAAGAAAATGTAATGTAAATAAATAATCATCGATCCATTTTGTTAGCCTCAGAAGCATATCAATCGTACACGTGTACAATATTGAGAGCTTTTATATGAACAATGATGCATCGATAAATTAATGTTTAATTATTTTTTGTTTAAAAATTATAGTATACTTTTTGTTTATGAAACTTGAATTTGATGCGCTAATTACTCAGGTACATTTTTTAGTCTATAAGTGTTTCGTACATCTGACATTTTATTTAAAATATTATTAATTACTAAATAGTAAAATTCTTAAATAATAAAATATTTATTGATAAAGGTATCTTTGATTTACTCGTCATTTAACAATTTTAATTACTACTTAAATTAACTTGACTTATACAAATATAAAATGAAATAGTAATATATTAATAAAAAACTGATTTTAAATTATTAGAGCTGTCTATGGGTAAAGTGTCAAGAAGGCTGGCCACATTTTAAATGTTATTTTCAAATTGTGAACATAAAATTGATAGTATCTTTTAGGATGAAAAAAATATTTTTATGAATATTCAATTCTTAATTCTGCAGTTATTTTATGTGATTCTAACCATCAATTTCACACGTAGGTGAGTATTAGCATCATCACTATAAAATAATACAAGTATCAAAACAAGGAATTATACAATCAACTTATTTTTTCTAGGAATCATCGAAGAAACACAGTCATCCATTATACTGAAAGATGAAGACGGATTGGATTTAAAACTAACAGTTCTCAAAACTCCTATATCCCTAGATAACCTTGAATATGAACATGAAGCTGAAACGAAGCGTAAAAAGAAATATAATGCAACAAGAAAACTGAAAAAAGTTGCAAACGAAACCGCAAATGACAACGATCCTACGTTATCAAATATTGCCGTTTTAAAAGAACCAATATCCCTCGATGCTATTAAATACGAAGATGAATTTAAATCTTCAATAACTTTTAACGTCAAAACTGTACAAGGTACTTTCCTATGCGGACAGTTACGAAGAACTAAAGGAGACGAAATCTGGAAGCAAAACGCTTTGACAATCTTCGAGCACTCATTTGTTTATCCATTTATTCACGCAAGCAATAAGTACAAATGCTTCATATGTGCCAAATCGTTTCTCAATGCAAATCTACTGAAAGATCACGCAAATAATGACCACACGGCTAAAGAAATGAGAAAAGAAATAAACAACAGGGTTAGAGATAAAAATTTAAAAGTCGATGTCACACAGTTGCAGTGTAAACTGTGCTTGGAAATATTAGGAAACTTACAAACCCTGAAAGAACATTTAAAAGGACACGGGAAAGCGATGGATCTGGATCATCAGGATAATCTCGTGCCTTTCAACTTAGGTGGCACGTCTTTTGCATGCCAAATTTGCGGCGAAACTTATCTCAAATTGAGACTTCTCATAATTCACATGAGTAAACATTTTAATAATTTCAGCTGTGAAATATGCGGATCTGTATTTATTTCTATGAATTTATTGAAGCGCCATCTTCAAACTCATGAATCTGGAAGCTTCCCCTGTGATAAATGTGACAAAATTTTTAGTAATTCAGCGAAAAAGACTTTGCATATGCGTGGGGTTCATTTGAAACAGTTTCCGAGAAGGTGTCCCATCTGCCCTGAGAGATTTAACTCTGATTATCAAAGAACGAAACATTTGAGGATTGTTCATAATCAGACAACAGGGCTTTTTAGGTGTGAGACTTGCGGGCGAGAGTATGACCTGAAATACCATCTCTTGATACATATCAGATCCGTACATCTGCAAGAGAGGAACCAGGAATGTCCCATCTGTCATTCTAGATTCTTCTCGAAATACTGTTTATCCAGACATATGGTTATTCATACGGGGGAGAAAAATTTCAAATGTGAAATTTGTGGCAAGGCCTATGCTAGGAGGAAGAATTTGAGAGAGCATTCTCGTTCTCATGAGGTTGGCCAAACTGTTTGTTCGGTGTGTGGACAGAATTGTGTGGACCACGTGGGTCTGGTCGCGCATGTGAGCGCTGCACATAGCACCCTGTAAAAGAGGATCTGAAGAAATCTCTGAACTAGCGGTGCTTAAAATAAATGGTTAGATCATTAATACAGTATCTACGACTTCATTATTTGAACATATTATAAGTCAACGTGCATCAGCTCTACGTCTGTTAATATAAAAAGGTTGTTAGTTTTTAACCTATGTACATTGTAAAGAATTATATTAACTCTCTGCGCTTCGTTTGACACTTAAATTTAGTATCTGATTTGATAAATACTATTTCGTTATACGAAACAAATATCTACGTATATTAATCTGCTAATTTAATTCGTAACATAGTATACAATTTTAAACAGCGATGCTTACAAATGTAGTTTGAATACCGGAGCACTCAAATTAATCAATGCACGAAAACTATGAAACGTAAAAGAAGAAAAGGCATTCTTAAAGGAACTTTATTTATCTCCCCAGGACTCCCAGCAAATCAGCGACCGGGGCCAAGAACCAGTATATGGCAAATGACTATATCTGAAAGACAAAACGCCGCTTCGTTCCTTGAACACACTACGATTAAGCCATTCTTTTATCAGCAAGCCAATTTCAAATGCTTCTACTGCAACGAAGTTTTCCCAGAAATACATTCAGTGTTGCGTCACACGGCTTTCCACATGACGCCTGATAGAAGCTGTTTGCTAAAACAATATCTAAGGAAAGGGAAGAGAGTAATAAAAGTTGACATAGCTGGTCTACAATGCAGGATTTGCGAGCAAAAATATTCCGATCTTGATGATATGAGGAAGCACTTAATAGTTGCTCATAAGAAAGAGTTTAATTCGGCTGGTAATGGACTTATGGCGTATGACTTGAGTACCAACAACGGTCTGCTCTCTTGTCACAAGTGTTCAAAGACGTTTAATTCCTTTTTTCTTCTGAATAGACACATGAACGTACATTTTAGTGTGGTTTGCGAAACTTGCGGACTAGGATTCATGTCCCACCAAAGATTGATCAACCATAAGATAGTTCATCAGAACGGTGTTCATAAATGCAACGAATGTCACGATGTGTTTCCAACAAAATTAAAGCTACGGTACCACATCTTCAAAAAACACGAGGTGACCAACGCGAAGAAGATAAAACCATTGAAATGTCCTCATTGCTTGGAGAGGTTCTCGGAGCATTATAGGAAAATGACCCATTTGAAGGAAGCCCATGGAATCGCGTTTACTTTTGAATGCCCAGACTGTAAAGCGGTATTTCCAACACGAAGAGCTCTAACTGAGCACACGACAAAATTGCATACCCAAAAAATCCAGTGCAAAGTTTGTGGGAAGTGTTTTGGGACTAAATCATTGCTAAAGATGCATATGCGAGGGCATACTGGAGAGAGGAATTTCTTCTGTACCATTTGTCAGAAAGCCTATATGCATGAAAGGACTTTGAGGCAGCACATGCGGGTTCATGGTCCAGTTTGGAAGTTTACTTGTTCAGAATGTGGAAGCGGGTTTCATAATAGAAATGATTATAATAAACATATGAAGCAGTGGCACCCGCAGTGGCAGTTTAAAACTATTGTCAAGAATTTTGGGTCCGAAATTATGAATTGAACGTTTTCTTTGCAAGTATGTAACTTGAATTTTTGAATTTTACTGCTTAGGCACATATCTATGAATGCTGTAGGGATATTGTGACTTTTTATAAATATTTCGCTTATTTGAATTAGGTTGTATTAGTGTGTCGTGCCATTTTTATACGTTTTTTACCGCCTGATTTTGAGAAAGTGTTGAATCATAGTCATTATAGTAATATAGTTGTAAGTTAGGTTAACTTTTAGCTTTTTGAGCTTTTATCACAAATACATACAAGGTTGTGTCAATTCGTCTATTTAATTTATATTATATTTAAACTACTTGCGTACAATTTGTTTTATAACTAAGTTATTTAAATTTGTATAAACTAGATACTTGTTAACCATTTCTTCGAGATCGTACCTTTGAGATCGTGTGATTACAGTATTATTAACCATTAGAACTAGTTTCATAAATAGAGTAACGCATTAAACAATTTTGATAGTACTTACGTTTTACTTCATTTTAAATTCCTATCCTATTTTGGTCAGATTACCTATTACCGTGGATTATTAAGATAACTAGCAACATTTTTATGGTTGCCTATGGTAATGCGAACAGATAAAAAAAGGATTGTAGATGCGACATAGTTTTATAAAACTTAACCTTCTTGCAAAATAGTGGCGACCGTTAGAAAACGAAAAAAATATACAGCACAACATAATTATCCTTTATCTATTCCTTTTACGTCATAATCTTTCCAGAATTCAATAAATAAAAAAAAGGCTTAATGAGATTATAATATTCAACAAGAATGAAACATGCAGGAAATTTATTGGAAGAGAATCGAGTGTCTACTAAAAACCAAACGTTTTATCTCCCCAGGACCGACTGAAGACACGAAGCGACGACAAGGAGCTCTTACTAGTATTTGGGAGATGACGCTGTCCGAAAGACAAAACGCAGCGATGTTCATTGAAAACACGACAGCGCTACCTTTCGTCTACTGCAGATACTTTTTCAAATGCTTCTTCTGCAGAGAACAATACTCTGACATAAAAACGCTCCTACAGCACAGCTTATCGCACGAAGTTCCAGAGCAATCTATCATATTAAAAGAACTTTTGCCCAAAGGAAAGCGGACAGTGAAAGTTGATATATCCGAACTTAAATGTCGATTATGCAAACAGAATTTCACAGATTTGGACGAAGTCAGAAAACATTTGATATCAGAACACAAGAAACCATTCACGGAATCTGGTAACGGACTAGTAGCATACGATTTGGCGACGAAAAATGGTCAATTCTCGTGTCATATATGCAAAAAAATATTCCAAACATTCATACTGTTAAATCGCCATATGAATGTACATTTTAGTAATGCTGTATGTGAAACATGCGGGGCTGGCTTCATGACGCATCAGCGGCTAATACAGCACAAGGAAATCCATCTTCCAGGAGGATACCCTTGTAATAAATGCAATAAAGTTTACACGACGAATTCTAACCTCAAATACCATATAGAAAAAGCTCACGAAGGAGCTACGAAAATGCGTATGCTGCGATGTCCTCACTGCCCCGAAAGATTCGCAGAACACTTCAGGAAGTTAAAGCATTTGAAAGAAGTCCACGGCATCACTTTTACATTTGAATGCGACGTATGCAAATCTGTGTTTCCGAGTCGCAGGACGTTGACTATGCATACCAATAAATACCACACGGAGAAGACGCAGTGCGAAATATGTAAAAAAAGCTTCAGTTGTGTCACAACGCTGAAGAAACACATGGTATCGCACACTGGGGAGAGAAACTACGTGTGTACTTTGTGCCAGAAGGCGTACAGACATCAGAAAAGCTTAAAGCAGCATATGCGTTCTCACGTAAATGGAGAGCAATATATAAAGTTCACTTGTTCAGATTGTGGGAGTGGTTTTCCTAATAGGAATGACTTGAATAGACATGTTAAGGAGTGGCACCCTAGGAGCTACTTTGATTTTGCTGTCAATTGACTGTAGGGGACGTCCGAGGTGTCTTTTGATTCTAAGCAAAGTCGAGTCTGAGTTATAGAACTTGAAGCTTAGTGGAAATTGGAAACGAGTGTAGGCAGTTTTGTGGATTGTGTTGCAGGTTTAATTAGTATTGCTAGATTTTAGGGAGGACGGAATTAGACTATTTTTGTAGGCTAATTGTAATAATATGTAATTTTGCGGGTTTCTGACAAAGAACCTGTGGTGTGGCGGGTATTAAAAGTATTGTGAAAAGCACTGATTCAGATCTCTGTAGTTTATAAGTTTGCTGTAAACTTATTATAATATAATTTATTTTCTATTTGATTTTAATATTAAACGATTAACATTGGGTCTTTGTTAAGACGACTGATTTGTTCACGCACAGACACAATATTAAATTCGGAGTATCAACTCGCTCATGATCGATATAGTACATTCCTACAAAGAAGTATTTTTATTATATACCAGCGACGGCCTTACCCACTGCGAGGCTCCGGGCGGCAGGTCATTGCGAGGCCCTTTGTCCTTCGTGAAAAGTATGTGATGCGAAAGCAAGTCTGGTTTTTTGGTTTAGGTATTTATCATGTTTGACAAGAAATGCTAAAGTTATACAAATAAATAAAATTTGAAATACATATTTGTTTCACTTGCTTGGGTTGCGCGAGAGCGAGGCCCCGGGCGATAGCCCCGTTCGCCACCCCCTAAGGCCGCCTCTGGTATTGACCGTGGAAATGTGACGTCACAAGTCTATTAGGGTTGGGCATGCCCATCGTGCCCACAACGGTGGTTCCGCGGTTGTGAGTTAGTGTAACATATTGAAGTATCACCCTTAAAAAGGGGGATACGGGGACTTTCCTTACTTCCTTATTTGGGACTAAAATATCTGTAGTGAAATTGTGACTAAGACCTCTGTCAATCTACTCTTTTTTTCGATTACACATAAATAATATTCTTAGATATTTGTTTATACTATTTAAACCATAAAAGGTTTATTTATGCTTAAATATAGTACTTACTAAAGCGATGATAAGTAGTAGGGAATGTTTACCCTAAACAAAAAATCTGTCGCCAATTTGTGTGAGCTTCGAGATACCTCTCGAAGCCATTGCCAGGTTATTAAGTGTGTAGGCAGTTACAGATATTCGCCTATAATAAATTCAAAACTATTTGTCAGCTAAGGCCCACATGGGGCTACTTATGGCGATCAGAGTGACTGAAGCTACCAATTATCACCGGTTCGGAAGTCAGCTAAGTAAGGCCGAGTAATACGTCTTAAATTAATATAAATATCCTCGGACATTCTTTACACACGGCCATCTAATCTAGTACAAACTATTGAAACCGGATAACTGATACACTACATATACAATTATATCTCTTTTCTAACTACCTATACATAAATAGATATTTACACCCAGACACAGAACAAACAGACATACATACAAATATTTGTCATGAGTGGAAATCGAACCCACGACCTGCGGCGTGGCAGTCAAGGTCTCTAACCGCTAAGCCAACTGGCCAGTCAAAATATAATTCCCGTTAATGCCAGAATTATGGCCGTTCTACTAAAATTTACTACCTGACACTACTTAGGTACCTATATAAATAGCTGTCCCCGCCGATCCCAAGGGTTGTTACATTTTCCCGGTATAAAGCCCAAGTGGTATTCCAGACTATAATCTATCTCATTGCCAAATTTCATCTAGATCCGTTCAGCCGTTCTGGAGTGATTGGGTAACAAATGGCCATCCATTAAAACTTTCACATTTATAATATTTGCAAGATAATAATTTAATTTTTTTATTTAATTATTAATTAAATATTAAATTTAATTATTTGAAAGATAAGTATCGAAACGTGTTTATTTATTTATTATAAGTATTTCAATAGATATTTATTTAATAACATAACGTAGTTATATTTTTTAATATGAAAAATAATATCATAAAGAGAAAACATTAGTTTTTTTGTATTCCGCTTGTAATTAATAAACTCGACTACTGGTTTTAATATTTCTTTTACTATTAGAAAGCTATTTATTGAAAATAAATATTGTCTATGATATAATTTTGAGATACCGGATACATTAGGTCCACAAAACATGTGTTAGTTATTTTATTAAACTCAATGGAAACCTATCGTTAAGCCCTACTATCCGCTAAAAACTACAATACTTCGCTAACTGGTCAAGTATTTCCATAGATTAAAGAAGTGTCAATTATTTTCAGTTCCCGTCAATAAACGCCAGACGTCAAGCAAGTGGGCGCTGACACTGTCGGAGCGAGAAAACGCTGCAAACTTTCTACTTTACACAACTGTCAAACCATTCACTTACTTATCGCACCCATTTTGTTTTAAATGTCTCTACTGTGAAGAAAAGCAATTAGATGTTCTCCTTATTTTACAACATACTTCAACTCATGAAATACTTAAACGTGAAGAAATTATGAAAAACGTTCTGAAGAAAGGCAAAAAAACTATGAAAGTCGACATATCCGATTTAAAATGTAGGCTATGCAATGTCCTGTTACCAGATTTGGAAAGCGCGCGAAAGCATTTGACAGATGTACACCTGACAGCTTTTACTTCGTCCGGAAACGGTATGATCGCGTACAATTTAAAAACAATAAATGGAGTATTCTCATGTCACATGTGTACTGAAAAATTTCATAGTTTCTTCTTACTAAATAAACACATAAGTGTCCACTACAGTAATGCAATATGCGATACTTGCGGCAAAGGTTTTGTTTCCCACAAAAGGTTATTGGAACATAAAGAAATACATCAAAAACGTCATTATACATGTGATAAATGTAAAATTGAATTCAATAGCATACATAAATTAAAATATCATAAAGACAAACTTCATATGGGCTCTGTGAAAGTGAAATTATCAAAATGTCAGCATTGTTCTGAAAGATTTGAGTATCATTACGAGAAAATGAAGCATTTAAGCGAGAAACACGGAATATCGTTTGATTTTAACTGTGATGTTTGTGATGCGGTGTTTAAAACAAGGAAATCATTGGGTTCACATAAAATAAAAGTTCATACGCAGAATATTTTATGTGACGTTTGTAAGAAGCCTTTTTCTGAACGAAGCCATTTAAGGAAACACATGGCAATGCATACCGAAGAGAGAAACTTCGGCTGTCCTCTGTGCCCTAAAACTTACAGGTATGAAAAAAATTTAAAACAGCACATGAGACTTCACAACCCTGACTGGAAGTTCGCTTGTTCTCAATGTTGGATTGGATTTAATAGTAAAATTGAATTTCGAAGGCATAATAAAGAATTACATTCGTAATATTACACATTATTTTTTTTAATATCACCGATTTAGATCTCCTTAGTCGATACTAGTGTATGATAAAACTTATTATAAAAATATAATGTAATGCATTTGTTCTTATTTTGTTACCATAAATACTACCGGCTTCGGCTCTTTATAGATACAATGGAGTGTAGAAGTAAAGGAGGACCATCTCGTATGGGGATTAGTCGAAAAAGTGTCCACTTGTAAACAGCAAATTAGTTTCCGAATTCTCACCGAAATAGCGCTAGTGTAGCAAGTGGAAATGATATGAACAGAGTGAAGTGTGCTGAGTTGGTTTCCGGTAATTCTTTAATACTATTTTCTATTTGCTATTTACAATTAATTGGGATACTTAAAAATACCGTATAATTTTATTCCATACTCATGTTTGTCTATATATTATAATAATTATAAAAAATGCACTGTAACAAAACGGAAATGTTTCTTTCCTTTTTTATTAATTTAGTATCCTACTCTAATAATTTGTGGCGCTCTATTTAAAATTCTTCCACTTGCTACAGTAGCGCCACCTTAATTTGCTCCCTTTCAACGGACACTTTAAAAAGTACACTGAGATGGTCCTACTTTACTTCTACACTCCATAATAGATACCTAAACTTGCGGGACGCTATGATGGCCGTTTTAACGTTTAACTGTGACAAAGATAAATAACCTTTATTCTTTCAGACATAATTGATCTCATCTACTGATCATCTATTGATCCAACAGCTAATTGTATGATGATGGAAATCAACTCAATCCAAAGCAATACAGTTTCTTTTCCTATGACAATCTGAAACGTCAAAATGGCCATCATAGCGTGCCGGTAGTATAGCTGTTTCCGTCAAGCGTTGCAAAGCGTCTGTGTGATATTTTTAAATGTTCTTGACTTGATAAAAAAAAACCATAGTCAAGGTACTCTAAAATATTCCTACTTTCTTATTTTTCTTTCCGTAAAAGCCTCAATGGGACTGTTACGGGAATTAAAAAAAATACTGCACTAGCTCCATTCTCAAGTGACGTGCTTTCTAACGAACAGCATAAACATTTTATTTATACCTATAAATAAATGGGATGTGATTCTATAAGATATCATGCACTAGGACGTTTAATCAACGTGGTCTCTATGCTCTGTCTTTTTCGTTAACTACTCAATCCAGACCATTCTCTGGGGCATCCATTTTAGATAATACTGCGGCATTGAGATCAATATAATAATACGTTGGAAATTTCTTTCAATGTTTCTTAAATGCCCCTGCATTTTCTATGAGAGCTTATTTCTTAATTGCGTTGTTCACGAGAGATAAAGCAAAGAGGTGTTGATTTAAACCGTGCTAGTGTCATTATTTTACGGAATCACACGGGTAAACTGACATTAGACCCTATATAGATTTACTTAGATCCGATAGATGGCGCTGTCAAACTACTTTTACCTCAAAGCGCCACCTATTGGGCAGAACAACGTCTGCCGAGTCGGCTAGTACATTTAAAATTGTATTTGAACTTCAGGTGGGTAAGTAAAATATTTATAGAAATACTATAAGACAAGTTGTAAAGCTATTCAGAAATTGTTATTTTCTTTTCACAGACGACAAACCGGTACAGGAAACCAGCATTTGGCAACTGACAGTGCCAGAGAGAAAAAATGCCGCCAAATTCATTCAATACACTACAGTTCGCCCTTTTATATTCATGGGATGGACTTTCAAATGCTTCTACTGTATGGAATATCATTCAGAGCTTAGCAGCTTATGGGAACACACGTCGACGCACGTCATTGATGATGTAAACTTGATTTTACAAAAGTACGTACCAAAAGGTAAGAGAACTTTGCAAGTAGACATTTCTAATTTAAAATGTCGGTTGTGCAATGTAATATATTCAGATCTCGATACAATAAGGAACCATTTGACAAACGCACACGACAAATACTTCTTTGCCGCCACAAATGGCATGACAGAATTCAAAATGGAGGTGAACGACGGCCTTTTCACCTGTCACATTTGTGATAAAGACTTCCAAACGTTCACATTGCTTAATTCGCACATGAATTGTCACGTGGGAAAGGTTGTGTGCGAAAATTGTGGCGCTGGTTTCCTGAATCAGCACTCCTTGATGAAGCATAAAGAATGTCACATGTTAGAAAGGTTTAACTGTGAACAATGTGATAAAGTGTTCTTTAAGAAGAGTCAACTGAAATACCATAGAGAAATCGTCCATAAAGGCAAAGATAGAGTGAAGCCGAAAAAATGTCCGCAGTGTTCAGAGACTTTCAAAGAGCACTATAGCAAAATGCTACATTTGAGAGAAGTCCACGGAGTGAAGATGTCGTTCCATTGTTATATATGTCGATCTGTATTCAGTACGCGTCGGGCTTTGACAGAACACACGACTAGGTACCACACGGAGAAGTACAAATGCGATATATGTTCTAAATGCTTTGGATTAGAGTTCAAATTGAAGCAACACATGCGAGGGCATACTGGAGAGAGAAACTTCATTTGTCCGATATGCAAGAATGCGTACATGCATAAGATGACTTTAAAGAAACACTTAAAGGGTCATAGCTCTGCATTTAAATTCATCTGTTCGGATTGTGGTGCAGGGTATCATTGTAAAAATGAGTTGGTTAAACATACGAAGCAGTGGCATCCTTCTTAAGGTGTTAATCCACCAAAACTTGAAGAAAATCTGTCACAAAGTATATTGGACATATAGAATTGAACTTGTTTGTGGTAATACTGTGAGACGCGCGACATATTTAGTGTTAGTAGCTATGTACTTACAATTAGGTTACACTTATTGATCTCCTATTTATTTTGTTTAATTAGAGGATGGAATATATTCAATAATTTATTATACTTATGTGTTATTTTTAATTATAGAGTTGAAAGCCATTAGTAAATCCCTACTTCACTATCACTACATAGTATAAAACAAAGTTGCTTCCTCTGTTCCTATGTCCCTATATCCCTATGTATGCTTAAATCTTTAAAACTACGCAACGGATTTTGATGCGGTTTTTTTTAATAGATAGAGTGATAGAAGAGGAAGGTTTTTTATGTATAATACATGTGACATCCCACAGGAACGCGGGTAAAACCGCGGGGGACGGCTAGTAATAAATAAAATTCTTTTATTTCAGACCATAAGTCCATTTGGTTAGTACAACACACAACTTAGAAACTAGTGTTAGTACTTACATCTTAGAAACAAATTTAGTCTCACTGACAATACCTGCGTGTTATTGCAGAAGTGAAGTGTAAACAATTATAATTAAAAGAAAGTATATAATTAAAAACAAGTACATACAAACTACTAAGGTATTAGAAGTAACATAGAATACTTTTTGTACCGGGAAAATGTTACATCCCTCGGGGAACGCGGGTGAAACCGCGGGGGACAGATAGTTTGTATTTTTGGCGCTTTCACGGCTAAACAACTGAGTCGATCTAGCTGAAATTTCGCACACATACACTATGGTACGCAGAGACATATTTTTATCCCGGGTATGCCTGTGAGACTGTGAAGAAACGTTAGTAAAAGATATGTTAAATGCATGAAAACAATAAAATATTGAAAATCACTTCTCACTAAGATGTGTTTCTTGATTAAAATAAATATATACACACGGACATCGACATAGCTCAAAAGATTAGCAATCTGAAGTGGCAGTGGGCTGGTCACATCTGCCGTAGAACCGGTAACCGTTGGGGTAAACGTGTTCTTGTGTGGAGACCACGGCTCAGTAAACGTAGTGTAGGGCGCCCTCTAGCTAGATGGAGCGATGATATACGCAAGCTGGCTGGCAGCGGTTGGAAGCAAAGAGCTGAAGATCGAGCTCAGTGGCGTGCCATAGGTGAGGCCTATGTCCAGCAGTGGACGGAGATAGGCTGATGAAGTCCGTTTATAGTCCGTTACATCAAGTTTTTTTTTAATTTAGCTTCATTATACTTACTTCTTCTTAAACTTACAATAGTTTCTTGCGAAGACGAAATCGATGATTTGACGGGATCGCTCCATCTAGCTGGATGGCGCCCTACACTAGGTTTACCGAGCCGTGGTCTCCACTCTAGAACACGTCTACCTCAACGGTTATCGGTTATATCGGGTATACGGCAGATGTGCCCAGCCCACTGCCACTTCATAAAGTATAAACCACTTAAAAACTGCGGTAATAAGGTACTGTTTTCAATACAGTGTCTTGATATCAGTGTCGTATCAAAAAGCTCGTTAGTTTTAGAAAATAGAACACCGCGCACACCGTGACGTTGCGCGATGTTCAATTTCCCATTGCATTGGTTTTTGGCGCACTCGATACGATGACGATACGCTTGCGATCAATGTTCGTGCGCAGGGCACTAGCCTAGCTTGTCAGTCTACAAAAGTAACTAGATACTAATTTTGACTTTAGATGCTACACCGTAGCGGTCGCCTACGATCTACGTCGTAGCATTGTAGCAATTTCTGTCAAAGAACTGTAGCTATACTACCGGAACGCTATGATGGCCGTTTTGATGTTTCAGATTGTCATAGGAGAAGAAACTGTATTGCTTTGGAATAAGGTTGATTTCCATCATCATACAATTAGCTGTTGGACCAATAGATGCACCTTATGTTTGAAGGCATAAAGGTTATTTTTCTTTGTCATTGTTATACGTCAAAACGGCCGTCATAGCGTGGTGCTAGTTTAATATACTTTGACATTTGGTGACTGTTTTTTTGGTTCACAGAAGCAGAGATTTGTTTCACCACGAAGTTGACTGCGTGTAATATATCTCGAAATATTATAAAACAGAGCCGCTTTTTCTGTCTGTCTGTTTGTCCTGGGACATTCTTAACGTCCATCTGGTCCCAAACTAAGCAGAGCTTGTACTATGGAAACCAGATAACTGATATACTACATATACTTTATTTCTTCTAAATACATCTTAATATATATAAATCTCGTGTCACAATGTTTGTCCTCAATGGACTCCTAAACCACTTAACCGATTATAATAAAATTCGCACACCATGTGCAGTTCGATCCAACTTGAGAGATAGGATAGTTTAAATCTCAAATTATAGTCGCAATTTTAATTTATTGCTAATTATTTGTCTGTTATTATTTGACAGTCACAATTATCTGTTAACTCCAAATGATTCTAAGAGATGTCGATACCTTTCGACTGGGTTGAGTAAGTCATCAATAGATGGCGCTGCTATGGTAAATCTACGAACGTGTCATATAAGCTACAATTCAATATCATGATTACCACGTGTTATTGAGGCTAATGTATAAATTAAATTTATTTTGTAGTAAACGAAATACCGTGAAATTCAATTATTTCTTCTTTTTTAATACGGCTGGACCGATTGGAATGTTTTTTTTTGTTTGCGTTTGGGTGGTGCCCTGGATGGTTTAGATTCACAATTGGACCCGGTAGGTGGCGCTGCGAGCGAATTCCTGCATTTTTGTATGGACTTATTTCGACAGAACGACGTCTGTCCGGGCAGCTAGTACTTATATAGATATTTACACCCAGAGGTTATACAATATTGAGTTTATCCGTGGAGTTTATTATCTTGCATATACCAACATCACAGACCAAATAAGCTCTTTGTACCGTGACCAACATCCATTCAAAATCCGGTCAAAATTCGACAATAATCAGTATTGGGAGGAAAACTTACATAAATTAGCATGTCAAAAAAAGCAACTGTTTTTTTTAATAAATAACACTAAAGCTCGTCAATAGCTAAAAAAAAACAACATAAAGAAACAAAAATTAAAAATTTATAATTCCTTAACGATTTTGTCATTGCCTATTTATATTTAGGTACATATGTAAATAAAATTCCTAAGTAAGTATGTGTTAGTAATTATTCTCCTAAACGGTCTGCTGAAAAAAAAATATTTTTACATATATGAAGTCACATAGGTGTTTCGTAGTTATAATTTGGGCCAATAGGTGGCGCTGTTACCGAGTTCCAGTTTTTTTTTTATTTTATATCGTATATTTTTGTCGGTACAATTTCGCAAGTAAATATATAGTACTAGCTGTCCCCCGCGGTTTTACCCGCGCCTCGGACGTCTATAATACAGTAAAGTTCTCGCATTTTCTTAATTATATAATAATATGCATGTGTTTTACATAACCTTCCTCTTCAATCACTCTCTCTATTAAAAAAAACCGCATCAAAATCCGTTGCGTAGTTTTAAAGATTTAAGCATACATAGGGATATAGGGACAGAGAAAGCAACTTTGTTTTATACTATGTAGTGATATGCTTTGAATCAACAAAAAATATACTTAATACCACGGAAAATTACTCTATTCCTTGGGGAATTGGGTAATTCTGGAAAGGAACCGCCCTAAGAAAATAAAACAAATAATTTAATTACTTTATCAGCTATATTTCATGACGGTTTATATTCAAAGCATCAGGGCCAGTGCCTTCCTGTCGAGCTTGGCATTTTGGTACGGCAGCTTCTTCACAACTCTGACGCCACCCACCAATTTTGTTTTGTATGACATCTGGAAAAAATACATCACACAATTAATTAATAAATATCCTGGGACATTCTTTACACACGGCCATCTGGTCCCAAACTAAGCAGAGCTTGTACTATGGAAACCAGATAACTGATATACTACATACACTACTTTTTTTTCTAAATACATACTTATATGGATATTTACACCCAGACAGAACATTTATATTTATGAAGTATCTATCTTGTATATGAATGAATGTTTGTCTGTATGTCCTTTATAGAATCGTAAACTATGCAACGGATTTTAATGCAGTTTTCAGCAATAGATAGAGTAATTCAAGAGGGAGGTTTATAACCAGGATAGAATGCGGGCAAAGCCGCAGGGCGCAGATAGTATTATATAAACACATCATCCACCAACCAGAGTAGTAGAGCTCTTAGTGCAGAGTTCGTCCGGGGAAGTACTACCACCTTACCCATTTCCGCCGTTAAGCAGTAGTGCAATTGTATTACTGTGTTTCGGTTAGAAAGGTAAGGGGGCCGGTGAAATTACAGGCACATGAGACTTAACAACTTCACGTCTCAGGGTCGACAACGCATTGGCGATGCTCCTGGTGTTGCAAATGTCCATAGGCGGCGGTGACCACTTACCATCAGGTGGACCGTCTGCTTGTTTGTCGGCGCAAGTGGTATAAAAAAAAAAAAAAAAAACCAACATCTCGACTCTCAAAAACAGCGTAAACAAGATAGCTACATAAACGCCTGAAGAAAGGGAAAGAAAATCTAAAGAGAGAGATGAATATAGATAATTGGTTAGTTACGTTAACATTGAGTACGTATACGTACAATTTGAAAGGCAAAATAAATTAATATTATTTTGTATTTTTAAACAAGGAACAAATAAAAATATATTTTAAAAATAATTATTTTTCTACCTTAACAAATAAATAATAGATTTTCTCTACCTGAGTAATTTTTTTTATTTCTATCTGTATTTCCATGTAAATTTTAAATAAATAAAAATAAAACTGACATGAGAATTAACAAATTCGACGATCTCCTCGGCGGTGGCGACGGCTGCCGGCTGCAGCACCACAAAAGCCGTGGGCACCTCGCCATGGAGCTCGTGTGGGGCGCCTATCACTCCAGCCTCCTTCACCGCGGGGTGCTGCACTAGAATCGCTTCGAACTCCGCTGGTGCCACCTGATAAATAAATTCACATTCTTTACACACGGCCATCTTAGACAAATATCGCAAACGATGACGCTCATCGTAATGAGTGCGCCGAAAAGCCGATTTGTATAGAAAATTGAACATTGCGCATACAAGATTATACAAAAAACAAATATCTAGTAACAAATTCAAGCAATTTCAAGCATCATCAGGACGTATTAGATCCACTGTCGGTGACCACACCGATAGCGGGCAAAATGTCTGTGGTGCTAGTGCGTCGACTCAGTGACAGCGGTTCTAACACGTTCTGAAGATGCTTCGTGTAGAAGCGAAACACGTGTCGATTTCCTGTTGAGTTTCCTTGTTTGGGACTTGACAGAGAAGGAGATCCCGCGACTGAGACAGAGCATAGAGGCCGCGACGAAACATCCTCGAGTTAGTGTCATTTTACAGAATCGAGCCCCTGGTTTGACATGTCAGGACATCCCTATTGTACCGACAAAATTAAAATATGCTACATACCGATATATCATTGAATTTGATAATGTCCTTTATCCTTTGGACCACGAAAATGAATTGATCTTCATCGTAGTATCCTACATCGCCTGTCTTGTAGAACCCTTCTTCATCGAAGGGATCGATTAGCACGTTGCCGAGGTACCCTGGAAACATTTATCATATTCATATTATTTATTTGCATTCCACAATATTAAAATTAAATCTTAGGTGGTAAGTAATATCTAAATAACATTGGGACCCTGCCGGGCGCAGCAAAACACATAGTAAGTAACATGTAGGAGAGAGGAGATCATGGATAGATATATTGCAATTTATTTATTCTGTCGGAGGCTATTATACAGGAATATTTTTTATTCAGTGCGCAAACTTTGACAAATTACACTTAAATGAGTTTTATTAAACACCCAATATCTATTTTGATAAGTTTTAGTACAAAAAAATAAAGTTATCGTTAACGAAAGATATAGACTTTAAAATTTATATTATGGCTACTGTACGACTGTCTGTCGGTCGCCCTCCCCGGCCGTGGCCTTGGCAACAGCTGGCTCTACCGCCCTTTGATATTATTATGAATAGATAGTGTCCATTGTTTGTTGATTTTAAAGTCGAAAAAAATACAAAAAAAAATTAAACAAATAATGGAAATGTGTTCTGTTACTGATACTGAACCACCGAATTTTTTTTGGGCATTGCTTAAAAAATATTCCTGCATCACCATTAGGTTTGAGAATATGGGGAAAATCAGAAACGATTTTTCTTGGTTCTGGACCTAATGTTTTAACAAGACCCTTTTACTAAGGGTTTGCTGTCCGTCCGCCACACGGCTGTTAGTTCTTGGACCGAAATAGGCAACTTCAAGTTACTCATAACTATGGCCGTTGTAACAGCAATTAATAAAATGACATCCCCGTAGAAGAAATGTTTTTTTTGCGTTGTGTTTAATATTTTACGGTTAACCTTCGTGTACTGCCACCTTATTCAGCTAATACAAACGTCGTCCCTCCGGACCTCTCACGTAATTGCATAGTTAATGTAAGAGACAGAGCACGGAGGCCGCGACGAAACATTCTCGAGTTAGCGCAATTTTCCTTACTGAATCGAGCCCCTGGGCTGTCAGTCATCATTCACGGTCTCCGTGCTGTGTCTCTTTTTTTAACTACGCTAATACTACTAATCACGTGAGAGATAAGCTCTCCGAGGCCTCCTGAAGCGGCTCGCCGACGAAGTTTGTATTAGCTGAATAAGCGGCTTTAGGGAACGTTTGGTGACACATGTCAAAAACGGGACCGCTCTGTTGTCTCGTTTGACAGATTCTATTGGTTTAAAAACCTGACAATAATGCTTGACAGCTGTCAATACAGCCCTATTAGATCTCAACAAATGTACGCTTTATTGGAATATAGATAGGCTTTATTTTAGAACATACCGCTCATGAGGTCCACGGACTTGAGGCAGATCTCGCCTCGCTGGTTCGGACCTAGGGTTTCTCGTGTGTTAATATCGACCACCTGTTGGACAAAAAGTAAGTATTAAAATGTAGAATTTAAAAAAATATATATATTTATGTATTATGTGATTTTTTCAGGTTCGACAAGGCATGACCAAAGCAAAAATTATAGTAGCTTAGCCCCTACAAGCAGCACCTGTTCACAAGTATGACGCCTGTGGCAGCTATTACCCTCGCGGCCATATTGTAGGCAAGTGAGCGACACGCGGTCGCAACCATATAATTAATATATGACGAGGTCTTCGTAAAGTTCTTCTAGCTATAGGGACTTTCAACCTTTTGAACGCCAATGTCGGCTATAATAATAATAAAAACCTTTATTCGCTTAAATTTGACATAGGTACATGCTATTAAGAATAAATAATGACCAAATTTACTTATAAAACAGTAGTATTTTTAAAGTTAATATACAAAGCAAAAAATGATAAATTTATTAGCAACCTCTTTGCCAGGTTGTCTGTCGACATAGGCCTCCCCCAATTGTTTCCACGTCTCTCTATTCTTGGCTCTCTCCATCCTTTTGGTAAATCGCCATCCCATATTTAAATGACAATGCCAATGTCGGCTATACTCAACAATACACAGAAATCAGGGGAATCAACAGCTCACAGAAAATACAAAAGAAACATATAAAATAATTACTTTTATGTGTTTTATCGATACAGGTATTTAGATCGATTATCGGGCATCGCGTATAGGACACGAAGATGCGGTTATGGCATGGCGTTCACAAGGTAAGGCACCGTAAATTAGCAACTTCTGTTGTTACCTTTATAACGACTCCATCCATGACACGGCCTGCACTGCCAGGCTTCCTAGCTGTCTTCAGAAATAAGTCACCACACACTAGCCCCGCTTCGGACATGCCATATATATCATATATTGCGACGAGATTCGGGAATCTGAGGAAATAATTGTTCAGATTAACAAACTTGTTTAAAAACAACTTTTATGAAAAGCGATAAAAGGTATATATAACAGAAATAAATAAAACTGATTTTTGTACTAAGAGACACATGTGGAAGACATTCCAGAAATGTTGCTTCATTTTGGATCAAACAATCATATTAGTATGTGAAGAATGTGGAGCGGGTAAATAAATAAGTGACATTATATTCCGTAGTACAACCACTGTACCCAATTCCACCGTGAAGCAGTAGTGCACTTGTATTACTGTGTTTCGGTTAGAAAGGTAAGGCCGGTGAAATTACAGGCACATAAGACCTTCTTTTTGATTGATTGAGAGATGGAAATTCTTTTCACTTTTCAGATGTTAAAACTTTAACTGAGCGATATTTCATCATAAATATACGATAATACTACATAGTATAAAACAAAGTCGCTTTCTCTGTCCCTATGTATGCTTAAATCTTTAAAACTACGTAACGGATTTTTTTTTAATAGATAGAGTGATTGAAGAGGAAGGTTTTTATGTATAATACATGTGACATCCCACGGGAACGCGGGTAAAACCGCGGGGGACAGCTAGTCATGTACCTTTGACGGACCACACGGCTCGTATTGTCATCACTGACTGTTCCTCCAGATAGCATATATTCCACAGATGATATATCGTAATTTTGCAATATTTCCGACTTTGCAAACTCATTTGTTGTACTTGGGCATACTTGAATGACACTGACCTGAAACATGCGGAATTAGTTTATAACTTTTTCTTACCACATGGGGCAACAAACAAGCAGACGATCCACCTGATGGTAAGTGGTCACTGCTGCCTATGGACATTGCAACACTAGGGGCATCGCCAATGCGTTGTCGACCGAAGATAGGATCTACGAATTAGCCGCTGGCGCTATAGTAAAGTTACTATTTAGTAGATGGCGCTGTAGTAAAGTAACTTTCAGCTCATTGCGTCACCTACCGGGCAGAACAACGTCTGTCCCAACGCCAAGTCACCATTATTATATATATATATATATATTGTATGTGCAAGCGGGCCGATGAAATTACAGGCACATGAAACTTTAATTCAAGTCCCAGGGTCCAGGGCCGTCAATCATGGCGGGGGCCCCTAGACGATGCATGCCACGAGGCCCATTTACGCTTCTCTAACTTCGTAAAATATTTATTCTTCTTAAAAAGGTAAGTAAGACAATGAACATTTAAGAAAACACTTGTTTGGTTTGTTACTTAGAAATCTCCAAATAAAATGTTCAATTGTTTTACAAATTACCTAAAATAGTTAAAGATTCAATAACCATAAAAACTTTCAAAACTAGATTAAAAATGTACCTTTTAAACAATAATAACTGTTAACCATAAAACCGACAGATCGAATAAGAAATGTAACACTTATATTTTACAACTAGCTGTACCCTGTCAGGCTTCGCTGTGGCACATTGTGATTGCATGGTTGAGAAATGAGAAACAAAACAAAGACGATCGCGGATATGTGACTGATGCAAAAAATAGATAAAAACAATCCTTGATGCGGGTTATACGAGTAAATCATGCTAAAATTTCAAATCGATCGGTGCAAAACTTTTAGAGTCTTTGAAGCGTACACAAACCAACATAACATTTATATATACCACATAGATATAGATTGAACAAAGTTTCTCGTATTAACACTAAACATACCATAACCGGGTCAAATGACCCATTTTGAACTTTGCATTGAAAATGCACGTATCATCTTATTGCTTTTGCACATTTGACTTCATGACTTTTTCTTACTAATTAATGTACAGTTATACTATTTATTTCCCTTTCTAACAACCATATTTCATATATTCAAGCAGGAAACATAAAGTCACATTTGACCCGCTATGGTAGAAATAGGTACCTAGTAAGCGTTGGTATGATTAGTGTTAAGTGAACTATGTAATGTTCTTTCGAGAAATAAATTCTTTAAGCCGAATTGAAAAAAAAGTTTCTTATGTCGCGGGGCCCCTACTGATGCGGGGCCCTAAGGCCTACACTGCCAAATTGATAATTCGGCCCAGCCAGGGTCGACAAGTGTATGATTTAGAAAAAGAAATGTTACCTTGTACTTCTCTACAGCTTTGAGTAAGTCCTCGATCTCATTCTTTGGCGAAAATACGATTGTGCAGCCAGCATTTAGAGCTGCTTGAGTGTGCATCAGTCCATACGTGTAGTACCACTCCCTGGTGTTTAAGATCACCTTACCATCTCTCATGCTGCAATGAGACTTTAATTTTAAGGTATTTCGACAGCATATCCTCTAGGATTAGACATTTGTAAAATCTATAAACCAGCTCATAAACCCCGAATTTGAAGCTAAATATTTATTCAAATCATATATAAATAAATCTTTTAAAGGACTTCGTGTACGTGTCTTTAATAAACTACCTAAAGACATACAAGAATAACCCGTGCATAAATTTAAAAAAGGTAGTAAAGAATACTTTATATCAAAAGGGATATTATAGTATATCTGATTATTTAGAGGATAATAATAACCTTTGACAATGAATTTCTCGCCTGACAAGCTATAGCTATCCATTTAAGTATTTTTATTGTTAAATTGTTATTTTTTAATATCATTGAATGTAATATTTAAAAAAAAACATGTACCTAACGACTATTTATATTATTTAAGAGCCTGTGATGGCCTACATGAATAAACAATATTTCTATTGCAAATAGGCCTTTACAGTACAGGGCAGGCCAGTTGGCTTGGTGGTTAGTCACCCTGACTGCTACGCCACAAGTCGTGGGTTCCATTCCCATCCAGGGCAAACATTTGTGTGCATTAACATGTATTTTCTGTGTCTGGGTGTAAATACGTATTTCAAAAGTTTTGAGAATTGTGAAGTAAATCAGTAAATATAGCCAATATCCTATATCTACGAAAAAATCCGTGTTGAATGATTCCGATATGTTCAGTAGATTTGAGTTGATGTTGCGTCAAATGGTGTTACAAAACCCGTAAAGCCGAAAGGAGGTTAAATGGGGCCTTATAATCCATTCACAATATTTAGGAACCGTAGTAACGCTGTACATACCCCAAACAAATAAAAAAACAGATTTTTATGAACGAAAAATAGAAAACTATTAGACAATTATTTGGTAAAATAGGTACGTAGGCCATTCTGTTAAATAATCTGGTTCCCTGACATGACAGCTTACCAGGGTTGTTGGCTTTGATAATTAATTCAATTTTTACGGGGTATGTTGTAACACGTTGTATACACATTTTTCTGATAATCGTTACAAAACATAAACTTGCAGAGTGTTTCGATCAGGATTAGCATAGATAGATAGATAACCCTTTATTGTACACTAAACAAGAAAAAAGAAAACAAACAACAATAAACCTTAAATCAGTGCCGGATTAACCACGTAGCAAAAGTAGCAATTGCTACGGGCCCCGCGCAAAATGGGGCCCCGCGTGTCTAAGTCCCCCCACCACCGATTGTTTTTTACCAACTTACTGATGTACTTAAGAACCCATAGAAGACCAAAGGCCCCTTGAAGAATTTGCTACGGGCCCCGCTCTTACTTAATCCGGCACTGCCTTAAATCTATGTACAATAGGCGGTCTCATCGCTAAAAAGCGTAGTATACTATAAATACCTGTGGTTTGCTAATTTCCTGGTAAGCGATAGCAAGTTCAGATGCGTCATATATAACGCTTTCGGTAACCCGGTTGTGCCAGATGAGAACATTATGTTTACCGGGTAGTGCCATCCGACACCCGCCGGCCTAAAGTCTTCTAAAGGGCCATGTTCAGTTACGAAGTCCTTTAATAGAGTTGCACCTTTCTTTTCTTCTTCACCAAACACTACGTAAGACTTGATATAGTCTACAGTTCTGTGGGAGAGAGACGGCGCTATGTAAGAAAACCTCGTGGTTAATTCGCCAATATAAAGACATTGTTGTCTCAAATATGATTGGCTAGTTGGCTCGGTGTTTAGCGACCCTGACTGACAAGGACCACCCCGCTCTGGTCGAATGTTCGATTCCCACCCAGGACATTTTGTCTGCATGAACATGTCTGTTTGTTCTGTGTCTGGGTGTAAATATATCTATATAAGTATGTATTTAAAAAGTAGTGTATGTAGTATATCAGTTACCTGGTAGCCATACTACAAGCAGTACACTCTGCTTAACTTGGGATCAGGTAACCATGGGTGAAGAATGTCTTGGGATTTATTATTATTATGGGACATTCTTTTAGACACGGCCATCTGGTCCCAAGCTAAGCAGAGCTTGTACTATGGAACCCAGATAACTGATATACTACATATACTACTTTTTTTTTCTAAATACATATAGATTTTTAGCGGCGCTTACCTCAAAGCCTCGATGTGTGCGTCGTACCCAGATGGCGATAGGAACATCAAGTGCGGTTTTGATATATTCACTCTGTGCAAGAAAGCCGCTGTGAAAAAAAAAGCACCACAATAAACATTTAAAAAATGCAAATATTTTTATACAATTTTTTTTTCCAGACGTGATTGCGATTGGCCTCAATCTCACCTGATGGTAAGTGAAGATGAGGCCGAAGATGGAGCTCGCTTTCCCGTTAGTAGCCTATTCACTCTGGAAGAGCCCCAAGCTGTAAGTTTCTGGGAGCACAGACGAGGGGAGAGAATTTCAATCCTTAGCTGTGCGCACGAGGAAGGAAGCTGCAAAGCGCTTCGTGCGAATTGGTGGTATGTCTACAACATAAGGGTGAAAACTCTCCCCACGCCTAGTAGTCCGATGGTGAAAAGGTGATGGAGGAACAAAGTCGTGAAGTTCCATAGCACACTCACCAAAATGCAACAGATAGAATACCGAGAGGCAATAGACCTTTACAAGCACTTATGAATAGTCTGACTCTAATACCGGTTCGGAAGGTTGCTTTTGATATACCAATCCCTACTAATATTATAAATGTGTATGTAATTGTTTGTTACAATTTCACGCAAAAACTACTTAACCGATCATCATGAAACTTTGTACACATATTCTTGGAGGTATTATAAGTAACATAGGATACTTTTTGTGCCGGGAAAATGTTACATCCCTCGGGGACGCGGGTGAAACCGCGGGGGACAGCTAGAAATATTATAAATACGAAAGTTTGAGAATGTATGTTTGTTACTCTTTCCAGCAAAAACTACCCAACGGATTTGGATAAAGCTTGGCACATAGTTAGAGTATGCCCTGGAATAACATATGTACTTTTCATCTCGGGAAAATGTTACAGCCCTCGGGAACGCGGGTAAAACTGCGGAGGACACCTAGTTAACATTTATAACTAATATTTGATTTTTTATTAACACGAGAGAGAACTGACCAATGTTCATGAACATGTCTGTTTGTTCTGTGTCTGTAAATATCTATATAAGTATGAATTTAGAAAGATAAAAAGTAGTATATGTAGTATATCAATTATCTGGTTTCCATAGTACAAGCTCTGCTTAGTTTGGGGCCAGATGGCCGTGTGTAAAGAATGTCCCAGGATATTATTATTATTTATTATTATTATATATTTAGAATTTACTTACTTTTTTGACCAGTAATATCGGCTGCAATAAATGTTGCGCCTGCGCAGATTATGCCCATCATCGCAGGAATGACTTCAATACGTTTCTCACTGCACACACTCACAGCGTGTCCCTTTCCAATGCCCATGCGTGCGAGCGAGAGGGCAATGTCGACTGTTTGCTGCGCTAACTCGCCGAATGTCATAGTCTCACCGGTGTCGGAATTGACCTGTGTAAAAGGATTTTTATGTCGTCTTGATATTTATTTAGTATTTTATTATCTTAATTATAACAACGGGAATCGAATCGTTACCCGTAGAACCGAATCGATACATCGAGAGGTTAATAAGTTATAAATTAACGCCGTAATTTGAAGAAATCATCCTTTAAATAGCTCCCCTTCTACCCCCTTGAAACTCATAATGCGATATTAGGAAAGGGGAAATTTCGCGGGTGAAATCTTGGTTACAATGAGTTTTATAGATTACTTGCTTTCCCCCGTGGTTTCACCCACGTTCCCGAGGGATGTATCATTTTCCCGGCACAAAAAGTATCCTATCTTACTTCTAATACCTCCAAGAATGTGTGTACAAAGTTTCATGATGATCGGTTAAGTAGTTTTCGCGTGAAAGCGTAACAAACAAACTTACATTCACATTTATTATAGTAGGGATTGTGCGTGTATAAAATGAGAAAACCATATTTTTTTTACTTACAAGAGCTAATTGATCCTTACGGCTGCACATATTTTGAAAGAGTTCGAGGCCATAATTGCCATGTTTTGGAACCAGGTCACTGTCGCCGCCGTACACATGATATTTATTCTTCAACATTTTGAAGTGAACTAGAGAAGCGCTTTAAAATTCGCAGCGTTTGTGTGACGAAAAATATATGAATGATAAACACAATCTATGCTATTCAAAAGTGATTTATGAATAATTAGATTGTTTCACATCCTTTTATGTTTAACACTCAAACCACGCACTATTCGAATAAGACTATGATTTGGCGAATTTACACTTTTATAGTATATTGTTAATAGTTTTTTTGTGATTTTAGGGTTCCGCTATATTGTTTTTTCTTGAATAAAATCCGTCCAACCCACATATATCAATTACAGAGAAATGTTATGTAAGATGTATGTACTTGTACATCGCACCCTCAGTACGATAAGGGCTTAACTCAAAATTTTGCGGAATGGAGTTACGATCGTAGAAAGACTAAACAAAGTACGCTCTATCCGATGAATATTAAAACATAGTCAATTTAATGATAGAATAAGCATACCGATACTTCAGCCTCTTTAATACCGGGACCCACCCTCCCCGCTCAGTGCGAAAGTGACCCAATCAGAGATGTGCCAAAAGTAATTTTTTGAGTTGAGCCCCTCTCGTTCTGAGGGTGCGACATATTTGTTACTCATTTGAATGAGAATTAGAACATGAATAGATCATTCTCCTGTAATAGGGCATGGAGGAATACTTCCGAGGAGAATATCCCGGGACATTCTTTTACACACGGCCATCTGATCCCAAACTAAGCAGAGCTTGTACTATGGAAACCAGATAACTGATATACTACTTTTTTTCAAAATACATACTTATATAGATATTTACACCCAGAAACAGAACAAACAGACATGTTCATGCACACAAATATTTGTCCTGGGTGGGAATCGAACCCGCGACCGTTTCGGCTTGGCAGTCAGGGTCTCTATTTCGGCTGAGAGCCCATAGCGCTCGCCGGAATTGAACACCTTCGTACCTTCCAAAAAGTCAGGGTCTCTAACCACCAAGCCAACTGGCCTGTCGAGTTATGTATAACTCGTTCTAATAAAAACTGAAAGTTAAAAAGTTTACTAGTGAGGGTCACTGAGCAGTTCCATTACTTCGGGCCAGGAGGGCCTGGCTCTATAAATAAAAAACTGACTTTAAATAACTTATGTGTGTACTTTATACGTATTACAGTTCAATTTGACGTTTACGTAAGTAATTGTATTGAAATTAGATTGATTAATATGTAAGTGTTTAATAAATAACTAATTTACATTCATTTATTTAATTTTGACTTCAATTTCAGGGGCCTTGTCATCAACTTGTTTTGCTGTCCAATTCAAGTTGCTCCTTTATTTTGGTAATTTATTTATTAACTACGGATAATGTGGACATTGAGAGGGCTATGTTGGCTCGTAGATTCTCCCGCTGTGCAGATCAGGTACCTCAAATAACACTTTTCAAGGCGTACTGCCAGGGTCTGTACGCGGGGGGTCTATGGATTAGCTACACCAAAAGGTCCCTAGATGTCCTGCGCGTCCAGTTTAATAATAGTTTTAGAATGCTCTTGAGACAGTCCCGGTTTTGTAGTGCATCAGAGATGTTTACACAGAATCTTGCAAAAGAAAATAGCGTCTCTGGCAACGAGAACCCGGGCCAGTAGCAACAGCATTCTAAAAACAGAGAGTGGAAATACACTAGCGGAGAGTGTGTTCTCCCCTTTTCTGACATATTTTCATTTAATTTCATTTCTTTATGGATTTCGGTTATACGAATTTTTGAAAATTAATAAATAATCATAATTTTTTAAGCAAAAACTTCTTCGGTCGCGTTGAGCGATTTTTTGTAGGGGTGATCTAATACCACGGGAAAATACTATATTCCTTGGGGAATTAGGTAATTCTGGAAAGGAACCGCCCTAAGAAAATAAAACAAATAATTTAATTACTTTATTAGCTATATTACATAACGGTTTATATTCAAAGCATCTGTGTCAGTGCCTTCCTGTCGAGCTTGGCATTTTGGAACGGCAGCTTCTCCACAAATCTGAGGCCACCCACCAATTTTGTTTTGTAAGACATCTGGAAAAAATACATCACACAATTTATTAATAAATATCCCGGGACATTCTTTACACACGGCCATCTGGTCCAGGCCCGCCGCTAGCTATTTGAGCGCCCGTGTGCAATACCGATAATGCCGCCCATGTTTGTCTGTGACTACCCATGCTGAGCTTGTCAAAATGCTGTATACTGTTGCCACATAAGGGTGTGATAACAGAAAAGAATAATGAAGAAAAATATTTATTTTTGTTTACATAAGTGTTTAACTGTTTAAATTGGTATCTACAGAAATCGAGCTCTTTTTTTCTTTATAATTGCGTAATCTGCTATAAATTTTCTTGTATCCAAGGTGTCTTAAACTTGATGTTCAATCGAAACTAAAGAAGTTGATGCAAAATTATTTTATCTTTGCTGGAGCGTTGTTGATCTTAAATAGTTTCTGATAATTTGTAACTTTGTAAAGGTCCTTTCACTAGATGCTACTGAGACCGGCAATGTACGTTTGAGTGCTTTGTACAGTATTTTAAATAATCCAATAAAAATTAAATAAAATAAAATAAAGAAAAATTTTGCTGTGTTCGGAAACGTTGAAATCAAGTCATTAGTAAAACGATATTGCAAATTGGATTATTTATTTCTAGTATTGATGGAGTGCATATCACTCTTTTTGACATAAAGACTAATATTTTGATGTACAAATAATATGTTTACATAAATATACTGCGATGCAACTGTGAGGATATCAATTTGTTTAAACTTTTCTCTGAGGGAAGCTCGAGATCTCAAATTATAAATTGCTCGAACTGTTCTTTTTCGCAATATAAAAATTGTTTCTATATCAGCAGCTTTACCCCAAAGTGAAATGCCGTAGGTCATAACACTATGAAAGTAGCTAAAATAAACTAATCTAGCCGTATCGACATCTGTAATCTGCCTGATTTTTCTAACTGCGTAAGCTGCTGTACTAAGTTTTCCCGCAAGACATGATATTTGTGTCCCCCATTGAAGTTTTCAGTCTAAAGTAATTCCTAAGAAAACTGTTGACTCTACAAGACTAAGAGCTTTACTGTCTAACATTAAACTACAGCCTAGTTTTTTAACATTGGATAATGCAAATTTAATACATTTAGTTTTTCTTGCATTTAAATCAAAATTATTGACAGTAAACCAATTTAATACCTGAGCTAATGCACCGTTTACATCGTCATAATTGTATTTCAATCTATCAACACCAAAAATCAGTGAGGTATCGTCAGCAAACAGTACAATTCCACAGGTATTTCTTACGTAAAATCGAAGGTCATTGATGTATACTAAAAATAGAAAAGGCCCTAGAATAGAGCCCTGGGGTACACCCATATGAACAGGAGAACCAGATGATTTAACTCCATTCACATTAACACTTTGAGTTATCTCACTATGGTACGATTTCATCAATTTAGTGCTGCACCCTTAACTCCATAATAGTCTCATTTACGCGTAAGTATCTGATGGTCAACACAATCAAAAACTTTAGATAAATCACAGAACACTCCAATAACGTTCTGCGACTTTTCCCAAGCTTTGTTTCAAAAGTGCTACCCCGGCATCAATAGTGGAACGACCTTTAGTAAAACCGTACTGCTCACTATGTAAACGTTTATTTAAATTAAAGTGAGCAAGTAGTTGCGTTAAAATAATCTTTTCGAATACTTTGCTTAGGGCTGGCAAGATAGAAACGGGCCTATAATAGGTTGGATCACTAGGATCTCCGGCCTTGAACTGAAAGGGAAAGAAAATCTAAAGAGAGAGATAATTATAGATAATTGGTTAGTTACGTTAGCATTGAGTACCTATACGTACAATATGAATTAATATTATTTTGTATTTTTAAACATAGAAGAAATGCAAAAAATGGATTTGAAAAATAATCATTTTTCCAACTGAATCAAAACTTTTTGTTGTTTCCTCTGCGTATTTCCGTGTAACTTTTTAATAAATAAAAAAAAAACTGACATGAGAATTAACAAATTCGACGATCTCCTCGGCGGTGGCGACGGCTGCCGGCTGCAGCACCACAAAAGCCGTGGGCACCTCGCCATGGAGCTCGTGTGGGGCGCCTATCACTCCAGCCTCCTTCACCGCGGGGTGCTGCACTAGAATCGCTTCGAACTCCGCTGGAGCCACCTGATAAATAAATAAATATCCTGGGACATTCTTTACACACGGCCATCTTAGACAAATTTCGCAAACGATGACGCTCATCGTAATGAGTGCGCCAAAAAGCCGATTTGTATAAAAAAAAGAACATTGCGCATACCAGATTATACAAAAAACAAATATTTAGTAACTAATTCAAGCAATTTCAAGCATCATCAGGACGTTTTAGACCCGCTGTCGGCGACACCGATAGCGGGCAAAACGTCTGTGGTGCTAGTGCGTCGACTCAGTGACAGCGGGTCTAATACGTCCTGAAGATGCTTCGTGTAGAAGCGAAACACGTGTCGATTTCCTATTGATTTTCCTTGTTTGGGACTTGACAGAGAAGGAGATCCCGTGCCGTGACGTTGCGCGATGTTCAATTTCCCATTGCATTGGTTTTTAGCGCACTCGATACGATAACGATACGCTTACGATAGTACTTCAGAGCCCTGTACCTCTACTATGAGTTGCTATCGAAACTTACTTTAGTCACTAGCGAGTAAACTACTATCGACACAGTATTTCTCGATGGCAACTGTCAAATTTGTGACTCATGGTACCGAATTTCTATAGCAAAGACTAAAACACGTTACTCGCTAGTGTTTCCATTTCGATAGGTTTTTTACCTATCGACTCGTACTATCGATTTTAGTTCTTTAGGTGACCGCTAGTGGCGCTGTACACATTTGCCATAGAAATGTTTTACGCCGTCGCTAGCGATTACGTACGTTAAAAACTCATGGTAAAGGCACAGATCCCAATTTAATCCCATATTAATGGATTGAAAAAGAATTGTAATATCTATACAGGCTGTTACAAAACTATCCGTAAAGCCGAAAGGTGGTTAAATGGGGCCTTATAACGAGTCCGTTCACTTAAGAACCTAAGAACAGTAGAAACGCTGTATAACTTACCACAAAAAATAAAAAAAAAACGGATTTTTATGAATGATAAATAGAAAAACTATTAAAGTAGACAATTATTAGGTAAAGTCGGTACGTAGGCCTTTCTGTTAAATAATCTGATTTCCTGACATGACAGCTTACTAGGGTTGTTGGCTTTGATAATTAATTATATTTTTACGGGATATTTTGTAACACGTTGTAAATCATCTAGCTTTATAAAATAGTATACACAACAACTGTGAACAGTATGAGACTTAACTAGTAACAACTGTATGTCGAAGGCGTTGTTCTAATTAGCTAACGGCCGCACGATCAAACGATGCGAATTCACGCGATGAAACTAATCGTGCGATGGAACAAATGGTATCCTTAGACGTAGTAGACCACAATAAAACTAGATTATATAGTTTTGATTGCACGATCGAACGATTAAATCCATCGTACGATCGGTATTAAGCATTACCTTCAGTGCTTCAATTGGGACACTAAGAGGCTGTCCATCAATGATATTTTTTTTAGCATTTTGAACCCCTCCCTCCCCCTTTATACGTGGTGAGGCTTAAGACAACCCCCCCATTCAGGTTTCTTCAACACTAAAAACTGGATAAGCATCTTGTAAGTCAGTTGTTGGCATTGTGCTTTGTTGAACATTGTCGCGCACAACGCAAAGAATCTGGCTCACGCGTTTGACATAAAAATTAACATATATACAGTAATACACGTGATATTTTACCACACCCCCGTCCCCCTTGTGGTACTTCCTGATTTTGCCTACCCCCCCACCCCCCCCCCACCCCCCCACCCCCCCCCCCCCACCCACCCATCATTCAGCTAATACAAACTTCACGGAGGCCTCGGAGAGCTTACTTCTCACGTGATATACGTGTAGTAAGCGTCAGAGATAGAGCACGGAGGCCGCAACGAAACATCCTCAAGCTAGTGTAATTTTCCTTACAGAATCGAGCCCCTGATTTGACATGTCAGGACATCCCTATTGTACCGACAAAATTAAAATATGCTAAATACCGATATATCATTGAATTTGATAATGTCCTTTATCCTTTGGACCACGAAAATGAATTGATCTTCATCGTAGTATCCTTCGTCGCCAGTCTTGTAGAACCCTTCTTCATCGAAGGGATCGATTCGCACGTTGCCGAGGTACCCTGGAACCATTTATCATATTCATATTATTTATTTGCATTCCACAATATTAAAATTAAATCTTAGGTGGTAAGTAATATCTAATTAACATTGGGACCCTGCCGGGCGCAGCAAAACACATAGTAAGTAACACGTAGGAGAGAGGAGATCATGGATATATTCGCAATTTATTTGTTCTGTCGGAGGAATATTTTTTATTCAGTGCGCAAACTTTGACAAATTAAACTTAAATGAGTTTTATTAAACATCCAATATCAATTTTTTTGTACAAAAAAATAAAGTTATCGTTAACGAAAGATATAGACTTTAAAATTTATATTATGGCTACTGTACGACTGTCTGTCGGGCGCCCTCCCCGGCCGTGGCCTTGGCAACAGCTGGCTCTACCGCCCTTTGTTATTATTATGAATAGATAGTGTCCATTGTTTGTTGATTTTAAAGTCGAAAAAAATACAAAAAAAAATTAAATTCTGGTACTGATACTCAACCACCGAATTTTTTTTGCGCATTGCTTAAAAAATATTCCTGTATCACCATTAGGTTGGAAAATATGGGGAAAATCAGAAACTATTTTTTTGGGTTCCGGACCCAATGTTTTAACAAGACCCTTTTACTAAGGGTTTGCTGTCCGTCCGCCACACGGCTCTTAGTTCTTGGACCGAAATAGGCAGACTTCAAGTTACTCATAACTATGGCCGTTGTAACATCAAATAATAAATTACATCCCCGTAGAAGAAATGTTTTTTTTGAGTTGTGTTTAATATTTAACGGTGTACCTTCGTGTACTGCCACCTTATTCAGCTAATACAAACGTCGTCCCTCCGGACCTCTCACGTAATTGCATAGTTAATGTAAGAGACAGAGCACGGAGGCCGCGACGAAACATTCTCGAGATAGTGTCATTTTACCTTATAGAATGACAGCCCAGGGGCTCGATTCTGTAAGGAAAATGCTACGCTAATACTACTAATCACGTGAGAGTTAAGCTCTCCGAGGCCTCTGTGAAACGACTCGCCGACGAAGTTTGTATTAGTTGAATAAGGGGGCTGGTTAAAGGGAACGTTTGGTGACATATGTCAAAAACGGGACCGCTTTGTTGTCTCGTTTGACAGATTCTATTGGTTTAAAAAGCTGTCAAAAATGCTCGACAGCTGTCAATACAGCCCTATTAGATCTTAACAAATGTATGCTTTATTGGGATATAAATAGGGCTTATTTTAGAACATTTATTTATTTATTTAGATCACCAACAAGACACACACTAATACATTCAAAAATACAGGTATCAAAATGTTAATCATAAATGGTGTCCCAATTAGAGGTGACGACCGCATGCATTAAAGAAAGACAAACAACAGAACCAAAAAATATCTTAAAAATAAAAAAATAATATTTCACAACCCAATAAAATCAAGGAAAAAAAATATTATATATAATAAAAAATAAAAATGCGATAATAAAAACAGACAATGCTTTACAAATCGCTTACATTAAGCAGCTTATTTTTAAATGTAAAGAGACTGTCACCGAATATATCAGCATTGCTTTGTTTAGAAGCTATGTTGTACGCCATAAGCATCCTATTTATTGGAGATAAATGTCCAAGATTAGACTTTGCGGCTTTTTCACTGAAAAGCTTATAATAACAACGTCTCGGGAATTTCAAGGGTGCACTAATGTCTACGTATGATAGCAACAAAGGAGCATCTAGGACACCCCTCACCAACTTAAAAAGAAACGTGTTATCCAGCAGCATTCTTCTTTCATGCAGACTTTGCATTTTAAATAACGCAGTCTATCAGCATAACTAGGCAGTTTCCTAGCTAACCCGCAACTGTACGAAAGGTGCCACAAGAAACGCTTCTGAACACTCTGAAGCCTTTTCCTATATACATCATAGTGTGGGTTCCAAACTGAGCTGCAATATTCAAGTCCGCTACGCACTAGCGCTATATAAATTATTATTTTAGTGAAGGGGTTACATACCGCTCATGAGGTCCACGGACTTGAGGCAGATCTCGCCTCGCTGGTTCGGACCTAGGGTTTCTCGTGTGTTAATATCGACCACCTGTTGGACAAAAATGAAGTATTAAAATGTAGAAAAATTTCTTAAATATAAATATGTTTTATGTGATTTTTGCAGGGTCGGCAACGCGCGAGTTATAACCATGATGCTGTAAGCGTCAATAGGCTGCGGTGACCGTTTACCATCAGACGGGCCGTCAGCTTGTTTGCTACCTTAGTTGTAGGTAAGTATAGAAAAAAAATAATCATGTGATTTATTTCTACGTTCAAACTGCCAATGTCATGCACATAATGTCGTATTTATGAAGGAGCGAGGTGCGAGACTCCTCCATTTAAAAGGGAAGATCTTCCGCCAGGCTAGGTGATCATGCCTGGGGACCACGGTCCGACTATTGATGTTGGAAGCTTGTATATATGTCAAATCCTGAGAGAATTTTGATAGTGCGATCTAGGATTCTCGCGTCTTACTACTCGTTGATAGATGTCGCCACATCACTGTGGTGCGGGCGTAGAAGGATTGTAGGCGTGTTCATAGATGTCGCCACATATTTGTACACATTTACAGCTGACTAATAGAACAAAATATCGTGAAGAGAATGTCATAAAGTCTAGACCCGCTAGCATGTTTTAAGCAAGGGGCTCTAAAAATGTATTAAAATACGGTAAAATAAAAGACGCTCTCTCGCTTCTTTTTTGCACTCCGCGTCTTGCGTGGGGGGAGTAAAGAAATAAAAAGATTCTGACATTAAAACCTGTTCGGAAGATTGTTTTTAATCAGTCGAGCCGCCAATAAACTCTGCAATTTCTCTTCTCAACATAAACATAGATTTATTTGGTACTTACATGATTAAGTCCTAATTGCGTGTTATATCGAAAATTAATAGATATAAAAATAATATGAATGACAAGCAGCACCTGTTCACAAGTATGACGCCTGTGGCAGCCATTACCCTCGTGGCCATATTGTAGGCAAGTGAGCGACACGAACGCGACACGCAATCGCGACCATGTAATTAATATATGACGAGGCCTTCGTAAAGTTATTCCAGCTATAGGGACTTTCAACCTTTTGAATGAAAATGTTGGCTATAATAATAATAAGAGCCTTTATTCGCTGACCTTTTTAACATACATGCTATTCTTATAAAACAGTAGTATTTCTAATTTAATTTACATAGCAAAAAATTATAAATTTATTAGCAAACACTTTGGTCAGGTTGTCTGTCGACATAGGCCTCCCCCAATTTTTTTTTTTTTTATACCACATGGGCCGACAAACAAGCGGACGGTCCACCTGATGATAAGTGGTCACCGCCGCCTATGGACATTTGCAACACTAGGGGCATCGCCAATGCGTTGTCGACCCTGAGACGTGAAGTTGTTAAGTCTCATGTGCCTGTAATTTCACCGGCCCCCTTACCTTTCTAACCGAAACACAGTAACACAAGTGCACTACTGCTTCACGGCAGAAATGGGTAAGGTGATACTTCCCCGGACGAACTCTGCACTAAGAGCTCTACTACTCGAAAATTGTTTCCACGTCTCTATATTCATGGCCCCCTCCATCCTTTTGGTATATCGTCCTCCCATCTTTAAATGTCTATGCCAATGTCTCCTATACTCGACAATTTTGTAGGTGGTAGTGCCAAGCTGTTTACAGCATGAATGGGCCGGCACGACCGGGGTAGTACCACCCTTTCACAGAAAACCGACGTCATATATCAGTATGTTCTGTGCTGTTGTGTTTCGTTCAGTGAGTGGGAGAGCCAGAGGCCCAACCATACCCTCCCCATCCTCTCATCATTTCCCATATGGGGAAGGAAGAGAGGATGTGGAGGATAAACTTTAAATATGGCAGCTTCAAAAAATGGTTCCGGTCATACAGCGGCGTCTTCGTTCCCCACCAACTCGCTTTTTCAGGTGGAGTCCGCTAACATCGCGGACTCCATTCAAACCTAAACGCCGTCCACCACCATCTCGAGACGGCCCGACCGGCCATGCTTTTCTTGACCGAGACTCAGGTACGCCGTCCTGACGACACGACCTATCTGCATTATCAAGCTTGGAAAGAAGTGCACGATGCCAGACTCTATCGAAGGCTTTGGAGATGTCGAGACTAATAGCCAACGACTCCCCATGCCTGTCCATCGCCTCACCCCAAAGGTGAGTGACATACGCTAGAAGATCACTCGAAGACCGTTTCATGCAGATGACAGCACTGTACATGGGCGATATCTCGGTCACCCTGCAGCTAAGCAAGCCGATACTGAGGAGGATAGGCGAACACTTGTTGCTGAGCTGGACCGGGTTCTGAATCGCATCTCGCATTGGGGTGATGTGAACCTGGTCGAGTTCAAGGCCAAGAAAACACAGGTGTGTGCATTTTCAGCTAAAGTATCTCCATTCCTTCCCTATCCCTCTCTTCTGGACACTCCACTACCGATTCAAGACAGCCTCAATATCCTAGGTATGGACATAGGCCGCAATCTCAACCAGAAAAACTACATCGAGGGTGTCATCAAATCCGCATTCCGGAAACTCGGAGTCATGAACAGGGTGAGGAGGTTTGGGCTGGAGCAGTTGTGTCTGTTATGTATATAAGACTCAGGTTCGCCCCTGCGTGGAATACTGCTCTCACCTTTGGAATGGCTCCGCCCAGTACTTATTAGACTCCCACAATAGGTTGCAGCGGCGTGTTGTCCGTATCATTGGGGATCCAGAGGCCACAAAGACTCTTGAGTCACTTCAATTACGCAGAGACGTGGCCTCATTGGCTGTCTTCTACCGCATTTATCACGGTGAGTGCTCCGAAGAGCTATCCCACCCTCTCCTTTTCTATTCCGAACGACACGTGCTGGGTTAAGGTGCCACTCTTACACGGTGGAACAGATACCGTCACGCACCAAACGGTTCGGCGCCTCTTATCTCTGCCGTACCATTAAGATGTGGAACTCGCTACCAGCCCACGTGTTTCCCTTCACTTATGATCCTGGGTCCTTTAAGCGGGGCGTGGAAAGCGTATCTCAAGGCCATCAAGGTGAGGGCCATCATGCCACAATGCTATGCTGGCTGCTGGGATGATGGCCATCACTAGGGGACTTCATTTACTGCTTAACATCAGGCAGCATGGAGTCAATTTGGGCGGTAGAAATGGCAAATAAAATAAAAAATAATATACAGCCCACAGAAAAATACAAAATAAACATATTAAATCATTACTTTTATGCGTTTTATCGATACAGATGTACATGTATTTATATCGATTATCGAGCATCGCGTACAGGAGATGGCGTTATTGCATGGCGTTCACAAGGTAAGGCACCGTAAATTTGCAGCTTCTGTTCTTACCTTTATAACGACTCCATCCATGACACGGCCTGCACTGCCAGGCTTCCTAGCTGTCTTCAGAAATAAGTCACCACACACTAGCCCCGCTTCGGACATTCCATATAAATCATATATTGCGACGAGATTCGGGAATCTGAGGAGAATTGTTCAGATTAACAAACTTGTTTAAAAACAACTTTTATGAAAAGCGATAAAAGGTATAACAGAAAGAAATAAAATTGATTTTTAAAATTTTCGCGATTCCTGTACTAAGATCCACATGTGTAAGACATTCCAGAGATGTGTGAAGAATGTGGAGCGGGTAAATAAATAAGTCACATTATATTCCGTAGTACAACCACTGTAGGTACCCAATTCCACCGAAGCAATAGTGCACTTGTATTACTGTGTTTCGGTTAGAAAGGTCAGGGGCCCGGTGAAATTACAGACACATGAGACTTTCTTTTTCATCGATTGAAAGATTGAAATTCTTTTCACTTTTCAGATGCTAAAACTTACCTACTAAGTATAAAACAAAGTCTTAAATAAATCTTTAAAACTACGCAACGGATTTTGATGCGTTTTTTTAACACTAAACATACCATGACCGGGTCAAATGACCCATTTTGAACTTTGCATTGAAAATGCACGTATCATCTTATTGCTTTTGCACATTTGACTTCATGACTTTTTCTTACTAATTAATATACAGTTATACTATTTATTTCCCTTCCTAACAACCATATTTCATACATACAAGCAGGAAATATAAAGTCACATTTGACCCGCTATAGTAGAAATAGGTACCTAGCAAGTGTTGGTATGATTAGTGTTAATAGATAGAGTGATTGAGGAGGAAGGTTTATATGTATAATACATGTGACATCCCACGGGAACGCGGGTAAAACCGCGGGGGACAGCTAGTCATGTGTAAATGGATTACCTTTGATGGACCACACGGCTCGTATTGTCATCACTGACTGTTCCTCCAGATAGCATATATTCCACAGATGATACATCGTAATTTTGCAATATTTCCGACTTTGCAAACTCATTTGTTGTACTTGGGCATACTTGAATGACACTGACCTGAAACATGCGGAATTAGTTTATAACTTTTTCATACCACATGGGGCAACAAACAAGCAGACGGTCCACTTGATGGTAAGTGGTCACTGCCGCCTATGGACATTGCAACACTAGGGGCATCACCAATGTGTTGTCGACCGAAGATTGGATCTACTATTTAGTAGATGGCGATGTAGTAAAGTTACTTTCAGCTCATAGCGTCACCTACCGAGCAGAACAACGTCTGTCCCAACGCCAAGTCACCATTATTATATTAGGTTGGGGAAAAAGTCTTTTCGCATTATAGTATGTATGAACTTGTAATAAAATCTCTTTGGCTATACTATTTGTATCTGGCTGGTTTTGATATCATTGAAAGTTTAAATTTTAAAGACCATAATTCCAAATTCAAATTAGAAAAAAAGTTGATTTGCATTTGTTTTTCGTACCGCCAAGATGAATGAATCTAATGAAGAAATTCGATTCATTTTAAAATTTTACTACAAAAAGGTAAAAATGCAACGCAAGCCGCGAAAAAAATTTGCGATGTTTATGGACCTAGTGCAGTGTCTGTGAGAGTAGCACAAATTTGGTTTAATCAGCAGAAGGGGTGTGGTTTTTCATCATGATAACGCTAGACCTCACACATCTTTAGCCACTTAGCAAAAATTAGGAGAGTTTGGCTAGGAAGTATTAATGCATCCGCCGTATAGTCCTGACCTTGCACCTTCAGATTTCCACCTGTTTCGGTCTCTTCAGAATTCTTTAGGCAGTGTCAGGTTAACATCACGGGAAGACTGTCAAAACCACTTGTCGCAGTATTTTGATCAGAAGTCCCAAAATTTCTATAGCAATGGGATCATGTCCCTACCTACAAGATGGCAAAAAGTTATCGAACAAAATGGTACCTACATACTTTAGTTAAATGTAAATAAACTATATTAAAAATGTTTTGAATATTCTTAAAAAAATGCGAAGGAACTTTTTCCCCAACCCCCCAACATTATATATAATATATGGCACATGAAACTTGAATTCACGTCTCAGGGTCCAGGGCCGTCAATCATTGTTGGGGCCCCTAGACAATGCATGCCGGGGGGCCTCTTTACGCTTCTCTAACTTCGTAAAATATTTCTGTACCATTTTGTACCACAACGGCTTCACTAGGGTTTCCGGAAAAAAGGTAAGTAAGGCAAAGAAAATCTAAAAAAACGATGCAATTATATTATCATTGAGGGTTTATTACTTAGACATCTCTAAATGAAATGTTTAATTGAAGAAAATATTGCTTGAGTCGCGGGCTCCTACGGATGCGGGGCCCCTAATTACCCGGGGCCCTACAGATACGGGTTCCACACTAATGCGGGGCCCCTACTGATTCGGGGCCCTTAGGCCTTCACTGCCAAATGGATAATTCGGCCCAGCCAGGGTCGACAAAGGGAATGATTTAGAAAAAATAATGTTACCTTGTACTTCTCTACAGCTTTGAGTAAGTCCTCGATCTCATTCTTTGGCGAAAATACGATTGTGCAGCCAGCATTTAGAGCTGCTTGAGTGTGCATCAGCCCATACGTGTAGTACCACTCCCTGGTATTTAAGATCACCTTACCGTCTCGCATGCTGCAATGAGACTTTAATTTCAAACTAATAGATTGGGGGAAAAGTTCCTTCGCATTTTTTAAGAAAATTCAAAACATTTTTAATATAGTTTATTTACATTTAACTAAAGTATGTAGGTACCATTTTGTTCGATAACTTTTTGCCACCTTGTAGGTAGGGACATGATCCCATTGCTATAGAAATTTTGGGACTTCTGATCAAAATACTGCGACAAGTGGTTTTGACCGTCCTCTCGTGATGTTAACCTGGCATGGCCTAAAGAATTCTGAAGAGACCGAAACAGGTGAAAATCTGAAGGTGCAAGGTCAGGACTATACGGCGGATGCATTAATACCTCCCAGCCAAACTCTCTTAATTTTTGCTGAGTGGCTAAAGATGTGTGAGGTCTAGCGTTATCATGATGGAAAACCACACCCCTTCTGTTGATTAATTCCGGCCGCTTTCTCTCAACTTCTTGTTTTAATCTCATCAGTTGTTCGCAGTAGAGTTCAGAATCGCTGGTCCTGCCTGGTGGTAACTGCTCATAATGAATAATGCCCTTCCAATCCCACCACACACACAACATCACCTTGTTGCGAGTTAACCCGGGTTTCGCCACAGTCTGTGAAGCCTGACCGGCCTTTGACCACGACCTTTTTCGCACGTTCTTGTCGTACGTGATCCACTTTTTATCACCAGTTATCAGCTTCTTCAAAAATGGTTCGGTTTCATGACGTCGTAATAAAGAATCACAAATGAGTACACGGTTCATTAGGTTTCTTTCAGTGAGCTCGTGAGGTACCCAAATATCTAGCTTTTTTGTGTACCCAGTTTTTTTCAAATGCGCCAAAACTGTTTTGTGGTCAATTCCCAGTTCTTCAGCTACGTCGTAACTACTGATATGCTGATCTTGCTCCACTTTTTCAAAAATGGCATCCATTTTATCCGTAATGGGGCCACCAGAGCGACGTGCATCTTTGACATCAAAATTTCCGGATTGAAAACGCTTAAACCAAATTTGTGCTACTCTCACAGACACTGCACTAGGTCCATAAACATCGCAAATTTTTTTCGTGGCTTGCGTTGCATTTTTACGTTTTTTGTAGTAAAATTTTAAAATTTATCGAATTTCTTCATTAGATTCACTCATCTTGGCGGTACGAAAAACAAATGCAAATCAACTTTTCTTCTAATTTGAATTTGGAATTATGTTCTTTAAAGTTTAAACTTTCAATAATACCAAAACCAGCCAGATACAAATAGTATAGCCAAAGAGATTTTATTACAAGTTCATACATACTATAATGCGAAAAGACTTTTTCCCCAACCTAATATTTCGACAGCATATCCTCTAGCATTTGACATTTATAAAATCTATATACCAGCTCATAAACCCCGAATTTGAAGCTAAATATATTTATTCATATCATATATAAATAAATCTTTTAAAGGGCAACGTTTACGTTTCTGTAATAAACTTCCTAAAGATATACAAGAATTACCCGTGCATACATTTAAAAAGGTAGTAAAGAATACTTTATATCAAAAGGGATATTATAGTATATCTGATTATTTAGAGGATAATAATAACCTTTGACAATGAATTTCTCGCCTGACATGCTATCCATTTAAGTATTTTTATTGTTAAATTGTTATTTTTGAATATCATTGAGTGTAATATATAAAAAAAACCATGTAATGACTATTTATAGGAGCCTGTGAAGGCCTACATGAATAAACAATATATCTATTTCAAATAGGCCTTTAGAGACCAGGAAAGGCCAGTTGGCAGCGGCGGTCTTACCAATTGCGAGGCCCTTTGGCCTTCGTAAAAAGTATGTAATGCGATAGTAAGTCTGGTTGTTTGGTTCAGGTATTTGTCATGTTTGACAAGAAATGCTAAAGTTATACAAATAAATAAAATTTGAAATCCATATTTTTTTTTATTTGCTTGGGTTGCGCGAGGCCCCTCCAAGAGCGAGGCCCCGGGCGATTGTCCCGTTCGCCACCCTCTAAGGCCGCCTCTGCCAGTTGGCTTGGTGTTTAGCGACCCTCACTGTCACGCCACAAGTCGTGAGTTCCATTCCCATCCAGGGCAAACATTTGCGTGCATGAACATGTATTTTCTGTGTCTGGGTGTAAATACGTATTTCAAAAGTTTTGAGAATTGTGAAGTAAATCAGTTAATATAGCCTACGAAAAATTCCGCGTTGAATGGTTCAGTAGTTTTGAGGTGATGGTGCGTCAAAGGAACCATATTTTGCTTATTGTATATACAGGATTACAAAACTACCCGTAAAGCCGAAAGGAGGTTAAATGGGGCCTTATGATCCATTCACAATTTTTAAGAACAGTAGTAACGCTGTATAACATATCCCAAAAAATATAAAAACTGATTTTTATGAATGAAAAATAGAAAAACTATTAAAGTAGACAGTTATCAGGTAAAATAGGTACGTAGGCCTTTCTGTTAATCTTCGGGTAATCTGGTAAAGGTACGAGGTACCTGAAAAATTCCTTACGTCGCGTGCGCTGCGAAAACTATTGATGATAGAATGAACAAAATAATAATGTAACATCCCTCGGCAACGTGGGTGAAACCGCGGGGGACAGCTAGTTAATTATATATTTACGGGGTATGTTGTAACACGTTGTATATACATTTTTCTGATAATCGTTACAAAACATAAGCTTGCTGGTTGTTTCGATCAGGATTAGTATATATAGATAGATAGATAGATAACTCTTTATTATACACCAAACAAGAAAAAAGAAACAACAATAAACCTTAAATCAGTGCCGGATTAACCACGTAGCAAAAGTAGCAATTGCTACGGGCCCCGCGCAAAATGGGGCCCCGCGTGTCTAAGGCCGCCCACCACCGATTGTTTTTTACCAACTTACTGATGTACTTAAGAACCCATAGAAGACCAAAGGCCCCTTGAAGAATTTGCTACGGGCCCCGCTCTTACTTAATCCGGCACTGCCTTAAATCTATGTACAATAGGCGGTCTCATCGCTAAAAAGCGTAGTTTACGTAGTAGGTATACTATAAATACCTGTGGCTTGGTAAATTCCTGGTAAGCGATAGCAGGTTCAGATGCGTCATATATAACCCTTTCGGTAACCCGGTTGTGCCGGATGAGAACATTATGTTTACCGGGTAGTGCCACCCGACACCCGCCGGCCTAAAGTCTTCTAAAGGGCCATGTTCAGTTACAAAGTCCTTTAAAAGAATCGCACCTTTCTTTTCTTCTTCACCAAACACTACGTAAGACTTGATATAGTCTACAGTTCTGTGGGAGAGAGACGCCGCTATGTTAGAAAACCTCGTGGCTAATTCGCCAATATAAAGACATTGTTGTCTCAAATATGATGGGCTGGTTGCCTCGGTTGTTAGCGACCCTGACTGCCAAGTGCCACCCCGCTCTGGTCGCGGGTTCGATTCCCACCCAAGACAAACATTTGTGTGCATGAACATGTCTGTTTGTTCTGTATCTGGTAAATATCTTTGCATGTATTTAGAAAATAAAATAGTATATCAGTTATCTGGTTTCCATAGTACAAGCTCTGCTTAGTTTGGGATCAGATGGCAGAAGAATGTCCCAGGATATTTATTTATTTAGGACAAGCTGCGCCCTGTGGCTTTGTCCGCTTACAATCCTGGTTATAAACCTACCTCTTGAATGACTCTATACACAGACATACAGACAAACATTCATTTTTATTATAGTTTTTACAATTCTTCAGTTAATTAAATTCGTTAATTCCCACGCCCCTACAACGTTCTGGGCTTCGATTCTGCAAGGAATTTGACACTAGCTCGAGGATGTTTCGTCGCGGCCACTATGCTGTCTCTTTCGCTAACTACGCAATTATGAGAGGTAAGTTCTCCGTGCACCGCGAGCTTCACGGAGGCCTCGGAGAGTTTACCTCTCACGTGATTAGTAGTATTAGCGTAGTTAGCTAAAGAGACAGAGCACGAAGGCCGCGACAAACATCCTTTAGTTAGTGTAATTTTCCTTACAGAATCGAGCCCCTGGAGCTAATGAAGTTTCACGCCAGTCGTGTGGTCTAAGATACACGACTGTTTTTTTAATTGCATTAAGTTATAAAAGTTTTTTTTTCATACCACATGGGCCGACAAACAAGCGGACGGTCCACCTGATGGTAAGTGGTCACCGCCGCCTATGGACATTTGCAACACTAGGGGCATCGCCAATGCGTTGTCGACCCTGAGACGTGAAGTTGTTAAGTCTCATGTGCCTGTAATTTCACCGGCCGCCTTACATTTCTAGCCGAAACACAGTAACACAAGTGCTCTACTGCTTCACGGCAGAAATGGGTAAGGTGGTAGTACTTCCCCGGACGAACTCTGCACTAAGAGCTCTACTACTCCAAACAATATACAGCTTATAACGCCTGATTTTATTTATATTGGCGCTTACCTCAAAGCCTCGATGTGTGTGTCGTACCCAGATGGCGATAGGAACATCAAGTGCGGTTTTGCTATATTCACTCTGTGCAAGAATGCCGCTGTGGAAAAAAAATCACCACAATGAACATTTAAAAAATAAAAATAAAAAATCAAATATGCCTTTACAAGCACTTATGAATAGTCTGACTCTAATACCGGTTCGGAAGGTTGTTTTTGATATAAAAAAAAAATAAAAAAAAAATAAAAAAATAAATAAAAAAAAGTAAAAAATAAAAAAAAAATAGAAAAAAAATAAAAAAAAATACCAATACACCAAAACACCAATCCCTGCTAATATTATAAATGGGAATGTAATTGTTTGTTACGCTTTCACGCGAAAACTTTGTACTCATATTCTTGGAGGTATTAGAAGTAACATAGGATACTTTTTGTGCCGGGAAAATGTTACATCCCTCGGGGAACGCGGGTGAAACCGCGGGGACAGCTAGTAATATTATAAATACGAGAGTTTGTGATTATGTTTGTGACTCTTTCCAGCAAAAACTACCGAACAAATTTGAATGAAACTTGCCACATAGATAGAGTATGCCCTGGAAAAACATATCTACTTTTCATCTCGGGAAAATGTTACATCCCTCGGGAACGCGGGTAAAACTGCGGAGGATACCTTGTTAACATTTATAACTATTATTGTTGTATTATAAACTCAAAGAGAATTGACCGATATTGATGATAATTGCTACATAGTCAAACCATGTGATTGCGCGAATGATAAGCTGTATATGATATAGATAAAAGCGGGTGAAACCGCAGGGGACAACTAGTTTATTATATACTAACTGTCCCCCGCGGTTTTACCCGTGTTCCCGTGGGATGGCACATGTATTATACTCGTACATAAAAATCTTCCTCCTCAATCACTCTATCTATTTAAAAAAACCGCATCAAAATCCGTTGCGTAGTTTTAAAGATTTAAGCATACATAGGGATATAGGGACAGAGAAAGCGACTTTGTTTTATACTATGTAGTGATTGTTGATTTAAGCATACATAGGGATATAGGGACAGAGAAAGCGACTTTGTTTTATACAATGTAGTGATTTAGAATTTACTTACTTTTTTGACCAGTAATATCGGCTGCAATAAATGTTGCGCCTGCGCAGATTATGCCCATCATCGCAGGAATGACTTCAATACGTTTCTCACTGCACACACTCACAGCGTGTCCCTTTCCAATACCCATGCGTGCGAGCGAGAGGGCAATGTCGACAGTTTGCTGCGCTAACTCGCCGAATGTCATAGTCTCACCGGTGTCGGAATTGACCTGTGTAAAAGGATTTTTATGTCGTCTTGATATTTATTTAGTATTTTCGTATTTTATTATCTTAATTATAAGAACGGGAATCGAATCGATACCCTCGCGGTCTTAAGGGTAGTATGTATGGTTTAGAAATGACAAATGAACTTCTCAAAATATCATCATTATTTAACCAGGGAGTTAATCCTATTCTATTCTACTAACTTGTACAAAATAAATAAAAAAATATAAATGCAAAAGTTTGTGAGGAAGAGGTGTATGGAAGTTAAGATATTTGTTACTATTTGACGCAACAACTACTGAACGGATTTGAATAAAACTTAGCAAATAGATAGAGCATACCTTGGAATAACACATAGGCTACTTTTTATACCGGGAAAATGTAAAATCCCTGGGGAACGCGGGAGAGTTTAATAAGTTATAAATTTACGCCGTAATTAGAAGAAATCATTCTAAAAATAGATTATTTATTTTCCCCCTTCTTCCCCCTTGAAACTCATAATGCAATATTAGGAACGGGGAAAATTTCCCTTGTGAAATCTTGGTTACAATGAGCTTTATAGATTACTAGCTGTCCCCCGCGTTCCCGAGGGACGTAACATTTTCCCGGCACAAAAGTATGTATAGTGTTACTTCTAATACCTCCAAGAATGTGTGTACAAAGTTTCATTATGATCGGTTAAGTAGTTTTCGCGTCAAAGCGTAAAAAACCAACTTACATTCACATTTATAATATTAGTAGCGATTGTGTGTGTATAAAATGAGAAAACCATATTTTTTAATACGCTTTTATTAGCTTCAGACGTATGTTAGTGTGTAACGGAATCTTTGAAAATGATTTTGACCCCCTTCAAGACGTCGGATTAACTCGAAATTTGGGATACTTATTAAGGACCGATGACAATTCAATATTTTAAATAGTTTAACCCGTTATCCTTACTAGGATGATCAGGTATAGCGGTTTAACTAAAAAAATTAAAAAAAATAATAGTTTAAAAAAGCTAAAAAACACGCTTTTATAGAAAACCAACTAAAAAATCGAAAATAAATTTGAATTGAGAATAGTGTAAAGAAGAAAAAAAAAATTTTATTGTAAAAAAAGCGTGGGGTGCTTTTTAAAATATTATCAAAATGATAATCCTTCTACTCATAATGAAATATTTATAACTATTGACACCATGCACCCCACGCTCTTTTTTTACAATAAAATATTTATTATTTTACTTACAAGAGCTAATTGATCCTTGCGGCTGCACATATTTTGAAAGAGTTCGAGGCCATAATTGCCATGTGCTGGAACCAGGTCATTGTCCCCGCCGTACACATGATATTTATTCTTCAACATTTTGAAGTGAACTAGAGAAGGGCTTTGAAATTCGCAGCGTTTGTGTGACGACAAATAATTGAATGATAAACACAATCTATGCTATTCAAAAGTTATTGATGAATAATATAATTATACGAGTATTGTTTCACATCCTTTTACGTTTAACACTCAAACCGCGCACTATTCGAATAATACTATGATTTAGCGAATTTACACTTTTATAGTATATTGTTAATAGTTTTTTGTGATTTTAGGGTTCTGCTATATTGTTTTTTACTTGAATAAAACCCGTCTAAAAATAAATAAACCCCGTCTAAGCCACACGTATCAATTACAGAGAAATGTTATGTAAAATGTATGTACTTGTACATCGCACCCTCAGTACGATAAGGGCTTAACTCAACATTTTGAGAAATGGAGTTACGATCATAGAGAGACTAAACAAAGTACGCTCTATCCGTTGTATAGTAAAACATAGTCGATTTAATGATAGAATAAGCATACCCATACTTCTTCATAATTCTCCTGGAATAGGGCATGGAGGAATGGTTTTTCGCGGGGAAACAGTCTATTTGGAAAAAAAAATGTTAATGTACGAGTATATATATCAAAATCAATGTATACCTCGGCCAGAGGATTAGGAATGCGATACAGCGTGGCAATGCCGCCAGTGTTCTGGGCTCTCTTCCCACCGGCTGCGATTTAGATCAGCTGTTTCTTCTGTGAGCAGCTGATTTACCTTTTCTATCCCATTTACTTTTAATTGGTTAATAATGTTATGTTAAACATGTTTTGTATAAATAATAAATATCCCGGGAAATTCTTTACACACGGCCATCTGATCCCAAATTAAGCAGAGCTTGTAACTATGGAAACCAGATAACTGATATACTACTTTTTTTTTCTAAATACATACTTATATAGATATTTACACCCAGACACAGAATAAACAGACATGTTCATGCGCACAAATATTTGTCCTGGGTGAAAATCGAACCCGCGACCTTCGGTTTGGCAGCCAGGTCTCTAACCACCAAGCCAACTGGCCTGTCGAGCTATGTATGACTAGTTAATAAAAACTGAAAGTTTAAGGGTCACTGAGGAGTTCCATTACTAAGGGCTAGAAAGGCCTGGTTCTACAGGAATATATTTTAAGCAATGCGCAGAAAAATTTTGCTTGTTCAGTATCAGTAACAGAACACATTTCCATTATTTGTTTAATTTTTTTTTGTTTTTTTTTCTACTTTCAAATCAACAAACAATGGACTATCTATTCATAATAATATCAAAGGGCGCGCGCGCCGTGCGCCGCACGCGGCGGTAGAGCCAGCTGTTGCCAAGGCCACGGCCGGGGTGGGCGCCCGACCCGAGCGACAGAGTAGCCATAATATCAATTTTAAAGTCTATATCTTTCGTTAACAATAACTTTATTTTTTTGTACTAAAACTTATCAAAATAAAAATTAGGTGTTTAATAAAAACTCATTTAAGTTTAATTTGTCAAAGTTTGCGCACTGAATAAAAAATATTCCGGTATAAATAAAAATCTGACTTTAAATAACTTATCTAGGTACTTTATACATAAAATTTATTTAGTCTCAATGAAAATACCTGTATGTTACTGCAAAAGTGAAGAATTATTAAATAATAATATTATATTATGAATACAAACAAAGTAACGCTGAGCAGTCCCCACAAGCAGCTCCTGTACACAAGTATAACGGATGTAACGTTTGCGCTGGCGCCAAATTGGCTATCCAACCTCCGTCCTGAAATTACTGGCCAACAAGAAATAAACGGACAGATGACTAAATAACTTAACAGCCAAAGAAAAGAAAAAAGGGCCATAGACATATTTACAAATTATGACATTTAAATAATTCCGACTTTAATTGATTTAAAAAATTTAAAAAAGAATTATAGAGTTATTCCAAAGTTTGAGTTCACTTCCGTCGGCAAAAGGTTAATTCAAGATGAAATCACAAGCTGAACTTTGACGAAGATTTTTTTTTTAATATTTATAAAATGTGTTTTTATGACATTGTAATAGATAATTTTTTTTTCTAGATTTAACCTTCACATAAAATTAAATTCAAATACATAATTTTTTTTTCTAAAATTAATCATCATCATCATCATCAGCCTATCTCCGTCCACTGCTGGACATAGGCCTCACCTATGGCACGCCACTGAGCTCGATCTTCAGCTCTTTGTTTCCACACAACTTCGAGAAGGAAGCTCGCAGAAGAGTACAGCTAGGGTGGGCAGCATTTGGAAAACTTCGTCGAGTCTTTTCATCGCCCATACCCCAATGTCTGAAGACGAAAGTCTTTAACGAGTGCGTCCTACCTGTTATGACTTACGGAGCCGAGACGTGGACACTGACGGTGCGACTAGTTCACCAACTCAAAGTCGCTCAGCGAGCTATGGAGAGAGCTATGCTCGGAGTCTCTCTGAAGGATCGAATTCGAAATGAAGTCATCCGTCAGAGAACCAAAGTTATCGACATAGCTCATAGGATTAGCAAGCTGAAGTGGCAGTGGGCTGGTCACATCTGCCGTAGAACCGATAACCGTTGGGGTAGACGTGTTCTAGAGTGGAGACCATGGCTCGGTAAACGTAGTGTAGGGCGCCCTCCAGCTAGATGGAGCGATGATATACGCAAGCTGGCTGGCAGCGGTTGGAAACAAAGAGCTAAAATTAATGATGACATCAAAATTTAAAATATTTTAATTGTCTACAACTTATTTTGTGTAATAAATATGACATTAGATTTAATTTGGTAGTGTCTATCCTCCAAAAGTCACCATTTGAATAGATTTCTATGTATTTCAAACACCTTAAGGGCGTATCCTTGACCCATACTTATTTGTATGCTAAGTACAAAGCGCCGGATTAATCGCGTCTGTAGAAAATGCGAACAAGAGGCCACTGGTTTGTTTATGTGTTAACTAGCGGCGCGTCCCGGGTTCGACCGAGTTAAAATTGACACATAAACCTTCAAGAAATAAATTTCTAAATTATGGTAGAAATTGCATCAAAATTTGTTGCGTAGTGTAAAAGTACTTAGAGCACATAGAAGTAGTGTCCGACTGAAACTGGTTCTTACGACCGAAACCGAAATCGAATTTCGGCAACGGTCTCAGTTTCGGTCGAAACCGAAACCGAAACTTCCTTATAAGGATCATGTTTTGAGAGAAAAATAAAGAAAAGGTTATTCAAGTAGGTACCTGTAATCGTTATTTCTTATTAGTATTCATAGTTAAACAATCACATGTTATAGGTGAGAAACAATAGTTTATCAAGCTTATCATTTTCGCGTCGCAGATTGCTCCTTCTGTCTTAATAAATTTGTCCAGCAGCACTAAATAATTGTTCACTGGAAACACTCGTCAGTGGAGCTGATAAGAATTTCAGTGTCACCTTTCTCAAAGATAGAAAAAGACTAGATTCCCAGTAAGAATAAATATCTGCGCCTAGATGCGGCGAAATGTCTACTTCGCTTGGATGGAATTTAACGCGCCGAACATGACCGAGAACAGTGCGAGAACTCCCGAACGCAGTTTCGCATCGTAAAAATTTACTCTCATATGCCTAACGCGCCAAAAGAAGTATGACTTAAAAATTACTACACCACTAAACTTTGCCTAAATCAAACGGATAAGCGAACGCCTCAAGGAAGCAGTAACAAGTCTCACGGGAAAATCGCCAAAATCGCCTCTCGTAATTCAAGGATGTCCCCTTATGTGGTCTATATCTACCCCAAAATGGGTCAAGCGTGATAAGTTAGTTCAGCATCTGTTTTAACGCTTTCCTGTTGAGCTTGGAGCCGGCACCTCGAGGGAGGGAACTCATGAATCTTACTCCTCCAGCTAAACTCATTTTGTGTGTTACCGTAAAGAAAAAACAAGCATAACATTTGGTATATCCTCCTAAAATTATAAATGCGAAAGTTTGTATGTATGTATGTTTTTTTACTCAAGCTAAAATTACCAAACGGATTTGGATGAAACTTGGCACATATACAGGGTGACTGGTGAGATACCTTCGATACTTATGGAGAGTACTCGGTACTCGATTCTCGTTAAAATGATGTAATAAAAATTAGGTGCTTAATTTTGACCAAAATTTATCTAAAAACAAGTGAAATGTGGATATTATACTCTCTAAACACGCCGCGGTGTTTGTTGTTTAAGATGATCTAGTCACGTGCGGCACGCGCTGGTGCCAACAACCCTAGTAAGCTGTCATGTCAGGGAACCAAATTATTTAACAGAAAGGCCAACGTACCTATTTTACCTAATAATTGTCTACTTTAATAGTTTTTCTATTTTTCATTCAAAAAATTAGGATTTTTGGAGGTATGTTATACAGCGTTACTACGGATCTTAAATATTGTGAATAGACTCGTTATAAGGCCCCATTTAACCTCCTTTCGGCTTTACGGGTAGTTTTGTAACAGCCTGTATAGATGATGCCCTGGAATAACACATACGATACTTTTTGTGCCGGGAAAATGTTACAACCCTCGGGAACGCGGGTGAAACCGCGGGGGGCAGCTAGTATACTATATACTAGGCGTGAATAGGTTGATAAGTCGACACGCATATAGACTTTCAACATTAAGATTGCTATATATTTTTATTATAAATACAGTAATTACTAAAATATTCTAATGTTGTCTGGAAATTAGAATCAAACTAATCATTTTCAGTAAACAACCTTGCGGTGCTTGGATTGTCATTGTTTTGTGTACGGATTTCTGCAGCAAAATGTAATGTAATGAAATTCTATCATTGTTTTTTTATATATATACTAGCTGACCCGACAGACGTTGTCCTTTCTTAACAAAGAATATTGAATTCGAATCTTTCGATTGAATCGACTGTGAAATATGCAATAAGAAATCATATATTAATTATTATAATTTATCAATATATTTCCGACCCATGCCTCTATTGCAGCGCGCATTCTGTCAATCACTCCAACTGTCAAACGACGAACAATAATAAAAGTTTATAATTTCAAAAGCGCTAGTAAAGTGGTTAAGTTTCCATAATTTTCTTCGCTACTTTCATATTTTTTTCATTCACAAGAACCTTCGCCTGACAATAACAAACACAACAAAAAAAGAATTTGCGAAATCGGTCCAGCCGTCCATGCGTGATGCCGTGACGTGAAGGGAAATAGGGATTCATTTATACATATTGAGGACAATCCGTATCGGACATGGTCCTACGGCGCGGGTATAGCGGGCGAGGAGAATGAGACATAACGTTCAATTTGTATTTCTTTACTATAATTATAAGATCAACAATATAAATCTCTTTATCAGTAGCTTGGGGACAATGTGTTCCGCTAGGTACCGAACGCTGCTCGTCCTTTCTCAAGTTCCCGCCACTCGCCCTGGTTGTGTCCGCGCGCGCCCTCACTAGCGCCGCGACGGGACGCGCAAGCAACTCTCCACCGAGCGCCGATTGGCTAACCCAACCACACGTCATCCGGTCAACGGCCAATCAGCGAGCAGCGCACGTTACCAGCGTTACATCAGAGATGGCGCCACTTCCATCTCTAGTCCCCCAAAGTAAAACTAAATGGCGCAATGATATGAAATAAAACTAGGCGCCGTCATATATATATATATAGATTCTGTAACCTTTGATTATTAATAAATTCATTATTTATTATAATACTATTATTTTGTTTGCTCGTCGCCTTTGACCTCGAGAGGTCACGTCAGCCATTTTGTTTTGTTAATTTAATTGTCATTGGTTTATTTACTTGTGTGTTGATTATTGTTTGCGTTATTTGATTTCCATTTATTAAAATTCATGATGTGATTGTAGATTTAAATAAATATTTAAAATACTATAATAAAGTTTGTTCATTGTTATCCGTTATTATATTCCACGCCAGACACGAATCCAGCCTAAAAAATAAAAAATAAATAATAGTTTAAAATAACTAAATAATACGCTTTCATAGAAAATCCAACTAGAAAATAAATTCTCTACTTTTGGATACTCTTACGTTGGATTTTCTATTAATTATTTTTCATTTTTTAATTAAATAACTAATCCTGATTATCCTAGAAAGATAACGGGTCTAACTGTTTAAAATATTGAATTGTCATCGGTCCTTGATAAATCTCCAAGGGTGAATGAAATCTGACCGTTTAAAGTGAGTGAAAATCGCGCCCAAAGGAGTCGGTTACAAATATACATACAGGTGAAACTAATAAAAACGTCAAAAAGGTTGTAGTCACAGCCATCGTGCCATCACGGCCAAGTGATTCGGAGTTAAAACTCGCTCATGATCGATATAGTACATTCCTATAAAGGAGTTTTATTATTTTATAAAGGCATTGAATATAATATCATCAACCTATCGACCTCAATAGACCGTGAAGTGAGACGTCACAACACTTTTAGGGTTGTGGGCATGCCCATCGTGCCCACAACGGTGGATCCGCGGAAAAAAAAGTTATGTATGGATCTTCAACAAAAGATACACGGTACCAATTCAACATTATAACGCACAGACTATAGTATAACGTGTTCCTTCAATGAGAGAAGACCACTGCATTCAAATATTTAAATAGGCAAATAGTTATAAAATAAAATAAAATATAAAAATATGCAAAATCACTTTTTTACGTCAGCCTTTTTTACCTTTTGATGCTCTATCGAATGCAAAAACTTTCATGTGTATACGATGATTTCATCCTCATTTGTTTACCAATTTCAAGATCTACAATGTGCTTCCCAATAAAAAGTTGGTGCTTAAAATATTTTTTTTCAAAAGGTGAAAAAGGCTGGCGTAAAAAAGTGATTTTGCCAAAAGTGACACATAAGAGGTCTTAAAGACGCAACGACGATATTCAAACCTGAAGCGAAAACTTAAGACGACTTTTTTAAGAAAATTACGCGAACTGATGAAATTTGACACAGTTAATTTTATATGGAAAAGAAGTGCATATAGCTATGTGTTTTATATCACATCCATTAGAAATACATTAAATTATTTACAATTAACATTACACACACTACTATGCGTTTGACACATAAACGCATTATTTTACAGTATAAATAGGTACCTTACGTTCGTACAGACAATGTCTCAAATCCTGTAGCGTACTTTGGCGGAGCCTCGTATAAAAATTTGTTTGGTTATGAAGGATAAAGATTTGTCACAAAACAAAAAAAATGTTTGTCTAAAATTTCAATAAATATTTATTCATCATAATTATCTATCTGTCAGTTTTTCGGGATTTCCCCATTGAAATAAATGATCCTCAGTGATTTACTTCAATTGAAATCCCTCAGCCCGCGATAACCGATGTGTGATGTGATTTCGAACGCACGCTTTACGCGGGAAAAAAGTTATTGCTTTTTTTGACTTTGTCATTTCTGTAATAAAAAAAAATTGGGAAGTTATTATAAATTTTTGGATACGCACGCCATATAAATCAATGTAAAAAAAAATCTATGCAATGATCATAGAGATTAAATACTCTGACAAAAAAACCTCAAAAAAGTTCAAACTTAAAATAAAACTATCAAACGGATTTGGATGAAAGTTGGCACATATATGGAAAATGTCCTGGAATAACACATAGGATACTTTTGACGTGAATACGTCTTTAAAATTGCTTCACAGTGGGAGGCAATCCAAAAAACGAATGATAACAAAATCGGGGGATACAGTTTGGAGTTACAGCTTCATATCTATCATCTTTATTCAAAATTCAAATTCATCATTGGATAGCTAAAGGATCAAAGAATTCATTACACCAAGTGACGACTGTGGCGCATCACGCGTGTTGGAGGGGGGCGCGCCGCCATTTTTTTGCAGGGAAAATGTTACATCCCTCGCGAACGCGGCTGAAACCGCGCGGGACAGCTAGTAAAATATATATAGCATTACGGTCCAATTTCGCTAGGCAACCACTAGTTATATGTGAATACTAGACCTCCGACACGCCTTTGACCTTTGATAAACTGTAGGCAAAATATCAAAATCTTGCAGAATGTTCAAGATCTTCAAGTAAAATTTAGTACTACGTTACTCTATAGTCGCTACACGAATGATCATAGCCTCAAAGTCCTGAGGCTCGATTCTGTAAGGAAAATGACACTAACTCCAGGATATTTCGTCGCGACCCCTGTGTCTCAAAAAAATATTGGTGAGAAAAACTGCATTAAACCATTTGTCTTTACTATTGTCGTGAAATTGTAGTGTCCAAACTCTTTGCTCCTGTCTATAATAACGAATAACAATTATTGACGTTGTTAGATTATTATTGACTATGACATCATTACTATGGAGTGTAGAACGAGGAGGACCATCTCAGTGTACGTGGCGCTACTGTAGCAAGTGGAAGAATTTTAAATAGAGCGCCACAAATATTAGAGTAGGATACTAAATTAATAGAAAAGGAAAGAAACATTTCCGTTTTGTTACAGCTTTTTTTTTACATTATTATAATATTTAGACAAACATGAGTATGGAATAAAATTATATAGTGTTTTAAGTAGCCCAATTAATTGAAAATAGTATTAAAGAATAACCGGAAACCAACTCAGCACACTTCACTTTGTTTATAACTGCTTATCCTGCTAAGTTCATATCATTTCCACTTGCTACACTAGGGCTATTACGTTGAGAATTCGAAAATTCTCTTTCGCTCACTACACAATCACGTGAGAGGTAAGCTGTCGTATGCCTCCGTGCGGCAGCTCGCCGACGAAGTTTTTATTACCTGAATAAGGGGCATGTTCCCAACCTGACTGTTGACGTGGTCCACCAGTTGACTCGGTGACGGTGGCCCCAGGGCGCAACGCCACGAAAGCGAGCGGGGCCTCTCCGTAATGCGGGTGCGGGGCCCCCACCACACCGGCCTCCAACACGCTCGGGTGCTGCTCCAGTAGGCCTTCAAACTCCGCTGGGGATACCTAGTTGTAAATAACCAATTAATTTTACCTATTATTAAGTTCACCATGCCGACAGACGCTTGGCATTGCATTTTAGTTTTAATGGCCCATAAATAGAAAAGAGAAAGAAAGAAAAAAAAACATTTATCGATGTTAACGACATAATATCAACGAACTCGTAAGTAATTGTAGTGGGTGTTATGACAATGACTTTGAATATTATGTGATAGGTGCCCTAGGTTTGCTGCCCCCTGGACGTGCAGCCCGCGCGCCGTGCACGCCTTGCACGCCCCTTTACGGCGGGCCTGATGGAAAGCTAAATTGGTCTCATAATTATAACTTCAAACCATGTAGATTTTTATAGTTTAATACTGTTGCTGTCCGAAATAAAGAAAAATAAAATAAAATAATAACAATAACTAGATCTCAAGACTTCAAGGTAGTGTGATAATACTATGCAGGGCCGGTTTTGTAGATCTGGACGCCCTTTTTTTTTATGTGGGACTCTCTTCTCGACCCCTTTCCCTGTGGGAACGGGTCGGGGAGCCACTAAAACCCCTCGAGTTCCTTCTGCACCGTTGACGGAGCTGTGGGACCAGACGTGTCCTACGACCGACTGCCCTGTCGGTGTCGCTCGCCTTATTCAGGCGAGCCCTTCTCTAGGCGAGGCTATTACTGCTACGCTTCTTTGGTTAGGCACTCAGGAACAATGGGTGCCTCCAGCATGAGACTCTTAGTACAGGCGACGGATCTGAGGTCTGGAGGCCCTGGGCGAGCCTATCTATCAGAATAAGAAAATAATTACAAAAATACTGCCTAGTGGAAAGTAATTATTTATTCAGGTTAAGGATGGAATAATGTCGATTGCTCACATATTATTACTTAAATTTGGTTTACGATTTCAAGAGCAAAAATTAGACTTATTAACTAATCGACGAGTCGAACACTGAACTTTCGAGGTATTCGAAGACGTACCTACTGCCACCGAGATGCTCGGTCAAATCAAAAATGGTTTTCTGATATATCGATATTCTTCGGATTTAAGTGAACAAATGTAGATATGTTTATTTACAATAAATATTTTTTTATTATTTTTGTCCAAGTCATATCGGTACTAATGCGAAAAAAAGCTGACACGTCGACAATTGGATATGTTTTTTTCTCAATTGTGGGGGCCTCTCTCTTGTGGAGGCTTCCAGGGCTGTAGCTACGCCTGCCGCCCCAAAATCCGGCCCTGATACTATGTCAATGCCTTGTTTTGTCCCTTTGCTGCGGCATAGTGTGTACATGAAAAAGATTACGACCTGGGCTTCGATTCTGTAAGGAAAATTACAATTGCGAGAGTATGTTTCATTCGCCTCTATGCTCTCTCTCTTTCGCTAAGTACTGAAACACGTGAGAGGTAAGTTCTCCGAGGCCTTGTTGCGCAGCGACCTGACGAAGTTTGTATTAGCTGAATAAGCGTGCAGGGCGATTGTAAAGTCAATTTTGTGGTACATTGACGGTGCTATAAGTGTCGTGCCACACTGCTCGCGCACCGAACGATCTATCTATTATGGAATCGCCTTTATCATTGAATCCGATAGTTATATAAATCGGGTGCTTCGATTCTGTAAGGAAAATTACACTAGCTCCAGGATGTTTCGTTCGCCTCTATGCTCTCTCGTTTCGCTAAGTACGGAAACACGTGAGAGGTAAGTTCTCTAGTTATTAGATTAGGAGCTGAAATTAAGAGAATTGTAGTGCTGCCACCCTTCCGGGTTTCCCCAAATTTGTCCTAGTTGAGAGGGTGTCCGGGGAGCGTCCGGATGGGGTTTTCAAAATAGTCCTGACACTTTTTGTGACAGGGGAAACCCAATTCATTGGAAGTTAAGCAGCTAAAAATTGGTTCGTAATAATGAACCGCAATAAAAAAATAAATATCCTGGGACATTCTTTACACACGGCCATCTGGTCCCAAACTAAGCAGAGCTTGTACTATGGAAACCAGATAACTGATATACTACATATACTACTTTTTTTTTCTAAATACATACTTATATAGATATTTACACCCAGACATAGAACAAACAGACATGTTCATGCACACAAATGTTTGTCCTAGGTGGGAATCGAACTCGCGACCTTCGGTTTGGCAGTCAGAGCGTTAACCACCAAGCCAACTGGCTTGTCAAAATAATATCTATTATAAAATAAAATCTATATAAGTGTAAAAGTATTTTTTAGGCATGTCCGGTAGAATACCCAATTTTACCTAAGTGTCCGGGGTTTATTAAGATTTGTCCGGCGTTGGCAATAAAGGTGATCAGCACCTCTACCATGTGTTGCTATCGTAACTTACTTTAATCACTAGCGAGTAAACTACTATCGATACAGTATTTCTCGATAGCAACTATCAAATTTGTGACTCATGGTACCGAATTTCTATAGCAAAGGCTAAAAACGTTACTAGCGAGCAATGTTTACATTTCGATAGGTTTTTAACTATCGACTCGTACTATCGATTTTAGTTCTTTAGGTGACCGCTAGTGGCGCTGTACACATTTGCCATAGAAATGTTTTACCTATCGACTCGTACTATCGATTTTAGTTCTTTAGGTGACCGCTAGTGGCGCTGTACAGATTTGCAATAGAAATGTTTTACGCCGTCGCTAGCGAGCGCGTACGTTAAAAACTCATGGTAAAGGCAGAGGTGGCAGCCCTAATTTTAGGTAACCAGTAAAGGATTTAAAAAAAACAACCTCATAATAATGAATACGTATATTTAATAATATTTTACAAACATAAAATTATAACAAAAAAGAATTTATTAGTTTTGCGATTTCAATATATTTTTTATTACTTAATTATGGACGAATCATGTTTCGATATATTGCACGTTATTTTTAAAATACAGATTATGCAACTTTTTATACAAAGAGCTTTTATTATTGTTCTAAAAGTAATTTCTGTATGTCTATTTGTGCGCTAAGTTCTTTTAAACTACGCAATAGAATCTGATACGGTGTTTACCATAATTTATAGAATATCTTTCGGAAGGTTTATATGTATATAGCTGTCCCCCGCGGTGTTGCCCGCGTTCCCGAGGGATGTAACATTTTCCCGACATAAAAAGTATCATATGTTACATTTAATACCTCCAAGAATATGTGTACAAAGTTACATGATGATCGTTTAAGTAGTTTTCGCGTGAAAGCATAACAAACAATATTACATTCACATTTATAATATTATATAAATATAGATTACATTTAAATATATCAGGCGAAACAGGGGCGGGTCGCTAGTGTCATATAAATTAAAGTTAAAAATATTGTTTTACAACCAAATATTCTAAATAAATTCTATCTATCATAACTAACTTTGCTTTTAGAAGAGTTATTGCTTAGGTTATTGCCGGCTTCAGTAGAAACAACCTTCCGAACCGTAGGTCCGGTAGCTCCGTCAGAGCTACAACAGAGGCCTTAGTACGAACATGTATCGTAAACGTAACGTCATCGTATCGAGTGCATCAAGTGGTCAACAAAAGAATTAGGATTAATAAAAAAAATATTGCAATGCAGTCTTTGGGGACTGCCGATAGAATATAATATACGAGTATAGCTGTCCCCCGCTGTTTTACCCGCGTTCCCGAGGGATATCACATTTTCCTGGGATAAAAAGCCTATATGTTATTTCAGGATATGCTCTATCTATGTGCCAAGTTTCATTTATATCCGTTCAGTAGTTTTTGCGTGAAAGAGTAACAAACTTATATACAAATCTTTCCTCTTTATAATATTAGTATAGATTTATATATATTTAAATAATAGCTGTACCCTGGCACGCTTCGCTGTGGCACATTGTGATTGAATGGTTGAGAAATGAGAAACAAAACAACGACGGTCGCGGATATGTGACTGATGCAAAAAATTGAAAAAAACAATCCTTGATGCGGATTATATATCATGCTAAAATTACAGCTCGATCGGTGCAAAACTTTTCGAGTTTTTGAAGCGTACACAAACCAACATAACATTTTTTTATATATATACTAGCTGCCCGGACAGACGTCGTTCTGTCGAAATAAGTCCATACAAAAATGCAGGAATTCGCTCGCAGCGCCACCTACCGGGTCCAATTGTGAATCTAAACCATCCAGGGCACCACCCAAACGCAAACAAAAAAAAACATTCCAATCGGTCCAGCCGTATTAAAAAAGAAGAAATAATTGAATTTCACGGTATTTCGTTTACTACAAAATAAATTTAATTTATACATTAGCCTCAATAACACGTGGTAATCATGATATTGAATTGTAGCTTATATGACACGTTCGTAGATTTACCATAGCAGCGCCATCTATTGATGACTTACTCAACCCAGTCGAAAGGTATCGACATCTCTTAGAATCATTTGGAGTTAACAGATAATTGTGACTGTCAAATAATAACAGACAAATAATTAGCAATAAATTAAAATTGCGACTATAATTTGAGATTTAAACTATCCTATCTCTCAAGTTGGATCGAACTGCACATGGTGTGCGAATTTTATTATAATCGGTTAAGTGGTTTAGGAGTCCATTGAGGACAAACATTGTGACACGAGATTTATATATATTAAGATTAATCTAATAGCTCGACGCTACAATTCACAAGTTACTCATTATTCTCTCGTATCGGCAGTCCCAATAGTTGCACTTCTAATCTAAATAGTCTACAATATAATAGTTGACACTTCACATTGATAAGTAAATTTTCTGGCACAACATGTAGTTAAGATTATACAAAAACAAATATCTAGTAACTAATTCCGCTGGATCTCCTTCTCTGTCAAGTCCCAAACAAGGAAACTCAACAGGAAATTGACACGTGTTTCGCTTCTACACGAAGCATCTTCAGGACGTATTAGACCCGCTGTCACTGACTCGACGCACGAGACGTGATGTCACCATGTCTGTGGTGAACAGGACTTGACAGAGAAAGAGATTCAACGGAATTAGTTATCTTCAGAACGTAAAACCTTTTCTGTCCGGCGGTCGGCGAAGTACGTCTGTGGTGCTAGTGCGTCGACTCAGCGACAGCGGGTCTAATACGTCCTGAAGATGTTTCGTGTAGAAGCGAAACACGTGTCGATTTCCTGTTGAGTTTCCTTGTTCGGGACTTGACAGAGAAAGAGATCCAGCGGAATTAGTTATCTTCAGAACGTAAAAGTAACCTTTCTGTCCGGCGGTCGGCGAGGTAACACGTTTGTGGTGCTAGTGCGTCGACTCAGAGATAGCGAGTCTAATACGTCCTGAAGATGCTTCGTGTAGAAGCGAAACACGTCGATTTCCTGTTGAGTTTCGTTGTTCGGGACTTGACAGAGAAAGAGATCCAGCGGAATTAGTTATCATCAGAACGTAAAAGTAACCTTTCTGTCCGGCGGTCGGCGAGGTAACACGTTTGTGGTGCTAGTGCGTCGACTCAGAGACAGCGGATCTAATACGTCCTGAAGATGCTTCGTGTAGAAGCGAAACACGTCGATTTCCTGTTGAGTTTCCTTGTTCGGGACTTGACAGAGAAAGAGATCCAGCGGAATTAGTTACTAGATATTTGTTTTTGTATAATCTTACAATGTTTCTTACAGTTACAATGGATTTCCGTAAGGTCACGCCTGAGTCAATTATTAGGTAGTAGCTACCAAGCGCGGATCCAACATTGCGAGCACGTTGGGCATGCCAACAACCCTAATAGTCTTGTGACGTCACACTCAGTGGCGTAGCTACCGGAGGGGTAGACGGGGCAGTGCCCCGGGGCCCCTAAGCTCAGGAGGCCCCTCGGGCTTTAACTTACAAACAGTGGCGTAGCTACCGGAGTGCTAGACGGGGCAGTGTCCCGGGACTCCCAGCTTTGGGGGGAAAACAAACGATTTTAAATAGTTTAGTTGGGGCCCTACTTATTATTTTTGCCCCAGGGCCTTTGGTTACCTAGCTACGCCACTGGTCACACTTCTACGGTCGTTTATATTTGGTGTTATTGAGGTCGATAGGCTAATGCTATTATAGCCAATACCTTTATTAAGAAAATAAAATAAAAATTCTTTGTAGAAATGTGCTATATCGATCATTAGCAAGTTTTTACTCCGAATTAATCAGCTGATTTTCGGATGGCTGTGACTATAACCTCTTTTGTGGGCTGGATCCGCGCCTGGTAGGTACTCAAATAAAAAAAAAAACTGTCGACAAATCGTACTGCGGTTTGACAGAATGTTATTTTATGTTTATTAGTTATTAATACTTTGGTAAAAAAAAAAGAAAAAAAAAAATTACGTGAAGAAGTTATACCCAAAATCATAGGTGAGAAAAACTGCAATAAAAGCATTTATTACTATTCAATTGTGAAATTGTAGTGTCCAAACTCTTTGCACCTGTCTGTAGCAACGAATAACAATTTTTGACGTTGCTGGGTTATTATTGACAATAACATCATTACTCACTCATGGACACTGACAGTTGCGATACTTATCTATGTAATACCTTTAAAAGGGCAATTCTTGTAATTAGGATCTCGGAAACGGCTCCAACGATTTTCATGAAATTCAATATGCAGGGGGTTTCATTTTTAGAAAACGTTTGAAAAACTGCTACAATGTCATTAGAAGGTAAGGTTTTCAAATTACATCTTTTGTGAGATACACTGTTATTGGGAGCCCCTTTATTATCGCATCTAATTCTTATCTAGTTATATATGACAGTGCTTTAAAAAAGAGAATACGGTAGAAGTCACGTTAGTAAAGAATCCAGGTACCATATCTTTATTTATATAATTCTTCTGTACGTGTATTGACAGTGAACTCCTAAACGGCTGCACCGATTTGAATGAATTTTTTTGTGTCTTCAAGTGGATTCGAGTATGGTTAAGATTCACAATTAGAACCGGTAGGTGGCGCTGCGATCGAATTCCTCCATTTTGTATGGACTTATTTCGACAGAGCAACGTCTGTCCGGACAACTAGTATATGGTATAAATTATATATTATATATTTGAATAAAAAGTAGCATACCTGCATATTTCTCCACATAATTGTAAAATTGATTAACTATTCATATATTTATTTGTACATTTAAATTTTTTGTTACATTTAGGCACAATTATAACGATACTATGAATGACAAAATTTCATAAAGAAAACACTTTTAGAACTAACACATTTCTCTTCTAAATTATGTATTCTTACCACTTTCCACCACATGGTCACTCACTTTTGTAATGTCAAACACAATCACTACATAGTATAAAACAAAGTCGCTTTCTCTGTCCCTATATCCCTATGTATGCTTAAATCTTTAAAACTACGCAACGGATTTTGATGCGGTTTTTTTTAATAGATAGAGTGATTGAAGAGGAAGGTTTTTATGTATAATACATGTGATATCCCACGGGAACGCGCGTAAAACCGCGGGGACAGCTAGTTCTATAAAAAAAACCGGTCAAATGCGAATAAAACAGGAAAAAAAATCATGTCTGTTGTATTTGTTGTTATAGCGGCAACAAAAATACATGATCTGTGAAAATTTGAACTGTCACACTATCACGGTTCATGAGATACAGCCTGGTGACAGACGGACAGCGGAGTCTTAGTAATAGGGTCCCGCTTTACCCTTAGAGTACGTAACCCTAAATGGCAAAAAAGTGGTCTTTAATGTTTAAAAATGTCACAAATATCGACCTTCAATAGTTAATATGGATGTGTCCTGACATGTCAAATCAGCAATTCTTTATGAAATGTCAAAACGATCGAATGTATGGCGTTTTGTATGAAATAGCAAGTTGTGACGTCATAATTGTACAGCATCAAATAACATACTCTTTATGATTAGATCGGTACTGAAAAGTCACATTAATGATTTAATTTTGATCATATTTATTTTTTTCGTATATTTTTGGATGTCCAATACACTGGTTAGTGTTTGATCATTTATCTTTAATACAGGACACATCCCAATTGTGTGATATTGAAAATAGACTTTAACTCAAAAAGACTAGTGTTGGTTTTCCTATGGTTAACTTAAACGTCAGAATGGCCATCAAAACGACTCGCAAGTATACGTGCTGACTAGTAGGTTCGATTCCAATTATCCAACATATTTTTTTCTCTTATGTAAGATCTGCTTTTTAACTCAATTCTATCAAACGTCACTTTGTTCCATACATTCTAACATCCCTATTTTTTTTTAACTATTGATGACCACAATCTCCCCTGGTAAGTGACAATGTGGTCGAAAGTGGTAAAACGAAACTTAAAGGTAGCGACTAAATAACTACTATCACCTATGGAAGTTTTATGAGTATTGTATATAATGGCATCCGGCTCGAAGGACCATGCGATAAAAATTTGAGATATTCAATAAAACTTATATACCATCTTAAATAGCATAAAACTCACCTAAAGATAGCATAGTCTTATTTTTTTTAAAAGGAAGAATCTTTTTTAAATAGAATGTAAAGGCTCACGATCATCCAAATCGATTTTCCTATCGTGCACCTTCATGTGACCCTTTAAAGTACATTTTTGCGTGAACGCCCTCCCACATGCCGGACAAACAAACCTCTTATCATTCGTATGGATCCTCATATGTTCCCTCAAAGTCTTCTTCCTCTGGTAAGACTTCTGACAAATATGACAGGAATGAATTCTTTCACCATCATGCTTTATCATATGCATTTGCAAAGCGTTCTTTGTATAAAACGCCAAATCGCATTTATCACACTTATGGTTCCTCTCGTTCAAATGATCACGCCTAACATGACTAGAGAGGTGTCCTGGAGTAATATAACTCTGTGTACAAACTTTACATTTGTATCTCTTCAACTCTTCGTTGTGAACTTCTGCTAAATGTTTCTGACGAGCGTAAAACGATGAAAGAGAGATATTGCATCTTTTACAGGCATATCTTACGCCCGCTTTATGTTCTTTTGATACGTGATTCTCCCGTTTTGTGACAATATCGAAGATTGCTGGACAATACCGACATGGGAAATGTCCAACTTCGTGAGTCCTCATGTGACCTCTCAAACGAGCTTTAGAAGCGAATGCCTTCCCACAATTCTCGCAAATATAATTAGGATAGTGCACATTCATATGCGTATTCAAACTGACGTAGTTTAAGAATTTTTTCTTGCAAATCGGACAGTCCAGCTGATCCTTCTCTAATGTGAAAGGTAAATTGTTCCAATTTCGATTACATTTTAATCTTATACAGTTTTCTATATGCTCTTTGAGTTCGTCGAAGTTTTTGATGTCCACAGTACAGATTTTGCATCTAAAGTGCGTTCCAAACTTGTAAAACCTTTGGCTGTTGGAGCAAAACATTTTTTTTAGCGCCAAATGTATATTTGTCTTATTGTGATCTAGTATATGGATTTTTATATGGTCCAAACTTGTGGATTCTTCGGGACATATTGAGCAGGAAAATGTTCTGTTTTTTCTTATTTTAAATGGGAATAGACCAGATTCTAGCATTGTTTCTGTTTCGTGTAAATCGCGGACTTTCTGTTTTGTGCTTCTGATTGGCTTTCTAGTACGTTTTGGAAGCTCTATTGTGGGTTGTTCATCTTTGATTTCTGTTTTTATTACTGGAAATAAAAGTAAGCTTTTTCAGTTGTATACACGCTATAGTCAGCACCCTATAGGGCTCTATCGGCATATCGGCAAGGGCTATAGCCCTATAGAGCGAGATTAACTTTCAGCGCCCTTTAGTCGATGATTTTAAATCACATAAATTGTATTTCAGTTTAAGTAAATAAAAAACTTTATTGTAAATATCAACATTTATTGACGTTAAATCAAGAAGCTCTAAATATAAAACTCGTGCTTCTTTAACATAAGCGTAGTTCCTACCGCTATGTAATTAGCTATTTATATTGGCGCCTTTTGCCACCTGGCGCCCAGAGCGATCGCTCCTCTCGCTCTACCCCAGGGTCGGCGCTGGCTGTAATAATATGTCATAAAGCCGGTTTGTTTATACCTAAGCAGATAGCGCTGGCGATTTTCTTGTCTCTTATCAGGAAAACTTCATAGAAATTGATATCTGAACCGACCCGGTTGCCATTCCGAGCCATTTTAATTTCCAACGTTACAAAATAAAAAAAAAATACTAGCGGCAATCTAGGTCTTTTGGACTAGGCTCCTCACAACACCACAATTCAATGTAAAACTTTTTTTTATAACTTGCCAGTGATTATTTACCCATGAGTCGTAATTACATGACACTGGCAAATTATTGTGACTATCGACAGATTGCCATATTTTTTTTTATTAACAGTGCCCTGAGCACGTCCCTCTATCGCAAGCGTATCGTCATCGTATCGAGTGTGCCAAAAAGCTGGTTAACATGGAAAATGGAACACGCATACCGTGACGTTACGCGATGTTCAATTTCCCATTGGATTGGTTTTTGGCGCTCTCGATACGGTGACGATACGCTTGCGATAGGCGTACGTGTTTAAGGCACACAACAATGAGATTTTATCAATAGAGACGTCATACTCATTGGAAAAAAATAAAAACATCGATATTTCAGTAACTACCTACATAGAACCTATACTACCGCCACGCTATGATGGCCGTTTTGACCTTTCAGATTGTCATATTAAAAGAAACTGTATTGCTTTAGAATAAGGTTGATTTCCATCATCATACAATTAGCTGTATCAATAGATTCACCTTATGTCTGAAGGAATAAAGGTTATTTTTCTTTGACATTGTTAAACGTCAAAACGGCCATCATAGCGTGACGCAAGTATAAGCAACTTCATTTCTATCACTGAGTAGGTTAGAGAGTGACAGAGATATATAGCGTCGCGGCCTGACGCAGGACGGGCTGAGTTCTCTCAAGCTGATCAGCTTGTGTTTATATTGCCTATGGAGGGCAGAGGAAAGAAGAACTATCTCATATGGGGAGAAAGTTAAAAAAGTGTCCAGCGTAAGCAGCAAATAACAGTTCGAAAACCGATCACAATAGCGCTGGCGTCGGATCAGGGTATGGTGTGAATGTAGCAGTTGTAGACGCATTGAAAGGTGTGTTACAAAATTAAATATCTTTAGAGTTGTTAGTGACAGTACCAAATACAAAACTTCAACAATTTACGTTGTCAAAATAATTTTATAAATATAACCTAAAATAATATGTAATTTTTGGCGCTCTTTTTGAAATTATTCCACTTGCTACTATAGCGCCACCTTTATTTGCTCCCTTTTAAAAGACACTTTTTAATACACTGAGGTGGTCCTCTTTACCTGTACCCTCCATAGTACTGCCGCACTGACGTCGGTAAAATGTAACTACCTTGGAAAACGCGCGCAGTTCGGCGCTCGTGCGCTTCTACGGCCAGAATGCGTTTTAGTGTGACACCGTTAATAGCCGTAAAATATTTGTTTACCGCATTAACTTCATAATATGAAGGGGTAAAAGCCGCCTTGACTCAACCGCCATTTTTGACGAAAGTAACATTTTTCTCAATGAATTATACTGCTATGACGATGGCCCATGCACAAATTCGTTGAAGCTTGCATTTAGTTTTAATATTCAACAGCTTCGATGTGGAATGTTAAGAAGTTTAGATGTAGTATCTGTTTTTGGGTTTTAACATTTTCAAATTGCTCTCATGTAACGTTTCCAAAATGGCGCTCGAATCAAGTCGCCTTTTAACCGTCGTTTATTGTACGCAGTGTCTCACAGCAGCGGTACTAATCTAGATTCGCAGCGCACCGCTGCTCAAGCGCTGCCCACCGGCGCGTCTATAAAACCACCCTTAGGTACTTCTTACGCTTGCTTAGAATACTTACGTGTGCCATTGTCATCATCACCGGGTAAGACGTCATCATCACCGGGCAAGACGTCATCAAATATATTATCATCTAAATATGGCGATTCCTCCTTCACATCCTGATCTTTTAAACTCTCATCTGATTTTTTGTCTAGTCCTGGAACAAATAATATAATTTATAATTTTTTTTTATACCACTGGCCGACAAAAAAGCAGACGGTCCACCTGATGGTAAGTGGTCACCGCCGCATGGACATTTGCAACACTAGGGGCATCGCCAATGCGTTGTCGACCGTGAGACGTGAAGTTTTTAAGTCTCATGTGCCTGTAATTTCACCGGCCCCTTTACCTTTCTAACCGAAATACAGTAATAAAAGTGCACTACTGCTTCACGGCAGAGATGGGTAGGGTGGTAGTACCTCCCCGGATGAACTCTGCACTAAGAGCTCTACTACTCAAAACAATAAGCACTTAAATTATAAAAGGAAAAGATTTGTTTTTGGCTAAGGTTTTCGTTTACGTGACGAAAGTCAATAAACTCTCCGTAATAAATAAATAAATATCCTGGGACATTCTTTACACACGGCCATCTGATCCCAAACTGAGCAGAGCTTGTACTATGGAAACTAGATAACTGATATACTATTTATTTTCTCTAAATGCATACTCATATAGATATTTACACCCAGACAGAATAAACAAATATGTTCATACGTACGAAACAAAAAATGGGTCACATAGTATGGGGTATGTTAAGAGCCAACCAGACCCTATACATATTCTTAAAAATCAAAACGTATATCACACGCCCCACCCACCGGGTCCAAATGGAAATCTAAATTATCCAGGCCTGGGTTCAACCCACTCAAACAAACAAAAATCAAAAAACATGCTTTAATAGAAAACCAGATTTATAGTAGAAAAACCGTCCATGACCGTTTACCTCAGGACGGGCCGTCAGCTTGTTTGATACCTTAGTAGATTAATAAAAGAAAATATATACAATTTTCAATAAATTTTCATTTATAACAAGTGTGATTACCAAAATATAATATCTTAATGTAAAAAAAACGAGGAAGAGACACTTTCTGTGTCAGGGGAATCCAAATTTGTAGGTAAGCAGTTAAATATGGATATGTAATCAAGAACCGCATTCAATTACAATGTAAACTATAAGTAAAAATTTTTTTTGGTGCATTAAGAAAAAAAACCCAATTTCACCTAAATGTCTGGCATTGGCAATTTAGGTAATGGCAGCCCCAACTGTGATATTCAATCTTACTATAACAAATACATACTTTGCTTCTTGAAGCTGTCTTGTAACATCTGCAGGGATGCTTCAACCTGTTCCCTGAACAGAACAGAGTCCCGGAGTCTTATGATGCATGCATCACATATCAGGTGTTTTATATCACCTATTTCAAAGGATGATAGCTGGAAAATTTAATGAAAATACAAAAAATATCCCCAGACATTATTTACACACCTAACTATTTGATCCCTAAATATTTATACCTACTTGTTTTTTTTTCTAATTGGATTTATTTTGGTGATTACATCCAGACACAGAACAAACAGACATGTTCATGCACATAAATGTGTTTGTCCATTCATTTCCAAAATAAGCAGTTTTTACTATGAAACCAGATAAGTGACATACTATGTATACAATTTTTTTTCTTAATACATACTTATATAGATATTTACACCAAGACACAGAACAAACAGAGATGATCATGCATACAAATGTTTGTCCTGGGTGGTAATCAAATCCACTACCTGCGGCATAGCAGTAAGATATACTAAAATGGACTCAGTAATTGGTTTACATATTTTAAAATTAAACCTTCTTGTGGATTAACTCAATAAATAACTTGAGCAAGAAAAAGATTCTATGCTTAAAAAAATTATCAAATTAAAAAAAAATTATAAAAGAGTGGAATTTTGACACACTCCCTTTATTCATTTAAAGAGATAGAGTTCCTAATCACATGATCTTGTATTCCTTTTTAAACATAATGCGCATAGAGTATAATAAAATAATAACAAAAATTACATTCTTAATACAAAAAGTAGTAAGCACTATATAGGTACTTTTAAAACAATTAATTAAAAAACAAACAAGTTTTATTATACTTACGTCTATAAAGAAGCATTTCAACAACATATCCATGTAGAGCTCACTATTTCCCTTGTAGTTATGGGCAATCAACATACTCTTTACTGTGCCCTCATTCAAACACAAATTACAGACTCCCAGCAAAGGAAAACTCTCTACCGTTATTTGAGACTCCATTATTGATCATAAATAAAAAAATCTGTTGTGATAAAACTGTAATTACATCCTGTTCTAAGTTTAAATTCAATAGAATAAAACAATGTGATCAAAATTCCACGAATTCCCATCCATTCTACAAATTGACTTGACACTCTTGACAGTTGACTAGGGGTGTACAAGGCATCGAAGTTTTAGGGATATCGATATTATAGTATGACATCGATGTTTGCCAACGTAATGTAGAAATGTTATAGGTCTATCTATCTATCGTTATTTATTTAAACTATTTTAAATCTTTGGAAGGTACGCTACACTTTTGATTGACTAACATCAATAAAAATAGTTCGAACTACACACTAATAGTTCCCCATTTTATTGTGACCATAGAAGCAAAGAAGTTTTTCTTATAGAACGTAGTAGGAATGAAAAAGTTAGTTATCGAGAAAATTTTGATTCTTTAATAATAAATTGGTATTTTTTTTTAAGTACGAAGCATCTGATATTTCTTACACCCTTACACAAACATTTCCGGCGTGGTCATAGGGCTCTCATTCGGACGTTTTAGATTTAACACTAAACATACCATAACCGGGTCAAATGACCCATTTTGAACTTTGCATTGAAAATGCACGTATCATCTTATTGCCTTTTGCACATTTGACTTCATGACTTTTTCTTACTAATTAATATACAGTTATACTATTTATTTCCCTTCCTAATAACCATATTTCATACATTAAAGCAGGAAACATAAAGTCACATTTCTCCCGCTATGGTAGAAATAGGTACCTAGTAAGCGTTGGTATGATTGGTGTTACTAATATATCGAACTACCAAACGCTTTTAAAAATATTCCCAAAAATGTCGATGTTTATCACTACGACATCCCTATTGTTGACAGATATGAAACTGACAGTTAATCAACTAAAATCTATTGAATTTCTTATTTTTAGATGTGGCAAGTACATCTATTATAAACTTAGCTTTGCCAATATCGAATCCCAATTAATTTAATAAATTGTAAATGATAAAATCCTTAGTTACGCCTCAACGACACAACTAATTGTTATATCATTTGGCACGTAAGTAGCTTTTGCCATGGAGGGGACATTAAGCTACCTTTTATCCATAATAAAAATGATATTCCTCGGATAGACAGTTAAAACTCCGAGGTGGAATTTAATTATATTTAATAAGGCCCAAGCTTCAGGCCTATCATCTGCTCAAACATCAGATTTTAGTAAAATGGTGGCCACGACTTTTGAAAGTCACATAAATATCACAAAGCACATAATTAAAATTAAATGAAGGAATCACAAGATTTTATATTCGAACTTTTTTTGGTATTTTTAGTCCAACCTTTCAATTAAAAAAGCTGAGGTAGACCAGCTAAATACTAGTAACAATACTATCTATGAATATAGGTTAGGTATCTATGAATTAATTTATCTTTAAAGTTGTACACTCTAAATATAAATTAATTCATCGTTTAATTAAAAATACTAAAATGTTTTTTAAATTTGAAATCCTGTAATAAAAGCATAGGGAATTCAATAAAAAAATATTTAATTATAACAAACAATCTTATATTACTTCCAAATCAATAAACACATATAATAACAAAGGCACTCGATCACTATTGGGTTTCTTTTTTTTTCATGACTTTTTTATTATATCTTGCTTCTTCCATATTTTTTTTATCTCTATGGTCATGTTTAACAATTATTCCTCGCTTCATATGTAGCTCTTGAGGGATGGGCATTTGACCACGGAAATCGACTCCAGGACCAGGCTTCAACTTCTTGCGGTACTCCGGAAATCGATGTGGCGAGTGTGCGGCACTAAATCGAATATCACCATTGTAGAAGTGCAAATCTCTGTGTAGATAATAAATAGTTGGTTACTTTGGCCACATGCTCACATACGAATTACCATGGTTAGATTCAGCGCCGGCCCTATAGTCCTTGCCAGTAGGGACTAGGGCGAAATCGTCTAGCGGCGCACTTTAGTCGATGATTTTAAATGACATAAATAGTATTTTAGTTTAGTTAAATAACTTTGATTGCAATATTTTATTAAGACCTGCCAGTTGACTTGGTGGTTAGACCCTGACTGCCACGCCCAAGGTCGTGGGTTCGATTCCCACCCAGGACCAATATTTGTATGCATAAACAGGTCTGTTTGTTGTGTTTGGGTATAAATATCTATATAAGTATGAATTTAGAAAAAAAAGTAGTATACGTAGTATATCAGTTATCTGGTTTCCATATCTAGTACAGTACATAGTCGAGTACATAGTTTGGGATCAGATGGCCGTGTGTAAAGTGTGTCCTAGGATTTATTGCAAAAATCTATTTATTGAAGTTGTAAATATAATACTCGTGCTTCTTTAACATATCTAAATATAGTTCCTACCGCTATGTAACTAGCTATTATTTATTTCGGCGCCCTTTGCCACCTGGCACCTAGAGCCACCGCTCATCTCGCTCTACCCAGGGTTGGTGGTTAGATTGTGGTCAATACTCAAACCAAAAAAAGCATTTCATGCGGTAGAAATGCAACCTTCAGAAAACCACCTAGCTCATTCTCCCACAGATTATAGTATATCTTTGTCTCTGTTAGCTTTTTCATTTCATCTTGTTTCGAATCACAACGACATTAAAGACGATTTCAATAAAAAAAACAACGTGTTTGACAAACCTTGCCTCAGGAAACATGAACGGTGCAAATACCCTGTCTTCAATATGTTGCTTGTATTGAATCCATCGACATTTGAGAAGTTCATTCCGCTCCAGAGAATAGTGATCGGTGTAGACACGCTCGAATAAGCTCTTTTCGAAAGACGGCAAGGTCCTGTAGTCTCTGCCGATGGCTTTGGCTATTTCTGTTTGAATAAAATTAGTATAATCTTACTATTATTATAAAAGCGAGTAGTAGAGCTCTTAGTACAGAGTTCGTCCGGGGAAGTACTACCACCTTACCCATTTCTGCCGTGAAGCAGTAGTGCACTTGTATTACTGTGTTTCGGTTAGAAAGGTGAGCCGGTGAAATTACAGGCACGTGGGACTTAACAACTTCACGTCTCAAGGTCGATGACACATTGGCGATGCCCCTAGTGTTGCAAATGTCCATAGGCGGCGGTGACCACTTACCATCAGTTGGACTGTCTGCTTGATGTCGGCCCATGTGGTATAAAAAAAATGCGGTAGTTTAGATGGATGCACGATTGTTAATCACACTAGAACGGTTGAACGGTACTGAATGACATTTGGCACAGATAAAATATAGTCTGTAAGCTTATAGCACATAGAGTTTTTATTGCGGAAATATGCAAGATCCCTCGAGAACGCGGGTGAATCCGCGGGGGAGACGGTCATCTGATCCAATACTAAACAGAGCTTGTGCTATGGAAATCAGGTAACTGATATAAGTAGGTACACATAACTGCTTTTCTTTTCCAAATACTTATAGATTCGACGGACCAGTTGGCTTGGTGGTTAGAGACCCAGACTGCCGCGTCTCCGGTAGTGGATTCCATTCCCACCACAGACAAACATTTGCTTGCATGTACCTGTTCGTTTGTTCTGTGTCTGCATGTAATTATCTATATAAAACGTGTATATACAATGTACTCGTATGTATTTAAAAACTAGTAAATCAATTCCATGCTGCTAAAATTGGGATCAAATGGTTGTGGGTAAAAAAATGTACCAGAATATTTATTACTATCTTAGAACTACACACAAAATGAACATACATGTTCATGCACGAAAAAGTTTGTCATGGATAGAAATGTTCGATTTCTACCCTCCACTGAGGGAACCTAACCTACAAGCTAACTGGCCTGTCAATATGGTTAAAGATGGTCAAAGGCGGTAAGCAAAAAAGTCTAAAGAGCCTCGAAACACCTATAGGAACGAGTGATTAACAACATATATATTTATCAGCTTTGGAATCTAAAACATCATCGGGGTAATTCGGCACTCCTCGGGTGCGCACCCGATTCTGTCATCTACAGAATCCGATGGCTTCTCTTTCTTAATTTCCATTTGCAGAGAGGGAATCGATCGGTACGTGATCCCGGTAAAATTATGCTGACTGCAACAGCTTCAGCATATATTTCACTTAATAAAAATATTCCTGCCGATCGGAATGGCAACCGTTGCTCGGTTTAGTCATAGTTTATATCAAAAGTAGAAATACTTCTTAAAATAATATCCCTTACCTTTGTTAGCAATATATTCGGGCTGGGTTCTCTTGATATGCGCACAAGCGGCATAAAGATCGCTAGAATCTTTGGCAGCCATTACAAAATAAACAATTAAAAACAGAGTGACAATTCGTGTCTAAATAAGATCTTGGAGGCTGGTAATTTGACATTTACAAGGAGGTTATATACAAAGTGTTACAAAACTACCCGTAAAGCCGAAAGGAAATTAAATGGGGCCGTATAACGAGTCCATTCACAATATTTAAGAACCGTAGTAACACCTTATAACATACCCCAAAAATTAAAAAGCTGATTTTTATGAATGAAAAATAGAAAAACTATTAAAGTATACAATTATTAGGTAAAATAGGTACGTAGCCCTTTTTGTTAAATAATCAGGTTCCCTGACATCACAGCTTACTAGGGTAAGTAAGTAGATTAATTAATTATATTTATACGGGGTATTTTGTTACACGTTGTATATGAGTAAGTATTGTAAGTTAGTAGGAGTAAGCTTTTTAATCGCCTCACTGGTTAAATGGTTTAAAGCTAGCTAGATACCTGGAGGACATGGGTTCGCTTCCCGGATCGGCCGAGGTAATAGTTTCTTTGTTTCGCAATGGTTAACTGTAGCCCAGGATCAGATTTCCAGCAGATTCTGAAACATACAATTGGGGTTCTTCAAGAAAAGAGTGAATAGGCTACTAACGGGAAAGCGAGCTCCATCTTCGGCCTCGTCTTCACTTACCATCAGGTGAGACTGAGGTCAATCGTAATCCCGTCATATATATAAAAAAAAATGTGCCCAAGAAATACATATCACATACTTACTAAGGCTTTTAGTTTGGCTGCATTTCTGAGTCCCGGAAAAAAGGCGAGACTGGATCGCGGTCTCAAAATTCACGTGAAATACGAGACTATTTCAAAAGTTAATTTCATACTTATAGGCTAGGCATTTAAGCAGTGAAAAGAAATTTTTAAATCGAACTCAAATGATAAAATGAAAAGCACTATGAGATTTTTCATTTTTATAGTGTACTTTATTTTTCTGTGACATTATTTGCGTCAAAACGAGCCTTTTAGTCAACATCTTTAATATGCAGATAATCCATATAGAATATAATAATAAATATCAATTGGACTAATTTATTTTTTGACAGTTAAAAAGAAAATATGAAACCTACTTGCTAATTATGTCAGTAACAAAAAAAATATAAATTAAAAAAAAGTAGCTGTCAGTTAGCAAGCACTTTTACAGTTGTTTTTCATAATTATTTACTTTTTTATGTGTTTATTTTGATAAAATGTCTCAAAATACCGTTATCGCCAAAAAGTATGAAGCATGTAATCATATAGAGAGGGAGACACCATCCGATTATGTAGATGAAGGTATACTTTGTGCAGTATTGTGGGCTATCCTAACTAATATTATATATGCGATAGTAACTCTGTCTGTCTCGCTTTGACGCCAAAACTACTCAACCGATTTAAATGTAATTTGGTATACAGATAGTCTAGAGCCTAAGGAAGGACAGGCTACTTTTTAATGCGAAAAAAGGGTTGTAAAGGGTTAAAAGAGGGATGAAAAGTTGTATGGAACTATCGTCATTTTTAGAGCTAGAAACTTATTTTTTAAGCTGTTGATTCGATATAAATAAATCCTAACTAATATTATAAAGATGAATGATTTGTATGTAAGTATATTTGTTACTCTTTCACGCAAAAACTACTTAACCGATATGGATGAAAGGCACATAGATAGAGCATATCCTGGAATAACATATAGGCTACTTTTTGTCCCGGGAAAATGTGATATCCCTCGGGAACGCAGGAAAACCAATATATAGGACACATTATCAGCCTACTAAAGCCAGACTTCTTTATGTCCTATCCCACTCATCTACACTAATATAAAAGATTTTTATTTTTGTATGTAGGGAATAAACTTTAAAACTACCGGACTGATTTCAAAAATTCTTTCAGCGTTGTGAAGCAACACTATCCCCCGGTGACATAGGCTATATTATATTTTCAAAGAAATTAGGGATCCTTACTAAACCTCCAATAATGTAACCCTAGGTGTAAAAAAATCCTTACATCGCATGCACTGCGAAAACTATTGATGATAGAAAGAACAAAATACTATAATATCCCTCGGTAACGCGGTTGGAACCGCGGGGAATAGCTAATCCCTACTAATATTATAAATGTGAATATAAGCCTGTATTTTACGCTTTCACGCGAAAACTACTTAACCGATCATCATGAAACTTTGTACACATATTCTTGGAGGTATTAGAAGTAACATATGATACATTTTGTGCCGGGAAAATGTTAGATCCCTCGCGAATGTGGGTGAAACCGCGGCGCAGCTAGTATATTATAAATGCGACATTTTATGAGTATGGATGTTTGTTACTCTATCACGCAAAAAGTACTAAACGGATTTGGATGAAACTTAGCACATAGATAGAGCATGTCCTGGATTAACATATAGATTATTAGCTCGGGAAAAACTAGCTTCCCTCGGGAACGTGGGTGAAATCGCGGGGGATAGTAAGTATTGGTTTAATTACATAAATATATTGAAGGTGATTAGCACAAGAAGTCTAGAAGGCACCTGACTATCAAATGCAGCTGTCAAGGTCAACTTGAGGGTTGCCAGCCAGGCGGTTACCACGTGTACTCTAGCACTTGGTGATACGTGGTGAGGTTTAGGAGAACCCCCCCTTCATGTCTCTTCAACACTAACAACTGGATAAGCATCTTGCAAGTCAGTTGTTGGCACTGTGTTGAAGATTATCATTTTCGCGCACTACGCAGAGAATTTGGCTCACGCGACTGACGAAAAAATTAATACACGTGATAACATACTACACCCCCCTCACCCATTGTGATATTTCGTGATTTTTGCCGAACCCCCTCCCCCCATTTTCGTCACCACTAAAGTTTAACTCAGCTTTTCTTTTTCATTTTCCACAATCGCCTCGCTTTTCGAGTCATACTAAGTTCGGCTTGAGACTCGAAGGTCCTGGACTCGATTCCTAGGTTGAGCAGGGTAATATTGAAGTTACTTCAATTAGGAATGATTATCGACAGGCCAGCTGGCTTGGTGGCGACACTGACTGCCAAGTCGCAGGTCGCGGTTTCGATTTCCAACCATGACAAACATTTGTGTGCCTGAACATGTCTGTTTGTTGTGTGTCTGTATGTATTTGGAAAAAAAGTAGTATATGCAATAAATCAGTTATTTGGCTGCCATAGTAAAAGCTCTGCTTATTTTGGGACCAGATGGCCGTGTGTAGAGAATGACCCAGAATATTTATTTATTTATCTGTAGCCCATGATGCTGGAGAGACGGCGACAATAGTTACATGTCACATTGGGTCTTTATAGTTATAAACGATTGGGTTGCTGGTTAAGAAAAGACGTTTTCATTTCTTTTATTCCGCTATGGCCAATTATCCTAGTACATATTTTAATCACTAGATGGCGTTAGTACAATGTGAACTAGTTTTATTTTACTATATATAAATATATTCTAACAAAAATATCTTCGGATTCCACCTTTTTTGAGATGTTTTTTTATACCACAAGGGGCGACAAATATGCACACGGTCCACCTGATGGTAAGTGGTCACCGTCGCCTATAGACATTTGCAACACCAGGGGCATCGCCAATGCGTTGTCGACCCTGAGACGTGAAGTTGTTAAGTCTCATGCGCCTGTAATTTCGCGGCCACCTCATTTTTTTAACTCATTATTTTATTTCATTAATATTTTATCTAAAATATAATGACGTTACTAATGACATGTTACCTTGACTACACTTCGATTCGACATCAGTCGGGATTGCTCGAGATTTGCTCAAGTTAAGACTTAGAATACCAATTTTGAGAATTCCTCGAGAAAATGCTTTAGTCGAGTTGGAGTCGAGTGACGTCTGAGGAAACGTCTTAGAATATAGGTGTTAATATCTTGGAGCGACGTTGAGTGGAGTCGAGGAATTTTCGTGGAAACGTCTTAGAATATGTGTGTAAAAGCTCTTCTACTCAAAAATGTTTTTTTATCTTCCAGCTACAATGGTCACCTTTACAAGAGAAACTGATGTTCTACCGCTCTTTGAGTCGAAGATATACAACCACACACGAAAGATGCATTATAACATAAATTCCAACAAATTACTCCAGTGTCGTTGGAAGGAGTATCTTAGTACCATAGGTGGGAAGCAGCGGACTCCAGTAATATTTCCGAATAATAGGCAAGTACTGTATTTTTTAATAATAGTACTTGGATGGCCGAGCCTTGCTCAGTATTTCTTTACTAACGTGACTTCTACCGTATTCTCTTTTTTAAAGCACTGTCATATATACCTAGATAAGAATTAGATGCGATAATAAAAGGCTCCCAATAACAGTATTTCTCACAAAAGATGTAATTTGAAAACCTTACCTTCTAATGACATTGTAGCAGTTTTCATTGCCTAAAACACGGATAAAACGACATTTTCTGAAAATGAATCCTAGCTAGATCGATTCAACGCAAATCAAATCGTTGGAGCCGTTTCCGAGATCCTAATTATATAGTAAAAATATATACAGAATTGCTCGTTTAAAGGTATTAGATAAACTAGTGCTTGACTGCGATCCCACCTGATAGTAAGCAGTGATGCAATCTTTGATGTTGAGGCACACTAGTTTATTAAGAGCCTATAACTGTAGCCTTAACTGTCTTTGATGTAATAAAAAAATGGCTGTTGTATGGGAGCCCCCTTAAATATTTATTTTATTCTGTTTTTTAGTATTTTGTTGTTATAGCGGCAACAGAAATACATTATCTGTTAAAATTTCAACTGTCTAACTATCACGGTTCAGGAGATTCAGCCTGGTGACAGACGGACAGCGGAATCTTAGTAATAGGGTCCTGTTTTACCCTTTTGGTGAGGACCCCTAAAAAAAGTCTGTGCTGCGATCCTACAATATTTTCAATTCCTATTTTCTCTATATTCCCATGATCACAATAATTCGGTTTCCATCCCGATTAATAAACAAAGTGGTGACTTAATTTAGTTGTAACTCGACACTGGGCAAAATTAAACTTAGGATTTGTTGCCATACTTCAAATTAATTTATTGCAAATAACATGACATGATTACAAAAACATCAAAACAAATTACACATTAAATAAATGCAGAAAAAGGCATCAAAACACACACACAATTAACATAATATAGCCGCTTTATCCGGCACTGCGAGTAGTATGCCTATCACAGCAGTGCCGGATATAGGGACAATCTAACTTCGGTTTAAAGAATTTATTTCTCAAAAGAACATTACATTGTTCACTATGAGAAACTTTATACCATTGTAAAATAAAAGTGTTACATTTGTTATTCGATCTGTCGGTTTTATGGTGAATTTAGGTAATTTTTTAAACAGCTGAGCAAAAAATTTTAAGAACGTTTTTAAATTTCCAGTGATTTCCATTTCTACAAGAACCAAATTAAATTCGAGCCATCGCAGTCTATAGCGAGTCGAGAGCACTTCCGCATCACCATGCGGCCCGGCCCAGGCGTCGATGTACACGGTCAAATTCCCATACCAAATGAAATGCATTTGCGAAGAAATTAAAAAAAAAAAAAACAGAAAAAAAAACGGCTATTTTACCGATAGTTTTACTCGATTTTCTCTCTAAATTTTCATTCTTTATTTCTATTATATTTATTTTGATAGTAAAGATTTCGCTTTTTAATAATTTATTTTGAAAACTATTGTATTATTAATCATTTAATTTGATATTTCAAGATTGAGCATCATATTGATACTCTTTTGGATTTTGTATTAACTTAAAAAAGTTAAAGGTGGGTTGAGAATTAAAAAATAATTTTAATATAAACTTATTTTATTTAGAACATTATATCTTCCTTATCGCCTAAAATATCGTGCTCTAAATCAGACCGAGGTTTCTTCTTCACAAATGATTACCTATAGCTAAGTCTAGTGGAGGCTCTAGGATTTTGAGACACCTATGTGACTCTACACACCGATCCGATCAAACGACACGATCTGTCGTATGCGTTATGTGTAACTAATGCCCATTCCTTCAACGCTTTCCATTCCTTAGGTATGTCTATTATCTGTAGTTGAAAGGCAAGGAGGTTTAAAACTGCATGGAATTTGTCAATATAACACATTTTTTTGATCTGGAAGAGTGGTGAAACTGGCCAGATATAACTATTTCTTTACAAGTGTATATCGTGTTTTTTGATGCTCGCCGCTTCTTTCTTGTATTTTCATCTTCTACAAAAATATTTTCATAAAAAATCGAATGGTTTCGCTCCCAAAAGACTCTCCATGACAACTGCATCTCGATGCAAGCTTAAATCCACTGAGGTGATGGTAATTACCCTCCAGAAATTTGTCCGTGCTGTCGCCTACTATGCCTCCGCAAAGAATCCTTAGATTTAAACTTCGCCTCGCAATAACTGCACGAAAAAGACCGAACATCTTCGTGCGTACGCTCGTGCCGTCTCTGATCGCACTTCGTAAAAAACCTCATTTCGCAAATCGAACACGGATAATTTCTTTCTTTTAAATGTACAGAACGCATGTGTGTTTTTAAATTCTGAGCCAAATAAAAAGTCTTCCCGCACTCCAAACAATTGAGCACTTGCCTTTTTGCCCCGTGTTCTTCAACTTGATGATCGAACAACAAATAGGAATAACGAAACGTTTTGCCGCACTGTAAACAGTAGCGTTTCGATTTGCCAGCGTTGTGATTTTTTCTCATATGCTTAACACGAGAGTGGTTCGTCTGGAACGTGGCCGGACATAGAGAACAACGCTTCTCTTTATGCAAAGAGGTCATGTGTGTTCGTAAACTTATTCGATTTATATACGAAAGTCCACAGATATCACAAACGTTATTGGCGTAATGTCTATTCATATGAACAGATAATCGCATATAGCTGTTAAATTGTTCATTACAAAGAACGCACTTGAAATCACTTTCTAATTTGTAAGGTATTAATAAATGCTCTGTATCATTAAATGTCAGATTATGTTTTGTTATCAAATGGTTTTTTAATTCGTTTATATCGGCGCACGGTTGTGTACAAAGTTTACACGCCAGATTGGTTATGTCAACGTTTTTGTAGGTTAGGCCGCGCAGTCGTTTAATTTTCCACACTACACCTTCGAAGTTAGAGTGTGTTTTTGAATGCTCTCTCAATTCTTGTATGGTGAAAAACTTTTCTTTGCAAGTGCAGCAGCCATATTTGGTTTTGAATGATTCGAAGAGACACATGTTTGAGTTAGATATCAATTTGATTGTGTTGTCGCGTAAATTCAGTAGGTATTGTGATGCGGGTACTTTTAATTTATCGTTTTTCGAAGCTGTTCTGGTAGTTTTAGGTTCGGCTGTAAAAAATGGAATAATAGTTATTTTTATGGAAAGTCGAGAATTTATTTTCAAGGCGTTGTTAAATGTAACGCTTTGACTTCAAAAATTGCTTAAATACTATCATCATTTCAGCCGTAGGACGTCCACTGCTGAGCATAGGCCTCCCCCAATGACTTCCAGATTGGCCGGTTGGAAGCGACCTGCATCCAGCGGTTTCCTGCGACCTTTATAAGGCCGTCTGTCCACCTTGTGGGTGGACGTAACACGCTGCGCTTGCCTCCATTCGAGAACCTTTTTGCCCCATCGGCCGTCAGTTCTCCGCGCTATGTGCCCCGCCCACTGCCACTTCAGCTTGCTAATCCGTTGGGCTATGTCAAATACTATCTTTCCCAAACAGGATGAGTTGTGACAGTTGAAAGTTTTTTACCCATATATGGTGAAATAGCACTTGATTACTCATAGATACTACACTGAAGGCTTCATGGGACCTTGCTCTGTTACATACCCCCTTATTATGTCGAAATAAACATAAACCAGAAATCTTATAAAACACCATGTGTCACTCATGCTATTTGAAAAATACTATAGATAGCTTACACGCGCGACTAAATGGAATTTGGTCAATTACCAGTAGTTTTTGTTGCCATTCCTGAGAGGACAACGCATCTATAGTTTATCATTATTAATATCTATATAAGTGATTTATTAAAGTTTCAGTTATCTGGTTTTCATAGTATTCTGGGGATCGATTCTGTAAGGAGAACGACACTAACTATGTTGCGTCGCGGCCTCTATGCTCTGTCTCTGTCGCTAACTACGCTAATACTACTAATCACGTGAGAGGTAAGCTCTCAGAGGCCTCCGTGAAGCGGCTCGCCGACGAAGTTTGTATTAGGGGGCTACTTAGTTTGGGATCTGTGCCCTGAGCACGAACATCTGTCGTAAGCGTATCGTCATCGTCTCGTGCGCCAAAACCAATGCAATGGGAAATTGAACGTCACGCAACGTCACGGTATACGCGGTCCTAATTATTCATATAAAACCGCTTTCTGTCGCACTCGATACGATGACGATACGCTTACGATAGACGTTCGTGCTTAAGCCTCAGATGGCCATGTGTAAAGAAAGTCTTATGGTGTTATTATTCAACTTTTTTTTAGCTTTTTATTAATTTGTCGATTTCCTGTTGAGTTTCCTTATTTGAGACTATGGAGTGTAGAAGTAAAGGAGGACCATCTTGTGTGGGGGATTAGTCGAAAAAGTGTCCACTTGTAAACAGCAAATTAGGTTTCGAATTCTCACCGAAATAGCGCTAGTATAGCAAGTGGGAATGATATAAACAGAGTGAAGTGTGCTGGGTTGGTTTCCGGTAATTCTTTAAAACTATTTTCTATTTGCTATTTACAATTAATTGGGGTACTTAAAAACACTGTATAATTTTATTCCATACTCATGTTTGTCTATATATTATAATAATTTTAAAAAATGCGCTGTAACAAAACGGAAATGTTTCTTTCCTTTTTTATTAATTAAGTATCCTACTGTAATAATTTGTGGCGCTCTATTTAAAATTCTTCCAGTTGCTACAGTAGCGCCACCTTAATTTGTTCCCTTTCAACAGACACTTTTTAGTACACTGAGACGGTCCTCCTTTACTTCTACACTCCATAGTTAACTTAGAATACAGCTGTCAAAGCTTTTGAAAATGAAATACCTGAAAGTGTTTTTGACAATTTCTTCCTGAGAATGTTTCTTTCACTAATATTACACTTTTTTGTTGTACTCTTTGTGTTTTTGACGATATTAGGAACATTGGTAACCTTCTCCGTTTCCATTGTTTCGTCCTGAGGTTCCAGTTTTATAATATATAGTTTACCTGGAATCAACAATCACTACATAGTATAAAACAAAGTCTTTCTCTGTCCCTATATCCCTATGTATGCTTAAATCTTTAAAACTGCCCAACGGATTTTGATGCGGTATTTTTTAATAGATAGAGTGATTTAAGAGGAAGGTTTTTATGTATAATACATGTGACATCCCACGGGAACGCGGGTGAAACCTTAAAAAGTCTTGGGTGTGATTATACAAAAACAAATTTCTAGTAACTGACAGTCCGTTTCTGTCCGGCGGTCGGGGAGGTAACACGCCTGTGGTGCTAGTGCGTCGACTCAGTGACAGCGGGTCTAATACGTCCTGAAGATGCTTCGTGTAGAAGCGAAACACGTGTCGATTTCTTGTTGAGTTTCCTTGTTTGATTTTCACCGGCAGATAGCTGATGTTATGAGGAGTAAAGGGCCATTAATTACGTGAGGAGATTTTGGCGATATTTCGAACAAAAAATAATCATGTTGTACGTATTTATGCGCAAAGTTGAATATAAACATATTTTTTAAATAACATAATTTGAACATAAATATAACTAGCCACTGGCAAAAATAAGTTCAAAAAAATGTTGCCAGTTTTAAATAAAGAAAAAGAATTAACAGAAAGCAAGGTACCTCCACTATCATTAGTTGAAGTATGTCCATCAATCTTCCATGAGAAGTCATCCACCATGCTGTCACTGATCTCCTCATCAAAATTATCAAGTAAGCCATCTGGGTCTATCTCTGAGTTTGAATATATGTTTGTATCTGTAATAAATAAATAATAAATAAATAAATATCCTGGGACATACACACGGCCATCTGATCCCTAACTAAGCAGAGCTTGTTATATGGAGACTAGATAAAACTGATATACTACTTTTTTATTTTTCTAAATACATTACATACAACGTGTTTCAAAATACCCCATAAAAATATAATTATTTATCAAAGCTGACAACTGACCATAATCTGGTTTCCTGACATGACAGGTGACTAGAAGCTGTCATGTCAGGGAACCAAATTATTTAACATAAAGGCCTACGTACCTATTTTACCTAATAATTGTCTACTTTAATAGTTTTTCTATTTTTCATGCATAAAAATCTTATTTTTAATTTTTTTGGGGTATGTTATACAGCGTTACTAGGGTTCTTAGATATTGTGAATGGACTCGTTATAAAGCACCATTTAACCTCCTTTCGGCTTTACGGGTAGTTTTGAAACATCCTGTATAGATATTTACAGACACAGAGCAAACAGACATGTTAATGCACACAAAAGTTTGTCCTGGGTGGGAATCGAACCCCCAACAAGCAGCATGGCAGTCAGGGTCGCTAACCACTGCCAACTCTCCTGTCAAATATAACACAGACTTTTAAGTATCTATATCCAATATGAGGATCTCTTGTCTGATAAATAAGGGAACATACCCAGTCTTCAGAATACCACGCTTAGTCCCAGGGGAGTCATGTAGTCAATAACCTCTATGGAAATCTCGCGCCTTTTAGCTTTATTCAAATACGGCGTGCCTTATTAAGCAATTTTTTTGTCATTCTATTTACGAAATATCGTTGAAAGCCATATTTATAAATGATTATGTACAAATTAGTCTTGGCATATACTATGCGTGGTTACCAAGGGGAGGGAGCGTGGTAAAAATTGTAAAAGAATGGGTCACATAGTATGGGTATGTTCTCTAATAATAATTATTATAACTGTTACTTACCAAGATCTGTTAAGAACTTTTCCTTTTCAAGGATGACTTCCTCAGCATGTAAGACTTGTTTTTTAAACGCTGCTGAAGCTCTCAGCTTGACTATACATGCTTCACAAATTAGTGTTCTGTAGGAAGCCTGATAGGATACCTGGGATTTGGAGACACTTACAACTTATAGTTATTTATGTATCTAATATGAAAATAGTTGAGTTTTAGAAAAGATATTATAGTAATATGGTCTTATAAATCAATAGTAAATATGTTTGTTACTCTTTCACGCAAAAACAACTTAGTGGATATGGATCAAACTTGGCACATAGATAGAGCATATCCTGGAATAACATATAGTGTACTTTTTATCCCGGGAAAATGTGATATCCCTCGGGAACGCGGGTAAACCGCAGGGGACATAATATTATAAATGTGAATGTAAGGTTGGTTTGTTACACTTTCACGCGAAAACTATTTAACAGATCATCATGAAACTTTGTACACATATTCTTGGAAGTATTAGAAGTAACATAGGGTACTTTTTGTGCCGGGAAAATGTTATATCCCTCTGGAACACGGGTGACACTGTGGAGGTCAGCTGGTATATTTATATAAATTTAGGGAATAGTTTACCTAAATTCAGTTACCTATTAAACAGATATCTTTTCTGTTTATAATATATTTTTTTTAATGTGGTTTAAATGAAGCCTGCTTGCCCATGAACAATTATTTTTTAAAAGTGACTGGACAGGCATTTAACTACAAACACTTTAGTGAATGCTGAATAACTCAAAGTATAACTACTGAAACATTGTTTGGACTTTTGCAACAAGCTGTAGTAATAGACAGTAAAGTTATTAAATGTGAATGTTTGTGATTCAAACTTATAACGTCTTAACAGATTCGAATGATATTTTGGACACAGATATTATGTTGGCTGAGTCTATTAATACGGGTACTGTACGAACAATTTATAATTATTAATATGGATACAGTGCGACCAACTAAGATAAATTATAAATATAAAAAATGTATTTAGGGAAATAAAGGAATTAAATAAATAAAATAAAAAAATATTTTATCAGGATATACTAAACTTATAACAGTTCATTTTACAATTATTAATTCCAACGAATAGCCATTGCGTTAGTCATCCGGTACCCGAACGAATTGTCACTCGGATTGGACGAGTCTATTTGTACGGATACTGTACAAACAATTTATAAATTATTAAAACTGGTACAGTGCGACCAACATATAAAAATTATTAATAAAAAGAAACTAACCCTAACCTATACCTTATATTTTTCACTTAATTGAATAGGCTAGCTATTTATCGAATTTTTATTCTATTGGAAACAAAAACTAGGCCGACTCTATTAATACGGGTACTATACGAAATCATCCAATTCATTCTTAATATAAAAAAAATTGAATAAATGTACGAATAAATATAATTTATGTATAATTTAGGTACAAATAGTCACTTTGTATTATGTTTTGGATTCAAAGTTATGTTACCTCCTATGCTGGTAATATATTAAATGCGGGTAAGACCACGGGGTGGAAGCTAGTGCTGTAATATTGGAGGAACAAGAATAGGAGAATATCTTTATAGCAGTTTTGTTATTCAAAATAATGTTACTCACTCGTATACCAAAAGTATCTGTCAACATTCTGCCGTAGATCTCTTTCTGACCTTTATAATCATATTCATTGGACATATCCTTAAAACAGATATCCGTTAGGCAGCAACGACAAACATCGGATTTCTTCATATTTATCTAATAATTACCCATTTACCGATCCAAACCGCTACCGAAATTCGTCCATTTTTCAGTCAGAGTTAGAACATCACCATCATTTTGCATCTATGGAAAGAGACAGCAATATCTTTTCTCAGCCAAAACAGTAGAGACAGACAATAGTTGATGCAAGCAATGAATACAACAAGGACACTGGAACACGGAAATTGAATTTAGTGACATTGACAGTTAAAACGTTTCGATTATGCATCTTTTGACAAAATTTCCTATGTTAAAGTTAACATCCGTAAGTACAGATGGACATAATTAAAATATTGAGAATAAATCCTGTTTGGAGAACATTTATTTTCTTATGTATTAGAAAATGATAAAAAAATCTGCGTATTCTTGGTCTATAAAAAAAATAACCATGCTACATAAGTGCTGCTAGCATTATTAAAACTAATAAAATAACTAGGTTTTGACATTTTATATCATATCACACCCATTATCCCCAAAGAGATATGCAGAGATCTCAGTATTAATACCCAAATTCCACTGAAGATATCTAAGGTCCCATTGTGACATGTATGGTGAACATTGTCCCCATCTCTGGTGCACTTTACCAATGTCAGGCAACAGGTAACAATTTCTAAAGAAATTCGCGGGTATCGAATCCAACCACATCATCACTACATAGTATAAAACAGCTTCCCGCTGTCTGTCTGTCCCTATGTATGTTAGATCTTTAAAACTACGCAACGGATTTTAATGCGGTTTTTTTAATAGATAAAGTGATTCAAGAGGAAGGTTTCTATGGATAGTACATGCATATTATAATTGAAAAAATGCGAGAATTTTAAAGAATTACAAGTGTCACAGTTCACATATTACATATATATTATATATATTATTACCTCCGGAACGCGGGTGAAACCGCGGGGGACAGCTGGTTAATAAATAAAACAAAATAAATTCATGATATCAAAATTTTAGTGTACAGCATGAGTTCTTTTCATATGACGCCTCAAAGAATCCTTAGTCGCAAAGGGGTTATTACAAACATTACATAGAAACTTTTTTTCCCCTGTATGCGTTACTCTATGCCTAGAAACGTCAGATTTAGTATAAAAAAAATGATGACATATATCACATTCAACATTTTTCTCCTTCAAATGGACATTTTTCATATGATTATTACATAGACTACGCGTTATAAATACTTTCTCGCATACAGAGCACTTGAACTCTGGTTTGGTCACGCCATGTTTCTCAACAAGATGCTGAATCCTAAAATTTTCTTGGAAAAATCTCTGCTCACAATATGGACATGGAAAACGTAATTTCCTTTCGTATTTGACTCCATGAGCGTTGACTTCATGATTTTTCTTGTCGCTCCTATTCAAGAAGGTTAAGCTACACTGCCTACAGTTAAACGGACGATGGGATCTCGTTTTATGTAAATTTAAAAAAACTAAATTTGAAAAACCAGCCCCGCAAACATGGCACACTTGTTTTCTAAAATGTTTATTCATGTGTATATTTAATAAACGAAAAGATCCAAATTTCTCACTACACATTTGACACTTCAACTCGTTATTTATTTTAAATGGCACCAACAAGTCTTCATTGAATTCAAAATCAATATTATGAACATTTATCAAATGTTCTCTCAGCTGATTCAGATCTTCCATCTCACTCTCACACAGCTTGCAGTTAATAAATGATGTCTCGACTTTCACCAATCTATTCTGTTGAGAAATGATTTTCTTTTCTATGTCTTGGAGCGTATGGTTGTTTTTCGTGTGTTCCTTTAGTTGGTCCATCTCGGGGAAGGGCTCCTTGCAGCAGAAACACCGGTACCAACTCTTGTTCCATTGAAACACGCATATGGTGGAGTTTGCGAGGAGTTTCAGGGAGTTCTCGCGTAAGATTGGACCCTGGCCGCGACGCTCAGCTATTTTAGACCAGTCTTTCTGGTTTGTGTGTTTTGCTGTAATAAAAAGCAATAAAATAAATAGCTGAAATACATCACACATACACATACATACACATTTGTGTATGTTTGTTAATTATTCCATCGTTATTAAATGATTAAACAGGATGTAAAATTTTCGTGGTAGCCTAAGCTAAGGAGTACCTTATAACGTCAGCTTTTTGTCAGTGAAAGTCCTGTCAAAATCGATCCAGCTGATCCGGAGTCTATGGGGAACAAACATACAGATATTGACTTTCAAATTTTACTAAAAGTTCCAAACTTTGTGCGTTCTTTGTTTTATAATTTAAAATGAAATATACTGCAGGAGGGCAGGTAACACAGTAGTGGGATACTAGTTCTTAATGCTAACACGATAGTGACATACCTTGCTTGACATCCTTCATTTTACATTTCTTTAACTTTGTCCTCTTTTCTTGAGACTTTCTTTCTACTTTTGTGTCTTCAAAAATGTTAATTTCCTCACTCTTTGCCAGTTCTAACTTTATGTTAGCTAGTATCTCTGTAATATAAAAAACACGTGAATATCGTGGAATACTCAGCTAGAGCAACACTTCCTTTCGTAGTATATTATTATCAACTAGCTGAACTCGGCACGCTTCGCTGTGGCACATTGTGATTGAATGGTTGAGAAATGAGAAACAAAACAACGACGACCGCGGATATGTGACTGATGCAAAAAAATAAAAACAATTAGATGCGGATTATATATCATGCTAAAATTTCAGCTCGATCGGTGCACAACTTTTTGAGTTTTTGAAGCGTACACAAACCAACATAACATTTTTATATATATAGATATATGATTATCTATTTTATCTATTGAGTTACTTTTATTAACATAAAAAGATTAATTATATTTTAGTGTAGAGATCGTCCGGGGGAGTACTACCTTACCCATTTCCGCTGTGAAGCAGTAGTGCACTTGTATTACTGTTTCGGTTAGAAAGGTGAGGTTGGTGACATTACAGGCACATAAGACTTAACAACTTCACGTCTCACCGACAGCGCATTTGCGTTGCCCCTAGTGTTGCAAATGTCCATAGGCGGTGGTGACCACTTACCATCAGGTGGACCGTCCGCCTGTTTGTTATTTCTCCGGCCCCCTTACCATTCCAACTAGAAATGAGTAAAGTGGTAGTACCTACTTCCCCGGACGAACTCTGCACTAAAAGCTAAAACTACACAAAATGGTAAGTGGTCACCGCCGGCTACGTACATTTGCAACATTAGGGGCATCGCAAATGCGTTGTCGACCCTGAGACGTGAAGTTGCTAAGTCTCATGTGCCTGTAATTTCACCGGCCTTACCTTTCTAACCGAAACACAGTAATACAAGTGCACTGCTTCACGGCGGAAATGGGTAAGGTACCCAAATGAACTTTGCACTAAGACTTCTACTGCACTACTTTTATTAACGATTTTCTATCCTATATTTTTGCGAATTGTTAACCATCGTGTCGTGCACAGTGCCTTTACCATGAGTTTTTAACGTACGTACTCGCTAGCGACGGCGTAAAACATTTCTATGGCAAATCTGTACAGCCCCACTAGCGGTCACCTAAAGAACTAAAATCGATAGTACGAGTCGATAGGTAAAAAACCTATCGAAATGTAGACACTAGCGAGTAACGTTTTTTAGCCTTTGCTATAGAAATTCGGTACCATGAGTCACAAATTTAACAGTTGCCATCGAGAAATAATGTATCGATAGTAGTTTACTCGCTAGTGACTAAGTAAGTTTCGATAGCAACTCATGGTAGAGGTATAGGTGAGATTGAGGTCAATCGAAATCACGTCAAAAACAGTAGAGGTACAGAATGCTATGTTAACGGTACAAGTGACGTCATTTGTATACTTATTCAAAGATCTTTAACTGAGAAGTGATTAGCTTAAGTCTCCATCATTTTTTGTTGTCAAAAAACAAAAGTTTGCACTCCGGGAGTGCCGGCAGACGTGATAATTTGAACATTAATGTTGTGCATTTTTACCGTCTTACAAATTTTCGATCAGTTCACGTGTCCTGACGCGAGTTTAACATTGTATACCCATCCCAAGAAGTGCCGGATTAACCACGTAGCAAGAGTAGCATCTAATACGGGCCCCGCGCAAAAGGGGGCCCCGTGTGTCTAAGGCAGCCCACCACCGATTGTTTTTCTCACCACTTTATACTTAAGAACCCATAGCATACCAAAGGCCCCTCGACAGATTTGCTCCGGGCCCCGCGCTTGCTTAAGCCAGCACTGATCCCAAGAAAAGTGCTCAATGTTACTAATGAAGTTTTCACTTCAAAAAAGAATTTATGAAAAATTGCATACTTTTATAAATTTAATTACAGTCAAAACCGTTTATAACGACATCGAAGGGACTACTCATATTTGGTCGTAAAAACCGATAGTCGTAACAACCGATGACGTACCTAATACTCATTATTAAATGTGTGATTGATATACTCATCTATAAAATAAAACTACATTTTATTTATTTCACATGGAAATTATAATAAAAAGACATTACGTGCATATAATTATCATTTTTCTACATTAACAAAATCTGTTATTTTAGTTTGTTTGAAACACTTCTGTAGCACGTACGCACTTTGTAGTTTACGCTGAATTTTAATTAAAGTATTGTCATAATTTCCCTGCATGTCAAACTCTTCATTAAAAAGAACAATTTTTCGTAATACATTGACAGCATTGAGACCATCATACAAAGTTGGCACGGTAAATTGTTCTTCAGTCTCTTCCTGTTCGTCATTTTCCTCTTGAACTGCTTGAACAATATCTTCTTCCGTAGCTGGTGCACAAATTGCAATAGAGTTATCCACATCAATAAACTCTTCTGCTTCAGTAGTAGATTAAGCAGGTCTTAAATTTTGGGCTAATTGAGCCAAAGAAATATTGTCCTCTTCATCATCATCAGTCACATCATCTGAGGATATTGTCAAGAGGTGTTTGAAACCTGCATGTCTAAAGCAGTTCGCAATAGTTTTTGGTGAAACTTTTTCCCATGCTTCTGATATCATCAAGATGGCATCAAGAACCGTAAAGCTTTTCTGGTCGTTACTGTCAAGGTTTTGAATTAACTTCAACACTTGCACTCTTCTATAATGAGATTTTAAACATCTTATTACACCTTGGTCCATTGGTTGCAGTACAGATGTAACATTTGGTGGTAAAAACACAAGTTTAATGCACTTCAAATTAGTAACAGCCGTATGAGCAGGACAGTTATCAACTAAAAGTAGAATTTTCTTATTGTGTGCTTTTAATTCAGCGTCCCAGTTTCGCAACCATCTTTCAAAAATTTCCGATGTCATCCATGATTTCATATTGTTTTCATACGTTACCGGCAGTGAGCGTATGTTTTTAAAACATCTTGGTTTCTTAGATTTGCCTATAACTGAAAAAGCTTCCTTTTACAGGATCCTGTCATATTTGCTGCAACCATGATCGTCAGTCTCGTCTTAGATAATTTCCCGCCAGAACAATTCTCTCCTTTGAACTTTAAAGTCCTGTCTGGTGTCATATTATAAAAAAGTCCCGTTTCGTCAGCGTTAAAAATGTCATCTGGTCCGTAGTCTTCGTATAACGCAGGCCACTTTTGCGACATCCATTCTTCTACTACACCACTATCAACACTGGCAGCTTCACCACTCATTTTTCCGCCGATGATACTGTGCCTAGCTCGGAAACGTTGAATCCAACTGGACGAGCAAACGAAATTTTCACCAAAACGCTGAGCAAAATCGTTTGCTTTTTGTTGAAGAATTGGTCCATTTATTGGCACATTATTTGTCCTTTGATATTTAAACCACTTTAGCAAAGCTTCCTCAATCTTCGTATGCTTCGTTGTTCTTGCTCGTTTCATTTTCAATAAATTGTTCTCAAAAAGTGTTTGAATTTTTTCTCTCTCTTTCCAAATGGTTGAAATTGTCGAGTGTGATACACCATATTCCGCGGCCAAGTCTTTGTTCGGAATTCCACTTTCAAGCTTTGATATAATACGCGATTTTTCTTCTATAGTAATTTGTTTTCTTTTTCTTTGCGACATGTTAAAAGTTTCACGAATAACTCAACAATATGTTTTGGTGCGTCTTGTGTTCGGATAAGTCACAAACTGACTGAAAAGAAATGAGAAAGCAGGCTTTGGGTTTTGATTATACTGCATACACGTGTACCTATTTTGTTTCTGAGATATACAATAGACCCTAAACTCGAGTTGTTTTTGTTTACTTTTGCGATCTTAATGACTTTAGTGTACCAGATGTGGGGAGATGATACTGCCCTCACCTATTCAAATGTTTACAATACGGCTGGTCGTTCTAACAGATATAATTCTCCGAAAATATCAGTTAAATGAAGTCGCTTAAAGAGATATGTTGTAATAAGTGATGTCGTAAAAAGCGGTGTTTTTTATAAGGCGGTCTAATAGAATTCAGCCGGGACCTTTGATTTTGGTCAATATAACCGGTATGTTGTTCTAAACGATGTCGTCGTAAACGGTTTTGACTGTATTATAATTATTTTGTATAATACAAAGTAGTTAATTAAAAATTACTGTAGCTTATTGTAGAAGTTCTTGAAGAAGCTTATGTGACGGCGTTCCAGTAGCAGAACTATTCGAAATGCTAGCTCTGACGTCACGCGAGAAGAGAGATATATGTGTCACACGCCAACGCTGGGCCGATCGTGCCTCTCTATCGCTTGTTCCGCGCTCTCGCTTGCACGCTCAGGCTCAGGCGGAACGTTACAGTTTTCGTGCGTGTTTATCGACTTAGAATATCCCGGGACATGCTTTACACACGGCCATCTGGTCCCAAACTAAGCAGAGCTTGTACTATGGAAACCAGATAACTGATATACTACATATACTACTTTTTTTTTTTTCTAAATACATACATACACAGATATTTACACCCGAGAGACGTTCGACGTTAAGAGAAGTGATTAGTGATAACAAACTTACCATCATCATCAAAGCTGTCATCACCCCTATCCATTTCAAAATCCAGGTCCAATACAGGTGACGACTCCTCTTTGACCGTCTCTAATTTTAGTTCAGGAGATATTTCAGTTTCTGTAAATTTTCACTGATATTGTACAATACACACTATTGCATTTTAAATAACAAATAAACATAAAAAAAAACATTCAAAATTCAAAATTCAAAACCATTTATTCAGTTTAGGCCTTCGGAGGGCACTTATGAAGGTCAAATTTAAAGTTACTGAAGCTACAACCGGTTCGGAAGTCAGCCTTCAACTGAGAAGAACCGGCAAGAAACTCAGCAAGGTTACATTCTTTTTTATTTGTTATATAAATTTTTATCTATTCTGACTTTTTGGCTATTTTATAATTTCAATTTTACATAATTTTATATTTAACAATTACAAGATACTTATTATAGGTAACATTAATAAAAACAAAACAAAAAAAATATGACAAGACTACAAAATAGAAAATAACAATAATTAGGTACTTACAACTTAAACAAGAGATTTAGAGGTGCACTGTGCAGAGAGCAGCTATTTCCATACATTTTTATCTTCAATATAATGAACTACCTTGTAATACGCTTTTTCTTTCAAAACTTTCCTAATATAATTTTTAAATTTATGATCAGACATTTTGGTTATTGAAAGCGGTATCTTATTATAAAATCGAACACAATTACCAAGAAATGACTTGTTAACTTTAGTTAGTCTAAAGTATGGAACAACTAACTTCTCCCTTTGTCTTGTATTTATACTATGAATATCTAATTTTGCCTCAAACATTCCTATGTTTCTACGTATAAACATTATATTTTCATAAATATATAGTGAAGGTAATGTCATTATATTTATTTCCCTAAATAAATCTCTTAATGATTCACGGGGACCCATACTGTAAATTGCACGAATTGCTCTTTTTTGTATAATAAATATTGATTCTATATCCGCTGCTGCTCCCCAAAACAAAATACCATAGGACAAGAGGCTATGAAAATATGCAAAATAAACTAATTTGGCCGTCTCAACATTCGTCAATTGTTTAATTTTCCTAACAGCAAAAGCAGCCGAACTTAATTTAGCAGCTAGAGTATCAACCTGAGGTCCCCATTGCAATTTATTGTCTAATGTAAGACCCAAAAATACCGTTTTATTTACAAGATCAATATGGCTCCCATCTATTATTATTTGGCTATCTACTTGTGCTACATTTGGTAAAGAAAACCTTAAGCATTTAGTTTTCTTTGAATTTAGTAATAGATTATTTGTAGCAAACCACCCACAGACAATTGACATAGTATGATTAACTTTAGTTAGATCTTTGTCTTTTCTATTAACTTTAAAAATTAATGATGTATCATCAGCAAACAAGACAATTGCAAAATGAGAAAAACAAGTAGGCAAACAAAAATGAGTACAAAAACAACTATATTTTTAATTTTTTATCATGAACATACCAGCATCAATATGGAAGCTCCCAAAATACTTGACAAATCTCTCTTCACTGTGGACTACCATCTCTTTGAAAGCAGATGCTTCACGTAATTTCACTATGCAGTTATCACATATCAGACGACTGCTGTTTGAGCCTCCATTTAGGTGGGAAATCTGTAAAAAACATAACATATCTTTACACCTGTTATCCTTGAATAGGTAAGCAGAGGTAGGGAAATATTTGAATGGAAGATATTTGAAGGCCCTAAAACATGTGATAAGGGAAGGTTCCCATACTACTCCATATTTACTATACTACCCATAATTCTTATACAATTTTTACCCCCCTCCCCCACCTTGGTGACCACGCGTAGTATATGCCAAGACTAATTTGTACATAGTACTTTATAACTATGGCTTTCAACGATATTTCGCAAATAGAATGACAAAAAAAATTACTTAATAAGGCATGCCATATTCGAATAAAGCTGAAAGGCACGAGATTTCCATAGAGGTTATTGACTACATGACCCCCCTGTGACTAAGCGTGATATTCTGAAGACCTCCCTCCACCCCACTGAATGGGTCACGTAGTATGGGTACGTTCCCTAAGCATTGTTGGGTCTTTCAGGCATGTTACTAGTTAGTTCCTCCGCACCTAGCCTCTTGAATGGGCCATTGTGCGTCAGCCTCTTACTCCAGCCATCCCAGGTTGTCCCAGAAAGCTAACAACCTGTTCAGTTTACTGCAGGCTCCCGGGAGCAATGCTGGGGATTGAAGTATCTGTACCCGTTGATCTGCCACGCTGGAGCAATCTATAAGCATGTGTTGTGCCGTTTCTTCTGCCTCCATGCACCCTCTGCATAGAGGGCTGTCCGTCACACCTATGGTACATAGGTGTTTGTTTAAGGGCCAGTGGTTAATATGCCAATGACCTTGTGGATCTTGTCCCTTGTTAGTCTGGTGAGGTTGCGGGTGAGTCTGTTACTAATTTCAGACAGGTATTGTTACCTTTCCTTAGCTGGTAATCAAAACCAGGACCTCTGGCTTTCTGTATGAAAGTTATACCACTCGACCATAGAGGTAATTACCTGCCATTAACCATATAAAAAATGGCAGTCTTGTTTTACAAAAATGGTAACTGTTCAAGTTCCTCTATAATCTTATTAGGATGTTAGATATAGCTTTTTACCCATATCATGTGAAATAGCACTTATTACTCTAAGAGACCTTGCTCTGTTACGGTATTCCCTTATTATTTAGAAATAAACATAGACCATTGAGAAATCTTATAAAACATCATGTGCCACCAAACTCATGCTATTTTAAAGAACTATTGTTCCAGCACAATGATTCAATGCATAGACCCTTTCATGGGGGTAATTCTAGATAATTGTGAAACCGCGTCAAATTACGTGCAGTAGTTCTGGAGTTTTAAGCTGACCAATCGAAAGTAAATAAATAGACGTTGATATTTATTCATATACTTTACAAGATTGTGATATTATGTTACCTCAATATTTAATGTATCCTTAAGCATGTCACCATATACTTCTTTTTGACCAGAAAAGTAATATTCATTTGATATATCTTTGAAACACGAGTCTTTCAGACAACATCGGCAAATGTTCAAAAGTTTCCATTCTTCACTGGTTTTTACACCGGAATCCATATTGTATGTTTTGTTTATGATCTAATTCTCAAAATTCATGTATATATAAATGTGTTTTAATTGATAAATATGATGAAAAGGTTCATTTTTTTAAATGTTTTCAAGAATCATCTGAATAACAACTTTAATTGATTTTTCGTGACTGACTTCAAGCTTTGACATTTAAAATAATAATTGCCAGGTACTATTATAAAATCATGTATGTAATAAGGCAACCGTATTTTACAAATAAATATTAGAACAAGAGGTATGAAAAGCTGTTTTTTAAATTGTTGATCGCCTCGTTTACATCGTTGTATGTGTTTTTTTTTTCATGATAATCTGCTGCATTTGAATGGTCAACTAGCTAGAACTTGGCAACACTGAATCGTAAATGGAAGGTCGAATTGCACTACAATCCTATATATTTCTTATAATTCCAAATCCATCAATAACTATTCATAAAATTTAAGAAATTTTGACATTAGGACTTTAGTTTTAAAGAAAACTACATGATGAATGGTTAATTTTATTTACGAAAAACATAATCAAAATTTAACTGCCATAATTAAATATAGGAATACGTATATTAAACAAAAAAATAACTTTATTTACTGAGCATTAAATACAAAATCAATATGGCGATACTTGTTTGGCCGAAAATAACACATAATTTTTTTATTCAGTTTGTAATATAGTGGAGTAACAATAGAAAATACACTAGAAACTTAAAAACTAATGTTTGTACATTAATACCTACGTGAAAAACTATATAATGCATATTTATTCAGTGATAATAGTGGTCTGAATTTTGAAAATCAAAAATACTAAATTTAACTGACAATATTATAGTTGTGACGAATAAAAAAGACAAAATACTGATTTATGATGTATTTATATCAGATATTAAATTGTTGCTGTCCATCACAGCTGAAAATCGGGTAAGAAACCTTTGATTCTACTTGTACAGTGCTAATGAAAACTGTCAGAATTAATTTGACATATTATTTTTTTAATCTAAAATGAAATGGTAATGAGGCTTTTAGATATCCATGCCAAGGAGTTTCTTGTCGAAAATGAACTCTCCCAGCGCGGAGTGGCGGTCCAGCATCTTCTTGAGTGTGGTCGCCTTGCCAGCGAGGTCACGTTGTCCCTTGTATTGCTCTTCCAAGAACTCACCAGTCAGGTAGTCGACGAGCTGTTGAAATTGTTTATTTTTAATCTCTGCACGACAGCGTCATATTTATTAAGGGGAAATTATTTAATACCTTTTTTTTACATTGTACAAGCGTGGGTCAATGGTGTACAAACATAGATAGCAAGTTTGGGGCGTCCAATAATACCCTAAAACTGATATTTAATCACGTTTGTTCCAACCTACCTTCCGTAGAGGAAAGGTTAAGCTAACTTTTTCAGGCATGCTTATTTCACTAGCCCAGGGTAGTATGGAGCTGTATCTAGGAGACATGTACTTACGTGGTAGTCATTGAATTCACGGTCATCCTCGCAGGAAGCGATCACAGTCCTGATGCTCTTGGTAACATCACTCTCCATCTTCAGGGCGTGTTCCAAAGCATCTACGCCGTTGTCCCAAGATTTGCGTTCTGGAGCCTGAATAGAAGAAATTGTTAATGTTAACATCAAACCATAAAGCAAAAGCTCATATATATTTTTTTTTAATATGTAATAAAAACTTGTTAGTAGATTTTAGCCTAGTTCTAATTGATTTAAATCTTTGCAATTATGTAGAATCCAAGGATGGTACAATAATTTGATGCCATCGAGCTTATCTGATGATGGAACTAGGAGCTGGATATGGGAGATATACTATCAACTAAAACACGAGTTTGGGTTTTTGTATTGTTTTGACGTGTTAAAGCGACCTATAAATTTGGCAGCGGGGGTATTTAGTGTCTAGGTTTTGGTTTTTGTATTTTATATAAAAAATACTTACCCTGACAGTAATCAAAGAGGTGACGTCGGTGGTAAGTTCACCTCTCATAAGCAGGTAGTCGATCAGCTTCATCGCATGCTCACGCTCTTCTGACCCAGCATCGAAGAACAACTTGGCGAAGCCTGGACGGTTGATCTGTTTAAAAACATAAATACAAAGTTTAGACATGGAGGAAATACAAAAATATCATATTCCATATGCTTCTATTATACCCAAAAATTATCGAAAATGCACAGCGATTTCTTGGATAAAAATAGATTACAGTTTTAATAACTTGTATAATTTTCATACATCCGCCATTAGCTTATCTAGCATTTATATAAACAGCATCGACCTCCTTCGAACTATGTATTAGCGATTTTTGCAACGTCCATTAAATTAGTAATAAAAAAAATTATATCGCACTTAGCACAAAATTGTTTTAATTCTGTGATTGTTGTGCAAGCAGCCCCGAAAATTAAAAAGAGGAATGCGTTATTCCAATTTTAAAAATATACTCACAGCGTCTCTAGAGAAATGAGCGCCCATAGCGAGATACTGCAGCGAGGCTGCGACCTCCATTTGGATCTGGCGGCGCATGCTGTCCCGGCAGTTGCGGTGTATGGTAATCCATTCCTTGGGGATGTTCACGGGGTTCACTGAGCCTGTGGATAGAAGATAAATATTATACTATAAAGCAAAAAAAAAAGAATATGCTTAAAAATATATTGACAAAAACCTTTTTTTTTTGCATTGACAACAATTTGACGTTTACGAATGTCATCGAAAAATTAACTTTATTACTCTAGTTGTAAAGTATCTAAACTAATCTGAGGTAATTTGATAGCATCAAGTAGTTAGTTTAGTGTACAGTAACACAGGTTGACACTTAGGACGTCCATAAACTACGTAAAACTTAATATCGAGCGAGTGACGTCAAATGTTAGGTGTCTACGAGTGTTACCAGGGGCATAGACATTTTATCCAATTATGTGTCACTAGTTTTTTATACGCCCCCTAACGACCGGACTGGATGACGTCATAATTGATATTGATTCTACTTTATTGAGCAGCAATAGACAAATGGGGCTAGAGATACATAATACTTATGATTATTTAATACAACTGGCCAGTGGGATATCATGATGTGTGCTATACACGGAAACTAAAAAAGAAATACTTAAAAAAAAATGTCGGAATAAGCTAACCAAGATAGAAATAGTGACATTGCTTTCCAAATAGAGAGAGAGATGCATGGGAGAATGGTATACAAAGGGTAACAGACGAAATAACCGATTTTTTTTATTAATATCAATTGACTGGGCACTGCATTATTGAAATTACAAGGCAACATCAACCGCCATCTTGAATTGATTTCTTAACAAGGAAAATACCTATTTGTTATAAAGTATTTACATTGGCATTGATTTGTTGTGAACTTGTGATGGCAAAGGTCATTGGCACAATGAATTCAAAATGGCTGCCGTGTCGGAGTCGGAAGACAGCCGCTATATTTTGTCATGTTAAAACCATTGTCTTTTTTTATCGAACCAAAGACTGTATCTATGGCGTAATTGTTTTTTAAATTATATAATGAATGCAATATAAACAAATAAAACAGTAGGAAGCTTGACAAGCTCAACTTTAAGATAACGTTTTATTTATTTTTTGATGGAGGCTTCAGCATTTAAAGGATAATATTTTTTAAATCAATAATAAAATAATTTCGAAAGTGTTTCAGTTTCGTTTTCACGGATAAACGGCTAAACCTTTATCTTGGGTAAAGAGGTAGATTCAATCTTGGGAAGGAATATACGCTATTATTTGGACCAAAAAATATCTTTATCCTTGATAGCCCGAGAGAAACCGCGATGCGGAAGTTAATAATATGAAAAAAAACCATGATATTATGGGAAGAATATCGACTATTATTCTTTGCTGCGGAAATAAAGAAGTGCAGTAGCACTTAATCAAAGATAATTACTTAGTCAAGCTGTAGTATAAAATTATCAGCAATCCTTACATAAAATCTCAGAAATATAACCAATCATAGATTAAAGTCCCTTAATCTATGAATCAGAACAATTATGTATCTGTGATAACTCCATTAAAGACCAATTGAGCGTGTTTTATTGTTTAGATAAGGATTACACGTGTTATTTATGTTATCATCGACAATTAATAAATAATTCAAACATATGCCTAATATATGTTGATAAATTCTCGGACGAATGGTTGTACTTCAATTAAATTAGTTCTTTTTGTAAATGGTACATTGCAAAAGCCGTTTAAAAATAGAAGGCTGTATTTTATTTCGCCAGTGTCAGTGCCTTGACACCCCCTTATTCAGACCTACTCTATTGACATTCCGATTGGTAGGTACAAAATTATTTGAGTTTTTGATGATATATTGATTTATGAGACAGTGGTAGTCGCATGTAACGTGTGGCATTTAATAACATAACGTAAAAATAACTGACATCAGCATTTTTTTAATCATGTTATCTCAGATGACTTTTATACCACGTTTTTGACTTTGTATCGTGTAAAAAAACATATGGACGATACTAACTGCACAACTATGTGTCAAAAAAAAGGGAAACGCCTGCAACGATTACTAATGTAACTATATTTACACTCGCGGTTCAGAAGTAGTTTATTTGTTATGTAATTGTAGCTTATTTCTTATATTTTCCTCAAATAAAAGTCACAGCGGGAAGTCCCTGCAGTTGCTGCAATTATTAGTATAAGTCATTCGAACGACACAGATTAAAAACATTGACTATGGGATCAGTTATTCATGCCTGATACACCTAGGTCTACCACATTGGCAATATCTGGTGAATAGTACAATTTCCTCAATGGCAAAAAGGGCCGTTTTGGTTTCGAACCCTCTTGAAGTTTACTTGCTGTCCCCCGCGGCTTCCCTCGCGTTTATCGATATCATATATAGCCTATATTCGTCTGGGAGAAAATCCACATCGTATGGTATCAGTCCCATCCCGATATGTTCAGTAGTTTTGAGGTGATTGTGAGCCAAAGGAACCTTGAATTACTTAACATTTTATTTCTTGCAAATACATCTTTTTCGATTTTTATTTGCCTCTATCCACTTTTCTTCATTCACTAGATTTAGTTTAATGAACGACATATGACTAACATTTTTTTTTACTATGAAGACGTAATAAACGAGAATATTCGTCATCTACCGTGATTTCTTGGTATCCCTAAGGATTTCTTGAAATCTCTGATATCCTCATTTCCCGGCGACATATAGATATTCATAATATTATACGTAGTATAATCTAGTTGCCATAACACAAGATCGACAAAATTTGGGATTAGATAAGTGTGAAGAATATCCCAGTATAAGTATTATTATTTTTCTAAAGGACTTGTACCAGTAACCCTTAAATAACTTAACAAAGTAATCTATGAAATCCAATTGATAAATTTATCAGTATATGTAAATGACCTACTCATATTGAGATAAACTGCTACGTGCCTTTATTTGAGTATCTTCTTATCAACACGAGACTAGACAGAGGTGACGGCGCACGTAAACATAGATAAATTCATACTTGAGAGCAGTGGTAGGTATTAAAATTACATTTTAAGTTTGGCCTCATTACGTGCTTTCTAGCGATATTTCTAGCACTCTAGTAGGGTAGTTACAGCCTTAGAAAAGGGGGGTAAATTTAAACTTTAAAGCGAGCTGGTCCCACCTCTCATATGATTGCGAAATTAGCGAAAGAGATACAACAATAAGGCCGCGAAACATCATCGAGCTGGTGTCATTTATGTTATATAAATCCAACCACAGGTTATAAATGAAATAATAAATAGCAACCAAGTAATAGAAAAAAGTAAAGTATTCATAGAATAAATGCGTTAATAAAGCTTAAAAAGCAATGGTTCTGTTCAAACTGACATGTTTAAAAATCTCCACTTTCAATAAAAAAAAAGATATATCACAGAAGTCTGGTAACTCGGCAGCCAGCTAGTGGAATTGTCATGGGAAACTTGAGATATTATGCCAATATAGTTATTTTTCAATTTCTTTATTGATGACAATTATTTAACATAAAGATAACATTAAAAACCATAGAGATTTCATTCTAATGTTGCCAACAGAATAGATTACATTCTCGTCTAATGTCACTGATCCGAGATTAGGGATTATACATAAAATGTCAAAACAAAACAATCTAGACAAATTATTGCTCATTGTTTTGTTTTATTGTTCTTTGTGTTTTTTTTTTAATAAATCAAATGACAGATCACATTTAAGAAGATAAACCTCTTTGTTTTGTAGCTATGATTGGCGTGATACTATCGGCTAGGTACCAATTGTTTTCACCTTATTTATACAATGGTACGTAAACAGATATATTTTTTATCAGAAGTGTTGATTGATTTCACAATCGATTGACTTTTACGATGATAAAATTGAATGATTTGTTTCATAATCCGACAGTGAAGGTTTTATTCTGTTGTCAAGAACGGTGACTTCAAGATGTATTTTTAGATGATATTCGTTGTGGAAAGTTTATTCTGTTCTTTCTGTTTAAAACATGCCAGATTTTTTTTGTCTTCTGGAAGATAGACTATTTAGTTACATTCTATTCTTCTATTTCTTCTAATATCTATCTAATACCGTCAAACGAGCAATTCTTGTATATAATTAGGTTCTCGGAAACGGCTCCAACGAATTTCATGAAATTTAGTATGCAGGGGGTTTCAGGCGCATTAAATCGATCTAGCTAGGATTCATTTTCAGAAAATGTCGTTTTATCCGTGTATTTAGGCAATGAAAACTGCTACAATGTCATTAGAAGGTAAGGTTTTTAAGTTACATCTTTTGTGAGAAATACTGTTATTGGGAGCCCTTTATTATCTCATCTAATTCGTATCTAGGTATATATGACAGTGCTTTAAAAAAGAGAATAAGGTAGAAGTCACGTTAGTAAAGAAATCATACCTATACCCTGCCCCCTTATTCAGCTAATACAAACTTCGTCGGCGAGCCGCTTCACGGAGGTCTCGGAGAGCTTACCTCTCACGTGATTAGTAGTATTAGCGTAGTATGCGACAGAGACAGAGCGTGTCATTTTCCGTACAGAATCGAGCTCCTGGATTAACACTCAGTACATTTTACCCAAGGGAAATGTAACATCCTGTCAGTAAAACTAATAATAAATATCCTAGGACATGTATTCATCTGATTATGAACTAAGCAGACGGGCCAATTGGCTTGGTGGTTAGCGAACCTGACTGCCAAGTAGCAGGTCGCGGGTTCGATTCCCACCCAGGACAAACATTGTGTGCATGAACAGGTCTGTTTGTTCTGTGTCTGGGTGTAAATATCTATATAAGTATGTATTTAGAAAAATAAAAAGTAGTATATGTAGTATATCAGTTACCTGGTTTCCATAGTACAAGCTCTGCTTAGTTTGGGATCAGATGACCGTGTGGAAAAGAATGTCCCAGGATATTTATTTTATTAATTTATTTAGAGTACTATAGTAACCAGATAACTGATATACTACATATACTACTTTTTATTTTTCTAAATACATACTTATATAGATATTACTACTGACACTAACTTATATAGATATTCACACCTAACCACAGATCAAAAATACATGTTTATGGACTCTAATAGCTCAAATAAAACGAGAACCCATGTACTGGCTGATAAATTTGGTGAAAATACTATTCCCATACGAGTGAACATGCTTAGAAGTTTTTGGATTCGGCGCAAATTATCTATTGAGGGTATATCTAATTTATTTGCACAAAGTTTATCGTAATGGGTATTATTAACCAATTATTTTATAGCGATGATATGAGGAATTACGTGGTATCTAATTAAATAAATAATAATAAATATCCTGGGACATTCTTTACACACGGCCATCTGGTCCCAAACTAAGCAAAGCTTGTACTATGGAAACCAGATAACTGATATACTACATATACTACTTTTTACTTTTCTAAATACATACTTATATAGATATTTACACCCAGACACAGAACAAACAGACATGTTCATGCACACAAATGTTTGTGTGAATCGAACCCGCGACCTTCGGTTTGGCAGTCAAATAATGAGCAGGAAGGGAAACATCTTTATGGAACCGTTAACTTAGCTTCAGTAAATTTAAATTTGACCTTCATAAGTGCCTTCCGAGGGCCTAAACTGAATAAATGGTCTTGAATTTTGAAACAAAACGACCTGACTTCTAACGAAAATCAAAAATTTTATGAAAATCTGTCTAGCGCCAACCGGTGCCAACCTCATAACGTAGACAGTCTGTGTTATGGAAACGAATCAGATTGGAGCGATATTAAAGGTACCAGCAGTAAAGGAAGATGAGGAACTAATCCTTTCCTTTATTAAACATAGCTGTCCCCGCGGTTTTACCCGAGTTCCCGAGGTATATCACTTTTTCCCAGGATAAAAAGTAGCCTACATGTTATTCCAGGATACGCTCTATCTATGTGCCAAGTTTCATCAATATCCGTTAAGTAGTTGTAGCGTGAAAGAGTAACAAACATACTTACATAAAAATCTTTCCTCTTTATAATATTAGTATAGATGTGAATCCATAAGACTCGTCCAAATCTACATATATTGCAAAGATGGATACAAATTCTCATTTATAATTGAGTTGGATTCATTGCTCTACATTTAACTCTATATGCATTATGTTTACGTGTCTGTAGAAATAGGGTAGTCCCTATCAGTTAAAGAATAAAGTCCATTTATCCTTAGGCACCTACATCAATTGTTTAGATGAACAAAAAGCTGAGTCACGGTGATTCAAAATGATATCTCTAATATTTTATTTCTTTGTTACAAAAGAGGTTTGACTGAGTCATGCTAAAGTTATTATTTGTTATTAAACTACGCACATATTAGTAAGGGCTGGTTTCACAATCCAACAGAGTGTAGGGGGGGATTAACCGCGAAACAAAATGGTTTGGATTTGGCGTTTTGGGCTCAAACTGGATCAGAAAAGCAAAGAGATTTTATTGACCCGTTGACTCCAACAAAAATACAAAGAGCTGTTCCCCGCAGTTTTATCAGCGTTCCCTGGATGTATATATCCTATGCCATACTATTGGCCGTGTTTGCCAAATTTCAGCAAGTACTGTTCAGCCGTTTAGCCGTGAAAGCGTAAAAACCCTCACTTTGGCATTTATAATAAGTTAGGATTTCTAAAAATCATGACGGTTTTTTTTTGTACGAATTGGCACCTTATTGCATTATATAGAGGGTTTCTTATGTTAAACTAGCTGTCCCACGCGGTTTTATCGCGTTCCCGTGGGATGTCACATGTATTATACATATAAACCTCCCTCTTGAATAACTCTATCTATCAAAAAAAACCCCATCAAAATCCGTTGCGTAGTTTTAAAGATTTAAGCATACATAGGGATATAGGGACAGAGAAAGCGACTTTGTTTTATACTATGTAGTGACTATAAATTACATTCTTATAAACTAAAATAACAACGAAAAACCTCAGCAAATACGAAATATCATTATGCGACTGAGCATGCAACTTTTTTTTGACAAGAACACACGTCCATATTATCTCGTCCTTATTAAAAAAATATTTTAAAATAGTTGGAAGTGCAAGTGGGGTTTCTGGTCCTAATGGTGTAATAAAGCCCCAATTTTGTTTGCTGGGCAGTGCACGGGCCCCAGAATTTGAAAATCAATGCGTTTCTATTGAGCAATTTTAACATAATTCTTTCCTGACCGCGCCGGTGTCAAATGTGACGGACACGAGATCCACTTTGTTGTTGCCGTTGCCAAGCCAACAGCTGTTTTATTAAATACCATTGGCCTGCGAGTTTTCATCACCCAGGCAACAAGACATGCGCAGTGTTTATGTGACACCGTTTTTTATTCTGTTTATTGTGTTTTTATGCTAATTTGTATATTTTTCGTATGTAGGTATGTAAGTAAACTACCAAGATACAGACATGGTATTGTCCAGCAGCCAAGCAGCTGCAACATCCGAAAATCTCGTGCAGTGCTCACAATGCTCCCAACCGCGTCTCTTTAAAGGCACAAGAGGCCTGCGCATCCATACCACCAGATGCCATCAGGTTACACATACGGGTACACACGCGGATGTTGCTTCGAACCCTTCTATCACCTCGTTAACCAATTCTCTTGTGCCTCGCGATGTGAGCGCAGTATCTCAACCATTTTGGAAAACTTTAAGTAATTCAAAAAACACTGTACCGATTTTAAAGCGCATTCCACGAGGTGCCAGAACTTTAGTAGCGCAAAAGCTTACTGAAGTTATCCGCCATACCCTCAGGGATAACTCTAAGCAGGCTTGGGAGAAATTGCTTACATTCCCCTATAGAGTACTGCACGTTGAAAAAGACCCTCAGTCTAATGTCTCTCTCACTATTCGCGTCAAACAAAATTGCTCTACTTATTTACTACATAAAGGTCCAAACAATATTTCAAAAACATTCTCACCCAACATCTTTAGGTCAGTAGAAAATAAACTAAGTGATGGAGATATTAAAGGTGCAGCGCGTCTTCTATTTTCCGATGATGCGGTTGCTCCGGATACCCCAGAGACTCTCGCTGCCCTTCGTGACAAGCACCCTGTCGCTCCTTTAGATTATCTGTTCCCAGACGCCCTTACTGCCGAGGATCCATTACAGTCACTATCAACATCTGCTGATGAAGTGCGCGGCGCAATTTTATCCTTTCTGCCGGGGTCTGCCGGTGGACTTGACGGCCTATCGCCGCAACACCTTAAAGACCTCACCGCTGCTTCTTCCGGCAATGCAGGGGAAGCCTTACTACTAGCTTTATCTTCCTTAGTTAATGCTTTGTTAAGCGGCAGGGTGCTCTCTGAAATTACAGATATTTTGTACGGCGCTAATTTATGTGCTTTAAAAAAAAAAGGTGGCGGGATTCGACCCATCGCAGTTGGCACGACCTATCGGCGACTTGCAGCAAAAATTTCGTGCCAAGCCATCAGTGGCAAGCTCTCAACCTATTTTCAGCCTCTTCAACTGGGATTTGGTTCCAGAGGAGGTTGCGAAGCTGCTGTCCACTCCTTACGGACTTTTTTAGAAAATAAGGGTGGTGAGGTACTGCTAAAGGTAGACGTTAAGAATGCTTTCAATTCCGTCGATAGGGCCGTTCTTTTGACCCAAATAAAAAATCATATTCCTGAAATTTTTAACTTTTTGTGGCAGTGCTATAGTACTCCTTCTAAATTACTCTACAAAAATAATCTTTTATATTCATCTGTAGGTTGTCAACAGGGCGACCCTCTCGGTCCCGCTATCTTTAGTCTCGCAATCCACCAAATCATACAAAAACTAAAATCCAAATTTAATGTATGGTATTTAGATGATGGGACCCTAGGAGGTGATGCGGCCACGGTTCTATCAGACCTTCGTTTACTCATTTTAGAATTCCGAGCTATAGGATTAGAATTAAATTTCAATAAGTGTGAGCTTTTTATTCTTGAAGGTACTGCAGACCGGGATGCAATTATATCACAATTTAGCACCATAGCTCCCAATATTATTACAGTGAATCGTGAGTCTCTTCGTCTTCTGGGTTCCCCTATTCTAGACGAATCGCTTCCTGATTTTATTAACGACACAATTCTAAAATTCAATGAAACGTCTGAACGTTTACTCAAAATTAATTGCCATATGGCCTTTGCTATTATTCGTTTTTGTCTTTTCGTACCAAAATTCACGTATGTCTTGCGGTGTTGTCAGCTTTGGAAACAACCAAACCTTTTGACAAATCTCGACAACACTCTAAGACGTACTTTATCAACTGTTTTTAATATAGATTTAGATACGCGTTCTTGGACCCAAGCGACCCTACCGGTCAGATTTGGTGGATTGGGTATCCGAAACACCTCAGATGTTTCCCTTCCAGCCTTTTTGGCTTCTGTCCATGCCACGCTCCCTCTTACCACAAAAATTTTAGAACCTTGCAAAATTACTGAGATTTCTTTTTTGACGGAAGCCAAATATGCTTGGTGTGCCGCCTGCCCTAATACCGACCCCCCCACAAGTCTTTGCTCGCAGAGGCTCTGGGGCGAGCCGCTCTGCAAACTAGTACGGAATAATTTACTTGAAACGTCTAGTAATCCCGCAGAACGTGCTCGTCTCATAGCCGTAGGAAAATGGGAGTCAGGTTTATGGTTACAGGCACTTCCATCTGGAAACACTGGGACTCTTCTGGACAATACAACTTTCCGTATAGTTACATGTCTGCGTCTTGGTGCCCCTATCATCATCCCCCATACTTGTCGCTGCGGCGCTGCCGTCAATCGTTTAGGCCAACATGGGCTCTCCTGCTCTAGGAGTGCTGGCCGTATACCGCGGCATCAAAATATAAATGATGTCATACGTCGGGCTCTTGCCACCGCCGGCGTGCCCGCAATTCTGGAGCCCAATGGATTAACACGCGATGATGGCAAGAGACCAGATGGTTTGACTCTTGTACCATGGAGGATTGGTAGGGCATTAGTGTGGGATGCCACGTGTGTGGACACTCTTGCTCCATCACATCTCCATGGTACATCGACCGAGGCCGGCGCAGCAGCCAACAATGCAGAGAACCTCAAACGGCACAAATATAGCGTAATATCGAGTACGTATATATTTGAGCCGTTTGGGGTTGAAACCTTAGGGCCCTGGGGTCATCGAGCCCACCACCTTTTTAGAGAAATCTCTAAGCGGTTGGTGGAAGCTACGCGGGATCCCAAAGCTGGCGGCTACTTAGCCCAAAGAATAAGCCTCGCAATACAGCGAGGCAATGCCGCAAGCATTCTTGGTACTCTGCCACCAGGGGAGGAGTTAGGGGAGGTTTTCTATTTATAATAATTATAATTAGGTTAAGCTCTTGTTTTTTTATTTCATGAAATCCAGTTAATAGTAGTATTTAATCTTATTATATTAAATAATTGTAGTACTTAGTTACAGAATAAATAAATCTATAAATAAACGACCTAAATTGGTACGCTTCCTTTTTAAAAACGTCAAATCTCAGTTGACATGCAAACGAAAATTGACTTAAATGACATTTTACCAATACTATACTTGGTTTATTTTTACCCGAATTTGTTCTTCTGATGCCATGATGGATTAAAGATCTTAAAGTCGTTAGAAAAAGGATTATAATCCACTGTTAACTAAATAGGTTAGCGATACTTGAAAGTAAGGGTAAAGTAGTAAGAGACAGGATCCAGTAATACCGAAACTATTTTAACGTTTTATCAATCTAGTATAGCTTGGTGGTAGGTAACCCTGATAGGCACATTATAGACCGGTTTGGATTCCCACTCAGGACAAAAAATTGTGTGCATGAACATGTTTGTCTGTGTGTAAATATCTGTTTTAGTATGTGTTTAGATTTTAGATCAACTTTCCATAGCACAAGCTCTGCTTAGTTTGGTATCCGATGGCCGTGTGTAAAGAATGTCCCAGGATATTTATTTATTGCTTTGTTTTATTTTTAAATCATGAAAATCTCGTATGTACGCAACTAAAAATAACAATCAATTTATACCAGAACAAACAAATACAATTCTTAGGGCTTTGTGTTGACAATGTCTTAAACATTGCCAGTATTGGAAAAGTGCCATGTTTGTGGGAATTCCTGCTAATGTGGAACGAAACAAGTCCGCATAATACAAACAGAATCACCAAGACTGTAATTGGGACCGAGCGAAGATTATCCCTGAACTAACCAACTTTTGCTGTTTAACTCTGTGTTCATTTTAATTATAAATTAATGTACATTTTTATAATACAGGTACCAATAAATAATACAGTAATAATAACAATTTAAAAGTAAACAAGTTTAACTCTTCAGTCTTAGTGGTTAGTGTCACTAACCACCTTTTCCAGATGTTTAAACAAAAAAACAGCGCTTTCTTTCGGTTGTTGGTTGCACTTACGCGATAATACACATCTTCTTCGACAAAGACTGAGTACTACATTTCTCCGCACATCGGTCGTAAAGTCATTACGAAAATATTGGTATTATTATCCACGTAAGCGTTTCGCCGAAAGAGTTAACAACTAACATATTAACAATGTATATTCTTATCTCACGTAATACTTTATCTTATAGAGGCAAAAGTCAAAACATATTTCTGTGAATTATTTACGACGGCAATTCCCAACTTTTAGGCAAAAAAAAAATTAAACATAGGCAATGGAGAATTTTGGCAGCCAAAAAGTGGCAACTCTAAAGAGCGCGTTCAATTTAATAACTCATTTTAAGTTCTTTAGAGTTCGTCCGGGGAACTACTACCTTAGCCATTTCCGCACTACGAGTAGTGCACTTGTGCACATGTCCGGTGACCACTTACCATCAGGTGGACCGTCCGCTTGTATGTAGGTCCAAGTGGAATAAAAAAAGGTTGTGTGTAATAATGTACACACGTAAGAATTAAAACTTCTTTATGATATATTATTTTTATATGTAAAGTAAGGTTTTAGCGAAAAAAAAATATTTTGTTTTAAATTTTTTTTTTGTTATTTTTTTTTTTTTATTTTTTTTTTTAGTTACTTTAAATGAACACTCTTTTCAATGAAAATCCTTTTTCTTTTTTAAAAATCTTCAAGCTCTTTAAACCAAATATTACAACAATATGCATACAAATAACATCATGACGGTCAAGAAAAACAGAAAAACGTGACTATTTTAAATTTCTCCCTCACGTCGATAAAGAACTTTTACACTTCAAAAAGAAAAACATATCTATGGTTTCTTGAGGAAATATTTGATCAAAATAAAATGGTTGTATCCAGAAGTAAACTGAAGTACTTAATTTTAATTCGGGTATTATTTTTATCATTCATTTTGTACAATCATTGTAAACTTTATTAATCATTATGTAACATGTATCAAGTGCTTGGAATGTTGAGGTTTTGTGTTTCGAGGTGATTCATGGACGTGCTTTTGTTTACATCACATTAATCAGTAGTTTTGACTCTGTGGTTTTCGCAATTAAACAATAATTATAGCACAGATGAAAATATGTATATAAATGAACATACATCTTCATCTATAAGAGGAAAATATGCGCAACATTACCACAAAACTACAGAACATATCGGAATGAGACTGCTACCACGCGCGGAATTTTATGTAGGTGGTTATAGGCTATATATGATATCGATAAACGCGGGTAAAACCGCGGGAGACAGCTAGAATATCAATAAATTGGAGGCCTGTTTGTTATGTCAAAATAACTTTTTACTAAACGTTAGAACTATTAACGGTCAGAGTAGTAGAGTAGTGCAGTTTGTCCGGGGAAGTACTACCGCCATACCCATTTCCACCGTGAAGCTGTAGTGCATTTGTATTTTAGTGTTTTTATTTTTTTATTTTATGTCACTTGGGCCGACAAACATGCAGACAGTCCACCTAATGGCGGTGACCACTTAGTACCACTGTAATTTCACCGGCCCCCTTACCTTTCTAACCGTACTACAAGTGCACTGCTGCTTCACGGCGGAAATGGGTAAGGTGGTAGTACTTCCCCGGACGAACTCTGCACTAAGAGCTCTACTACTCTAGTAGTTATGGTTATAAAGAAGGACAATGAAATCACGGGCTATTTTATAAATTTTCTATTTGTTCCTTAAATCTCTGAAACGGCTGGACCAATTTAGACGGGAATTTCACTTGCCGATTGCCGATGTTTGTTGCCCGGAGTAACTTAGTCTACTTTTTATCACGTGAAATATACATCTAGAATAGTAGAACTATCAGATTTTAGTGTTTTAACACTAAACATACCATAACCGGGTCAAATGACCCATTTTGAGCTTTGCATTGAAAATGCACGTATCATCTTATTGCTTTTGCACATTTGACTTCGACTTTTTCTTAGTAATTAATATACAGTTATACTATTTATTTCCCTTCCTAATAACCATATTTCATATATTCAAGCAGGAAACATAAAGTCACATTTGACCCGCTATGAAAGAAATAGGTACCTAGTAAGTGTGGGTATGATTAGTGTTAAAATAATCCCTAATATGTATTAAAAATGTGAATGTAAGTTTGTTTGTTACGCTTTCACGCGAAAGCTTCTTAACCGATCATCATGAAACTTTGTACACATATTCTTGGCGGTATTAGAAGTAACATAGGATACTTTTTGTGCCGGGAAAATGTTACATCCCTCGGTAACGCGTGAAACCGCGGGGTACAGCTAGTATAAAATAGTGTTGTAAATATAATAACTTTAATATATTACAGTATTATCTGACATTCACGGAAAAAGGAGATATATCTACCTAACTGATAAATCATGTCATATGCCAAACCTGTCAAACTAAATTGCTTTATCCTATTTAATATAAAGCGAAAGTTTGTATGTACGGATGTTTGTTACTCTCACGCATAACCTATAACGAATTTGGATGAAACTTGGCACAAATACAGGTTGTTACAAAACTACCCGTAAAGCAGAAAAGAGGTTAAATGGGGCCTTATAACGAGTCCATTCACAATATTGAAGAACCGTACACTGTATAACGAACCCAAAAAAAAATTAAAAACTAGAATAACTATTAAAGTAGACAATCATTAGGTAAAAAAGGTACGTAGGCCTTTCTGTTAAATAATCTGATTCCCTGACATGACAGCTTACTAAGGTTATTGTCTTTGATAATTAATTACCTATATTTTTACGGGGTATTTTGTAACACGTTGTATAGAAAATGGAGTAGCATATAGGATACTTTTAGTGGCGGGAAAATGTTACATCCCTCGGGAACGCGGGTAAAACCCCGGGGAACAGTTAGTAGTTAAATATATAAATACTACTGTGCGTACTTAGCTGTGATAATTCATCATTATTTATTACTGTAAATTTTTAACATATCCAAAACGGTACCGGAAATAATGCATAACATTGTTAGTAAAAATGACTAATATGCATAACCATTCCATATTGCAGCTGTTTAGTACTAAGAAGTCTCTGAATTAAACTGTGGACAGATGAACATGGTGAAACGATAAAGGTTTTGGAACGAAGTTCCTTATCGCGCGTTGTGAAAGGGGGCTAGACGGAAAAAATTCATACGAAAAGTTGTAACGACACTTTTCACACTGTTACGTTCGAAATTTAAATGATATGGTTTATTATTGGGTTTGTTTTTTTTCATAATTTATTTAAAGGCTACCTACATACAACATGTTTAAAATTCTGTTCCATTTATAAATTAGTATAATTAGTAATTATTATAAGAAACAAGTTTTTCTCAATACTGGACCTAAACTCAGCGTTTTGGTTAATTCCAATGCGTATCTTCGTTCCATCCGGGTGTCCCTTGACACCTCAAAAATTTTTTTGTAAGAACCTTATAAAGTAACTAATTTGACAGTCTAACTGTCAAGATCATCTTCTCCAGCTAGTGCCCAGCCCAGGATGTTCGACCGATTCGAATTTGTAGGTTACCTAAATAACTCCACACAAGATTAATGAAACTTTTATTGTTTTGATGTGACGCATTGCTTTAACTACCTAGGTACATAACAATTTATGTCGCTTGGGCAGACAAACAAGCGGACGGTCCACCTGATGGTAAGTGGTCACTTTGCATGTATCACAATGCGTTGTCGACCCTGAGACGTGAAGTTGTTGAGTGTCATGTGCCTATAATTTCACTGGCCCCCTTACCTTTCTAACCGAAACACAGGCAGAAATGGGTAAGGTGGTAGTACTTCCCCGGACGAACTGTGCACTAAGAGCTCTACTACTCGAATCCTGCTTGATCACATGGGCCAGGCTCACTGACAATAACCTTTGATTCGCCAATGAATGCCCTATCGTTTTTGTTTGGCATCACAATAGATTATTGAGCATTGAAAATTGTATCCCTGCTAATATTACAAATGTGAATCTAAGTTTGTTTGTTACTTTCACGTGAAAAATACTAAACCAATCATCATTAAATTTTGTACACATATTCTTAAAGGTATTAGATGTAACATAGCATACTTTTTGTGCCAGGAAATGTTATGTTGAACGCGGGTGAAACCGCAGGGGACAGCAAGTAATTAATAAATTCGTTATAATAACAAAATTGTATTTATAGCATTATCAATGCAAAATTTGTTGCCCATGAACCATTTACAAAGATCAATTTTATTATTCTGTCATCCATTTGTTTGATTATTCCCACAAATAGATAAACTTGAGCCAAAAAGAGACAGAGATACCCTTCTGTCATGTTAAAGTCTTAATATGTCCATATCATTATTAATTAAGAATCCAATCAGGTAACAACAACTAAAGAGTTTGTGTTGAGGTCCAAGTCCGAGATAAGTCTTGTTCTTTATCTGTGTTCTAAAGCTTTTGTATAACCTGGGTGAGTATGCCAGACTCCTGAGCTTATACAATAAATAGATATGGCTGGTTATATCAAAGAATTTGTCATGGATTAAAAAAAAAATTGACATGTGCCAAATTTTCAAACCCTCTACCTACTGGTTTTTTAAATCATGGTATTAATTTAAAAATAAATTGCTATTACTATTAAAAAATATGTCATATCACCAAAATACCATTCAACCAATCATGCTTTTTTTTTGCAACTACACGAAAATTTTCATAAATCCAAATTCAAATCAAAAGATATATATTATATTCTGCTTACATTACAAAACAGACCTTATTGTAACAATTATATGGTTGGTTATTCATTACATTGTAATTATTCTGACAAACGTAAATTGGAAGGGGTATAAATTCTGTATTCCTTCTAGAACCTTTCAATTTAAAAATGTATAAATAGTTGTTTTGGTGACTATATTTTTATGTTGTTTTGACTTATGACCATGAAGTTACAGCTATAACACAATGATAATGCTCAGAATACCAAGTGAACGAAAACAAAAAGATACCAAACAACACAATGTTTTTTTTCAATCAGCTGTCTGCCAGTATTATCAAATTGCCAATGTTCCATTTTCGAAATATCCCTTCACACAATTAAAATCCTAAGCAAATAAACATCAATAACATTAAACAAACCAAGGATTAGAATGAAACTCTTCGAATCCATGTGCATTTAAAATGAAAAAAATAAGGTAGTTTTTTAAAAAAATACTCACATTGTGTGGCAAATGCAGGGGCGCATACAGCCAGAAGACCGGCGACAGCAAAAAAGATAGCCTTCATGATTATATTTTATTCTACAGTTAAATCACAGATACTTTGACGACAAAATTAGACAATCGATTGCTCCGCTTACAACGAGTTCTCGCGTAAGTCTAGCCTTTACACACACTGGTGCAGAAGGCGACTTTATCATACGCAACGAAAATTAAAAGGAATAAGAACTATTCGCGTCGAGGGTTCTGATTAAACACGAATATTATACTACGCAGCGATAACAAAACCATCTCGTGTTGACAAGTGATTTCATGAAATGACGTGAGCGAGCGAGACAGAGCATGCCGTTAGTTGCACAATGAGAATTAAAAATCGTTGAGGTTTCGTGTTTCGAGGCTATTCATGGAATTTTTCATCTTTCATTAACCGTTTTTATGGCTTTAGGGCAAATATTACTAATCTTTTATGATACAATGTGAGACTGTATTGTTTTTATGTATGCTATAAGCCATATTAGAGTTATATTTTAAGAAATATGATGAAACAGGAAGAAATTTCTCGAAACTCAAAACCTCAACTTTCTTTGTGTGTGACAGAGAGAGACCACTCATACGTCATTCAAGGGTCGCATTGAGGGGTATTCAAGGGCTAGGGGGGAAGGGTAACAAGTAATACCAGCTTTTATCATAAATCCCCATTATTCAGTACAATAAATGCATGGAAAACCTTTAATTATAGCATCTACAAAACAAAAAATTGCATAGAATAGATATAATGTCCTATTCAAAGCATGTATTTGATATTTATCTGAAAATCAAAACTAGCTACAGCCATGTTTTAAGTGGTTATATGGAAAATTTATAGACGAGTATGGCCACACTTAAAAAAATTGCAGCTGACTTCGCATGATATATGAAAAGCATACTTTATTATCAATTGTTGTCCGCTGCCAATTGCTACGCGTCTATCTATATAATAAAATTATTACGATTCTGTTTTGTCCCGTTCGTGGACACGAGTCATTATCAGTTAAATCTAGCTCTTTGTGTTGGAAGTCGCCTTCTGCGCCAGTGTGTGTAAAGGCTGCACTTTCGACGGATCTCAAGTTATTCTCGTTCCGCAATTATATTTGATAAATATTTCAATCGAGTCGCAATAGTTCGGTGAGTGGCCTTACATTATTTTTTTAAATTGCCTTTGATATTTCAACTATTCAGCCAGTGACTTTGTGTTTTTTTTTAAACAAAGATTTTTATTTCTTTTATTTTAAATCCGGCAATGTGGGTATTGAGACATTGAAACATAATCAGCCTATTGATTTTTTAATTGCTCGTAATGTTCACAAAATTTAATACAATATCTTACTTCAACTATCAGTTCAATAATTGAGTTTATTATCAGCCTATATTGGCAAATTTGTTTTGTTTTGTAGGTATTAAATAATTATAATCTTTGAGACCTACCTGTCCCTTCATAGAGTTATGAAGATTGTTGTACAGCATTCCATGACTATAATTTTTAACCATATTCATTTAAGTACCTACATTTTCTAGAACTTGTACAAAAAGGAATAATTTATAAATTGACAGGAAATATATCTTGTTTTTTTCTGTGTGAAATGACCTAAGGCCTTCTATTAAACAGCCTTGTCTTTTTTTTATAGAAAATGAAGGCCTTCACATTTGTTGTTGCTTGTTTGCTGGCTGTGTCTGGAGTTTTTGCTGCTGAATCCTGCTACCAGGATGTATCCCTTGACTGTGCCCAAGCGTCCAACAGTTTAAGTAAGCAAACTTTTTTCTCATTTTATAAATAGATGTTCTCAATTTGAAGGATTTTTATATTTTTTCTTCTTTGCCACTTTAGCTGACCAACAGGCAGATGGTATGTGTGATATGTTTTAATAAGGTCAGCATTGTAAGTAGCTTAACAGATATATTTTTATATTGTCAAAAGTTTTCTTGAGATGGTGGTATTATTGATAGTTGTTTAGTAATTTTTTATCTGTTCAACCATTTATGGTGCTGATTGCATAAACATAGAACTTAATTTTCAAAACAAGTGCATGTCTAATAATAAAAAAATTTAAATTGAAAAAATTATTTATAGACATAAAAATCTTAATTTTGAACAAAAACTTCATAGAACAAGGCTGAATAACAATACCTTTATCTCCTTTGAGTGCAATAAAAACAAATGTATTGTCAAAATATTTCTGATAAATATTTTTTTTTTTGTTGTTGTACATGTCATCTTTTCACAAATATTTTTAGATAACCAGCCATGTTCAATCATCTATAAGCTAAAAGACATTAAAGTACCTACCAGCTACCTGTTTTACAAAAAGGAGTAGCCATGTACAAATAAACTGATCTGTGATTAAGATATATCATTTTCTTATCTTTTACAGCAAGGAATTGTAAGTAACAATATAAATATCAATTATTTGAAACAAAATGTTTTCATTTTCTTATAATTTTTAATTTTTGAAGTTACAACTTCTTTAGCGGCGTTGAGCACTTTTTTGGGGTGGGTATAAAATGTTAAACTCGCGTAAAAATGCACAACGTTAATGTTCAAGTTTTCACTTTTGCCGGTACTCCCGGAGTGCAATCCTTTTTTTTTTCAAAATGACGTAGATTTATTGTTTTGTTTAAATGTTGGTAATATCCATAATGTTGCCAAACCTTGAATTATAAAAATAAATTTTGCAAAATGGTAGAATGTTATTGTTCAATTGTATTACTGAAATCAACAAACATACTAATTTTGTTGCACATACCTATTTCCTATCAATAATCAAGTGGGTCATAATTAACTATTTAGAATTCAATACATAAGACTGTCTATCTTTATGCAAGTATCAATATCAAAATTTAGGTTACGAAAATATGTTTATGTTGATGAAAACAATACTCTAACTGACCAACCGTGAGTCGAAATTGTATTGTAAAATTGAAATTTCATGATCTTTAAATTTTCACAGTGGTATTTATGGGAATTTTAATTATTTTGCGTTGCTAACAGTTATTAGAAGATATTACAGAGGTTTTTTCGTATAGAAAAGCGTTTAGAGATACGCACAGAGTAACAATAATATCTAGCAGTTGATTTTTTTTTTCATTACCGTAGAAATAATTTATAAAAAGTAAACTTATTTTTATTTTTTTATCTTACGGATAGTAAATGTCAACATTTTGTTTCAACTTAACAATTTAGGCATGAATAGAAAACATCACTATTCCTCGTTTTTATCATTATTAATGCATTAACCTCATTTGGGCATCCTTCATAACTGATTATAATTACGATCAAAAATAATATTTCAATCAAATAAAAGGATTCTATGACGGGCCATTTGGCTTTGTTGTTAGCGACACTGAGTGCCGCGCCGTAGGTCGCGGGTTCAACTAAAAAAGACAATTCAAAACCATTTATTCAGTTTAGGCCCGTGGGGGACACTTATGAAGGTCAAATTTAAAGTTACTGACGCTAATAGCTATATTCCCGCGTGGATGAACACGTCTGTTTGTTTCATGTCTGGATATAAATTTCTATAAAATTATTTGAAACAAAAAAAATGTATATAAGTTATCTGGTTTCCATAGTACAAACTCATAGTTTGGGATCAGATGGCTGCGTGTAAAGAATGTCCCAGGATATTCCTAACCATAGTTTGTTGCTTAGTCAAGCGCTTATTTTTTTTTTCAACATTGGTGTCATCTAAATTATCTCGAACCATTTCAATCATTTAGTCATATATAATATATTTTAGAAGCGCTGTTACTTAAAATATTTCTATTTCTTACTAGAGCCTAGTCTTCTTTTAACAGACTACATTGATCGAAATGTAATCCAAATGAAAACAGATATCAGTGTTTGTCATTTATAGATTAGATGTTGGTATAACTTGAATGTGTGTGTAAATTTGACGTACATTTGTAGAAATATCAAGGTAACAGTGCCTCCTAAAATGTTGGTCCAAACTTTGTGCCAAAGTTAGATGCTTTGTAAAAACGTTTGGACAATTGTTTGGATGTGTAAAACATTTCATTACATTTGACGGTGTTTATAAGGTGTCAAGTACTCGTATATTCAAATAAGATAATCGGGTCGGAGTGTGGACGTTCATAGTGTTAGGCTGCCTTTAAATTAGAGTTGTGTGATGCCCAGGCGCAGTCACAGCCTGAAATTTTAATTTTAGAGGGAGAAGATTTTCACTAGTAATAATACAATAAGTAAATTAGACTTAATTTCTCTTCTAACATGTTCGCTCTCAACTAAGCTTTCATTTCACGCAGTAAATCTCTCTGATGTCGCACCGCTTATAGGAAGAGTTGCCAGAATTAAATAACATATTTTGTAAATTTTTGGAAGGTTTTCAATTTTACGTGTACGGTATTGAGGGGGGGAGGGGTGGGTCTTCGGACCAAGCCTGGCTATGCCTTATCACAGTCCTAACTGCGCTAGGCTATGAAAATGAAGCTTTCCTATCGGCGGACTCATCGAATAACTACCTCGCACATCTTTATTGGAAAGGCAGCCTTAGGGTTTCTTAATATTAGCAGCCATTTTTATTAAGCTGTAATCTACAAAAATAAAATGTTTGAGAATAGAATATTTTTGTTTTCTTTCTCTTATTGAATGAAAACGAAATAATTTAACAGTTATTGGTGGATTTTTATATTACAATAGGTACTTTAATACAAAACTTAGACATGTGTCAGTATAATGATTATTATAACTACAGATTGCAGGTTTTTCTGAAACATTTTAGAAGGTATAGGGATGTCACACATGTCAAATCGGCAATTCTTTATGAAATGTCAAAACGATCGAATGTATGGAGTTTTGTATGAAATAGCAAGTTGTGACGTCATAATTGTACAGCATCAAATAACATACTCTTTATGATTAGATCGTTACTGAAAAATCACATTAATGATTTTATTTTGATGTGTATATTTTTGGTTTTTTTATTATTTAATACAGGACACATCCCAATTCCTAAAAGAGCTTGTTTGAATATACGGTACATTTCTCTGGCATAAATCATCCTCATTTTCATCTATAAAAAAATGCCATCGTTCCTTCCACAGCGCTGCCAAGATGTAATGCCGTTTATGGTGAATATGGAAGACACGGTAACGTGGCCTTGGAGATGCAAGCGTATGCCAACCTACACCTGGAACGCTCTTACGAATATCTGCTCTCTGCTTCGTACTACAATAATTTCCAAACTAACAGAGCTGGTTTCTCCAAGCTGTTCCGTAAGCTGTCTGATGATGCGTGGAAGAAGACCATTGAAATTATTCAGCATGTCACTAAGAGAGGTATGTACATATCTTTTAAAAAAAAAACTTTTCTTTTTAAGAATTGTTAGGTGAAATTTCTTAAAATAAAACTAAGCGTTTTGCAGCTGATATTAATAACACTGGTAGGTTTTTAATTTTAACAAATGGCAACGTAGTGTCTTGGATTTTCTCAATATGTCATGTTCATTAAACAATCTACTTTCTAATTACAGCTGGTGATGGTAAGTGGATAGTTATAACTTAGAAACAGTGTTTTGTTTAATTGACATAATTAGTATGGTAACATTAATGACGGTCAAAAGTTTTATTTTAAGGCAAATACTGAAACAGAACTGGATTAATACTATGGCAAGGTTAGATAATGTCACGGACACAAGGAGTTTCAACCTCTGAACCGAGATGTCTTATATGCACTATTAAAACCTTAACCTTAGACAGGCCAGTTGGCTCGGTGGTTAACGCTCTGACTGTCAAACCAAAGGTCGCGAGTTCGATTCCCACCCAGGACAAACATTTGTGTGCATGAACATGTCTGTTTGTTCTATGTCGGGGTGTAAATATCTATATTAGTAGATATGTATTTAGAAAAAAAAAGTAGTATATGTAGTATATCAGTTATCTGGTTTCCATAGTACAAGCTCTGCTTAGTTTGGGATCAGATGGCTGTGTGTAAAAAGAATGTCCCGGGATATTTATTTATTATTTATATAACCTACTCGAATCTTTATCCCAGGTGGTGAGATGAACTTCGCCCAGCGCAGCACTCAGAAATCCGTAGACAAGAAGAACTACACCGTCGAGCTACACGAGCTGGAGTCTCTCGCCAAAGCTCTGGATACTCAGAAGGAGCTTGCCGAACGCGCGTTCTACATCCATCGCGAAGCTACCAGGAATAGCCAACATTTGCATGACCCTGAGGTGCTTTTCTTTTTTCTATAGCAAATACTCAATTCAAATTTCAGCACTACAGTTTCCCGTAGAATTACTCGAATGATTTCCTTATTTTCCAATCTCTATTTTCAGATCGCTCAATACCTCGAAGAAGAGTTCATCGAAGATCAGGCCAAGACCATTCGCAACCTTGCCGGCCACACCAGTGACCTCAAGAAGTTCATCACAGCCAACAACGGCCAGGACCTCTCCATGTCCCTGTACCTTTTCGACGAATACCTACAGAAAACCGTTTAATACCAAAATATTATAAATATTATATTATTAAAACCTCCACTTTAATACTACCATTTAGTAGCATTTTATTCTGGCAACACTTTGTCTATGGTATATACGTTATGTACAAATTATAGGCTGTTAAAAATGTGATTTAAATATCCCTTTTATGATTTTAAGAATGTTTGTAATAAAACAAGTATAAATTTATTATTGTAAGTATTTAGAATGCTCGTATTCGTAGTTTGTAATTTCAGTTAATTATGTTTTTCAAAATAAAAGTTTTTCACTAACGTAGTCTATGCTTGTTTCATTGAAAAGCACCTTTGTCAAAAGTCATATTAAGTTTAACTTTATCCCCAACAGGTGGCGCCCTTAGTGCGCTGTTGCTCAAATCTAAACCTTGTCTGAGAGCCTATCCCTAGAGCCACCTTCGTCCCATATAAAAAATGTAAAAAAAAAAAAACAAAAAAGTAAAAAATCTATGGTAGCTTTCTTTCGATCATAGAAATAAAATCATATATAATGGTGGGTTATAAGTATTGAATATAAACCGTCATTAAGAAATTCTCAAAATTAACTTGAAAACCGTAACAAAATCTAATGCGAAGTCTAAAAGAAGTAAGCGCACAAACATATTGTCAAAAATCCTGACTTGTTTGATGTCATGAATTCTTATACGAATATGATTGTTTAATTAATTAAAACTCAACTTGTATACCTCTTAGTTGGGATTAGAATTTAAATGGAAATTTTTCTGTTCTCTGAGCACCTTAATTATTTATTAACTTTTAGATCGTACCTTTATTATCTTATTTTATATTAAGACGCCTCCTCGTAGTAACTAGGACAATGCCAATTTCACCACAAAATCACACACGAAAGCTTCTTTACGCTATGAATAACAAATGAAGAGATATTTTGGATTTAGCTCGCCAGGTGTTTTATGGCCCATAGAAAAAGCTAATCTATTGTTTTAATAATCGTTTAACGGCACCGGCATGGCTTTTGTTCATGGCTGTTACCATCAGGTGAGACTGAGGCCAATCGCAATCCCGTCTGATATAAAAAAAAAAAAAAAACGTTTGCTGTTTTTTAAAATACGCGTTGAGATTTCAAATGCAAATATTTTTATTCAAATAGGCCTTTACAAGCACTTGTGAATAGTCAGACTCTAATACCGGTTCGGAAGGTTGTTTTTTACTGAGAAGAGCCGGCAATAAACTCAGCAATTACTCTTTTTAAAAACAATCTTAGATTTATTACAAAATATTTATTTAGTCTCACTGACAAAACCTGTGTTGTATTGCAAAAGTAAAGAATTATTAAACAATAATAATATGAATATCTAATAATAAAAAAATAATATATACAAACAAACTAAAGCTGACCAGCCCCCACAAGCAGCACCTGTTAACAAGCATGACGCATGTGGCAGCCATCGCCCTCCTCGCCATACTGTAGGGAAGTGAGCGACCCGCCACATATCCATGTTATATGTATGAGGGGTGCCTAATACTTTTGGCCAAGGTTGTATAGTGTATATGAAGCAGTCTTTGCCCCCCCTTCGTACCATAGGCTACGTATTGTCAAATTCCTGCCGTACGTAATTACTTACGTGAAGAAAATAGTCAATAAGTGCAATATTTTATTTTTCACTCTCTATTGGGCGCCATTTTGACCTACTTTAAACGGTCAGATTTCATTCAAACTTTGTAGATTTATCGAGGACCGATGACAATTCAATATTTTAAACAGTTAGACCAGGAAATATAGGAAATCCAGCAATAAAATTTGAAAATAAATTCATTATTTATTTATTCATATTGAAGAGAATACACGTCATATTTAAAAGCTCGCTTGGTTAATCGGTTAAATAATTGTTTCTATTAATATATTAATATACATAATAAGAAAACAGGCCAGTTGGCTTGGTGGTTAGCGACTCTGTCGGCCAAAAAAACATTTTGTGCATGAACATGTCTGTTTGTTCTGTGTCTGGGTGTAAATATCTATATAAGTATGTATTAAAAAAAAACGTAGTATATCAGTTATCTGGTTTCCATAGTACAAGCTCTACTTAGTTTGGGATTAGATGGCCGTGTGTAAAATAAGTCCCATAATTAAAAAAAAAAGAAAAATGTCCTTTCTTATTTTAAGGCGATGATAGTGTGTTGTGACGTTATCACGTTATATATCATTCTTTCTTAGTGATTTCTTATAAAACAATAGTTATTTGTGCAACAAGAGAGCAAAGTCATTTTTTACTGCGAGTGCTGATTTTGAATCCTGAGTGTGGCGAGGGATTCAAAGGCACGAGATGCAAAAAACTTTGCTCTCGTGTAACACACGATTAACCCAAGGCTGAAAGCCGCGAATATCTTATATGCGCGGCTTTCTAAAAAAACAAAAATTAAAAAGTTACGTTGTTCCCACTGATTTCAGGCAGCAAAACCTACATGTTTGAACTACTGAAGTGAAAAAGTTATTTATTACATTCCTTCCTTTTAATTCGGCATACCTATTTCGAATGTAAACTAAAGACCAAACTCCAGTTTGTTTCGGCCTGATTTTGAGTGAAATCGATTTATTACCGTTGCGATTTAAAACTCTATGACACTAAAAAGAGACAAACATATATATCTATAGGATTTAGCTTGACATAATGAGACAGGTAGTTTTCTGACGGTTTCACTTCTACTGTATGAAATGTAGTAAAGTATGACGCATGTGGCAGCCATTGCCCTCGCAGCCATATTGCAGGGAAGTGCCCGATATTATATGATAATATAGTTTTTTGGCATCTCATGTTACCTCTGCAGGTCTTAGCAGACTCCTGGGGATAGACACCTGGGTAATCTATTATACATATATACAGGGTGACTGGTGAGATACCTTCAATATTTGAGGATGTCATAGTTGGCGATCATATATGATGAAAAAAAATAACATTAAAAATAAATATTAAATTACTTCTTAGTAAACTTAGTAAACAGTACACCGAGAGTCCCGTATGTACTTGCGCATTACATGGATACGCGCAGCAGAGAATACATAGGTACGTACACTGTACAGCTGTTGCCTACCTACATCAAGACCTCTCCCCATGTATGATCCCCATGACCATGATCCGTTTTCCCTTCATACTTTAATCCTGGCTTAGGACAGGCAAAAATACCTAGGTAATCACTAATTTGTGGACTAAATAAAGTGTAGAATGTAGACAATAGAATTTGAGAAAAGTTCCAGAACCTTGGTATTTACGGCGTATTTAAAAAATGGAATCATACCTATGTACAACAATTGAATTTAATTAAACTACCTACCTACCTTCAAGTTGTTCTAAATGTGTACCGCCTCGTGTGATGCATAGTTCGGCACGTTTACACATACGAGTATTGTCTTTAACGCGATTTAAAACGAACGGATCACCTTGCAAACTATGTATCATTAGCACGCGTATACGCACGAACCATGTCCAGGTAGTCTGCGTTTTTGTATTAATGAGCCATGCTTAACTACCTAGCCTAGATACTTATCACGGATCACAGGTCACACACACACTCACACGGCGCGTAAATATCTAGGATCGCGGGGCGCGGAGGCAGGAAGCAGGAACACGGACATGTGAACAGGCCCGGTCAACTGTCTATAGGTGACCTTGGACACGACGTGGGCTTGAAAGAGTGACAAGAATAGCGATTGTTGCCGCCTCTGTCTAACATGATGACAGACACTTTAATGTAACCATGTTAAATAAAATGAAATATTAACGTTATACTTGCTGTATACTTTTTCTTAAAATATATAGCTTATGGATTAGTGATTTAATAATTATTGGAACAATCAATGATTTTTATTAAATTTGTAAGTAATTATCTACATTTAGAACAATACATTAATTAATTCTGTTTGTATAATATAACCGACCAATGGCGGTATAACCATTCTGTACAGCGTAGCCAAATGGCACAGGCCGGTGATGGGCAGCAGCGTCACCGGTGCGAGAGCTACGTTCTGCGATCACCCAACCCGCCTGCCCAGCGTGTGGTGATTACGGGCATAAACCCCCTAATGAATAGCACGCTACAGCAACGGCCCCCAGTTCCCGGTCGCCCCGCTATTCCTGGCCAAGGCGGCGGTCATGGTCACGGCGGGGTAGGGGGTGCTAAGAATCCCCGGGCTACGGTAGGCCGCCAACACCGACTGACTCTGGCAACGTATAACGGACGCACGCTGCGGCTCGATGAACATCTGGCGCAACTCGAAGAGGAGCTGAGGAACATAAGGTGGCACGTTCTGGGGTTATGTGAAGTCCGAAGGGAGGGGGAGGATACCGTAACCCTAGAATCCGGCCATCTTATGTACTTCAGAGAGGGAGACCAACCATCCCAAGGCGGCGTCGGGTTCTTGGTACACAAGGCCCTCTCTGGCAACGTCATAGAAATCTCCAGTGTGTCGACAAGGGTAGCGTACCTTGTGATCAAACTCACCGAGAGGTATAGCCTCAAGGTTATCCAAGTGTACGCACCGACTTCGGCACACTCGGATGATGAAGTGGAGGAAATGTACGAGGACATTTCCAAGGCCTTATACACCACCCAAAAGGCCCACTTCAACGTTGTCATGGGGGATCTCAACGCTAAAGTAGGAGTACAAACAAGCGGCGAATCGGTAGTAGGACCACACGGATTTGGAAGCAGGAACCATAGGGGGCAAATGCTCGTCAACTTCCTGGAGAAAGAAGGGCTTTTTCTAATGAATTCTTTCTTTCAGAAGAAGCCCCGGCGGAAGTGGACGTGGCAAAGCCCCGACGCTATGACCAGAAATGAGATTGATTTCATTATGACGGACAAGAAGCGTATATTTAGAGATGTCTCAGTGATCACTAGGTTCAAAACCGGAAGTGATCACCGACTTGTCCGAGGCACTCTAGATATAGACTGTAAGCTTGAACGAGTCCGTCTAATGAAATCTACGCTCCGGCCTAATATGCTCCAATCCGTGGTTGGGACTGAAACGTTTCAGTTGAAACTGGAGAACCGATTTGCTGCCTTGGAAACTACAATCAACGTTGATGTCGACCAGGATCTCGACCAAGTGGTGGGAATCCTCGGGGAGGAGGGGAAGAAATTCTGTGAGACGCGAGGTGCCGGTAAGAGATCCAAGCTTTCAGGGGAATCTCTGCAGCTAATGCAGAAGCGACGTGAAAATCCCGCAGTCACTACGTCAGATCAACGGGCTTTAAACAAAAAAAATCTCAAAGCTGGTAAGACGGGACCTCCGGAGCTCCAACACACGCTCTATTACAGAAGCGATTGAGCGAAACCGGGGGTCTAAAGTCTTTGCCCAACAGCTAGGTCGAAGCCATCTGACGAAGTTGACCACATCTAGCGGGAATGTCGTCGCTTCTAAGCCGGAGATACTCAGGGAGGTGCAAGACTTTTACGGCCAATTATATACCTCGCAAGCGTCCCGTCCCCAACCTCATTCCAAGGATCTCAGGGCCACTCTTACCCGCCATTATACCGAGGATCTGCCAGAGGTCAGCCTGGACGAGGTCGTGATGGCTCTCAGACAGCTTAAAAACGGAAAAGCCCCCGGAGAGGATGGAATTACAACGGAGCTCCTAAAAGCTGGTGGAACTCCAACGCTGCTACAGCTTCAGCGTATATTTAATTCCGTCCTCTTTTCGGGGAGAACTCCGAAGGCGTGGAGCAAGAGTGTGGTCATAATGTTCTTCAAAAAAGGTGATAAAACCCTTTTGAAGAACTATAGACCCATCTCACTCTTGAGCCACGTCTATAAGCTCTTTTCGAGAGTCATCACGAACCGTCTCGCGCGTAGGCTCGACGAGTTTCAGCCCCCGGAGCAGGCTGGGTTTCGAGGAGGATATGGCACCATAGACCACATCCACACAGTGCGGCAGGTTATACAGAAGACCGAAGAGTATAACCAGCCCCTGTGCCTTGCGTTTGTGGACTATGAGAAAGCTTTTGACTCCATTGAGACCTGGTCTGTTCTGGAGTCCTTGCAACGGTGCCAAGTCGATTGGCGATACATCCAAGTGCTGAGAGGACTGTATAACTCAGCAAATATGACCGTCCAAGTACAAAATCAGCAGACTGAACATATCCCCTTACATAGAGGAGTGAGACAAGGGGACGTTATTTCCCCCAAATTGTTCACTAACACTCTGGAGGATATGTTCAAGACGCTAAATTGGAAAGGACGGGGCATAAATATTAACGGCGAGTACCTCTCACACCTGAGATTTGCGGATGATATCGTCATCATGGCTGAAACCGTGCAAGATCTCCAATACATGCTGAATACCCTGGCTGATTCTTCTGCACGCATCGGTCTCCGGATGAACTTGGATAAAACCAAGATCATGTTCAACGAGCATGTTATTCCGGAACCGGTTGCCCTTGACGGGGTTCCTCTCGAAGTTGTTCACGAATACGTCTATCTAGGGCAGATCTTGCAATTGGGTAGACACAACTTCGAGAAGGAAGCTCGCAGAAGAGTACAGCTAGGGTGGGCAGCATTTGGAAAACTTCGTCGAGTCTTTTCATCGCCCATACCCCAATGTCTGAAGACGAAAGTCTTTAACGAGTGCGTCCTACCTGTTATGACTTACGGAGCCGAGACGTGGACACTGACGGTGCGACTAGTTCACCAACTCAAAGTCGCTCAGCGAGCTATGGAGAGAGCTATGCTCGGAGTCTCTCTGAAGGATCGAATTCGAAATGAAGTCATCCGTCAGAGAACCAAAGTTATCGACATAGCTCATAGGATTAGCAAGCTGAAGTGGCAGTGGGCTGGTCACATCTGCCGTAGAACCGATAACCGTTGGGGTAGACGTGTTCTAGAGTGGAGACCACGGCTCGGTAAACGTAGTGTAGGGCGCCCTCCAGCTAGATGGAGCGATGATATACGCAAGCTGGCTGGCAGCGGTTGGAAACAAAGAGCTGAAGATCGAGCTCAGTGGCGTGCCATAGGTGAGGCCTATGTCCAGCAGTGGACGGAGATAGGCTGATGATGATGATGATGATGATGTATAATATAATATTAATAGACTCTGGTAGTTTGTTCTGGTAACACTGCAAGATAAATGTCTGCCGTTGAGGACGGTCGTTTTTTCTTGTGTTTAATTAAATTGATATAAACTTATTCGTTTGTTTTGCCATTATATATAACGTTGAGTCGAGCATCCTGTTGCATTGTGTGTGTGGAATCAAGTTTTGAGATAGTGAATCTTTAGTGAGACAGTGACTTTTGATCATATAAGATGATGAATCGGATCAAGGAAAACTTAAGAAAGTGCATCAAGTGTGGTTCTTCACCTTCCGAAGATGCTTGTGCGTTTATTGAGAGATTATTTTGTATAACATTTGTACACTACATATTGCAGAAATAAATTTGTGAAACTGATACCATTTTTTTTATTCCACCAGTTCATTACTATATTTCAATAATATATATTATTATACTTATTGTATACTATAACCGTACATATATATGTAGGTATATATGCCTAATTTCTAAGATTGCAATTTCCCGGCTAGTATACATGTCACTCAAGTTTTTGTGGGCTGCCACTAGATGGCTAAATTTCTGTCCCATATTTTATGTATGCGCTTGTCATTCTTCTCGTCAGTATAAATGTTCTATGCATGTGAACCTGTCGGCGTTTGCGCTTACACTAAGCGTGTTTAGAGAGTATAATATCCCCATTTCACTTATTTTTAGAAAAATTTTGGTCAAAAATTAAGCACCTAATTTTATTACATCATTTTAACGAGAATCCAGTACCGAGTACTCTCCATAAGTATCGAAGGTATCTCACCAGTCAACCTGTATATTAAAAAAAAACAAAAATGTTTCTACCTATGGCCGTTATACACTTTGAAACCATCCTACTGATGACCACCAAACCGGTTTCATAAGAAAGGCAATAATTCGAAGATGGTTTTAGAAAAAGAAAATGAAAAAAGTTCTGCTAATTTTGATACTCGCTGAAATTCGATCAAAAAATTTAATTGCTACACATCGTCTGGAATGCCGAAAAATCTTTGTTTCAACGCCTACCGAAAATACTTACTCAATAAACAAAATTTCCTTGTTTTTACATCAAATAAAATTAAATATATACTATGTTCAATGTTTTTTTTTTGTTTTTTTTTTATGTATTAAATATTTATTTATTTTAAAAACATTTCATTTCATTTAAAACTATCTTTATTTTTATTCAATGATTCTACATAACATCGAGTATATTAAAAACATTAAAAAATAGCCGAGTGGTACAATAAAGTTGCTGATGTAGGTTCTTTCCGGTTCTTCTCATTCTACCTCTATAGGAGATAGGCGTGATGAGTTAGTTCAACATCTTTTTCAACGCTTTCCTATCGATCTTACCGCCGGCACCTCGAGGGAGCGCGCTCACGATTCTGACTCCTCCAGCCAATCTCGTTCTGTGTGCTACCTGTAAAAATAACTGAGATAGACGGCGTTGACTACTTACTATCAGGTGGACCGACTTGTTTGTCGGCCCATGTGGTATAAAAAATAAATAAAAAACAAACAGTTGAAACAAGAACGCCAGACCTCTTCATAATTGCAGGCTGTGGTTACCTGACTGTTGACATGGCCGACCAGGTCCTCCTCAGGGACCGCAGCCCCGGGGCGCAGCGCCACGAAGCCGACGGCGACCTGCCCGTATTCCGGATGGGGAGCCCCCACAACCCCGGCCTCCAACACGCTCGGGTGCTGCTCTAATACTGCTTCTAGCTCCGCTGGGGCTATCTATACGAGTATAACAAAAAACTTCAAAGGTATTTTTTGTTTTATTACTTTCCTGGACTATTTTGTTTAATTTTTATGCGCTATTTTTGTATTAGAATTAAATAATTCATAATTAACTTGTGAATTTAAAAAAAAGATTCTGACTCATTTTACGAGAAATATTTTTGAATTCAGGCCTAGATATGTCATGAGTTATACCATTTTAGAATCTCAATGAAATATGCTATTCATTAGTAAAGTGGGCACTCATGTCGCCGTACATTTTTTTAAACCACGCGATATCAAAGTTAGAAAAAAGAAAATAATAACAAAGAAAATATTTTGCGTTTAAAATACAAAATAAAAAAACTGTAAGCATCGTATAAAATTGGAAGCTTACATTTGATAGCACCACTATATATTCTATTCAGAGAAAAGACTGACAAAAGTCGTTGAGGTATTAATTTGGCACTTAAAAGAGTGGGCAAAAGTCATTTTTTTTTTAAATTTCTAAATTGCCCAATAACTAGAAAACCGTGACACTTTTACTGAATACCATATTGTCATTTTCCGAATAGCCGTGATGTCTCCCAGCCGTAGGTAAAGGATCCACTCTTTACGCCACACTGTATATAAATGGATATGAATTTTGAATGTCCACTCACCGCATAGTCGTTGAACTTGATCAGTTCTTTGATTCTGTCGACAATGTAGAAGCAGCGATCCTCGTCGTAGTAACCGATGTCTCCAGTCTTGAAGAACCCCTCCTCATCTTTGAAGTCTGCATTGTCAGCGCCCAAGTACCCTTTAGTTAAAGAAGTCAATATTACTCTTTATTATTAGTGTATTATTTATATTCTTTCTTCTTTTATCTAAACAGAGTTGACAAGCCAGTTGGCTTGGTGGTTAGCGACCCTGACTGCCAACTGCCACGGTCGCGGTTTCGATTCCCACCCAGGACAAACATTTGTGTGCATGAACATGTCTATTTGTTCTGTGTCTAGGTGTAAATATCTATATATGTATTTAGAAAAATAAAAAAACAAATATGTAGTATCAGTTCTCTGGTTCCATCTGTTTTCCGGTGCTCATCATCAGATGGCCATGTGAAGAATGTCCCGGAATATTTATTTATCGTTACTATAATAAAACTGTTGAACCGTCGTGTCTGTATCTGTCTTGTTTTCATTTCATTTCACAAAACATTGACTAATCCTGACCCGATCTTGAAATCGAACGTCTGGACTCGAACCAAGTTTTATGCTTCAACCATTAAAGCAGGAAATGGAAAAAAGCGAGGTTTCATTTGCGGAGAAAAATATCTTGAACCCCATAGAAAGGTGGTACTTAGGGTACTTTGTAATACCCGCCCAGCTATAGCCTTTATCAAAATCTGTCTCCAAGGACCTGAGTGTACCCACAGCTTAGTCTCCTTCTGTCTTTATGTGCTTATCACCTTTGTTAACACAAGCATGGGGGGAGACTCCTCCATTTAAAAGGGAAGATCTTCCGCCGCTAGGTGATCATGCCTGGGACCGCGGTCCTACTGTTGATGTTGGATGCTTGTATATGTGTCAAATCCTGAGAGAATCTCGATATCGCGATGTAGGATTCTCGCGTGTTTCTCGTTCATAGATGTCGCCACATCACTGTGGTGCGGGCGGTGAAGGATTGTAGGCGTGTTCATAGATGTCGCCGCAACATTTAAAAAAAAGAAATACAATACCTTTAGTAACTGTTGGTGATTTATAACAGATCTCTCCTCTTTGATTTACTCCTAGAGGCTCCCTGGTCTCCAAATCTACTACCTACAAAAAAATTACAGACTTTGAATAATGTCCAAAATTTCTATTTCATAGACTTTTTGTTTACAGGTTAGCAAACCGGGACATTTATTAATCGAAAAGAAAATATGCCCTGACTATCTTGTCCCAGTTTGAATGTTCAATTCCAGGACAAACATTTGTGTACACAAACATGTCTTTATAAATATGTTTTAAAATTTGTAGTATTTCATTTATCTGTTATCCATAGTTCAAGCTCTGCTTAGTTTGGGATCCAAAAGCCGCGTGTAAAAATGTCCTGTACATTTTACTTAAGAAGTAAGTAGAGCTCTTAGTGCAGAGTTCGTTCGGGGATGTACTACCAGCTTACCCATTTCCGCCGTAAAGCAGTAGTGTACGTATATTACTGTGTTTCGGTTAGAATGGTCAGGCCGGAGACTTGAAAATGAAACTTAACAACTTTACGTCTCAGGGACGACAGTGCGTTTGCGATGCCTATGGTGTTGCAAATGTCCATAGGCGGCGGTGATATTACCATCGGGCTGTTTGTCAGCTTACACAATTTTTGTTTATACCGCTTTCCAACTGAAACACAGTAATACAAGTGCACTACTGCTTCACGTCGGAAATGGGTAAGGTGGTAGTGCTTCCCCGGACCAACTCTGCAATTAGAACTCTTCTACTCTAAATGATGGGTGAATAACTATCTGCTTGGAATAAAAAGAAAAAAACATACTTTTATAACAAAACCCGGTAATGCGAGGCCAACACTACCCGGCTTGGAACCACTTGGGACCCGATAATCTGTGCAAATCACACCAGCCTCCGTCATGCCATATAACTGGGTTACTTGTTTGATACCGGGCAGTCTGGAAACATTAGAAGAGTTCTTGCAGCGCCGGCCCTGGGCGTGAGACATGAGAGGCGTAGAGCGTGAGGTCGCTCTAGGCGCCAGGTGGCAAAGGGTGCCAAAATAAATAGCTTATTACATAGCGGTAGGAACTATGCTTATGTTAAAGAATCATGATTTATATTTAGAGCTTCTTGATTTAACTGCAATAAATGTTAATTTTTGTAATGACAGTTTTATATTTAACTAAACTGTAATACAATTTATGTGATTCAAAATCATCGACTAAAGGGCGCCAAAAGACAAGGGTTATGGGGCTGAGTACTTGTGAATATTACAGTCACTTATGTACCACTGGTTCGGAAATAAGCTAGCATCTGAGAAGAGCCGGGAAGAAATTCTGCAAAATTTTGCCGATTTATAATTTTTTTAAATCAACAATATCAAATATTGAATTTTTGTTATTTTTATTAGTTTTTTTATTATGGCAACACCAGATTTATGTCCGACATTTTTATATTGCAGGCTGAATTGTATTTATAGGTTAAGAACATTTAAAAATACCTCTTTTTAACAGCATTTATGGCGTCTCCCATCAAAGTAATGCTTGCCGAAACTATGGCTTCCAAAGTAGTGAGGTCGTAGTCCTCGATGTTTGGTGACTTTATCAGCTCAGTCACTGTGGTTGGTGTCAGAAGGATTTGCTGTATCTAATTGAAATATATAGCATATTGTTGATATTGCTGTATATCTTTCTTCGAATATATAGCATACTAGCTATCCCCCGCGGATTTACCCGCGTTTCCGAGGGATATCACATTTTCCTGGGATAAAAAGTAGCATATATGTTATTCTAACTATGTGCTAAGTTTCATCGAAATACGTCCGATAGTTTTTGCGAGAATGCAAATAAAGAAATGAAAAATAAAGTAAAATCCTTATTATAAATGCGAGTTACTTTATTTGTTTGTATAGGTTTCTCGGCTAAACGACTAAAGCAATCTCGCTAAAATTTGGCCCACATGTAGTCTACAATATGGAGAGGTACCAGGTTCCTTCTAGACTTTGTGTGGATACCACCTTCGGTCACATCATCACTTAATATGGCGAGATTGTGGTGAAATCAAGCCTTTACATAGTGAAGTGAAACCTTTGGACGGTAGTTTACCTTTCTCATTCTCTCGCAGGCTAAAACCTACAGATACATATGTTTGTCTCTTTTTATTGTCGCTTTTTCGTTTCATCGAGGTTCACAAATAACGAATATAAAGTTATGCGATACTTTAGTTTAAATAACCGCTTTTATTACCTTGTACTTTTGTATAGCTTCAAGGAAGCTCTCCAGATTGTACTCATGGCAGAAAACGACTGTCGTGCCATGGCTCAGACACCCGAGGATGTGATGCAGGCCATATGTGTAGTACCATTCTCGAGTGTTCAAGAATGGCTTATTGTTGTCGCTGTTTCATAAAAGAGTGTTCAATACTCCAACATAATATCAATAAAAAAGGTTTTTCAAGAATATAAAAAAGAGTTAATAAAAAATAATATTAGCATTGAGATTAAAATTGCCAGGCTTAATAAAAATCTGCCATCAGATGTTCACCATTCGAAATGTCTATGTCACTTTAGATACCCGGTTGGAAACAAAGACCTGAAGGTCTTGATCAGTGGCGTCCCATAGGTGAGGCCTATGTCTAGCAGTGGACAGAGGTAGGTTGATGATGATTATGATGAGTCTTTCGGTACATACATACATACATACATACCTATCGGGCATAGCATTCTTGAAACTAAGGATGGCGTTCAAATGTGTCACCGGTATTCCTTTAGGCAGACCCGAGGTTCCAGACGAGAATAATATTAAAAGGTTGTCTTCTAGGCCGTTGACTGGTACCGGCTGGAAGTCCTCAACGTGAGCATGTTCAGTGAGGAAGTCTTTGAACAGTACGGCACCGTCTTGGGGCTCGTCGCCGTACACGATGTAGGTCTCGATGCAGTCAGCTGTTCTGAAGTCGTCGATATGTGCTTTGTAAGTGCTTGAAGAACAGAACATCACTACGGGTCTTGCTGTATTCACGCGCCGGAGTAAAGTTGCTGTTAAAAAGAAAAGGTTTGATTATTTGTGATGATTGGTGTAACATTTTAATACCTACTTATTAAATTTTAGATTGTGGTTTTGATTTCCACCCAGGGCAAACATACGAGTATGTGCTTGAATGTTTGTTTGTTCTGCACTGGTTTTATAAGTATGTACGTACTCGTATATCTATTAAAAAAGTGCAACAGTGATGAGATTCTTGCCGCTTCTTCTCAGTACCTGGGCAATTTCCGACATGAAGGTAGTCAGATGTATATTAGAGTAGTTTCAGTAACTTTAAATTTAACCTTCATAATTACTCTCCGCGGGCCTAAAATGAATAAATGGTTTGAATATATTTATTCTATCTGGTTTCGATAGTACAGTTGTCTGGAAACTTAGACAATAATTGATCCAAATCGGTTGACTGGAAAGAGAAAAAGTTATTATATTGGAAAACGCACATAATGGATGGCAAACATTTTGATCGTCACCTCTATCACCAAAGCGCCCTATGATGAATGTTTTAACGCACGAATGTTGTAGGAAAATCAACTTTATATTGTTTGAAATAAGATTAATCTATGGATCCAATAGTTATGTGTAGGGTGTTGCAGATAAACCTTATCATGAACCAATAGTGTCGACTTTTCTATGACATGGGATCAGGAAGCCTTGTGGGAAAAAAATTACAACATATTCATTTATTTCTGGAAATTCAATTCTATTTAGGCTCCAGAAGGTTATTCAGTTAAATGCTAATGAAATTTCAGAATGTTCGGAATTAAGCCAGGGACTGAGAAGAAGCGGCAAGAAACTCTGCAAAGCCATACTATGTTTTTCCAGTTTCTTTGATTTTTCTGTAACTTAAGGTAATAAGCACTAAAGTCTTTTCCATATTTACTTGTAAAGGTTAGACTGTCGTCAAATACTTATGAATAAGTAAATAAATATCCCGGGACATTCTTTACACACGGCCATCTGATCCCAAACTAAGTAGAGCTTCTACTATGGAAACCAGACAACCGATATTGTAATATATTAAAATTTTTTTTAAATACATTCTTATATCGATTTTTACATCGAGGCACAGAAGACATGTTCAAGCACACAAATATTTGTCCTGGGTGGAAATCGAACCGTGGCAGTCAGGGTCTCTAACCACCAAGCCAACTAGCCCGTGAAATTTATAATTAATAATTAATTTATAATATTATACTATACTGTTTGACATTCCTTCATTTATAAGAAAAACTTACTAGTTCCAAAAGTAGGGTCAGCTGATGAAAAGGTGGCTCCCGCACACATGATGCCCAGCACAGAGGCCATGAATTCAAAGCGCTTCTCGCTGCATATGCTGACCACGTCTCCCTTTCTCACGCCTATACGTGCGAGTGAGAGAGCGATATCGACCGTTTGTTGCGCTAACTCGCCGAATGTGATACTCTCATTTGTGCTTGCGTTTATCTGCGCAGAAGATTATTTACTGGTGGTCACTCAGTGGTTGAAAATCGAATGACATTTTTTTTTTTCGTTTTTATATCAAAGATATACTTACCTTTATTTTTTTTAGACAACACATGTACCGTCAAATAAGCAGACCGTAAAAAAAGGAAGAAGCATGAAAGATTTTTTTTAAACCACTCGCTGAGCTCGTGACTCAATTTTAGAATCCTTCACTTGCTTGGTCATCATAATTGAGCACGCGGTTTAAAAGGAACTTTGCTCTCTTGTATAACAAAACTCTTACCGTCACCTCTACCACCAAAGCACTGAACTACAATACAATCCCTACAGGAAATAACACAAAAGGGCTGATGACTTTAAAACGGCTGATCTTTGATAAAACATGTTAATGAACCATCGGTAAAAATTCTCATTTGAAATAAAAAAAATGGGTTCAGTTATGGTCAAACTTATAACACCCTAATTTGGCGTCAGGGTTAAAAAAATTACTCACCAAAGCCACCTTGTCTTTGTTTCTAATCATATTCTCCAAGACTTCTTGTCCAAAGTTAATATGAGCCGGAACTTCTTGCTTACCCTCTCCATAGACATAATATTTGTTTTTTAACATTGCTATTTTCAATATCGTTTTAAAATTAAAATTCAAGATGGGAATTGATTTCAACTAGGTTATAATGTAAATATAAGTACACACATATTTAGATACTGCCTTTTATAAGTATATCATGCAATCTTATCACTGTACAACCTAGTGTTCCTTCATCTTAGATTTTTATTTTTATCATTTTATCGGGCATCTCTGCCGAGTTCTAATCCGCGAAGTGTGTTTCGGACCACGCGTCGTGGGTTCCGGCCATCACAAAATCCGTCACCAAAAATTTCGAACCGGTATTTGATTCTGACTATTCATAAGTGTTTGTAAACGGCTATTTCTATAAAAATATTTTATTCATGTCCTAAATATCAAATAATAGTTGAAAAAATTCTCCTTTAAAAAACAAGGTGAGTCGTAGAGAACGTGAGACACGATAGAAGTGAAACTTTTGTATTACATGGAATCATTTTAATTATTCATCAATCACTTTTGAATAGCATAGATTGTGTTTATCATTCACCTCATGTCACACCGTCACGGATCAAAAGGTTGCGGATCAGGATTTCAATGCCCTCCCATAAACATTTTCACTTAGCAACAGTAGTTTAATTTCAAAAAGTAGTGCACCTCTTAGTGCAGAATTCGTCCGGGGAAGTACTACCACTTTACCCATTTCCACCGTGAAGCAGTAGTGCACTTGTATTACTGTGTTTCGGTTAGAAAGGTAAGGCCCGGGGAAATTACAGGCACATGAGACTTAGCAACTTCACGTCTCAGGGTCGACAATGCCTTGGTGATGCTCTGGTGTTGCAAATATCCATAGGCGGAGGTGACCACTTACCATCAGGTGGACCGTGTGCTTGTTTGTCGGCTCATGTGGTATAAAAATAATAATATCCTGTTATTAGTACTTTTTAAACTAAAAGGTGTGTGTGCGATTCACACACGATAGAAGTGAAACTTCAGTAAATCGACAAAAGAATGAGATGAATATATATAACAAGAGTAGGATAATTACAAAGTTTATTTGTTTAAAAAAACGACAGGTAAGAGACATAAATACAAAAATGTGTAGGATGAAGCCGGCAAAGAATGAGACAGAAATATACATATTGTATTTGTGTCTCTTACCTGTCGTTTTTTCCGTTGCATCCGGTTTGAAATCACAACGATTCTAAAGAAGTTTCACTTCAAAAAAATATAAATCCTACGAATATTATAAGTTTGTGAGGACGGATTTGGATGAAACTTGGCACATAAATAGTGTATAATCTGGAATAAGACATAGGATACTTTTTATCTCAGGAAAATGTACCCCAGAACGCGGGTGAAACCGCGGGGGACAGCTAGAAATAATAAAGTTTAAAAATAAAGAAAGGCCTTCTTACAAAAAAAATATTTATTTTCGGTGTTTTCAATATTGTACTGTATTACGGAACCCTTCTCGTGCGAGATATCTTCACAAATTGACTTCAGTCTATCTGCATGTCACAGTTCTTTCTTTAAAGATAATATCTACTCCAAATTTGGTTTAGTTATAGAAATTTCTAGCACCAATCTCTGTATTATAATAAAACACTAGCTGACCTCTGCGGTTTCACCCGCGTTCCCGAGGGATGTAACATTTATCCGGCACAAAAAGTATCCTAAGTTACTTCTTATACCTCCAAGAATATGTGTACAATGTTTCATGATGATCAGTTAAGTAACGCGTGAAAGCGTTACAAACAAAATTACATTCACAATATTACTAGCTGACCCGGCAAACGTTGTTTTGCCATATTTATATTATTATAAACTATAGCTGACCCGAGTCGTTGTCCTGTTTTAACTATGAATATTGAATTCGAATTGGTTTATAAACTTTACTGGTTGATTAATTAATTTCTTTCCGCATCCTTAGCATGCGAGTAAGAGAGATAGAGCTAGTGCGCGAACTGCGCATGCGTGCAGTTCCAGACTTACTCTTTCGGGCACTCAAAAAAATATAATTAAAAAATGAAAAATAAATAATAGTTAAAAAAAACTAGAAAACACGCTTTATATAGAAAACCAAACTAAAAAACAGAAAATAAATTTTAATTAAGAATAATGTAAAAAAAGTTAATAAATACGGTTAATAACGGTTCTTATGAAAAAATAATTTAAAAAAAAATTATAAATATTAGTTATTAATAGTTTGAATAAGAAAAAAATTTTTTATTGTAAAAAAAGCGTGGGGTCAATAGTTATAAATATTATATTTCAAACTATCAATAACTTATATTTATAATTTTTTTTATTGTTAAAAACAGGCGAGTGTTACAATAAAGTTGCTGACGGTTTCTTTCCCGTTTTTCTCATTCTACCTCTACAGGAGATAGTTGTACTAAGAGTACTCATCGGGTGATGAGTTAGTTCAACATCTTTTTCAACGCTTTCCTATCGATCTTACCGCCGGCACCTCGAGGGAGCGCGTTCACGAATCGGACTCCTCCAGCTAATCTCGTTCTGTGTGCTACCTGTAAAAAAACTGAGCTGCAATTCTGTAAGGAAAATGACGCTCGAGAATGTTTCGTCGCGGCCTCTCTGCTCTGTCTCTCTCTCTCTGGTTTTTCACTTTGGCTCTCTGTGAGATGTACGCGCTTGGAGCCTCGGAGGCAGGCTCGAACTAATCCAAATTATGTCATAGCGACCGGTAAAGTTACTGGCAAATGCGACCTAGCAACATCAGATCTCGGGATCGACATCCCATTGGAGATGGCCCTGGAGTTACAAATGTCTTCAAACCTAGGCCAAACTTCTTCTTAATCGCAGGCTGTTCTTACCTGACTGTTGACATGGCCGACCAAGTCCTGCTCGGGGACCGCAGCCCCGGGGCGCAGCGCCACGAAGCCGACGGCGACCTGCCCGTATTCCGGATGGGGAGCCCCCACAACCCCGGCCTCCAACACGCTCGGATGCTGCTCTAATACTGCTTCTAGCTCCGCTGGGGCTATCTATACGAAATGAAATGAAATATTTATTCATATAGTCCTTCACAGGCAAGTTTATGAATGGTCAGACTCTAACACCGGTTTGGAAGGTTGCTTTTACTGAAAAGAGCCGGCAATAAACTCAGCAATTACTCTTTCCAAAATAAGATATTGTATAAAAAGATGTGTCCTGCTGGAGCGAGCGCTACACACCCAAGCATAGTCGCCATTAAAATAATCGTTAAAAAAAGAACCTCTCAGGTATTTTTTATTTTCTTTTTTGTTTTATCACTATCCTGGAACATTCTTAACATACGGTTATCTGATCTGATGAAGGCTTATACTGAGTAAATCAGATTATTGATAAAGGTATTAAACACATTTTTTCTTTTGAAGTGAAACATCTTCTGGAAGGGCTTTGAAATTCTGATCCGCAATCTTTTTGAATGATAAACACAATGTATGCTATTCAAAAGTGATTGATGATTATTTAGAAGTTTCCCTGTAATACAAAAGTTTCACTTCTATTGTGTGTCTTTACGATAAACCCTGTTTTTTTATAACCTACATACTCCTATTTAAAAGGATATTACGTAAAACATATTATATTTATAAGCGATGGACCAAATATTCGATTGAAATGTGGTTGAGCATCTTCGACAATTTTTGCCGCAAATTCTTGCGAATCAACAAATGCTCAGAAAATTTTCGCGTAAAGTTTCGTCTTATTTAATGTTAATCCCAAATACAAATGACATCATAATATGTAGATGAGTTTATGGAGAAGAACCGGCAAGAAATTTTTAAACAGGATAATTTACTTCTCATTTAAAAGCCGGCTTTTGAGCCGTCGATATTTTCAATAGCTTTAACTCAGGTCTAATTTATGTAAATGGATAGTTATCCATACCCATATCCAGACCGCGAGGGACAGTTGTCCCTCGCGGTTTCACCCGCGTTCCCAGGGGAATATATATATTCCTGGAATAAAAAAGGCAATGTGCTATTCCAGAACACTACCTATCTATATTTTTTTTTATACCACATGGGCCGACAAACAAGCGGACGGTCCACCTGATGGTATGTGGTCACCGCCACCTATGGACATTTGCAACACTAGGGGCATTGCCAATGCGTTGTCGACTCTAAGACGTGAAGTTGTTAAGTCTCATGTGCCTGTAATTTCACCGGCCCCCTTACCTTTCTAACCGAAACACAGTAACACAAGTGCACTACTGCTTCACGACAGAAATGGTTCAGGTTGTAGTACTACCCCGGACGAACTCTGGACTAAGAGCTCTACTACTCGAAGATATATTATATAATAAATCTCAAAAAAAAATTGTTTTTCCCGTTTTTGCTACATTTTTCATTGATGCTCCGCTCCTATTGGTCTTAGCGTGATGATATATAATATATACATAGAATATAGATACCTATAGCCTTCCTCGATAAATGGGCTATCTAACACTTAAATAATTTTTCAAATCGGACCATTAGTTAGATTAGCACGTTCATGCAAACAAACTCTTCAGCATTATATTGGTATAAATGGATATGAATTAAGAATTTCCACTCACTGCATAGTCGTTAAACTTGATCAGTTCTTTGATTCTGTCGACGATGTAGAAGCAGCGATCCTCGTCGTAGTAACCGATGTCTCCAGTCTTGAAGAACCCCTCCTCATCCTTGAAGTCTGCATTGTCAGCGCCCAAGTACCCTTTAGTTAAAGAGTTCAATATTACTCTTTATTATTAATGTTGTCGTACGATTGATTATTCAGATTCCTTCTTCTTCTATCTAGACAGAGTTGAAAGGCCAGTTGGCTTGATGGTTAGCGACCTGACTGCCAAGTCATAGATTTGTGTGCATGAACATGTCTGTTTGTTCTGTGTCTGGGTGTAAATATCTATGCAAGTTAAGCATAAAAAAAGTTATGGGTATATCGTGTAGAATATCAGTTATCTGGTTTCCATAGTACAAGCTCTGCTTAGTTTGGGACCAGATGGCCGTGTGTAAACAATGTCCTAGGATATTTACTTATCTATACTACATATAATAAAACTGTAGAACCATTGTATCTGTCTTGTTTGAAATGAAATTAAATATTTATTCAAATAGGCCTTCACTGGCACTTGTGCATGGTCAGACTTAAACACCGGTTCGGAAGGTGCTCTACTGTACTTTTATTGAGAAGAGCCGGTAATAAACTCAGCAATTTACTCTTTTCAAAATGGGATTTTGTACATTAAGATGTGTCCTGCTGGAGCGAGCGTTACACCCAAGCATTGTCGTCATTAACATAAACGTTGATAGTTTCCAAAAACATTGATTAATCCTGACCCGATCTAGAAATCGAACCTCTGGACTCGAATCAAGTTTTATGCTTCAACCACTAAAGCAGGATTTTTATACCTACATTTTTTAAGCCAACCAAAAATGTTTATAAAAAATATATTTATAAATGGAAAGTGAGGTTTCATTTGTGGAGAAAAACATCTGTAGCCATAGGGTTACAGCTGGGACCTGAGTGTACCCACAGCTTAGTCTCCTTCTGTCTTTGTGTGCTTATCACCTTTATTCACACAAGCATATGGAGCAGGGGTGAGACTCCTCCGTTTAAAAGGGAAGAACTTCCGCTTTACGTAAAATGTTTTTTTTTGGAAGGGACGAAGGTGTTAGCCTCCTCAGATGGCTCTTACACCCATACGCGGACAATTCCGGCGAGCGCTGGGGTCTCTCGGCCGAGAATACATTTAGATTTAAAGCAACAAGCACACTGAGGGTGCCCCCTGTCGGGCTCGGACCTCGGGCTCAGGGCGTTGCGTGGGGGGGTCAAAAGACTTTACATTATCTGATTTATTATAAGTGGTTCGTTCATTCACAACAAAAATAAACAACAATGAATTATTAGAGAGAGTGCGGCTAACGTCCAGGCCGGTGAGGTATCTAGACTGATGGCCTTGTGAGTGTGTGGATTGTGTAGTATCGCGAGCTGAAGATTCGCAACTGTTGGATGCTTGTATATACGACAAATCCTGAGAGAATCTCGATATCGCGATGTAGGATTCTCGCGTGTTTCTCTTTCATAGATGTCGCCACATCACTGTGGTGCGGGTGGTGAAGGATTGTAGGCGTGTTCATAGATGTCGCCACAAAAAAAAAAAAAAAGAAATACAATACCTTTAGTAACTGTTGGTGATTTATAGCAGATCTCTCCTCTTTGATTTACTCCTAGAGGCTCCCTGGTCTCCAAATCTACTACCTACAAAAAATTTACAAACAAACTTTGAATAATGTCAGAAATTTCTATTTCATAGACTTTTTGTTTACAGGTTAGCAAACCGGGACATTTATTAATCGAAAAGAAAATATGCCCTGACTATCTTGTCCCAGTTTGAAGGTTTAATTCCAGGACAAACATTTGTGTACACGAACATGTCTTTATAAATATGTTTTAAAAATTGTAGTAGGTATTTAATTTATCTGTTATCCATACTACAAGCTCTGCTTAGTTGGGATGGGAGTAGTAGAGCTCTTAGTGCAGAGTTCTTCCGGGGAAGTACTACAACCTCACCTATTTCCGCCGTGAAGCAGTAGTGCAATTGTATTACTGTGTTTCGGTTAGAAAGGTAAGGGGCCGGTGAAATTACAGGCACATGAGACTTAACAACTTCACGTCTCAGGGTCGACAACGCATTGGCAATGCTCCTAGTGTTGCAAATGTGCATACGCGGCGGTGACCACTTACCATCAGGTGGACCGTCTGCTTGTTTGTCGGCCCAAGTGGCATAAAAAAAAATTAAATCCAATGGCCGTGTGTAAAACATGTCCAGTACATTTTACTTAAGAAGTAAGTAGAGTTCAGCCGGGGAAGTACTACCAGCTTACCCATTTCCGCCGTGAAGCAGTAGTGTACGCATATTACTGTGTTTCGGTGAGAATGGTCAGGCCGGAGACAGGCAAATGAGACTTAACAACTTCACGTCTCAAGGACGACAGTGCCTTTGCGATGCCTCTGGTGTTGCAAATGTAGGCGGCCATAGGCGGCGCTTTCTAACCGAAACACAGTAATACAAGTGCACCGTTTCACGGCGGAAATGGGTAGGTAGTAGTATTTCCCCAGATGAACTCTGCATTAAGAACTCTACTACTCTAAATTGTGTGTGAATAACTACTACTTGCGAAAAAAGATAAAACACATACTTTTATAACAAAACCCGGGAATGCGAGGCCAACACTACCCGGCTTGGAACCACTTGGGACCCGATAATCTGTGCAAATCACACCAGCCTCCGTCATGCCATATAACTGGGTTACTCGTTTGATACTGGGCAGTCTGGGAACATGAGAAGAGTTCTTGCAGCGCCGGCCCTGGGGTAGAGCGCGAGGAGCAGTCGCTCTAGGCGCCAGGTGCCAAAGGGTGCCAAAATAAATAGCGAACTACAAAGCTCTAGGAACTATGCTTATGTTAAAGAAGCACGAGTTATATTTACAGCTTCTTGATTTAACTTCAATAAATGTTAATTTTTGCAATGACAGTTATATATTTAACTAAACTGAAATACAATTTATGTGATTTAAAATCATCGACTAAAAGGCGCCAAAAGACAATCCCGCTTCATCTCCATCGACAAGGGTTATAGGGCTGAGTATGTGAATGTTACAGTCACTTATGTACCACTGGTTCGGAAATAAGCTAACATCTGAGAAGAACCGGGAAAACCATCTGCAAAATTTTGTTTAAAAATACCTCTTTTTAACAGCAACTATGGCATCTCCCATCAAAGTAATGCTGGCCGAAACTATGGCTTCCAAAGTAGTGAGGTCGTAGTCCTCGATGTTTGGTGACTTTATCAGCTCAGTCACTGTGGTTGGTGTCAGAAGGATTTGCTGTATCTAATTGAAATACATATCATATTGTTGATATTGCTGTATTTCTTTCTAATTTTTTACGTTATCTCTCTATACTAATATTATAAAAAAGAAAGATTGTATGTAAGTATGTTTGTTACTCTTTTACGCAAAAACTACTAAACGGATATGGATGAAACTTGGCATTGGTCTCTTATATATAAGTTCACACAATGTAAATACATTCTAGTTTAATGACTGTTGCTGTCCCAAATAAAGAAATCAAAAATGAAGTTAAATTCTTATCATAAATGCGAGTTACTTTATTTGTTTGTATAGGAGAATCAAAAAAACATCGGTGCTTTCAGTTATCCGATATTTTAGTTTTAATAACCGCTTTTGTACGTACCTTGTACTTTTGTATGGCTTCAAGGAAACTCTCCAGATTGTACTCGTGGCAGAAAACAACTGTCGTGCCATGGCTCAGACACCCGAGGATGTGTTGCAGGCCATATGTGTAGTACCATTCTCGAGTGTTCAAGAATGGCTTATTGTTGTCGCTGTTTCGTAGAAGAGTGTTCAGAACTCCAACATAATAGTTTAAGAAAAAAGGTTTTAATAGAATATAAAAAAGTGTTAATTAAAAATAATATTAGTATTGAGTTTAAAATTGGCAGGCACTGTCGATACCCCTGACAAGGAGGTGGTAACTAATTGACTCAGGCGTGTCCTTGCGGAAATCCAATGTAAGATAATGCAAACATAAATATCTAGTAACTAATTCCGCTGGTATCAAAACCCTAACGTGTTAGGGACGATAACGCATTGGCGATGACCACTTACCATCAGGTGGACCGTCTGCTTACTTGTCGCCCCATGTGCTAAAAAATAATAATAAGAGTATCTTATGACGTCCGCCATATTGGATTTAGAACGACGTCACTTAGCTAATCGTGTAATTTGACAGCAATTGAGAGTGCATAATTTCACTGGAAAAAGGAGAGAAGTGGAACTGAATACGCTAAGAGCACTTTTTAAATTACAGTGGTCACTGCATCATCAGTGCTGGTGTCCAGTGTAATCAAAGGACTGAAATGGCCCATTTCACGCAAGCACACATCAAAAAAAGCACTTACGTTTTGTCAGTGCTAAACTAAATTAAAGACTATCTTTCTCTTTTCAACTAAATAAAATAGAAAGGGAACGTCTTTCGGAAACTAGATGGAGCGATGATATACGCAAGCTGGCTGACAGCGGTGGGCGGACATAGGTGAGGCCTATGCCCAGCAGTGGACTGGACAGAGATAGGTTGATGATGATGATAATAAGTCTTTCGGTACATACATACCTATCGGGCATAACATTCCTGAAACTAAGGATGCCGTTCAAATGCGTCATCGGTATTCCTTTAGGCAGACCCGAAGTTCCAGACGAGAATAATATTAAAAGGTTATCTTCTAGGCCGTTGACTGGTACCGGCTGGAAGTCCTCAACGCAAGCATGTTCAGTGAGAAAGTCTTTGAACAGTACGGCGCCTTCTTGGGGCTCGTCGCCGTACACGATGTAGGTCTCGATGCAGTTAGCTGTTCTGAAGTCATCGATATGAGCTTTGTAAGTGCTTGAAGAACAGAACATCACTACGGGTCTTGCTATATTCACGCGCCGGAGTAAGGTTGCTGTTAAAAAGAAAAGGTTTGATTATTTGTGATGATTGGTGTAGCGTTTTAATACCCTACTTATAAAGCTATAGATTGTGGTTTTGATTTCCACCCAGGGAAAACATATTAGGTTGGGGAAAAAGTCTTTTCGCATTATAGTATGTATGAACTTGTAATAAAATCTCTTTGGCTATACTATTTGTATCTGGCTGGTTTTGGTATCGTTGAAAGTTTTAGAAAGATTTAATTGATTAGAAAAGTTTAAGAAATTTTATAGAACATCATTCCAAATTCAATTTTCAATTGTTACTCGTACCGTCAATATGAATGAATCTAATGAAGAAATACGATACATTTTAAAATTTTACTACAAAAAAGGTAAAAATGCAACGCAAGCCGCGAAAAAAATTTTTGCGATGTTTATGGACCTAGTGCCGTGTCTGTGAGAGTAGTACAAATTTGGTTTAAGCGTTTTCAATCCGGAAATTTTGATGCCAAAGATGCACGTCACTCTGGTCGCCCTGTTACGGATAAAATGGATGCCATTTTTGAAAAAGTAAGGAGAAGCAAGTTCGGCATATCAGTAATTAAGACGTAGCTGAAGAACTAGGAATTGCCCACAAAACAGTTTTGGCGCATTTGAAAAAAACTGGGTACACAAAAAAGCTCGATATTTGAGTACCTCACGAGCTCACTGAAAGAAACCTAATGAACCGTGTACTCATTTGTGATTCTTTATTACGACGTAATGAAACCGAACCATTTTTGAAGAAGCTGATAACTGGTGATGAAAAGTGGATCACGTACGACAAGAACGTGCGAAAAAGGTCGTGGTCAAAGGCCGGTCAGGTTTCACAGGCTGTGGCGAAACCCGGGTTAACTCGCAACAAGGTGATGCTGTGTGTGTGGTGGGATTGGAAGGGCATTATTCATTATGAGCTGTTACCACCAGGCAGGACCATCGATTCTGAACTCTACTCCGAGCAACTGATGAGATTAAAGCAAGAAGTTGAGAGAAAGCGGCCGGAATTAATCAACAGAAGGGGTGTGGTTTTTCATCATGATAACGCTAGACCTCACGCATCTTTAGCCACTCAGCAAAATTTAAGAGAGTTTGGCTGGGAGGTATTAATGCATCCGTCGTATAGTCCTGACCTTGCACCTTCAGTTTTCCACCTGTTTCGGTCTCTTCAGAATTCTTTAGGCAGTGTCAGGTTAACATCACGAGAGGACTGTCAAAACCACTTGTCGCAGTATTTTGATCAGAAGTCCCAAAATTTCTATAGCAATGGGATCATGTCCCTACCTACACGATGGCAAAAAGTTTTCGAACAAAATGGTACCTACATACTTTAGTTAAATGTAAATAAACTATATTAAAAAATGTTTAGAATTTTCTTAAAAAATGCGACTAAACTTTTTCCCCAACCTATTATGTGCTTGAATGGTTGTTTGTTCTGTACTAGGTTTATAAGTATGTATGTATATCTATTAAAAAAGTGCAAGTGTATATTTATAGTAGCTTCAGAAACTTAAAATGTGACCTTCATTAGGCCCTCCGCGGGCCTAAAATGAATAAATGGTTTGAAATTTTGTATATGTTCATTCTATCTGGTTTCGATAGTAAAGTTGTCTGGAAACTTAGACAATAATTGATCCAAATCGGTTGACTGGAAAGAGAAAAAGTTATTATGTATATTGGAATACGCACATAATGGAAGGAAACAGTTTGATGGTCATCTCTATCACCAAAGCGCTCTATAATGAATGTTTTAACGCACGAATGTTGTAGGAAAATCAACTTTATATTGTTTGAAAAAAGATTAATCTATGGATGCAATAGTTATTTGTTATGGTGCAGATAAACATAGCACTATCATGAACCAATAGTGTTGACTTTTCTATGACATGGAATCAGGACGCCTTGTGGGGAAAAAATTACAGCATATTCATCTATTCCTGAAAAGGTACGATTCAAAGTCCAAACCAATTCAATTTAGGCTCCAGAAGGTTATTTAGTTCAATGCTAATGAAATCCATCGGTTCGGAATTAAGCCAGGGACTGAGAAGAAGCGGCAAGAAACTCTGCAAAGCTATAATATGCTTTGACCAGTTTTTTTGTTTTTTCTGTGACTGAAGGTCTAAGCACTAAAGCCATTTCGGTATTTACTTTTAAAGGTGAGACTGTGGTCAAATACTTATAAATAAATATCCTGGGACATTCTTTACACACGGCCATCTGATCCCAAACTGAGCAGAGCTTGTACTATGGAAACCAGACAACTGATATACTATATTAACATTTTTTTTAATACATTCTTATATAGAGTTTTACACCCAGGCACAGAAGACATGTTCATGCACACAAATATTTGTCCTGGGTGGAAATCGAACCGTGGCAGTCAGGGTCTCTAACCACCAAGCCAACTGGCCCATGAAATTTATAAGAAAGATAGAAACAAATTTATTTTTGACAAAGGGAAAAATAACACATAAAAAAAAGTTTACAAAAAGAAACGCGGTAGGTACATAATTGCCACAAATCGGTCCTCGAACTTAGCATGTGGTTGGCTGTATAATATAATATTATACTATACTGTTTGAAATTCCTCCATTTATAGGAAAAACTTACTAGTTCCAAAAGTAGGGTCAGCTGATGAAAAGGTGGCACCTGCACACATGATGCCCACCACAGACGCCATGAACTCAAAGCGCTTCTCGCTGCATATGCTGACCACGTCTCCCTTTCTCACGCCTATGCGTGCGAGCGAGAGAGCGATATCGACCGTTTGTTGCGCTAGCTCGCCGAATGTGATACTCTCATTTGTGCTTGCGTTTATCTGCAAAGTGGATTATTATCAACTGGTGGTCGCTCAGTGGTTGAAAATAGAATGATATATTTTTCTTTTTGGGATCGCCGGATTTGTGGTTTTATGTCAAAGACATAACTTTCCTTTTTTTAACAACACATGGCCCGTCAAACTAGCAGACGGTCCACCTGATAGTAAGTGGTCACCGTACCTATTTTCATTTGGAACACCAGGCCAATGCGTTGTCCCCGCGACGAAATGTTGTTAAGTCTCATGTGCCTGTAATTTCACCGGCCTTACCTTTCTAACCGAAACACAGTTTTAGAAGTGCACTACTGCTTCACGGCGGAAATGGGTAAGGTGGTAGCTCATTTTTTTTTTATACTACATGTGCCGACAAACAAGCGAACGGTCCACCTGATGGTAAGTGATCACCGCGGCCTATGGACATTTGCAACACTAAGGGCATCGCCAATGCGTTGTCGACCCTGAGACGTGAACTTGTTAAGTCTCATGTGCCTGTAATTTCACCGGCCCCCTTACCTTTCTAACCGAAACACAAGTACTTCCCCGGACATACCCAGTAGGCGTCTAAGACCCCTACCGCAGCTAACACAAATGAGCGGATGTCCTTGAAACGTCAGAACTGATTTTAATAACACATGTTTAAGAACCATCGTTAGAAAATATGCTTTCCGATAAAAAATATCGTATACAAATCGGTTCACCCGTTTAAGAGTTACGGTGCCACATACAGAGCGGTCATTTTTAAAACTTAACACACCCTAAATTACGTCAGAGTTTAAAAAAAGTAACTCACCAAAGCCACCTTGTCTTTGTTACTAATCATATTCTCAAAGACTTCTTGTCCAAAGTTAATATGAGCCGGAACTTCTTGCTTACCCTCTCCATAGACATAATATTTGTTTTTTAACATTGTAATTTTTAATTTTAAATATCAAAATGGAAATCCTTTTGCAGTGGTAACTAAGTGCATACATATTTAGATACCGCCTTTTATAAGTATATCATGTAATCTTATCACTGTGCAACCTGGTGTTCTTTCATCTAGGTAGGTATTTAGTTTTTATCATTTTATGGCATCTCTGCCAAGTTATGATAATCCGCGTAGTGTGTTTCGGACCACGCGTGGTGGGTTCCGCTCATCACTAAATCCGTCACCAACAATTCCGAACCTGTATTAGATTCATACAATTAATAAGTGTTTGTAAATACCAAATAATAGTTGACAAAATTCTCCTTTAAAAAAAAAGGGTGAGTCGTTAAGACACGATGGAAGTGAAATTTTTGTATTACAGGGAATCATTTTTATTATTCATCAATCACTTTTAAATATCATAGGTTGTGTTTATCATTCATTTATTATTTCGTTACGCAAAATGGTTGTGGATCAGAATTTTAATGCCCTCCCATAACTACACTTAAACACGTTTAACAAAAAGTTTTTTTCATTCTATAGGCTAGTATTTCACCACAATAGAGAACTGTCCTGCAATAAAGATACATCAAACACTAACCAGTGTATTGAACATCCAAAAAAATACGAAAACATTAAATTCCAGCTGACCCCGCAGACGATGTCCTGTCTTCAATGAATATTTAATTCGAATTGGTATCATTCATAAAAATGAAATACCAAGAACGTAGTGTTTATTATTCTTGACAATTAAACTTTTAATGTTAGGCGTGATAGCGCTCTGAACTAACCGTGATGAACAAACACTTCTTAAAAAACTCATTGTACATTACAATACAATTATCCGATTAAATTGACTGTGAAATACCCATTAAGTAATGATAAATACATTTTTTTTATAATATAATTCCGACCCATGCCTCTTTTTCAAACGACATTGTCAAACAACTGACATTTATGTCAAACACCATAAGAGTTTATATTGTCAAAAGCGGTAAGGTTACATTAGAAAAGTTAATATGGTCGTTATGTTTTCTTAAATTTTCTAATTAAAATAAGGTCCTTCAGAAGGACCTCCTGACAATAACAAATACAACAAAAAAAGTATTAGCAAAATCGGTCCAGCCGTCCATGCGTGATACCGTGACCAAGTAAAATAGGGATTCATTTTTATATCTATAGATTATCAAAATTAAATCTTTAATGTGATTTTAAAGTACCGATTTAATCAAAGAGTATATTATTTGATGCTGTACAATTATGTCGTCACAACTTGCTATTTCATACAAAACTCCATACATTCGATCGTTGTGACATATCATGAAGAATTTTTGATTTGACATGTCAGGACACATTCCTTGACTCAAGCCTCGAAGGGAACAGGCTCTCAAGTGATTTTCAACTTAGAAAGAAAGAAGAAAGCCATAACAACAAATAATAGTGCAGAGTTCGTCCGGGGAAGTACTACCACCTTACCCATTGTCGCTGTGAAGTAGTAGTGCACTTGTGTTACTGTTTCACTTAGAAAGGTAAGGGAGCCGGTGAAATTACAGGCACATGAGACTTAACAACTTCAAAATTAAAGAAACACCTTTTACAAAAAAAATTTTTTTTTTCGCTGTTTTCAATATTGTACTGTGTTACGGAACTCTTCGGGCGCGAGATATCTTCACAAATTGGCTGCACTCTATCTGCATGTCACAGTTCTTTATTTAGAGTTGATATCTCCTTTAACCCAGATAAGCCTGAAACTAAAATTTTCTGAAAATTTTGAAAAAAGTTACATTATTTAGTTTATTAGATCTTATGCAACATAAAAAAAATTATGAAAAAAAAATTAAGTGTAAGGCTTTCAGGGAAACAGCCGTCCTATATGTAGGACAGTAGGATAATAAGAGGAAATAAAAGACCATTTATGACAAAACAGAATGTAATCAAAAAGTGTAGTTTATTAGATAACTATTGATTATATTACCCATTGTTATATGTAATTTACTAGATTAACACTATTTATGAATGATATGTTTCAAAACACTTGACACACACTCCAACATCACATTTCTTGCAACGTGTCAAACATTTTTTGTGACATTAACGACAGTGTGTTTGCTTCGATTGAGGAATAACCAGATGATTCATTTGGTCTTTACGACTATCAGCATGTTCATGATGGGAGGGTCGGCTAGGCCCTCTTTTGGCATTTTTTCTGTTTGATTCAATCAAAGCAATTGCTACCCTTCTGCGAAAGCCAAGATGATCCAGTTTTCCATGATTTATTTTATATAACTGCCATGCATTATGTTCGGCAAGATCAATCATGTGTGTGAGCAACGGCATGTACCATTTCTTACCTCGTATACCAATTCGGTAATGTGAAATATTTTCATCAGACCGATCCACTCCTCCCATATATTTGTTATAGATGGACACCATATGTGGTTCTTCTATGACAATGTTTCTCTTTTCACTTTGTGAGAAGCGTTTGGCAGATTGTTTAGGATTTATTCCTACAGCATTAGAAGCAATACTGAATATATTATTGTCATGCCATTTAGCAATAATGAACGTGTTGTCATGTGTCGTTCTGTAATCGACAGCACCACGTTCCTTTTTTTTCAGTAACTTCGATGTAATCAGAGGACAACTAGATGTCCTGTTTTCTCGAACTGTCCCAGTGCAACGAAGGCCTTTCTTTGTTATCTATTCCAGCAAGGGCGTCCCAGTAAAAAAATTATCAAAAACTACGTGGTAAGGAAGGTCGAAGCCACGTGAAATCAGCACATCGCAAAAAGTGAGAACAACGCTTGCACCCAGCCCCAATTCTTTATATATTGGATTGCACATAGTTGTAGCACCTTGGTATGGTTCCATCCATAAAACACACCCTAACCGTGTAGCACCAACCCAAGCTTTGAACCCGTACCTAATAGGTTTACCTTTTATGTGCTGTTTGCAGCCATGTCTACCATAGTAGGGGATCATGGCCTCATCTACACTGTAATGCTCTTCAAGAGGAGAAAACTCTAAGAACTTTTTATTTAGAAGTGTAACTAGGGGGCGTACTTTTGTGTATTTGTCTTGCAAATCCAGATTATCATTGACATGAAGGTGGCGAAAAATAAAGTCAAATCTATCCCTAGTCATAGCCGAGCTGATCAATTCATTCTTTGTATCAGGGGAGTTTTCCCAATACATTCTTCTACGGGGGAGCCATGAATAACCACTAACCAACAATATGCCGATGAAACATTTCATATCTTCAGTGGTTATGTCTCCAGGCAAATTCTTTTTGACAGCATATTTATTGCTCTCTGACACCAACAACGAAATAACATCTTCATCTAAGAAGTTTTCAAACCACTCAATTGGGCGCTTATCTTGGCAAGCGCCTTGAACATCTGGCCAATTCACGGGATTTTTTGCTAAGTCCCGTTTTCTCCATGCGTAGGTACGCCTACGTTTAGTTCGACCTGTAGAATCAGAAGGTTCTTCTTCTGTATCACTCACCATAATCTGCCCTTGAATCATTACTTCAGCCGGTTGAAGCAGAATGTTTCGTGGCAAATTATTCAAAGTTACATTATCTTCTTCACCCGAATCTTCGTCAGTGAGACAGTCAGGATCAACAGGAGGAGGTAGAATACATATCAGTCGTTCTCTATAATCTTCTTCATTATCAGAAACATTTTCTAAAGCATCTATAATTTCATGCGCAGCTAACGGTCTGTAAAGAAAAAGTTGTATTATTGTACTAAAATCATGTGTATTATCCTACTGTCCTATATATAGTACGCTAGTATTTGTAACAAGTTATACGTAATTTATTTATATTATTTTGCTAGAATATTTATTTAGTACAAAAGTTAAGGTTATCAACTAGATATTAACACAGAAAAAAACAACTCACGAGTAAAATATAACTTTTTATACATACCTGTCATTTGCCATGTCTGCAACGCATTTTTATTACACACTTATAAGGTAAAAACTGTTAAAATAACTGTCTTTTTATTTTTTCTAATAAAGCTGACACGTTTCTTACTGCAAATCATAAGACTAAATAATCTTAGATAAAGAGGGTATTCTGATATTTTTTTTTATTTCTACTGTCCTAAATATAGGACAGTAGGCTTATCTGGGTTAAATTAGTTTTGTTGTAGAAATTTCCAGCACCCATCTCTGTATTATAGTACTAGCTGTCCTGCGCCGTTTCACCTGGAGGGAATTAAAGATTGCCCATAAAAACTCTTTCCTCAGGATATACTCAATCTCCATGGCCAATTTGATTACGATCCGAAATTACAGGCACATGAGACTTAACAACTCCACGTCTGAGAGTCGACAATGCATTGGCGATGCCCTGGTGTTGCAAATGTCCGTAGGCGGCGTTGACCATTTACCATCAGACGGCTGTTTGTAGACAAAAACTGACATCGGTTTTAAATAGAGTAATTTCTGGATCCTCTTTGTAATAACAACCTTCCGAACTGGTATTAGAGTTAGTATTCACAAATCCTAAAGATTTTGTAAACTTGTTTTGAAATTGTTTATTCTTAGAAGAATGTTTTTTTAGTTACCAAATTATTTTTAACACGTTTTTATTAGTTTCACCTGTATGTTTGTAACTGACTCCTTTGAGCGCGATTTTGACCCACTTTAAACGGTCAGATTTCATTCAAACTTTGTAGATTGAATTCAATATTTTAAACAGTAAAAAAATTAAAATAATATTAATAGTTTTATCTTACTAGTTACTACTATATCCAGTTGAATAGCTCGATACCATTTATATTCAGTTACTAATCCCTACTAATATTTGACAGGCCAGTTGGCTTGGCGCTCTGACTGCCAAACCGAAGGTCGCGGGTTCGATTCCCACCCAGGACAAACATTGTGTGCATGAACATGTCTGTTTGTTCTGTGTCTGGGTAAATATGAATCTAGAAAAAAAAAAGTAGTATATGTAGTATATCAGTTATCTGGTTTCCATAGTACAAGCTCTGCTTAGTTTGGGACTAGATGGCCGTGTGTAAAAGAATGTCCCAGGATAATTATTATTATTATTGTTAATATTTTAATTGTGAATGTAAGTTTGTTTGTTACGCTCTCACGCGAAAACTACTTAACCGATCATTATGAAACTTTGAATACATATTCTTGGAGGCATTAGAAGTAACATAGGATTTTTTTTGTGCCGGGAAAAAATTACATCCCGCACAGCTAGTAACAGGGCCAGCTTTTTCATTTCTTGGCACCCTGGGCAAGTGCCCAGGGCCCCGCGATTCAAGGGGCCACCTGGTCCGACAGGAATGGACCCCTATGGACGTCGATAGTGTCGACAGATCGGATCGGTGTGTCGCGCTCCTAGAGCTCTCATAGCGTAGTCTTAGGGGCCCCCTTTTCCTATTGCCCAGGGCCTCTAATAGCTTAAAGACGGCCGATATATAAACAAGTAACATGGTGAAGTAACTTTAGGATTCAAAAGAAATAAAAGATGACCAAAACACAAAAGTAAAATATAGATTAGTCATTTATTTTAAAAATTTAAGCAAGTTTTTATACATATAATAATTAATTTTATTCATTCGACGGTTGATTTAATTAGTTCGTCCAATTAGCGGATGTCTAGCAACAGCCAAAATATACAACGTGTTACAAAACACCTGTCATGTCAGGGAACCAGATTATTTAACAGAAAGGCCTACGTACCTATTTTACCTAATAATTGTCTACTTTAATAGTTTTTCTATTTTTCACTCATAAAAATCTGTTTTTTTATTTTTCTGGGGTATTTTTATTTTTACTAATTTAGATTTACGAGTAGTTTTGTAACAGTATATTTATATACAAATCAAGTAAATAAAAGAAAAATACCGTATCACAAAATACGCAATTTATTTTTATTAAGAACTAAACTTACAAACTAAATTCAAACAGTTTTGATGTTTCTTTGAACGATACTCTTTGATGTAAGAGACGGCGACAATGAGGGGGGGGAGGGAAAGGCTACTCTGTGTCACTGGAGTCGGAGGCAGCCTCCGCGACCTCCACGTTGAACTTGTACTCCTGGTCAGCGCCGAGGTACGCGTCCGACATGAAGTACAGCGTGTACGTGTGCCGCCCGGAGCTGCCGCACACAAAGTCCAAGCGTACCTGCAACAGACACGAACACGTGTACACACGCGACACTAGTGGATGTGCGGTTGTTCACTCTCACGTAAATACCAGACGGATTTGGATGACATTTGGCATGTAGATTTATTTATATGACGGCGCGACACCTTAGAAAGAGAATCTAATCTTTGAGTTTCGTTAATAACTAAAGTAAAACTGATTGTAATTCCGTAGATTTGTTGTTGTTGGATTTAAAATTAGAAAAATAGTCATTTAAGTAAATCGGTTTAATGTTTGAATCCGTTGAATATTAAAATATGAGCGGGTAACCCCGAATAGAGTAGCAAGTCTGCGCCTACACGGTGACGTCGATCGATCATTAGACGGACAGCTTAAGAGGTGCACGCGTGCTAACCTATTGGCTCATTATCCATTTGCATCCTGTGTTTTACGTTATATTTTGTGTGTAAGTGTATTGGAATAAAATAAGTGGTATTATTTCAACGTACGCGTGGGCGTGTTGTAACGCCTGGTACAACACGCCCACGATGGAGGACAATTGCCAAGACCGCTTCGCTTAACCGTACCTGTCAACCCGTTATATATATTTAAATACATAGAACATTTTTTACACACGGCCATCTATGGTATATCAGTTATCTGGTTTCCATAGTACAAGCTCTGCTTTGTTTGGTATCAAATGGCCGTGTGTAAAGAATGTCCCAGGATATATATTTATTATTTATAAACACACAAAAAAACTCTCGTTGTTTACGGAAGGTCTACTGTCAATAGGAACCAGTTCAGCATCAGCTGTTAGCGATAACAGCGCTGATAATCAGCAACATGTGAAGATACACCGACCGAGTCTGGTGGTACTGTAGCGCGACTAAGTTACCTTCGCGTTCCTCGCAAGTGACACTCGCTTAATGGACAGCAGCGTGTTGGTCTTGGGGTCTCCGATCACCACCCACCAGCCTTCCTCGCGTTTCTATAAACAAAAACAAATGAGAAATAGGTTATTTTGATAAAAGAAAATACGCGGTAATTCTTTGCACAAGTACAAAAATAAATGTGAATGTAAGTTTATCTGTTACGCTTCCACGCGAAAACTACTTGACCGATCATCATGGAACTTTGTACACACATTCTTGAAGGTATTAGAAGTAACATATGATACATTTTGTGCCGGGAAAATGTTAGATCCTTCGGGAACGCGAGTGAAGCCGCAGGGGACAGATAGTCTATCTATATATAAGCATGAATGTTTGTCTGTATAACCTTTATAGAAAGCGGGCAAAGCCGCAGGGCGCAGCTAGTGGGATAGGACAGGCAAAGATATGAAAACCATACAACAACGAAACTAGAGTGATAGTTATAGTGTTAAAGAGAAATTGAAAGATGTTGAGGACAAATTAGTCCAATTTTGATATTTAAGCAGAAGTTGTTTTCTGTAAATATAACTGTTCATTATTTGAAGGTCAGGTGAATTATAAATTAATACCAATTTCCTTATTTTAAAAATCATAAATATATGTTACACGTATACATACCTGTGGGAAGAAAGGTGCGATGACTGGTCCCACGATATCGTCCTCTCGCTCTAACGACACCTCCACTACGATCGGCTTGCCGGCTCGCAGGTGGCGCTCGCTCATCACCTGTCGAACCAGTCGCGGACATTTACACACTTCATAATCAACAAAAGATTCTCTAATCCAAATGACATGGTGTTCTTTGATTGTTTTTATGTCCACTGAGTGGAGAGGCTTATGAATTAAAAATATATAATAAATTGCGCAAGAAGCTCTAGAAAATATGTTTTTAAAACGTGAAGAAATCGGGTGGTACACTTATCCCTACCGAGTTATCCCTAATGGTACCCAATGGTGCACGTTTACAGGCACATGAGACAAATATACATTTTATATTCTTCCAATTCATTAATTAGTAACAAAAAACAAAAGATTTTATAAAAAAAATATGTATATATAACTTAAAATACTTTTTTTTTATTTATTTATTTGTATTTTTTTTTTGCCACTTTGGCCGACAAAGAAGCAGACGGTCCACCTGATGGTAAGTGGTCATCACCGCCTATGGACATTCGCAACACTAGGGGCATCGCCAATGCGTTGTCGACCCTGAGACGTGAAGTTGTTAAGTATCATGTGCCTGTAATTTCACAGGCCTTACCTTTCTCACCGAAACACAGTAATACAATTGCACTACTGCTTCACGGCGGAAATGGGTAAGGTGGTAGTACTTCCCCGGACGAACTCTGCACTAAGAGCTGTACTACTATTAGTTTGAGTATTATTGATATTTTTTTTGACCTACCAGTCGGAACGGCTCGGTAGGGATAAGTGTACCACTCGGTAATGGGCAGTGCACCTATCCCTACCGGTAGAAATAAATCAACAAAAAGTGCACTCATCCCTACCAGTAGGGATAGCTTAGTAGGGATATGTATCCCTACCAGTAGGGATAGCTTAGTAGGGATATGTGTACCACCCGAAAAAAATTACTTATATTTCTTTTCTTAGATCTTAATTTACTTAATTACTGGTACAAAGCGAGCTCCATCTTCGGCCTCATCTTCACTTACCATCAGGTGTGATTGAGGTCAATCGCAATCTCGTCCGAAAAAAAATTAAGATAAAAAAAAAACAAAATTTGTATTTGATCATTTATCTTGCACACAGTATTGTTCCCTAGGGGGGTTGGGGGGGCTGTAACGTCGATGTACTCACCTCGTACGTGAGCTCCACATTGGGGTATCGGTTACAGAAGCGCGCCACGTCTGCCATCTCCGTGGGCGAGAGCTGCAGCAGCTTCGCGCGCGCGTTGTCCTCCAGCTCCATCACGTCGAACACTGTCTCCACGCCCTGTACACACAAACAGGTACATATTAATAGCTGTAGTACAAGCTCTGCTTAGTTGAGTAGATAGAGGTCTCAATATTGGTCTTCCATCATGACCACGTGACATTAATGCCGGTATATACGATCCCGATCGAAAATCCATGGATTGATGAACCTTTTCACAGTAATTTTAATACACGTAATGTCGAAATTCTACTTCAATCTTGCGATTTTAGATCGGGATCGTATGTGGAAAATTAGTTCAAACAAGTTAAAGTGTGAATAAAACAATCTCAGATAAGTAATTATTACATAAGATTATACAAAAACAAATATCTAGTAACTAATTCCGCTGGATCTCCTTCTCTGTCACGTCCCGAACACGGAAACTCAACAGGAAATCGACACGTGTTTCGCTTCTACACGAAGCATCATCAGGACGTATTAGACCCGCTGTCACTGAGTCGACGCAATAGCGCCACAAACGTGCTACCTCGCCGACCGCCGGACACAATGATGGTCTGTCAGTGACAGCGGGTCTAATACGTCCTGATGATGCTTCGTGTAGAAGCGAAACACGTGTCGATTTCCTGTTGAGTTTCCGTGTTCGGGACTTGACAGAGAAAGAGATTCTGCGGAATTACTTACTAATTATTTGTTTTGTATTATCTTACAATGGATTTCCGCAACGTCACGCCTGAGTCAAGAGCGTATTATGGCCGAGATGAAAGTCATGTGGAGAGCATGGATACTTGCAAAACCAGGAGCATCGCCAATCTGTTTGAATTTTACTATCTCTATTGTAATTTGGCAGGCCAATTGGTGGTTAGCGACCCTGACTGCCAAGTCGAAGGTCGCGGGTTCGATTCCCACCCAGGAAAAATATTGTTCTGTGTCTGGCTGGATGTAAATATCTATACAAGTGTTAAAAAGTTATGGTTATATTGTGTAGTGGATCAGTCGTCTGGTTTCCATAGTACAAGCTCTGCTTAGTTTGGGACCAGATGGCCGTGTGTAAAGAATGTATTTTATCTGAGGCTGTATTTTTAACGGCCAAAATGATTATACGATCCCGATCTAAAATCGCAAGATTTAAGTAGAATTTTTACATTACGTGTATTATAATTACTGTTAAAAGGTTTATCATCATCAATCCATGGATTTTCGATGGGACTGCATATTAATTTTCGCCTTAAATGGGGGGTGGTGGGGTGTGTACCTTGTCGGCGCAGCGCTGCGCCAGGTCAGGCGTGAAGTGGGGCAGTTGTCGTAGGTACGAGTCCTTGGCCCACATCGCCTGCGTCACCATCTGCGCCAGCTCCATGGCCGCCACCGCGGGGGACAGCCAGCCGCTGCTCGACACCACGTCCACGCACGCCTGGATCAGCCGGATGGCCTGCAATGCGACTACACGTTCACACCTTGTCACTTGTCATCGCTCGACACGAACACAACACTACTCGAGTGAACTCAAGACTTTAACTCTATCGTTTTATCATAATAATGAAGGATATATGCCGATATTCAAAACTGTTTTGAAAATTCATAGAACAAACATGTGTGCATAGACATGTCTATATGTCAAATTAAATGTAAGAATAAAACAAGTAATGTGTTCTCAAATAAATCTATGTGTTCCAATGTCCATGGCAATAGTTTGTACAGTATAGAAATTGATGCCATGTTAAAGTAAAATGTGGAACTTAAGAGGGGCCTACTACTAATATTATAAATGCGAATGTTTTTGAGGATGGATGTATGAGTGAGCGGGAGTGAGAGGGAGCGCGAGCTAGTAGAGGCCGACGGCGACCTTGGTGAGCACGAGCGCGGTGTCGGCCTGCAGCTCGGCGGGCAGCTGCATGCGAGTGAGAGGGAGTGAGCGGGAGTGAGCGGGAGTGAGAGGGAGCGCGAGCTAGTAGAGGCCGACGGCGACCTTGGTGAGCACGAGCGCGGTGTCGGCCTGCAGCTCGGCGGGCAGCTGCATGCGAGTGAGAGGGAGTGAGCGGGAGTGAGAGGGAGCGCGAGCTAGTAGAGGCCGACGGCGACCTTGGTGAGCACGAGCGCGGTGTCGGCCTGCAGCTCGGCGGGCAGCTGCATGCGAGTGAGTGAGAGGAAGCGCGAGCTAGTAGAGGCCGACGGCGACCTTGGTGAGCACGAGCGCGGTGTCGGCCTGCAGCTCGGCGGGCAGCTGCATGCGAGTGAGAGGGAGTGAGCGGGAGTGAGAGGGAGCGCGAGCTAGTAGAGGCCGACGGCGACCTTGGTGAGCACGAGCGCGGTGTCGGCCTGCAGCTCGGCGGGCAGCTGCATGCGAGTGAGAGGGAGCGCGAGCTAGTAGAGGCCGACGGCGACCTTGGTGAGCACGAGCGCGGTGTCGGCCTGCAGCTCGGCGGGCAGCTGCATGCGAGTGAGAGGGAGTGAGCGGGAGTGAGAGGGAGCGCGAGCTAGTAGAGGCCGACGGCGACCTTGGTGAGCACGAGCGCGGTGTCGGCCTGCAGCTCGGCGGGCAGCTGCATGCGAGTGAGAGGGAGTGAGCGGGAGTGAGAGGGAGCGCGAGCTAGTAGAGGCCGACGGCGACCTTGGTGAGCACGAGCGCGGTGTCGGCCTGCAGCTCGGCGGGCAGCTGCATGCGAGTGAGAGGGAGCGCGAGCTAGTAGAGGCCGACGGCGACCTTGGTGAGCACGAGCGCGGTGTCGGCCTGCAGCTCGGCGGGCAGCTGCATGCGAGTGAGAGGGAGCGCGAGCTAGTAGAGGCCGACGGCGACCTTGGTGAGCACGAGCGCGGTGTCGGCCTGCAGCTCGGCGGGCAGCTGCATGCGAGTGAGAGGGAGCGCGAGCTAGTAGAGGCCGACGGCGACCTTGGTGAGCACGAGCGCGGTGTCGGCCTGCAGCTCGGCGGGCAGCTGCATGCGAGTGAGAGGGAGCGCGAGCTAGTAGAGGCCGACGGCGACCTTGGTGAGCACGAGCGCGGTGTCGGCCTGCAGCTCGGCGGGCAGCTGCATGCGAGTGAGAGGGAGCGCGAGCTAGTAGAGGCCGACGGCGACCTTGGTGAGCACGAGCGCGGTGTCGGCCTGCAGCTCGGCGGGCAGCTGCATGCGAGTGAGAGGGAGCGCGAGCTAGTAGAGGCCGACGGCGACCTTGGTGAGCACGAGCGCGGTGTCGGCCTGCAGCTCGGCGGGCAGCTGCATGCGAGTGAGAGGGAGCGCGAGCTAGTAGAGGCCGACGGCGACCTTGGTGAGCACGAGCGCGGTGTCGGCCTGCAGCTCGGCGGGCAGCTGCATGCGAGTGAGAGGGAGCGCGAGCTAGTAGAGGCCGACGGCGACCTTGGTGAGCACGAGCGCGGTGTCGGCCTGCAGCTCGGCGGGCAGCTGCATGCGAGTGAGAGGGAGCGCGAGCTAGTAGAGGCCGACGGCGACCTTGGTGAGCACGAGCGCGGTGTCGGCCTGCAGCTCGGCGGGCAGCTGCATGCGAGTGAGAGGGAGCGCGAGCTAGTAGAGGCCGACGGCGACCTTGGTGAGCACGAGCGCGGTGTCGGCCTGCAGCTCGGCGGGCAGCTGCATGCGAGTGAGAGGGAGCGCGAGCTAGTAGAGGCCGACGGCGACCTTGGTGAGCACGAGCGCGGTGTCGGCCTGCAGCTCGGCGGGCAGCTGCATGCGAGTGAGAGGGAGCGCGAGCTAGTAGAGGCCGACGGCGACCTTGGTGAGCACGAGCGCGGTGTCGGCCTGCAGCTCGGCGGGCAGCTGCATGCGAGTGAGAGGGAGCGCGAGCTAGTAGAGGCCGACGGCGACCTTGGTGAGCACGAGCGCGGTGTCGGCCTGCAGCTCGGCGGGCAGCTGCATGCGCGACAGGTGCGCCTGCAGCAGCACGTGCGCCTTCACGTGCGGCTCGTTGTACTTCACGGCGCCCACCGACGAGCCCGACGCGGCCCCCGGCCCCAGCGACGCCGCCGGCTTGTGGGCCACTCTGCGGGGGAACACTTGCGTTAGCTCTTTGTTATATTACTTTTTAAATTTAAATAATAAAAGAATTTGTTACAAATATCTATGTAGGATTCAAAATTCAAGCCCACTACTAACCAACCGAGCGATCTACGCCTTATTTTAGAATCTAAAGAAACGCCACTAATGGCAGTGGATACTCACTTGGCAGCGAGCGCTTTGATGATGTTCTCCTCCCGATGCCTGATGCAGAGGTCGGAGTACTCGGCGGCCGAGGATATGATCTCCAGGAGACCGCGGATCTTCGTCTTGTTCGTGAGGGACAGGCTGAACAACTCTGTTGACGATACGCTCTGATTAATATTCGATTACATCACAATTTATTAACTATGTTTACTAAGTGCATATGAAAGTTTAAACAATACCAAAAATCTATTTTAATAATTTTAGTCTCTTTGTTTTTTTGCTCCGGCCAGTTTTGTTCGCCGTCCGTCGTACGCCGAAATAGCTGGACCAATTTCTATGGGAGTTTAGTAAAACATCAACTATCTGGCAGGAGTAACATAGCCTATTTATCCCGGGAAAACGTTACATCCCTCGGGAACTCTAGTGATTTCCCTATGACATTCTTAAATGCAAATCGTCGAGCTGGTGTCCGAAAGTCAGGTCAGCAAGCGCACTTACCAATGGTGGTGTAGTTGATGTAATAGTAGGAGGCGATCATGCCCAGGTTGAGGGGCTGCACGTCCACCTCGTCCTCGATGGCGATGCACTTGGACTGCTCCAGGTCCGTGAGGGTGCTCTCCACCAGCTCTGAGAGGTGGTCTGACAAGTGTCTGCGAACACCAAAAATGATCAATAATTTATTACAAACTAGCTGTCCCCCGCGGTTTTACCCGCGTTTCCGTGGGATGTCACATGTATTATACATAAAAACCTTCCTCTTTAATCACTCTATCTATTTAAAAAACCGCATCAAAATCCGTTGCGTAGTTTTAAAGATTTAAGCATACATAGGGATATAGGGACAGAGAAAGCGACTTTGTTTTATACTATGTAGTGATAAGCTTTGTGTGCGTGATATCCTTTTGGCTATCTATTTGAATGAAATACATCCTATATGTTGCCCCAAGCTACGTTTCAGTTTCCTGTAAGAACCGCATAAAAAAATGTTTTTGACGTGATTTCGATTGACCTCAATCTCACCTGTACCTCTACCATGAGTTGTTATCGAAACTTACTTTAGTCACTAGCGAGTAAACTACTATCGATACAGTATTTCTCGATAGCAACTGTCAAATTTGTGACTCATGGTACCGAATTTCTATAGCAAAGGCTAAAAAACGTTACTTGCTAGTGTTTACATTTCGATAGATTTTTACCTATCGACTCGTACTATCGATTTTAGTTCTTAGGTGACCGCTAGTGGCGCTGTACACATTTGCCATAGAAATATTTTACGCCGTCGCTAACGAGTGCGTACGTTAAAAACTCATGGTAAAGGCACTGATGGTGAGACCGAAGGTCACTTTCCCGTTAGTAGCCTAATCACTCTTCAGTCTCTCTTGTAGTCTGAACAGTGCAACAAAGCTATCAAAAAATACGTGTCCTAGTTCTAATATGGTCAGGTATCTACTTACCGTAGTACAAGCCTAGCCTAGTTTGGGATCAGAAAACCGTGTATGTAGAATGTCCCACGATATTTATATATCTGTGGCCTGGTGCTAAAAGGGCTAAAGTACGTTTTTGTATTTAAAGAGATTGTAATGCCAGTTTATTGTAAAAATATATATATAATAATTTGCTGACCCGACAGACGTTGTCCTGTCTAAACTATGAATATTAAATTCGAATCTTCCGATTGAATCGACTGTGTACTTAACTATATAGAATATATAAATTAATTATTTTATCGATATAATTCAGACCCATGCCTCTATTTTAAACGATTTTTGCAGCGCGCATTCTGTCAATCGCGCCAACTGTCAAACGACTGACAACAATGTCAAACAGGTCAGTTTTATTGTCAAATGCGCCAGTAAAGTCGTTATGTTGTCTTAAATTTTCTAATTTTCCGCGCAAATTTCTCCTGACAATAGCAAACACAAAAAAAAAGAATTAGCCAAATCGATCCAGCCGTCCATAAATACATTTTTTTTATAATATAATTCCGACCCATGCCTCTTTTTCAAACGACATTGTCAAACAACTGACATTTATGTCAAACACCATAAGAGTTTATATTGTCAAAAGCGGTAAGGTTACATTAGAAAAGTTAATATGGTCGTTGTTTTCTTAAATTTTCTAATTAAAATAAGGTCCTTCAGAAGGACCTCCTGACAATAACAAACACAACAAACAAAGTATTAGCGAAATCGGTCCAGCCGTCCACGCGTGATGCCGTGACCAAAGGAAATAGGGATTCATTTATCTATATATATATATACAGTGTAAACTCTTTATAACGTTATCCTTTATAACGATAAACTCCCTATAACGTTGAAGTGAGCCCAAGTTGGTTGGTTTGTTCACTTCGTTTTGTTTTTTTTTGTTCACTCCATATAACGATAACTCTCTATAACGACAAAAAATGCTCAGTCCCTTGAGTTTCGTTATAAAGAGTTTACACTGTATATATTTACTCGTATTATACTTAAAAACGTAAATCAAACAAAAGTAATATATTTTTGCCATACTACAAAATAACACCTAAATAATAACTATGTATGCTGATTCATTGTTATAACGCTCATTACTGAAAATAATGATTATTGATATTGGCCCTATTAGTACCAGGCCACAGATATATTTTAGGGTAAAGTGGCTAAATACAGGCTGTATATATACTATGTACCTGTGAGTGACGCCTTGAAGATTGTAATAGTTGGGATTCTGCGTGAGCCTGCGGTAGAGGAAGCTCCACGTGAGGTAGTCGACCGCGTCCTGCTTGTTCTCAATGGTCTTTGTCACTATCTCGGCGTTTATGTGGTCGTGCAGTCTATGGTCCAGGTGGCTCTGAAACAAAATAAATTACAACTTACTATTTCACAACGGGTTGGACTCCGGGAGTGCCGGCAGTAGTGAAAACTTGAACATTAACGTTGTGCATTTTTACCGTCTTACGAATTTTCGATCAGGTCACGTGTCCTGACGCGAGTTTAACATTTTATACCCATCCCAAGAAAAGTGCTCAACGCCGCTAAAGAAGTTTTCACTGCAATAAATTCCGAAAGATTGTTATCCTCAAAAAGATCCATCTATACTAATATTATAAAGTAGATAATTTTCGAAACTACTTATCCGGTTTCAATAATTGTTTCACTGAAGTTTCCGTGAAGCCGCGGAACATCTAGCTAATAATATTATCCCCTATAAACGCCTGTAAAACATTTAAAAGAGAAGATCTTCCGCCGCTAGGTGATCATGCCTGGGGAGCGCGGTCCAACTGTTGATGTTGGATACTTGTATATATGTCAAATCCTGAGAGAATCTCGATATCGCGATGTAGGATTTTCGCGCGTCTGTGTGTGGTATACAAGGTAAGATTTGACTTGTGTTTTGGTTACCAAAATTCTCTTTACACAGGTTCGATCACAGCTTACAAATATGTTAAAGTTAAAAAAGTCTTAATCTATTTTAAGAATTTTGAAGGTTTTGTATCATACGTAAATTAAAACTAGTGAGTAGGTGTAGGTGTGGGTTAGGTGGGTACATACCTCCAGCGGCAGACAGTCGTTGAGCAGCTTGGTGAAGAAGGTCTTGTGGTGCGCGACGCACATGAGCACAGCCACCGAGTGCTCGTCCTCGAGAGGCCGACACGCGCGGCCCAGCATCTGCAGCACCGTCGTGATCGGGTACTGCTCGTACGCGTGCAACTTGCCGTTGTACCTGTTAAAAAAGTAGTATATGTAGTATATCAGTTACCTGGTAGCCATACTACAAGCAGTACACTCTGCTTAACTCAGAATCAGGTAACCATGTGTGAAGAATGTCTTGGGAATCTTTGCTGTAGCGACTCACTGCACAGTGCACCTCTAATGTGCTCGTTTAGGTTGTAAGTAATTATTGTTATTTTCTATTTTGTAGTGTTATTTCTTTTTTGTTTATGTATTTTACCAACATTAAGTATTTTGCGGTAAACGTAGTGTAGGGCGCCCTCCAGCTAGATGGAGCGATGATATACGCAAGCTGGCTGGCAGCGGTTGGAAACAAAGAGCTGATGATCGAGCTCAGTGGCGTGCCATAGGTGAGGCCTATGTCCAGCAGTGGACGGAGATAGGCTGATGATGATGAATTATTTTGTAAATGCTATATATAAAAGCATATAAAATAGCGAAAAATTCAGATAAAATGTAAAAAAAAAATTATAAAAAAATGTAACCTTGCTGAATTTTTTGCCAGTTGAAGACTGACTTCCGAACCGGTAGTAGATTCAGTAACTTTAAATTTGACCTTCATAAGTGCCCTCTGTGGGCCTAAACCGAATAAATGGTTTTGAATTTTTAGAATTTAGAAATTTTTTTTAATTTCTAAAAATTTTGAAAATGTTTCGATATTTGTGTACTGAGAGAGCTCTCTCGCTCTCTCGCTATAGAGGCAATACTGACGTGTGCGTGTCGGCGACGATGACGGTGTGCACGTGCGCGGCGAAGGCCCAGGCCAGCTCGGCCGCCACCACGCACAGCTGCACGGCGCCCGACTCCACCAGCTGCTGCACCAGGCGCCGGTCGCCCGCCGCCACGCCCTCGTGCAGGTACGCCACGCCCGCCCCCAGCGTCTCCTTCAGCATCTGTACATCACCCGTTCGCTTATATCACATATCACTGAGCCTGCTCTCTAACATGCAAAACTTATACCTATTCTCGTAGAGAGTGACAACTGTTGCACGTTAAAAAAAATGGGAGGAAATATACAATAAAGTGAGTACATAATAAAATGTGTATCAGAAATGGTAACGTTTAATCTTGTTATAACGTGCCGCTAAATAATTGATTTTTGCTTTAAATAATTATTCTTAACGTGTACTACACGTGTACGTCTCTATCTAACGTAGTTTTCTTAAATAATTAATCGCTTGATTGATTATTTACCATTATATTATTTTATTTTAAATACTGAAATGGTAATATAGATATAAATAGAATGAAGAGACTTGCTGAATTTCTTTAAATGCGTGCGACCTGAACCGGCGCAAACCAGTTTTTACCGGTGTCGCGTAGGTAAACCCGTCGGTGAGAGGTCACCCGCACATCACCGCGCTGTGTGAGTGTACCTACCGTTTATATGCAGCTTAGATTTTTGTTTTATTCAATAAAAATCATGCAATTTACATGGGCAACAAAAATCACCAAACTGTACAAATTTGTAGGCGATACCGGCGCTCTTTTTCTACTTATAACACAAAGAAACAAAGGTTAGTTCTCTAGGGATATCTTTTCCTGTAGTACAACAGTGGTGTTCGATCCTTGTAAGCATTGTGGAGGGTATTTGAAAATAAGCTTCATCAATACTTTTTTTCTACTGCCGTTATATGGTGGTAGCTAGTCAGTCATTACGAGTCGCGCCGGATGCACGTTGCATCCTATCCTGCCGATTCTGTGATCTGAACTACGTCGTGGTTATCCTGGTGCCTGTTCTAAACGTTTTAGAAGTGCTGTTATTGTGAAGGTGGTGAATGCTCTCCATGAACAAAGTGCCGTCTCGAACTTCGATTGCTGATGCTGTCATTGGCGGTTGTGGATGAAAGGTTGGTGAAGTGTTCATTATTCTTCATAGTGTTGCAGGGATCGAAGATCAGTTCCTCACCTGAAGACTCACGACCCACCTCATACAGTCCATATCGAAAATTAAATAAACGTGTACGTAGACCGTACAAGTGGTGACCTTATCGCTGATCCTGTTGAGGAAGGGCTGGACGAGGTCCCGGCGCGCGTGCAGGAAGCGAGCGGGACGGCCCCGGGCGGCCGCCAGCGCCAGCAGGTCGGCGGCCAGCAGGCGCGCGTGGCGGCGGGACGGCACGAACACGGCGCACGGCTTGGAGCCCGCGTGACGCACGATGCTGTTGTAGATGGGCTTCGTCATAGCCGCCAGCCGGGACGCCGCGTGGGATATGTTCACGCCCTGTGGTCAAGTAGGTTATTAACCTTTAATTAGACCCCAAATGATCTTCAAGTTAAGTTATTTTTATACCTATTAACTCTGTCAACCCGAATTTCTTGCTAGCTTCCTAACTGTCTAGTCCCCTAGTTCTAGGTCTAGTTTCTAATTTCATTCAAATCGATTTGGTAACTGCAGACCCCACGCGACTAACAATGTTAGTTTATTGGCGCGCCTAATTAAAAGTTAAGTACACATTTGCAATACCAATAGAAAACTATTATAGGCGCGTTATGAAATAATGTTGAATGAAATTTTAAGATGCGCGCGCATCACTGTAACTCAAAAGTATGGAGTGTAGAAGTAAAGGAGGACCATCTCAGTGTACTAAAAAGTGTCCGTTGAAAGGGAACAAATTAAGGTGGCGCTACTGTAGCAAATGGAAGAATTTTAAAAAGAGCGTCAGAAATTAATAGAGTAGGATACTAAATTAATAAAAAAGGAAAGAAACATTTCCGTTTTGCTACAGCGCATTTTTTAATTATTATAATATATAGACAAACACGAGTATGGAATAAAATTATACAGTGTTTTTAAGTACCCCAATTAATTGTAAATAGCAAATAGAAAATAGTTTTAAAGAATTACCGGAAACCAACCCAGCACACTTCACTCTGTTCATATCATTCCCACTTGCTATACTAGCGCTATTTCGGTGAGAATTCGAAACCTAATTTGCTGTTTACAAGGGGACACTTTTTCGACTAATCCCCCATACAAGATGGTCCTCCTTTAGTTCTACATTCCATACTCAAAAGTAACAGGTTGAAGTTAGCTGATGAGAAGAACAGTCTCTCTGGAACCTACAACGTAACCTAACAACGTCAATTGTTATTCATTGCTACAGACAGGTGCAAAGAGTTTGGACACTACAATATCACGACTGAATAGAAAAGACAAATGATTTTAGTGCAGTTTTTTTCAACAATAATTTCGGGTATAACTTCTTACGTGCGTCCATAAGTAGAGATTAAGAAATAGAGAGTAAGAAGTGTAAAAACTGTAGTATATATGTACTTTTTATAAAATTCAATTTAATAAATTAATAAATAATTAGGATAGACATCTATATTTAATATTTCTCACAGAGGTTACAAAATTAAATTGTCAGTATACAATTTTTATACTAAAATAAACATCCCAAGACATTCTTCACACATGGTTACCTGATCCCAAGTTAAGCAGAGTACTGCTTGTAGTATAGCTACCAGGTAACTGATATATTACATACACAACTTTTTAAATACATACTTATATAGATATTTACACTCAGACACAGAACAAACAGACATTTTCATGCACACAAATGTTTGTCCTGGGTGGGAATCGAACCCGCGACCTTCAGTTTGGCAGTCAGGGTCTCTAACCACCAAGCCAACTGGCCCGTCAAAACATTAGTATTACATATATTAACATCACTTACACATTTTTCACTATAAAATATGTGTGTATAAAGAATATATATATTGACCTGTATATGCAGCTCCAGGGGCAGAGGCCTAACGCTCGGGTGGAAGTTAAAGGTGGCGTTCGCATTGCAGCCGAGCCACTGCGAGACGTCACGAGCGTCCGCCAGCGGCAGGGACAGCGACACTATGCGGATCTGTCGACCTAGAAGAGATTGGAAACACAAAATATTAAACTAGTCATGCCCCGCATTCCCTGGGGAATTAAAAAGTATCCAATATGGTTAACCTACTAATATTATGCCCACCTTCCATTGAGAACGGAGCAGGCTCCATACGGACTCCGTTTAGCCCGCCATTGTAAATTTCATACAAGTGCTTCCACTACAAAAGAGCAAGCGGAGTGGAATACAAGAGGTACAAAATTGGTCGCGGAGTTGAGCGGATTCCGAATGAATTCCGTCCGACTCGTAACACAAATTTTCATTGTAGTAATTCCACCGCAAACTAGTGAGCGGTACGGTCTGAGCTAGTTGAAAGGAGTCCGTTAGCAATGGAAGTCAAAAAACTGTTTTCCGTAAAACTATTTCTTAGTGGAAGGCAAGACTATTTTGCACCGTTCCGCTCGGCCGTTTCCCGCTCATTACAATGTCAGAGACATGCAGTACTCGCAGTGGAAGGCGGGCATTATAAATGCGACAGTTTGTATGTATGGATGTTTGTTACTCTGTCACGCAAAAACTACCAAACGGATTTAGATGCAACTTGGCACATAGATAGAGCATATCCTGGAATAATATATAGGCTACTTTTACCCCGGGAAAATGTGATATCCCTCGGGAACGCGGGTAAAACCACGGGGGACAGTTAGTAAACTATGTATTTGTAGTTTCTTTTGATACGAGGACTTGACTCGGATTGCCTCCCCCCATCCTGAGGCACCCAAGAGAAAGTATTACGTAACGCAATATGGAAAGAGAACGGTTGTGCGACGGGGAGCGCGCTCAGTAATTCTTTATGCCTTCCTCTTCTGTAAAATGGGGTGTTAACAGTGGTGTAGCTACCGGAGGGCTAGACGGGGCAGTGCCCCGGGGCCCCCAAGCTCAGGGGGCCCTTCGAACTCTGACTTACAAACAGTGGCGTAACTACCGGAGGGCTAGACGGGGCAGTGCCCCGGGGTCCCCAAGCTTCGGCTGGGGGACAAATGGATTTTAAATTAGTTTTTTTAACATATAAAGACAACTCACCGATCTGGGAGGATATGTAGCGCATCCTAGAGCACACCACCTCGAGTATCGGGCCCTCCTCGCCTCCTAGGAGTTGCAGCGCGTCCACAATCAGCAGGGACACGCTTTGCACACTCTTACGTACTTTCCATCTGGAAAAAATACAATTATATCAATAAATTTAATGTATTCGGGGATTATAAATTAGCCTATGTCATCTGGAAAAACGTATTTTTCAAATAATAAAAGAATTATACAAAAACCAAATATCTAGTTACTAATTCCGCTGGATCTCATTCTCTGTCAAGTCCCAAGGACGTCCTGATAATGATTCGTGTAGAAGCGAAACACGTGTCGATATCCTGTTGAGTATCCTTATTTGGGACCTGACTCAAAATGACTGGACATATTGGGATGGTTATCGACTGCTACCATTCGACGCGGAATTTTTTCCTAGATGGTCATAGGCTATATATGATAACGATAAACGCGGATGAAACCGCGAGGGACAGCTAGTATACATTATATATATAATACGGTTAAAAGGCAACTTGATTCAAGCGCCATTTTGAAAACTTTACAGTAGAGCTATTTGAAAATACTAAAACCCAAAAACAGATACTGCATCTAAACTTCTTAACATTCCACATCGAAACTGTTGAATATCAAAACTAAATGCAAGCTTCAACGAATTTGTGCATGGGCCATTGTCATAGTAGTATGATTCATTGAGAAAAATGTAACTCGTCAAAAATGCCGGTTGAGTCAAGTCGCCTTTTTAACCGTCGATATAATATATAGATAGACTAGCTGTCCCCCGCGGTTTTACCCGCGTTCCCGTGGGATGTCACATGTATTGTACATAAAAACCTTCCTCTTCAATCACTCTATCTATTAAAAAAAACCGCATCAAAATCCGTTGCGTAATATTAAACATTTAAGCGTACATAGGGATATAGGGACAGAGAAAGCGACTTTGTTTTATACTATGTAGTGATTATAAGAATCTCTTTATGCAGAGTTCGTCTGGGGAAATACTAGAACCATAGCTGTTTCCACCGTGAAACAGAAGTGTACTTGTGAGTGTACGAGCTATGTCCTTGAAGATCTGTATAATTTAATTCACTTACCGCCTAGAGAGTACATCCCACTTGTCAGCAGTAGTAATAATGATCTGTCCTTTATTCAACAGCTTATGGTCCGTTGCTGTCTCACCCGTTAGTTGTACAACCTGGAACGGAATCACTCTTTGTACTATCGGATTGTCACGGGCGTCGGTTCGATTCCCACACAGGACAATCCTTTGTGTACATGAACATGTCTGATCGTTTTGTTTTTAAATACCACCCTCAGAACGATGGGGGCTTAACTCAAAAAATCACTTTTAGCACATCTCTGATTGGGTCACTTTAGCACTGAGCGGGGAGGGTGGTTCCCGGTGTTAAAGAGGCTGAAGTATCGGTATGCTTATTCTATCATTAAATTGACTATGTTGTACTATTCATCGGATAGAGCGTACTTTGTTTAGTCTCTCTATGATCGTGACTCCATTTCGCAAAATTTTGAGTTAAGCCCTTATCGTACTAAGGGTGACTGTATTAGAAAGAAAAAAAATTGTATATCAGTTATCTGGTTTCCACAGTCCCAGCATTTATAGCCATAATTTTATTTATAAAAATATTTTTATCCGACAGTCAGTTACACAAGTAACTAGATTGAAGCACTATTACTAGTTTCTTCCTATAACCGCCTAGACTGATAGAGGTATTTTCCGTGGCAGGGTGTAAAAGCCCTAAGAAGTTAACACCTTCAAATGCATAAATAAAAACCGTGTAAAAACTGGATGCGCCGTGAAGTCACTATAGAAGTGAAACTTTTGTATTACAGGGAAACATTTTAATTATTCATCAATCACTTTTGAATAGCATACATTGTGTTTATCGTTCATTTATCGGATCACAATTTCAAAGCAATCCCATAAGAAGTATCGACTTTAAAAAACTTACAAAATGCATTAAAAAAAGAAGAATCTTTCAACCAAGAGATCACATTGACCGACTAACCTTCAAATTGAACCTGGTACCAAATTTGTGGTACCAATCGGCGAAGACGATGTCAGCGAGAGCGTCCTTAGGCACTAAGTAGACGGCACGGCCGGCCGCGTTGCTCGACAGCAGCCTCAGCAGCGCCAGCTCCGCGATCACAGACTTGCCGGAGCCCGACGGGGCTCCCACGAACACGTTGTCGTCAGAGTTGTACACCGCGTTGAATACCTAGTGGTAATGTTCAGCTGCATTAAAATAAAATTCTAAACTATTTAAAAACTAGCCGTCCCCGGCGGTTTTGCCCGCGTTCCCGGGGGATGTAACATTTTCCCGGCAGAAACAGTATCCTATGTGTTATTCGAGGGCATTTTCTATATATGTGCCAATTTTCATCTAAATCCGTTAGGCAGTTTTTGCGTGAGAGAGTAACAAACATCCATACATACAAACTATCGCATTTATAATATTAGATAGTAAGGTGACTGGGTGTTATAAGAATTTAGAAGTTTAAAATCTCGAACATGTAGTATATCAGTTATATGGTTTCCATAGTACAAGCAATACAAACTGCTTGATTTGGAATTAGATGACCGTGTGAAGAATGTACCAGGATATTTATTTATAAATTCAATTGAGACTTTAGAAGGGTCAAGTCAGCTCCTAACAGCACCGGTAAAAATAGAGGTCGTAGTGCAAAGTTCTTCCAGGGAAGTACTAATACAATGTTAGAGTCTGACCATTCATTAGTGCCTGTGAATGCCTATTTGAATAAATATTTCACTTCATTTAAACGTCTCAGGGTCGACAACGCTTTGGCAATGCCGCTGTTGTTGCAAATGTCCTACCTACGTGACTATGGTACTACAATAATTAAAAAGTCAAGATTACATTTCTTATAGTATATTAAACTGTGTTTGGTCCTTTTGATACCCTAAATTTTATTTTTTCCAGCCAGCGCACAACTCAACAACTGTTGTCGACATAAAATTAATACAACATAATTTTTCCTCTGAGATACAGGCTCCTACCTAGTTCAGAGGATAGAGTCCATATTTGGTACTACTATCCGCTGCCACCACAGACTACTTAGAATATAATTATTTTTTGTTAATTTTATATAGTTAAGTTCTAAATTTGTAATTCTATTATTGTGTCTGTGGTGAGAATTTTTTTTTTTTTACAACTTACTTGTGTCTGCACTGGGTTGAACTGTGGAAAGGTCTCGTTGTACAGCTCTTCGTATTTTGGGTTCCTCAAGGCTGATATGGGCAGCGGTTGCAGGTCCAGCAGCTCCGTCGGCGGCAGGTTCTTCTCAGGCAGGATAAGGTGGCGGAAAGAGACCGGTAATTGAGTCTCTGCTGCTATCCATCTGGGGGTGAAAATAAACGTTTAATTAAAATCGTTTGGCGCTGATTTATAATTTAAAAACTTACTGTTTTATAAATAACTATAATATATTATATTATATTGTCAAAAGCGGTAAGGTTACATTAGAAAAGTTAATATGGTCGTTATTTTTTCTTAAGTTTTCCAATTTTCCACGCAACTTTCTTAATTTTTTCGTTCATAAGAACCATCTCTTGACAATAACAAACAGAACAAAAAAAAGAATTAGCGAAATCGGTCCAGCCGTTCATACGTGATGCCGTGACCAAGGAAAATAGGGATTCATTTTTATATATATAGATTAAAATAATACTAGTGTTTCATACTCAAGCATATTATCTTAAATATAAATAAGAATTACAACATTTGTCTTTTAACAAATTGTAGGTAAGTTCATTGTAATTTAAGATATCGATACAAATTCTTTTAATTAGACTTTGGTTTGGGTTGGTGACTTCCGGCTGTCACTTGCTGAGCAACCTTCTGATTGGCTAAAAATCAAGCGAAGCGCGCGTCATCTATATAACATCGTGTGTCTGTGTTCCATCTTGTTACGCGGCACTACGTGCCCTGTTATTAAAAACCAAAAACATTAATTGAACTTCAAGTGAAATCCCTCAAAACTGTGAACAAATAATTGCATGGAAACAAATGCAATTCGGCTTCGTCCAATGACTGATGGACTGCAGTGTTAGTAGGGACGAGACACAACATTTGTTCTCTTGCCGGTCGACCGGTACATTTCGGCGGGTGCCTCAATCTCGACCTTCAAGGAACGCGAGGGAAGGACGGTAGGAGTGCAGGTTAGTTGCTAGCCCTTACCGATACAGCTAGTTATGTATAGTTTTCATTAGCCTTAATATATTGTTATATTATGAACCTCTATATTGTACTCCAAGCGAGGAACCACTGGTCACTTAAAATTCAGGTATCCATCCACCTAGTTCGAGAGTCAGAGGCAAATTGTCCATGAACATATGATTTATAGCCTGTCTCACTGTATTTTCAAATCTTATACATTTTATATTCGTACCTGGCTGATTTAATAAATTTATCATAATTCATTTATTTATTTATTGGACAACCAACAAAACAAACACTGATACATGTAAATAATTTTAAGACAATACAAAAATGAATCTTGAGTGTTGCTTTAGTAACAGGTTGCCACTGCATGCAATTGAATACAGGGCTAAAAAGGGCTTGGTTAAAGTCTAGTATAGTCACGCACGCGGAGCGGCGGGGGAGAGGGTGGGAGGGGGAGGGGGGGATGCCTCCTCTGACTTAGCACCACTCCCATGAAAAGGAAACCCACCATTCCTGAGAAATACATTTTTTTGTAACCTAACCTCAAAACACTATAAAGTTGCTTCTGCAACGGCTCCGACGCTGCGGGAAGTGCAACCCCTTCGCCCTAACGTAACAAAGGATAGGCACCCAAGCTCCCCTCCGCAGCTTCGGCTTACTGGTCGCCTCCGGCGACCAGCCTCAGCCGCTGCAGCTCGCAAGGGTACCTGTCATTTGTTACGGTGGGCGGTGGCTGCCCTCCCTTCGCGTCTCCGAATTTTTATATACACTCTAGAGGTAGTAGCCAAAAGACTGCGTAGAGTCGGGGTGCCCCGATTCGGTTTTGGAATAGATTCGACCAAAGTCAGCCATAAATAAGACACATTAATTTCGCAATTTTTCGAAAGGCAAAAAATCGGTGTCCAGTGTACAAGTGCAGGTCAATTGTGAAGGCAAACAATCAAAGTCCAGATGAAAAGCCAAAGTCGTCGAAGAAAACCACAACAAAAAACACCAAGAGTACATTCACGTAACTCGGGAAGAAACGGAATGAACGAAAACAAATGACACGGACATATGTTTAATTTTTTTTAACGTTCCGTTTCATAGAATTTGCAAGACACTTTACACCACAGACAACGTACTTGTACAGATTTGGTTGTCAATCGCCCATTTTAACGTTTCGTTTTTCCTTTTTGTGATTTGAGGTTAGTTTACATTTCTATTAATTTCTCGAAAAATATGCATTACCTTTTAATAAGAGTGATAGCGTTATAATTAGGGATCCAACCCCTACCAACTACAACCATTTTTAACCCCCTCCGCGTGCGTGACTATACTAGACCACAACCAAGGGCTTTTACCCAAGTATAGAACTAATTTTTTATATAGATAATTAAACAGTTTTAACGAAACAAAAAATTACTATGAGGACAGAGAACAAAAATATTACAATTTACTTTTAAAAGTGGCGTTGATATGACTTTGGAATTTTGAATTGAATTTAATTAATTAATATAATTAAAATATCTCTTTCTCTTCTTATCATAGAACCTCACCTATCAGAGACGACCCTGAGGAAGTACTGCGGCGGGAGAGGCTCGAAGATCGGCACAAACAGCTTCACCTGGTGCTCGTCCTTGCAGTACTTCTCCTTCAGTAGGAAGTACTCGTGGTGGAGAATCACTTCGGAGTCCACGTCTTCCACCAGGATCCAGAAAGCCTCCGATTGGCCGTGTATCTGAGGGAAAGATTTAAATTTTTATATGCTTTTATTTAATTTTATTTATTTAGGATACACAATACAAATTACAACCAAAAGGTAACCACATAATAAGTAATTATACATTAGAGCTGGGTTGGAACTCAAAACATATATATACAGAAAAACAAAACTAGAAAAGAATACCAACACAAATGCAATGAAAGTACTTGAGTTCGCGTGTACCATCCTCGACTGGAACTTAAGTAACAGAGAAGTATATATTTTTATTAATTTCTTGTAAATTATAACACTTTGTAATCCAATTGGGAAGTTGCGAGTCATCCCCAACACAAGTATCTCTGATTACTTTTATTTATTTATAACACCATAGCGCCTATAGTACTAATTCGATGCTATATCTAATGTAGGTTACATACATATTATACATTTTCAATAACCATTATAAAAAAAAACACAATAAAAAATAGTACATTCAAAATTTATAGGAGCGTGATAACGACACATCATTTTCAAAGCATTTACTATTATGTACAGTACTACCACTATACCCGTTACCGGCGTGAAGCAGTAGTGCACTTGTATTATTGTGTTTCAGTTAGATAGTTAAGGGAACTGGTGAAATTACAGGCACATGAGACTTAACAAGTTCACGTCTCAGGGACGACAACGCATTAAGTACCTTGTACACATGAGATTAAAGCATACAGTTAATTATGTCATGTTTTTCGAAGAGATAAACTCACAAAAGGCAAGCCAAAAGACTTTCGTACATGTCATGTCGCAGACAAGTACAGGACATGACCTTTCTGTATAAAGTGTTAAATAGTGAAATTGACTGTCCATCACTACTGGAAATACTGAAATTGCGCGTTCCACGTCGGGTGCCTAGACACGTGCTGGTCAATTCAGATCAGAGATTCAGTGCAGATTGTTGAAACCGCCATTTGCCAGAACCAATGTAAAACAATTTTCCCCCATAGCTCGCTTGTCGAAATCTTACAACGCTATTTGCAGTAAAGTGTATGTATTCGGTGATAAGTTATGCACATTCAAAAGAGTTGTTTTGGAGTTGTTAAGACGCAGGGATCAAATTTAATGAATTAATTGTATTGTCTTGTTTCCTTGTTTAGTTATTTAATTTTTATTTTTCTCATTTCTCACTTTCTTTTTTTAATAATAGATTTGTTTAACTCATGATGCATGCTGTGACATCTTGAAAAGCTGTGCATTTAATTGCTATATTTAGGTTATGTTAAACTAAAATGAAGTAATGTAATAGCTACTGATTGTCCTAAATAAATAGAATAAAATAAAGTACCTTCTCGTCCCAGTGGAAATCGGGCGTGATAGTGAGCTCGACACGCAGCGTGGAGCGCGTGATGGGCTGTATGTGCGTGGCGAGCTCGAGCTTCGGGAACTGGTGCACGTACTTGTGCAGCATCTTGCCGAGCTTGGGGGCGCGTACCAGCTCGCCGATCTCATTCGGCCCTAGTTCGTAGAGTTTCTCCCATGGGAAGTTCTTCTTTTCCAGTTTTTTCACTACCTGTGCGATGGATGATTATATTATGAATAGCAAGAGTACCAAGTCACAATGGCAATGTCGGTATTTCCGCCGTGAAGCAGTTGTGCACTTGTATTACTGTGTTTCGGATAGAAAGGTAAGGGGCCGGTGAAATTACAGGCACATGAGACTTAAAAACTTCACGTCTAGTAGTAGAGCGCTTAATGCAGTTTGTCCGGGTAAATACTGCCACCTTACCCATTACCACTGTACAGTAGAAGTTAATTTGTAAAACTTAATTAATATTGAGTTGTACAGCTCTCAGTGCAGAGTTCGTCCAGGGAAGTACTACCACCATAGCCATTTCTGCCGAGAAGCAGAAGTGCACTTGTATTGCTGTGTTTCGGTTACAATGGTAAGGGGTTGGTGATATTACAGGCACATGAGACTTAACTTCACGTCTCAGTGTCAACAACACATCGACACTACCCCCACGCAACGCCCTGAGCCCGAGGTCCGAGCCCCACAGGGGGCACCCTCAGTGTGCTTGTTGCTTAAAATCTAAATGTACTTTCGGCTGAGAGCCCCTAGCGCTCGCCGGAATTGTCCGCGTAAGGGTGTAAGAGCCATCTGAGGCCAACACCTTCGTCCCTTCCAAAAAAAAAAAAAAAAAAAAACACATCGACACTAACAACTGGATAAGTATCTTGCAAGTCAGTTACTGGCTCTGTACTTTGTTGAAGGTCATCATTTTCGCAGAGAATCTGGCTCAGAGTTTGACGAAAAAATAAATACACGTGATATCTTACTACACCCCCCTCCCCCATCCCCCCTTGTGATAGTTCGCGATTTTTGACGAACGCTGCCCAGCAGGGTAGGGGCCTGCTGGTACATACCATCAGATAGACAGTCTGTCTTTTTACCGGCCTTGTAAGGCTTTCCCTACATAAGCGACAGGTGTTCCTGCTTAGAGCACTGAACACACAATAGTTTTTTCATCCAAAGTAGTTACTTAAATATCGTACCTCTTCAGGCATTTTCCTAAATTGTCTAAGCGGTGACATCGACTGCCACATTCTCCTGTCGACCATTTTGCAGAGAGCAAGCGTTTTGTCCACCAACTGTGCCCAACCTGATAACAAATTATAACATTAAACTTGCGTCACGTTATGATGCCCGTTTTGACGTTTAACAATGACAAAGAAAAATAACCTTTATTCCTACGAATATAAGGTACATCTATTTATCCCACAGCTAATTGTATGATGATGGAAATGAACGTTATTCCAAAGCAATACAGTTTCTTTTCCTATGTCAATCTGAAATGTCAAAACGGCCATCGTAGCGTTCCGGTAGTATAGTATATTTTTAAATCAATATAGACTTGAAATCCAAAATATACGAATATCGTATACCCGCGTAAAATTGATACAGAGCCCTAAGCACGATCCTCTATCGTAAGCGTATCGTTATCGTATCGAGAGCGCCAAAAACCAATGCAATGGTAAATTGAACATCGCGCATGCTTGTAATAGATGTTCGTGCTGGGGCCACAATATAGCTCATGTATTTCTCAGTATCATAGGATCTGTGCCGAATATCAGCCAGATCAATTCAAAACCATTCAGTTTAGGCCCTCGGAAGGCACTTATGAAGGTCAAATTTAAAGTTACTGAAGCTACAACCGGTTCGGAAGTCAGCCTTCAACTGAGAAGAACCGGCAAGAAACTCAGCAAGGTTACATACTTTTTATTAAATAATTTATTTATATAAATTTTATCAATTCTGACTTTATGACTATTTTATAATATAAATTTAATTAATTATATATTTAACAATTACAAAATACTTAATATAAGGTAACGTTCAAAAACAAAAAAAAAAACAAAAAGTATGAAGATCACAAAATAGAAAATAACAATAATTAGTTACTTACAACTTAAACAAGAAAATTAGGTGCACTGTGCAGAGAGTAGCTATTTCCATACAGTCTAGTCGTTTAGCCGTAAAAGCGAAACAAACACACTCAATTTCGCATTTCAAATATTAGTTAGGCATAGTATGTTTTACATAATTTACTTTACAACTTCATGTCTCAGAGTCGACAACTGGGATGTGTCCTGTATTAAAGATAAATGATCAAACACTAACCAGTGTATTGAACATCCAAAAATATACGAAAACATTAAATATGGTCAAAATTTAATCATTAATGTGATTTTTCAGTACCGATCTAATCATAAAGAGTATGTTATTTGATGCTGTACAATTATGAGGTCACTTGCTATTTCATACAAAACTCCATACATTCTTTCGTTTTGACATTTCATAAAGAATTGCTGATTTGACATGTCAGGACACATCTCTACTGGCGATGACCCTGTTGTTGTTAACGTTCATAGGGTAGTAATCACTCACCATCAGGTAATCAGCTTGTTTACTGGCCTACTTGTCATAAAGAAAAAAAAACAAACCTTTATGGAGAACGATTTCAAATATGGCCCTTAACAGGCGACAGGCTGACTGCGTCACGTACACCATGTCGGCCATCAACGCGAATCCCTCAAGCTTCAGCTGGGATATGTACGCCTGCAGCAGGACGTTCACTTTGGCGGAGGGTTCTTCGATGCTCTCCTTTATAGGTATCGGGACCTGCGGATATATTAAATTATATTTTTATATCACAGACAGAAAAAGTCATAATAAAATCTATTATCAGAACAAAGTGTTTAAGAACCAGTTGAAAAGTCCATACAGGTAAAACCATGGGGTAAAGTTATAGTTTTCTAGATGGGAACCATCAAGTGGGGCACTGGAAAATACCCTTTCACCATGGTTTTAATTGTAATATTACTAGCTGTCCCCTGCGTTTTTATCCGCGTGCCCGTGAGATGTTACATGTATTATACATAAAAAAAACCGCATCAAAATTCGTTGCGTAGTTTTAAAGATTTAAGCGACAGGCCAGTTGGCTTGGTGGTTAACGCTCTGACTGCCAAACTGGTCGCGTGTTCGATTCCCACCCAGGACAAACATTTGTGTGCATGAACATGTCTGTTTGTTCTGTGTCTGGGTGTAAATATCTATATAAGTATGTATTTAGAAAAAAAAAATAGTAGTATATGTCTATGTAATGTATCAGTTATCTGGTTTCCATAGTACAAGCTCTGCTTAGTTTGGGACCAGATGGCCGTGTGTAAAGAATGTCCCGGGATATTTATTTATTTATTTATACATAGAGATATAGGGACAGAGAAAGGGACTTTGTTTTATACTATGTAGTGATAATAATTTTCCTAAATATTTGATTTAATATTGTGTGTACTTTGTTCTAAGTCATTTATTTGTGCCAGCAGAACACAGTCTTTGTTAACCGTGTGTAGCATTTGGGTCACCGAGATACAGGCTGTGCCTAGTTTGAGACCCGCTTTTAAACCCTGCCAGTTCTCTGTTCTCTTTTAAGATTTATGTTAACACCATGTTTGCATGCTAAAGAACCATGTGTAAGAAAAAAAAAATTAAAAAATTCCTTTATGGAGTAGCGAGGTATGAGACTCCTCCATTTAAAAGGGAAGATCTTCCGCTAGGTGATCATGCCTGGGGACTGTGGTCCGACTGAAATGTATGTGTAATCCTGAGAGAATCTCGATATCGCGATGTAGGATTCTCGCGTGTTTCTACTCGTTCATAGATGTCGCCACATCACTGTGGTGCGGGCGATGAAGCATTGTAGGCGTGTTTATAGATGTCACACCTTCACGGAAGTCCAAGCTATGTACGATTCGAACCCACGACGCTCGTCACTACAAACTGAACTATCATAGCCTTACGTTGAATATGGTGAAGATATTAGAAAAAGTGAAATATATTTATTAAGGAACACAAGCAGTATATAGTGAACAACATTCATAAAATAATGTTGAATGTCTACAACATATTTTTCAAAACAATTTAAAGTTGATTTCAACTCAATTTATAGACACCTGTACCTCTACCATGAGTTGCTGTCGAAACTTACTTTAGTCACTAGCGAGTAAACTACTATCGATACAGTATTTCTCGATAGCAACTGTCAAATTTGTGACTCATGGTACCGAATTTCTATAGCAAAGGCTAAAAAACGCTAGTATTTACATTTCGATAGGTTTTTTACCTATCGACTCGTACTATCGATTTTAGTTCTTACATGACCGCTAAAGGCGCTGTACAGATTTGCCATAGAAATGTTTTACGCCGTCGCTAGCGAGTACCTACGTTTAAAACTCATGGTAAAGGCACTGTAGTACAATACACACCCTTTCCATCAGCTTATGCAGTTCCAGCTTCTCCTCCTCCCTCACTGTAATGTTCCTGAACTCGGCGGACAGCGAGAACACGCGGAACAGCTCGATCTCCCCGAGGGTCGGTTTCAACAGCTGATTGTAAGCTTGCATAGTCTCGAAGGTGCAGTAGAAGTGTGACGCTATGCGGCCGAGCTCCGTTGGTTGGAAGTGGCCGGATTTTCGCTCGTATTTGATTAGTCCAGCTCTGAAAAAAAAAAAGAAAAGTTTATAGACGGTATATTAACTTTAGTAATGAAAGAAAGAAAGAAAGAAACAAATTTATTTGTGACAAGGGGAAAAAAGTTAACAAAAAGAAACAAGGTACACAATTGTAATGAATAGGACGACATTAATATTTGAAAGATAAATAACATCAAAATCTACAAGATCGCACGATAGTGGTGTCAACATACTTGTCCAGCAATCCCGCAGCAGTGTGCACCAAATCAGCTCTATGCAGTTCCAACAGATTGTCCTCTTGTAACTTTTCAGGTGTTACGCCGTACAATGCCGGCTGGCGCAGCATTCTGATGTAGAGGTACGTGTAACCTACGGGCAATGGAAAGTTATGAACAGTAATATAATAACAGGTAAAGTCAATAGAAATATCGTGAAAGTGGTTCAAAAATCAAAGCCATTTATTAACTTTAGGCTTTAAATAAATATCCTGGGACATTCTTTACACACGGCCATCTGGTCCCAAACTAAGCAGAGCTTGTACTATGGAAACCAGAAAACTGATATACTACATATACTACTTTTTTTTCTAAATACATACTTATATAGATATTTACACCCAGACACAGAACATACAGACATGTTCATGCACACAAATGTTTGTCCTGGGTGGGAATCGAACCCGCGACCTTCTTTATAGGGCACTTATGAACAGAGATGCGACTTATATGAAATACACGTATTTAAAAGGCAAATACCTATGTTCTATTTAAATAACTTTTTTAAAAAGCATTTTTGATTTTATTTGTAATGCTTTTTGCGAAGAACACGTTACACTCAAACTTTAGCAGAGATAAAAAAAAAACAATAGGTTACACGGCAGTGCCGCCAAGTTCACTCACCGAGCCACGTGACCGCATCGCGCACACTCTGCACAGAACCTAGCACTATCTCAGCATTCAGCATGTCCGGGAGCTTGGAGACCAGCTGGGACTCAATAGGCAACTGCTGGTTGAGCAGAGAGAGGTAGTACTGGAGCTCCGAGTGGTTTGTTATTAAAATACCTGGAGATAGAACCAAAACATATACATAAATAAATATCCTGGGACATTCTTTACACATGGTCATCAGAGACATAAGCAAGAGCATCTATCGTAGGCGTATAGTTATCTTATCGAATGCGCCAAAAACCAATGGGAAATTGAACATCGCGCAACATCATGGTACGCGCGGTGTTCAATGTTTTTTACACACCAGCTTTTACGCGCTCTCGATACGATAACGCTACGCTTGCAATAAATGTTCCTGCTTAGGTCTGTGATCACATACTTAAGCAGAGCTTGTACTATGCACAACCAGATCACTCAAATACTATTTTTTTTCAACTTAATATCTGTGACCTGGTGGTAATAGGGCCAGTATTAATAATCATTATTTTCAGTAACTCACCGGGGTTACCTCAATTTTGCGCTGTAAACATTTGTATGAAAAACAATAAAATTTCTTACATCGCGTGCGTTGCGAAAACTATTGATGGTAGAAAGAACAAAATAATGCAACATAGTTTTGGAACGTGAGTGAAACCGCGGGGGACAGCTTTATATAATAAATATGTCATACTTTTACAATAAACTGGCATTACAATCTCGTTTCATTAAAACGTACTTTGGCCCTTTTAGCACCAGGCCACAGATATATATTTCGATATTTACATCCAGACACAGAAGAAACATGCTGATGCACACAAATGTTTGTCGTGTATGGGAATCGAACCCACGACCTGCGGCGTGACTACCTCATGCTGAAGTAGTTAACACTTCAAAGTTACTACTTTTATAAATGAAGTTTGCTACTCAATCACGTCTGAACGGCTTTTTTTTTTATACCACATGTGCCGACAAACAAGCGGACAGTCCACCTGATGGTAAGTGGTCACCGCCGCCTATGGACATTAGCAACACTAAGGGCATCGCCAATGCGTTGTCGACCCTGAGACGTGAAGTTGTTAAGTCTCATGTGCCTGTAATTTCACCAGCTCACCTTTCTAACCGAAACACAGTAATACAAGTGCACCACTGCTTCACGGCAGAAACGGGTAAGGTGGTAGTACTTCCCGGGACGAACTCTGCACTAAGAGCTCTACTACTCGGAAAATGAAAGCATCTGAATGAAATTTGGCACAGAGATAAATTATAGTCTGGAATAGCACATAGGTTACTTTTTATTCAGGGAAAACGTAACATCCTTGGGGAAAGTAAGTGAAAAAAAGATTGTCTCGGTGACCGAGTGTTCAAAGTACTTCAAACCAATTTACTCAGTTTAGGCTCTTGAAGGGCACTTCGGAAGGTCAAAGCAATTTTTACCCAGGGAAAAATAAAATCGTTCTGGAACGCTGAAAACGGGATAGATAGTAAACCATATCCTACCCTCTCCCTTGGTGTCGTACTGCGGGCGTCCAGCTCGACCCAGCATCTGCAGCACGTCGAGGGCTCCGAGCTCGCTCCAGCGGCCCTTCTCCGGCGAGTACACTTGCGTGCCCTTCACTATGACCGTGTGCGCCGGGAGGTTCACACCCCACGCCAGCGTCGCCGTAGACACCAAGACCTAGTGGAGTTTAATATTAATAAATAAATAAATATCCCGGGACATTCTTTACACACGGCCATTTGGTCCCAAACTAAACAGAGCTTGTACTATGAAAACCAGACTACTGATAGAATACTTTTTTATATACATACTAATATAGATATTTACACCCAGACAAAGAACAAATAGACATGTTCAAAAATTGGTGGGAATCGAATCTGCACCTGCAGAATAGCGGTTAGAATCAGTAACCTGTCTATGGTAACAACAAATCGCCAAAAATGGATAAAAAAAATCTAAATTCAAAACCATTTATTCAGTTTAGGGCACTTATGAAGGTCAAATTTAAAGTAACTGAAGCTATCAAAGCCTCTTGCATATTATGCTTGCTTACCTGTATATGCCGATCGGCGAACAGATCCTCCACGAGGGTCCTGTCGACTCTGCTCATGCCGGCGTGATGGATCGCAAATCCGTAGGGCAGCAACTCCCTCAGCTCCGGGTTCTTCACTTGCTCAGCTTCCGTTCGGAGCACCTCCATGCTCGCTGACCCTTCCCTGTTGACGAATTAATATCAAATAGGAGTATTATTTGTTATAAATTTCTTTTTTAAAGCAATAAACTATTATTTAATTTATCAAAAATTTTCACTCATATAAAAAGAGAAAAGTTATTATTTACTTGTCACCAAATGGTCAAATTTCGACCATAGGTAATAGGGAACTGTCCTGTGTTAAAGATAAATGATCAAACACCAACCAGTGTATTGAACATTAAAAAATATACGAAAACATTAAATATGATCAAAATTAAATCATTAATGTGATTTTTCAGTACCGATCTAATCATAAAGAGTATGTTATTTGATGCTGTACAATTATGACGTCACAACTTGCTATTTCATACAAAACTCCATACATTCGATCGTTTTGACATTCCATAAAGAATTGCTGATTTGACATGTCAGGACACATCCCTATTCCTGACGCGATGCGGGTGCCACCGCAGGTGATAGCCCAGTCATATTATAAGTAGAACAATGAAGTATACCTCAAAAATTGTCCAAGAGTATCTTTCTCAAGACACATGTCGCGTATTGCGCGCGCCGTCTTGCCCGTCTCTTTTCGTGAATGCACGAACACTAGAATCTGAAATATTAAACATTTATTTAATTTTCTAGTTATACTAAATTAAAAAAAATTAAAAATATATATCCTGGGACATTCTTTACACATGGTCACCTGCTCCCAAACTATGGAGTGTAGAAGTAAAGGAGGACCATCTTGTATGGGGGATTAGTCGAAAAAGTGTCCCCTTGTAAACAGCAAATTAGGTTTCGAATTCTCACCGAAATAGCGCTAGTGCTACACAAGTGGAAATGATATGAACAGAGTGAAGTGTGCTGGGTTGGTTTCCGGTAATTCTTTAATACTATTTTCTATTTGCTATTTACAATTAATTTAGGTACTTAAAATCACTGTATAATTTTATTCCATACTCATGTTTGTCTATATATTATAATAATTATAAAAAATGCGCTGTAACAACACGGAAATGTTTCTTTCCTTTTTTATTAATTTTCTATCCTACTCTAATAATTTGTGGCGCTCTATTTAAAATTCTTCCACTTGCTACAGTAGCGCCACCTTAATTTGTTCCCTTTCAAGGGACACTTTTTGGTACACTGAGATGGTCCTCCTTTACTTCTACACTCCATATCCCAAACTAAGCAAAGCTTGTACTATGGAAACCAGATAACTGATATACTATTATACATAAGACTACTTTTTTTTAAATGCATACATTTATGTTCATGCACACAAATATTTGTCCCCCTATTTTTGCACTCCAGTATAGTCTAGTGCCAACTCCAGGATCTTGGACCGATTCGAAATTCTAGAATACCTAAATAACAACACAAGATTAACGAAGAATTTTGTTTTTTTTAATGGGGCAGCCCCCAGGGTTAGAAGTAACATAGGATTCTTTTTGGGCCGGAAAAATGTGACATCCCCCGGAAATACGAAACCGCGGGGGACTGCTAGTATTAAATATTCCAGTCTAGTTTTCTTTTATGTGAATATTGTCTGAAAAATTCACAGGTTCTATTGATAATTAAATAAAATAAATAAATAAATATCCCAAGACATTCTTCACACATGGTTACCTGATCCCAAGTTAAGCAGAGTGTACTGCTTGTAGTATGGCTACCAGGTAACTGATATACTACATATACTACTTTTCTAAATCCATACTTATATAGATATTAACACCCAGACACAGAACAAACGGACATGTTCATGTACACAAATGTCTGTCCTGGGTAGGAACCGAACCCGCGACCTTAGATTTGGCAGTCAGAGCGTTAACCACCAAGCCAACTGGTCAGTTAAGAAGTTTAGTCATACACACAGACTGAAAATATGTACCTGATTCCTCCCAGCGTGTTCCATAGTCTTCTCGTATACAATATCATTCATGACTTGAAACCTTTTGAGCGCCTTCTTCTCTGTCACTCCTATGTACTGCTGTTCTAGTGCTACAGGTCTGTTGAAAAATAAACATGTGTCATTAACTTCTTGACTGCTCGGTTATATACCCAATAACTACTTAAGACTGAAATAAAAAAGTTAAGTGTGTGTACTTAATGTTAAATACAGCGTACATAGGGCAAACATTTCTAATCACTTTGCACTTCAGATCTACAAAAATAATACATCATACTTTAATCCAATAGTAAGACCAATCCAATGGCTCATCAATTTAACGAATTGTCTAAAAATAATTCAGAAGTTGATATTTTAAGTTAAGCAATTTAAAAAAAATCCATAAAAGATATCCTCCAAAACAAGCCGATTGTTTCATACCCAGCAGCTAAATTAAGTCTAAATAAATAATATTAATTCATAGTTTCAAAATAATAACATTTTTATCTGTATTGTCATTTGGGAGTGCTCACTTGCACTTTCATCGCATTTGTCTTGGTATTAATTTCTAGTTTTGTTTTTCTGTATACATATGTTTTGAGTTACAACCCAGCTCTATATGTATTATTACTTATTATGTGGTTAACTTTTGGTTATAATTTGTAAATGGGATGAATTTTGTATAGACGTTTATACCACGTTAGTAAATAAATAAATAAATATCCCGGGACATTCTTTACACACGGCCATCTGATCCCAAACTAAGCAGAGCTTGTACTATGGAAACCAGATAACTGATATACTACATTTTTTATATGGATATTTACACCCAGACACAGAACAAACAGACATGTTCATGCACACAAATGTTTGTCCTGGGTGGGAATCGAACCCACGACCTTCGACTTGGCAGTCAGATTCGCTAACCACCAAGTCAACTGGCAAGAGTTGTATATATAGGTTGTTCCGTCCAGGATTCGATAACCATGGTAATATTAATGTTATAAAATGAAAGTGAACATACCTGAAGGAATTATCAAAATAGAACAGTCCTTGTTCGGGCTTCACACGTAGAAAGGCAGCCACGTCGGTGTAGTTGGGTAATGTAGCGGACAGGCCGACAAGGCGTACCTAAATATGACAAAAAATTGTTAATACGCGTACTACTTATTTTTCTATTCTTAGGAGTAAGGTGAGAGACTCCTCCAATTAAAAAGGAAAATCTTCCGTCATGTTACACACTAATTGGTATCCCCCATGGGGTTAGGGTGTATATGTATATATGAGTATTGTAAGAGTTTATAAGTAAATAAATAAAAAAAATATAATAAAATCCTGAAAAAACTCCCAATAGTGCAGCAGGTGCACCTCAGCCGCACCAGGTTCGTGAACGAGTAAGTAGTTACCTCCTCCTGCGTCTGCTCGACGGTCCGCAGCGTGCGCGCCACGAGCGCCTCCAGCACGGGGCCGCGCTCGTCGTGCAGCAGGTGCACCTCGTCGATGATGATCAGCCGCACCAGGTTCGTGAACGAGCGCTCGCCGCCTGCACAACAAAAGTTACGTCACTTTTCGGTGAATAGATTAGAATACAAACATTGCATATTCATGTAGGCCTCCACAGGCTCTTATAAATCGTCTAACATGTTTTAAAAGTGAAGGAAACCATAGGACGGTTGCAGGTTTGTAGTAATCTGGCTGCCAATATATGGATCGTCAAGCACATATTAGTGTGTTCCGACAGGTGCATTTTTGAGCCAGTTTCTTTCTAGGCTTTGCAAGCTCACCATCGGCCACATCAAACAAAAGCACATACATAGTAAAAAAAAAAAGCAATTGAGTAGATAATATACACATTATCAATACTAGAAATAAAAATAGTCACATATGTTCACGTTTTTCTTGAAAGAACGAAGGTGTTAGCCTCTGATGTTTCTTACAATAAATGTATACGGACAAAAGTACACGCTTAGATTAAAAAATCACAGCTGAACCTTTTATTTTACCATCAAATTAAGGAAATAATGAAAACTGTTACAGAAAGTTTACCGAAAAATTTAATAAATAATTTCAATTTAAAAATGTCCGAATTTTACCTTTCCTGGTAATAATGTCCCATTTCTCCGGAGTGCACACTATGAGTTGTGTAGCCTCAATCTGTTCTCGCGTGAGCTGATGGTCGCCCGTCAGTTCCGACACCTTCATGTTGTACGCGGACAGCCGCTTACTGAAGTTACCCACCTGTGGGGAAAATATTATTTTGGACTTGAAGGCCAATTCACGCTGACAATTCGGCGAGTGGTGAGGACACAGAAATCACAAGATAAAGAAAACAAATCTTTTTTTCTTCTATTACACTATTTAAAATATTATAATTTTATTATTATTTATATATTTATTTATTATAAGTAAAATTTTATATGTATCAAGTACTGTTCTATGATAAATAAATAAATAAAAAATTATTAATTAATTATATAGCCTATGTTACTCAGTGATAATGTAGCTTTCTAATGAAAAAAGAATTATTAAAATCGGTCCAGTACTTTTTGAGTTTATATGTTACATACAAAAATACAAATCTTTCCTCTTTATAATACTAGTGTAGAAGTGTAGATGTGTGCAGAAGTGACATTTTTCACTTCTGCCGCAGGCTCAAACCTAATAGACGCATATGTTGGTCTCTTTTCGTATCGATTATACAAGAAACAAATATCTAATATCTAATTCTGTTGGATCTACTTCTCTGTCAAGTCCCAAACAAGGAAACTCTACAGGAAATCGACAAGTGTTTCGCTTCTACACGAAGCATCTTCAGGACGTATTAGACCCGCTGTCACTGACTCAACGCACTAGCACCACAAACGTGTTACCTCCCCGACCACCGGACAGAAATTATTATTTAGGATTTTCTTATTAGTTACTAGTACTTGTTTCATTGAGTTTCAAATCACATCAAAACTAATAAAATTATCACAAAAGAAAAGTTTATGTACAGGCCAGTTGGCTTGGTGGTTAGTGACCCTGATGCCAAGTCGCAGGTCGCGGGTTCGATTCCCACCCAGGACAAACATTTGTGTTCATGAACATGTCTGTTTGTTCTGTGTCTGGGTGTAAATATCTTTTACAAGTATGTATTTAGAAAAAAAAAAAGAAGTATATGTAGTATATCAGTTATCCGGTTTCCATAGTACAAGTTCAGCTTAGTTTGGGATCAGATGGCCGTGTGTAAAGAATGTCCCGGGATATATAAAAAAAGATATATTTCTCTCATTTTAGTCTCTTTTGTCAAGATTCAAATAACAACCAAACAAATAAAATTATCAATTCAAAAATAAAAAAAAAACAAAATTCCATACCATTTCCTGCACAAGAGACCTCATCGGCGCCACATAGATCATCTTGAAGTCATGCACGTTGACTGTTCCATCGTCGTTTACGTGTTTGCCGACCTCGCGCAGTATACACAGCAGCGCCACGTTAGTCTTGCCGGCTCCAGTCGGAGCGCACACTAGGAGGTTCTCGTCCGTTTCCAGCGCTGACTTGGATATTCGACTCTGTTGGGAGGGGGCGAGTTTGATACTGAGACTATCATGTCGAAAGCATATCGAGGTGTATATACAGTGACTGGTGAGATACCTTCGATACTTATGGAGAGTAATCGGTACTCGATTCTCGTGAAAATGATATAATAAAATTTGGTGCTTAATTTTTGACCAAAATTTCTGTAAAAATAAGTGAAATGTGGATATTATACTCTCTAAACACGCCGCGGTGTTTGTTGTTTAAGTTGATCTAGTCACGTGCGGGACGCGCTAGTACCTAGGTATTTTTACCTGTCCTAAGCCAGGATTAGAGTATGAAGGGAAACCGGATCATGCCGAAACATGCTCATGCGGATCATACATGGGGAGAGGTCTCGATGTAGGTAGGCAACAGCTGTACAGTGTACGTACATATGTATTCTGTGTTGATAGCGCGCTGCGCGTATCCAAGTATTGCGCAGGTAAATACGGGACTCTCGGTGTACTGTTTACTAAGAAGTTTTTATTCATCATATATGATCGCCGACTATCACGTCCTCAAATATTGAAGGTATCTCACCAGTCACCCTGTATATCACTACAAAATAAAACAAAGTCGCTTTCTCTGTCCCTATACCTCTATGTATGCTTAAATCTTTAAAACTACGCAACGGATTTTGATGCGGTATTTTTAATAGATAGAGTGATTAAAGAGGAAGGTTCATATGTATTAGTATCTACATTGCACCTGAGCGAAGCCGGGGCGGGTCGCTAGTATATTATAAAAATAGCTACTTTAATAGCTAAAATGCTACTCTATAGTTTCAATTGTTTGGATTTTTTCTATATTTATTGTTTTTTTTTTCTGTCATTATATGCAGTATAAAACTATTAGAATTTTTGAGGTTAGTTGTCATTTTTGTGGTTAGATGTTGATTCGATATAAATAAATGACATTCAAAGCTAGGGAACGCGTGTGAAACCGCGGGGAACAGCTTGTATGTATGGATGTTTGTTACTCTTTCATTCTTTACATATTTGGATGAAAATTGGCACATATATAGAAAATGCCCTGGAATAACACATAGGATACTTTTAGTGCCGCAAAAATGTTACATCCTTCGGGAACGCGGGTGAAACTGCGGGGGACAGCAAGTATGTGATATACTAGTTATATGGTTCAATGTCGAAGTAAAGAACTTAGCGCAGAGTTCGTCCGGGGAAATAGTGCACTTGTATTAATGTATTTCGGTTAGAACGATAAGGGGGCCAGTGACATTACAGGCACATGAGACTTAACAACTTCACGTCTCAGGACCGACATCGAGTTGGCGATGCCCCAGGGGCCCAATTCCACTAAATGCAACGTTCGAGTACCACGTTTGGTTCGGCAAGGGTATGGTTACGATGAATGTCAAATTGATTATTCCTACGCACAACCGACATAAACATACATTTTGACGTAATCTTTCGAACGAATGTGAACCATTACCGAAACACAACCGCAGTTCGATCGTTGGTGTGTTTAGTACAATACGATTAAACGTCAAATTTGACGTTTGGTTGTCATATGGTAATGGTTCGGTGCATAATATGTTAGTGGAATTGCCCCACAGGTATTGCAAATGTCTATAGGAGGTGATGACCACTTACTAACAGGTGGACGGTCTGCCTGTTTGTATATTATAAATTTCTTTAAATGTCCAGTTTGCTCTTAAATGATTTCAATCATTGGATAATTGATTTATTTAGACCACTCTGTTGTTGAGAAAGTAAATAACAAACGGGACCAAACTGACCTGTATCCTGTTTAAAGTCTTGAAACCATCAAAAGCGGGCTGCACATACTTTGGTAACTTTTCAATAGGCATCAGGGTCTCTCCTTCATCGAACGGCTTGGGTTTCAGGGCTGGCACGTGTACTTCTTCATAGCCTGGAATAATTAATGACCAGTTTTAAAAGATGAAAAAAAAATGAAGCTCTCAAACATGGCAACATTTATATATTTTTCTACATTTCTGCCTAGTAGGCAGCAGTAAATAAAATTAAATATTTATTCAAATATGCCTTCACAGACACTTATGAATGGTCAGACTCTAACACCGGTTCGGAAGGTTGCTTTTACTGAGAAGAGCCGGCAATAAACTCACCAATTACTCTTTTCAAAATAAGATTCTGTACATAAAGGTGTGTCCTGCTGGTGCGAGCGCTACACCTATGCATAGTCGTCATTAAAATAATCGTTTATGTTGTTGAAACCATTTTGTACTAAAACAGCCTTAATTCTTCCTCCATGAACTTCAAGTAAAAGTAACTTAACTACAGCGCCATAGATGGCGCCAACGGACGGTACCGACGGTACCAAAAATACATTAAAAAAAAAAAAAAAAAAATTGTTATAAAAGTATAATACGTTGAAAGATTTAAAAAAACTCGTAGATCTCGAACGTAGCGGAACTAACAATAGTGAATCAATACACAAGGACTGGGAAACACTGTAAAAAATCATCCAAATCAGTCACAGACAGAAGACATTTTCAAAATTAATTTTAAAATGCATACCTTTCCTCTGTTTCCTGAAAGAGCCGGGGGGCAGCTGGCACCGCTTGTTGGCCATGAAGTGCGCCCCGGCCGCGAACACCAGCTCCTCCAGCTGCAGCACGGAGCGGGCGCCGGCCACCTGCCCCGCCGCTCCGCCCGCGGCCCCGCCCGCGTCGCCCGCCTCGCCCCCCTCGCCTTCAGTCTTGTGACGCTTGCGGGGCGCTTCCGATTGTTGAGCCGTCTGTGGGAAGACATAAATGTCTAGTTTGAACAATAAAAAAAAATTTGTAAGAGCCACCAGACGATCACAATTTCATTCCATAAAAAAATTAAGGTATTTTATGATAACAAACTAGGAGAATTCATGTCTAAACATGTTCCGATACCTAAGCTCTGTAGCATACAGAAACGTAATTTCGGTGTCGGTCGTCTTTTGTTTCTGGCTATTATAAAAGGGTAGAGAAAAGTATCTTCAGTGTAGCAAAGACACATAATCATTGAATTGTGTACCTCTTTTGTTTTAGTCAGTTATAAAAACTTAGATATACAGTGCCTCTACCATGAGATTTTAACGTACGCAGTCGCTAGCGACGGCGTAAAACATTTCTATGGCAAATACAGCGCAACTAGCGATCACCTAAAGAACTAAAATCGTTAGTACGAGTCGATAGGTAAAGACCTATCGAAATGTAAACACTAGCAGGTAACGTTTTTTAGCCTTTGCTATAGAAATTCGGTACCGTGAGTCACAAAATTGACAGTTACTATCGAGAAATACTGTATCGATAGTAGTTTACTCGCTAGTGACTAAAGTAAGTTTCGATAGCAACTCATGGTACAGGTAGAGAAATGTAACTTTGGCATAACAAACATACATATATATATATTCATTGAACTGTGTGATAAGAGTAAAGGTAGAGAAATGTTACTTACTGAACTAGTGACACGCTAAGATGGCAATTTTGACTTTTCAGATGTCATAGGAAAAATAACCCTAATTGCTTCGGCATAGAGTTTATCTACAACATCACACGATTAACTATTGAATTAATAGATGCACTTTATTTCAAGAGCATTAAAACTGATTTTTCAGTGACATTCTTTAAAGTCAAATAGGCCATTATATCTTGTCGCTAGTTTAATACATACAGTGTAAACTCTTTATAACGAAACTCAAGGGACTGAGCATTTTTTGTCGTTATAGAGAGTTATCGTTATATGGAGTGAACAAAAAAAAACAAAACAAAGTGAACAAACCAACCAACTTGGGCTCACTTCAACGTTATAGGGAGTTTATCGTTATAAAGGATAACGTTATAAAGAGTTTACACTGTATTTAAATTATATTAGGAACGTTTGGAAAGAAAAAGCGTCTTACAAGGTAGTTCATTATATTGAAGATAAAAATGTATGGAAATAGCTACTCTCTGCACAGTGCACCTCTAATTTTCTTGTTTTAGTTGTAAGTAATTATTGTTATTTTTTATTTTATAGTCTTCTCTTTTTTGTTTTTGTATTGTACCTATATTTTGTAATTGTTAAAAATAAAAATAATGTAACCTTGATGTGTTACTTGCCGATTCTTCTCAGTTGAAGGCTGACTTCCGAACCGGTAGTAGTTTCAGTAACTTTAAATTTGAACTTCACAAGTGCCTTCCGAGGGCCTAAACTGAATAAATGGTTTTGAATTTAGATTTTTTTTTTATTTATCATTGAGTAAGTACCTCCTTTAATTTTTACATTTACGGTATTAATGGATGAGGAACACGTGAAGCTTACCTCATCATCCCCTTTGCCAGTCTCCAGCTGGGCAAGTATCTTCTGAAGGTGCGGCTGCTTCGACATCTCCTCCCTGATGGAGACCCGCTCGCTTTCAGACTGGGATGACGCCAATTTTGTGCAGTATAGAACTGGAAGAATATTAATATTTGGTAGTCTTATGAATCGCGTTCCCGAGGGAATTAACGTATTCCCGGGGTGAAACTTATGGTAGCTTGAAAATAATGTAGCATGAACTAATTGACTCAGGCATGGCTTTGTGGAAATCCATTATAACATTATACAAAAAACAAATATATAGTAACTAATTCCGCTGGATCTCCATCTCTGCCAAGGAAACTCAACATTAAATCGACACGTGTTTCTCTTCAACACGATGCATCTTCAGGACGTATTAGACCCGCTGTCACTGAGTCGACGCACTAGCACCACAGACGTGTTACCTCGCCGACCGCTGGACTAGTCCAGATATTAGTTTTTTGTATAATCTTACAATGTAGCATTGTATATGTGAATGAAATTGTAAATTGGATGCGTAGTTACAGAGTTTCCCTCCTACATCCCAACTAACAAACATATTTTTAATATTAAAGTTGTTTTTTTTTAATGTCTAGGTTTTTATTAGACCACAATCTCACTGCAGTAAGTGATGATATAGCCTAAGCCACACAGAGACTAGAAGGATCTCAATTGCAATTTCCTAAGCACACTAACTCTTAATTGGTGTTAAATGTTCTTGCTTGGGGATAGATTCTCATCTTGAGAACAGTAGCTAACTTGGCGGGTCCTACAAAATACCCTTCCACCATATTATAATTTTTTTAATTGTATTGTTAAGGTTTCCTCACGATGTTTCCCTTGACCAAAAACTTCAAAGAATATAGAATCAGATATAGAAAAATAAAAGGTGTGATATTCGAGACTATGACTAACTGAGCCATCATCGCAAAACTTTCTTGTAGATATAGCAAAAGTTCAAACTTACTAGTATATCGATACTTGTTCAGCATCTTGACAAAATGGAAGCAGTCGTATCCAAGCAACAACACGAGCCTGTTCTCCAAGTCTCGGTCGTCGGCGGCGTCGCTGAGGGCGCGCAGCACCTCGCTCGACTTGGCCTGGGACACCATCGCGTCGGGGAAGTGGCGCGACAGCCGCCGCTGCAGCCAGTACGCGTCGATGTCCATCGGGTGGAGGATGGCGTCTCGACGCTTCTGTGACTGCTCTTCGGACAGCTGTTGGATAATAAGCTTTATTATTATTTAATTATCAGGCAGGCAGTTGATTCAACTGTTGAGTGCCTGTATCCTGTTCTCTTTGAGATGGTTGTCAAGTCGGTTTATGAATTAATTAACATTTTGAGCTGTTACAACGTCTTCTGGGAGCTTGTCCCACGCTTTGAACACTCTGTTGTTTAGGGAATATTTGTGTGGGTTGTTGTTTGAGACACTAGTGCTCAATTTAAGACAGTGGCCCCTTAGACGGTCATTATTGTCTCGTTTAAATAGACTTTGGAACTTTATTGTTCATGTGTTGAATTCATTGATTGTTTGCTTTCTTTTTATTATTAGCCTTTAGTCGGACAAGCCTTTTCTTTTTTGTTATTCGTATATTTCCTTTTTGTTCCATTTCTGTATGTCCGTTTGCCAGGTGGCAAAGGCCTCCTCCAATCTTCTCCATTCTGGCCTTTCCATGGCCACTCTATCCCATGTAGTTCCCGCGACTTGTTTAATATCGTCATCCCACCTTCTCCATGGTCTACATCTCTTTCTTTTTGCTTTCTTAGTGCACAGTATGTCCCGTGAAGTACAATAACCATACCAATACCTCCGTGAAGCAGTAGTGCACTTGTATTACTGTGTTTCAGTTAGATAGAGTAGTAGGGAGTAGTACTTTTGAGTAGTAGAGCTCATAGCTCAGTGTTCTTCTGGAGAAGTAGTACAACCATCACAATATTTGCAGTGAAGCAGTAATGCACTTGTATTACTGTTTCAGTTACGAGTAGTAGAGGTCTTAGTGCAGAGTTCGTCCAGGGAAGTACTACAACCTTACCATTTCCACCGGGAAGCAGTAGTGCAATTGTATTACTGTTTCAATTAGGAAGGTAAGGGGGCCAGTAAAGTTACAGTCACATGAGACATAACAACTTCACGTCTCAGGGTCGACAACGCATGAGTGTTGACTCTGTTGTTTTACCATCAAGTGATCTGCCTGCCTAAACATGTATCTAACGGGGACAAATTATAACAAGACACTCACATTTGTATGTATAGCATTTTTCTTGCCTTCACCGTCGCTATCGTCCTCGGCGCTGCTCTCCTTGTCTTTCTCTGTGTCTGTACCTTCTCCATCTTCTTTATCCTCTTCACGGACCTGGAATCACGAGATTTATTGCTACAGCAAACATAAGGTACTCACAGTGAAGTACCTTCTCAACCTCTCATCTTACTTCTACTTCCTCTTACTTCTCTTTTGTCTGTGTATGTACTGTACACAAAAACAGAACAACAAATAAGATCTGACCAAGTATTTTATTTTACAGGTACAGAGTTATGACAGCTTACTCGGGTTGTTGGCTTTGATAATTAATTATATTTTTACGGGATATTTTGTAACACGCTGTATAACTTAAGGGGACCCGGTGGTCTAGAATTTTCGAAAAATCGTTTTTTTTTTTTTACATATTTCGAAAGTATAGTATTTCAAAAATATACTGTTAAAATTTGGTGACAAAATTCCGAGTATTTCTATATTTAAAACCCATTACAATGTCAGGTAGACGATCGGTGAGTTGGGCTCCATTAAACTTTAAACGCGTTTATCTCGAAACTACTTTTTTTTGTCTACTGAAGCTAAAAAAAAAACGGTTCGACCGATTCGTCTGAAATTTTAACAGGTCATTCCAAATAGTACTGGCTCTCGCCGGGACTAGAAAAAATATTTTCTGTTGAGTATTTATATTTCTTTTATTAAAAAAACATTGCAAAAAAAGAGTCGTTTTCAGACTCGTACTTTGAATTACGCGTCATTTTGTCAATTTTTTCTTTTTTTTTTATTCTAGTCCCCGCCATAACTATACTTATACTGATTAAAAATCCGTCTTATTTTTTAATTTCAGATCCCTTTGATCTGAAATTAAAAAATAAAACCTCCTTCAGCAGCCAGGTCCTTTTTTTTTGAGAGGGGAACTTCAGCGCCACTTTTGGAATTAAAAAAAAAACATTTTTTTGTGTTTACCATCATTTTTGTATTGTTAATAAGTAATAAAATAAGCCTAAAAAAATTTTAAACCCTTAGTCATTTCTGTCATATCAAAAAAAATTTTAAAAATAGGCTAAATTTTAGACCACCGGGTCCCCTTAAAAAAAAAAGGAACAGAAGTCCTTTTACCTCTCCATAGGCATCCTCATCGTCCTCCTCTGACGACTCTTCAAACTGCACATTGATTCCGTACGTCTCATCTATTTCCGTATTGCCCTCATTCGAAGAGCCAATGTTGAAATCTGTTATTTTCTTACCTGTTGAAATAAAAATTGTTGATTTGGTAAAATTCTTTAGAAATGGCATAAGGTACACATTTTACTATTATGTATTATAAATGCGAAAGTTTGGTTGGATAATAATAATAGTGGTTTCCACCACGGGTGTTATGCCCAACCACCTCCACCATAGACCTCAAAGACTCAATTTATATCACACTCCAAAAAGCCGCAATTTTAAATACCTGCAGAACAGTAAGGAAGTTCATGCAAATCTTGTCACAAATATTGTACACGTCTACATTATAATAGAGTTAAATTTAAACAAAAGTAATATTGTGTTTAGTTGAACTCAGGTACCCAAAATAAGACTAAACTGGATGTTACTGAATTTCATTTCATTTCATTTCATTTCATTTCACGCCAAAACGGCTGGACAGATCTGTATGATATTTGGCACACAGATAGATTATAGTCTGGGATACTACATAGCATTTTTTCCAGGAATATGTTAATGCAGGTTAAACCGCAGCGGACAGCTAGTAATTAACATATATCTAAAATCTTCAAATTAACAATTGGGCTTTCCAATGCAAAAAGAATAATTTAATTCCTAAACCACAAAATGGTTGAAATGGGTTCTGTTAGTTATCCTTTTTTTTATTAGTTTGTAAACTTTGTAAAGAAATTTCGTTCAAATAACACTAAAGTTACTTACCTAAATTTATCAACAATGTAAATCGTTCATCATTAACGGGTCCGAGCAGCATTTCCACCTCCTTTTTCTTGTCTAGATCTTTCAATTTGTCATTTTTGAGAACCACCAGAACCTATAAATAAATAAAAATTCTACATTCTCTACATACAGTCATCAAGCCCAAACTTTTTTTTTTTATATAAAACTTGAAGGCATTTGACTAGATCTCACCTACTGGAGTTTGTACTATGACAACCAAATACCTGATATACAACTTTTTTACAGAACAGCTGATTGGATAAGGATGAAATTTGGCACAGAGATAGACAATAGTCTGGAAAACAGATAAGCTATTATCCCAGGTAAATGTAACATCCTTTGGGTGAAACTGTAGGGGCAGTTATCTTTATATATAAAATTCTTCTGTATGTGTGTTGACAGGACAGTGAACTACTCCTACATGGGACTGATTTGTGTGATTTTTTTTTATGCGTTTGGGTGGCGCCTTGGATGGTTTAGTTTCACAATTGGACCCGGCAGGTGGCGCTGCGAGCGAATTCCTGCATTTTTGTATGGACGACGTCTGTCCGGGCATCTAGTTATAATATAAATATGTATACACGATGGCACATTGGTTGGCGCTGGTCCAGGGTATAAGGAATAACACCGGTTTTTGTTTCACAAGTCGGGTATTTTTTGGGCGTAGGTACGCCACGAGATGAGAAGAGTGTGTGTGTATTGCCATGGAGGGGCGCTATCTTATATTATTCTATCGTCGCTCCATTTCACTCTAACTAGTTTGTGACTGGCTGAGCGAGCGAAGTGGAGCGACGTCCAACGGCCCTCTGGCGGAAAGATCTGTAACTATTTTTGGCATATGATCGTGGCGTTACCATAGCGGGACCCTATCTATTTATTGTAATAAAAACTTTTACACACATTAAGCTCAAACTATCAGCTTGTACTATGGCAACCAGATAACTAATATACTACATTGTTAATGCATACTTATACAGATAGTCCCTGGATGGCCGACCATTGCTCGGGATATCTTTACTAACGTGACTTCTACCGTATTCTCTTTTTAAAGCACTGTCATATATACCTAGATACGTATTAGGTGTGATAATAAAGGGCTCCCAATAACAGTATTTTTCACAAAAAATGTAACATGAAAACCTTACCCTCTAATCACATTGTAGCAGTTTTCATTGCCTAATAAATTCCAAACCGGTATATTGACAGGCGCGCTCTTCTTCGACGTGGCGAAAGCGTTTGACAAAGTGTGGCACGACGGCTTAATTTTTAAGCTTTACTCAATGGGAGTGCCACCGAGGCTCGTTATCATCTTGCGAGACTTCTTGTCGAATCGTCACTTTCGCTACCGAGTCGAGGGGCGCGTCCTGTCAACGCCTCATCCCATTCGCGCCGGAGTCCCGCAGGGTTCGGTGTTGTCACCCCTGTTGTTTGCGCTCTATACGAGCGACATGCCCAGGACCAGTGACACACACTTGGCCCTGTTCGCTGACGATACGGCTATTTACTCTTCAAGTAAAAGCGAATCCCTCCTTTGCAAACGACTCCAATGCGCAGCCAACGCCTTAGGCGAGTGGTTCCGCAAATGGAGGATCGAAATCAATCCCCTCAAAAGTCAGGCTATACTGTTTTATAGAGCCTTCCGCGAATCTTACCGACCTTTTCCCGCGTCACCCATCACCATGTTCGGCGCGCCTATCCCTTGGGAGAGGCAAGCCAAATATTTAGGTGTCACCTTGGATGATAGACTTTCCTTCGGTCCTCACATTAGCACGGTGCGTTACCGCGCCGCGTTCGTGTTAGGCAGGCTCCACTTCCTCATTAATGCTAGGTCTAAATTGGCCCTCAAAAGCAAAATCAGACTGTATACCGCGTGTAAACGCCCCATAATGACGTACGCGTGTGTAACTTTTGCACACGTCGACCCCAAGCGGATCCAGAGATTCCAAGTCCTCCAAAATAAGTTCATGCGCAGAGCCACGGGTGCCCCGTGGTATATGCGTAATCTCAATCTTCACATGGACTTAGGTTTGCCGACCATCAGGCAATTTATCAAAAGGGCTTGTCGCCGCCATTTCGATCGGGCACTAAACCACAAAAATCCCCTCATAGTGCAGGCCGCGTCCTACACTCCTTCCCGCATTAGTCGCATTCGCAGACCGAGGCACGCCCTCGCCGAGTCTGACGACGACATAACAAAAGCTCAGACAGCTGCAGCCGAATCTGCAGCTCGCGATCATCCATCACACACACAAGGCCATCAGCCTCGCTACCGTCCTCGCCGGCGTGGACGTAAGAAACCGCGCTCTCCTTAATATGTTCATTGTAGAGTTTTTTGTTTTATTATTGTTATGAAATAAAGAACCACTAATAATCAGATAAAGTAAAGTCTTTGATTTAAAAAGGCCCCCCACGCAACGCCCTGAGCCCGAGGTTCGAGCCTCGCCACCCTCAGTGCGCTGTTGCTTAAAATTTTGTATTTCGGTTGAGAGCCCTAAGCGCTCACCGATATTGTCCGCGTAAGGGTGTCAGAGCCATCTGAAGCTAACACCTTCGTCCTTTCAAAAAAAAAAAAAAAAATCATTGCCTAAAAACACGAATAAAACAACCATTTCTGAAAATGAATCCTAGCTAGATCGATTTAACGCAGAAATCACCTGCATACTAAATTTCATGAAAATCGTTGGAGGCATTTCCAAGATCCTTATTATATATATACAAGAATTGCTTGTTTATTAGATAGATAGATTCACATTATGACAGAACAAACAGACATGTTCATATACATAAATGTTTGAATGGGAATGAGCCCCTCAACCACTGGGCGTGGCAGTCTGTGTCTGTAACCATTAACCCGACTGGCCCGTCATAGTAAATTTAAATCTCCGGAAGCCTTTCCTGGTTTTGTTATACCCATTTATGTAAATAATATTTATGTATACTTGTTATATACATATTCTAATTCTAATAACAAATTATCAGACCTTTTATATACAAATAGCTGACCCGACAGACATTGTCCTGTCTATGAATATTGAATCCGAATCTTCTGATTGAATAGACTGTGAAATGTGCACTAGAAATACTAGAAACTAGAAATTATAAATTAATTATTTTCTCAATATAATTCTGACCCATGTCCATATTTTTAACAATATTTGCAGCATGCATTCTGTCAATCGCACCAACTGTTAAAAGACTGACAATAACGTGAAACAGGTTACATTAAAAAAGTTTATTATCTCAAAGCACTATTAAAGTTGTTAAGTTTTCTTAAATTTTACAATTTTCCATGCCATATTCATAATTTTTTCTTCCTTCTACTGAGAATAACTAACACAAAAAAAAACTAGCAAAATCAGTCCAGCCATCCATGCATGATGCAGTGACCAAGGGAAATAGGAATTCATTTTTATATATATAGATTACATACCTCATCACAAGCCCCACACAATATATCCCTGGGCTGATCTCCTAGAGAGCTCTGCATGAATGAAAGCAACAATTCATAAGCATGTCTCGTGTGCTGTGCCCTCGGTCGGTATAACACCCCAGGTGCATCATCAGCCCATGCTACCCGGGCAGTCTTTGATTTGGATAGCTCATATGAAGCTTCATCACGTTTTTGACGCCTGTGGATATATTTTGATTAGAAATAATGGTAATAATGAGAATAATAATTCATAAAATAAGCCTAAAAAATTTCCACTTTAGAAGTTATTCCACCATCAAAGGTTGAAACTGTTTATCTAGATGTTTTAACCAAATATTTCCATTTAAACATTTTAGGAAATTGAAAACTAGGGTCTTTTTAAGCTAAATAGGTTTTCTTGGAACAAGTTAGAGAGTATTAAAACTTACTTGGCTTTCCTTTCCTCCGCTTTATCAGGCTTTGAGCGCTGTGCCCGGTCACCCATCTTAGTTCCTGTGAGCTTTCCCGACAGGGACAGCACTTCACCTGTGGCCTCATCACGACCACGGCGTTCTATAAGCCTAACGTCAGCTTGTAACACGAGATTAGAGTTCTGGAGGGCGGAAAAGTTGGAGGTGAGTTGATATCACAGGTTAAGTCTAAATTTGTGGCTTTATTGGGCATAATGTATAGTTAATATTCATATAGGGGTAAACTAAAGACCATGAAAAGCTTATGGTTTTATTTGGAGGGCACAATTGCACAATACTATGAAATTGTTTTCACAAACAAACAAATTTGTACATACCGCTTTATACTCATATTGCAACTGCCTGGCAGCTGCGTCCGCCATAGCTCGAAATTAATTATTAATTGTTTCTATTCACAATCTTATTCTTGCTGTATATACAATAATATTTAGTAATTTACACAACAACGCGTATTTTATCAATATTATTTGACGAGGTTAGGTTATGCCGCCATTGTCGCCATTTTTAAATATTTATAATTTTTCAGATTTAATGTGGCAATAATCAGTGCTGCCAATAACATTAAAACAACCAAAGTCAACATAGACTGACAGCCAAGATCACCATGGTACTGGATGTTTATGCTCTGCCTTTTAGATGAAAAGAATCCTTGGTGAGCCTGGATTTAGATTTCCAATCCATAAACTTTAGATGGGGAGGACTTATCATTTTCCTTGCTATGGGCCACACACATACCATGAAATAGCTCAAATGATATATTTAAGCGATATTGGGATTTTATTCCCGCATCAGTATTTCACTCCTCTATTTTGTCAGATCAAAAATTGTAGGCTAACAGTAGAGTACATCTAAAAGACATCTAAAAGAAAACCTAGATCTCATTCCTTGTTGGTTCTCTAATGCCAATTTCAGCAATTTCTTTTGCCACTACACGGAGCAGCAATATGGAATAAATATTTCTTTCGTAACGATTTTATTATTCTTTTTTATTATCTATCTAATAAACAATGCATATTTGCGAACATTTATTTGTATTTATATAAAAGGAAGACAATATTCGGCTATTTATAAAATGTTCCAACATAAATAAAAAAGAAGAAAATACAGAACCAATGTAAAATAAACTCAACAAGATAAGGGATCTTGTTATTCTCTATTAGTATAAGGTAAAATTTTCCACTCGACTCCAATATTAGTGATTTGTTATGGATGAGTCGAATGATAAAATGATGAGTTACATGGTAACCCATCTTATTATTAGTTTAAAGTGAAATGCAATTGGCAGCATTGTTTTTTTACATTTTGCTTATCTACGTCACACAGACTGAATGGATGATGGAGAGAACGATTTTTATACTCGATATTAAACGATATTTATCTAAAACCATGCCGGAAATGTATAAACACGGTGATATACACACCACAATATAACTAGCGAAGCGATATAAGCTCGAGATGAAACTAAATACAAGTCATGAAGAAGCGCGTAATAAAGAAACCGGCCGCGCTGTCTAGGGTTACGAACATTCACTAGTATCCAAGTACATTTTATGTATTTTTAAGTTGGTCGACTATTACTCCTTAATTTGTAAGACCTATTTAGCTGTAATATTCAATTCAAATTAAAATATTTTTATTCAAATAGGCCTTTACAAGCACTTATGTATGCAATAGTCGGACTCTATACCGGTTCGGAAGGTTGTTTTTTACTGAGAAGAGCCGCCTATAAACTCAGCAAAATAGTTTCCCATATAACATCGATACATGGTACTACCATAATTTTTTTTACATTTTTGTAAAACCTATCCAACGTCCATATCCACCAAACAATAAAATACAGAGAAGAATTTTCTTTTCGGAAAAGTATTTTGTTTTCGATTTTATTATTTAACCACCTCCGTGTAAAATTACAGCTTTTGAGTACCAAAGGTCTCTGAATTAATTCACCGACAGATGGACCTGGGGAAACATTCCTATCCCTTAACGTTATCGGCGGCCTTACCCATTGTGAGGCTCCGGGCGGCAGGTCATTGCGAGGCCCTTTGTCCTTCGTGAAAAGTATGTGACGCGAAAGTATGTCTAGTTGTTTGGTTTAGGTATTTGTCATGTTTGACAAGAAATGCTAAAGTTATACAAATAAATAAAATTTGAAATCAATATTTTTTTTAATTTGCTTGGGTTGCGCAAGGCTCCTGCAAGAGCGGGGCCCCGGGCGATTGCCCCATTCGCCAACCCCTAAGGCCGCCTCTGCTTAACGTTCCTTGTTGACCTTGCAACCTCGAAAAACGTGATAAGTATAAAGATACGAGAAAATTACGCTACAAGACCTATTTTATCTAACCTCTCATATATTTATTTTATTTATGTTTTTATCCAGCATGATAAGACAATGAATGAATGATTTATTTCGCACGCAATACCTACTGACCGAGAACAATTTGTTTCTCGCATATTATACATTGCTAGTATTCCGGGTTGTATCTAATCTAAGTATTTTAGAGTGGATGGGTTTATTAAGGTCGTTCCACACATATCAGGGTGCTCCGTCAGGGCAAAAAAAATATCATTGCCTACATTTTATATGAACTCGTTCACACACGTCCGTGTCCGGAGCGGCGACGGAGCTAGGCAACGATATTTCTTTGAGCCTCTGACGGAGCACGACACGTTAACGTCCCGGGCACGGGCCTGCCCCCTTATTCAGCTAATACAAACTTCATCGTCGAGCCGCTTCACGGAGGCCTCGGAGAGCTTATCTCTCACGTGATTAGTAGTACATATTAGCGTAGTTAGCCAAAGAGACAGAGCATGGAGACCGCGACGAAACATCCTCGAGTTAGTGTCATTTTCCTTACAGAATCGAGCCCCTGATATGTGTGCTAAATTCCTTTGCTGACAATTAACAATAAACTCATGGCTACTCTTATCCACTAAATCAACGTCAATTCGTTTGAAGGTCAGAGATTCCCTTACTAACTGAGTAAGAGTGGCTATAGCCACCAGAAATTTAAGAGCTCGACTCTTGTCGGTGTAACTTCTGACATGAAACTACTGGTTATGGCAATGATTGTGCAGTGATTTCCCTTCGACATCTAAAGCGCAGATCTCAGACCGATGTTTCGTCCGAAGACTTCCAGTCTGAAGCTTTCCCCGAGTTCTATCCAGCAGCCTCCTGCTAATACTGGTCTCACTGCTGCTACCCATTCCTTCCAAATGAACCATGCCGTTGCTTGGTCGAAAACTGCTTATTCTAGTATTGGGAACTAACTATAATATCTGATGGTCTATCCATTATCCGCTACACCTAGGACCCCGTTAGTAGCCTGAAGCTAAGCTTTAACAACCACCAGAAATGAGGATGGCAAAATATTAACTATTAATATGCATTTGTGGTTCAGAGGCTCGATCATTCGACTGGTCCATTATTTTACCCAGTTAGGAAAAGGATAGTACCGTTGGGAAACCAGGAAATCTACGTGTCTGAGAAGTTTTAGGGATTTTAAACCAGTCAACCATCATTGAGCCCACGTACTGCTCTTTAGATAGAATCCTTCTCAGTCTATGGCAAGCGTGCGCCATGAGCCCAGAATATATGGAATAGCTGTTCTCTGTCGTCAATAAGGATGTGACATTCACCCCGGGCAAAAGTGTTTTACATGTTATTCCAGGACATGCTCGATCTACGTGCCGAGTTTCGTCCAAATCCGTTCGGCAGTATTCGCGTGAAAAAGTAGTAAAAGTCCATACATCGTCACAAATTTTCGTATTAATATGATAATTAATGCTCGATAAACAATACAATCGCCATTTAAACCATATCACAATGAAAAACTCACTACGCTTTGCATTTGTTAGTATTCTGCGTTACGTAACAATTCGATGACTTAAAAAAACAAGTTTACAAACATTGTAGGTCACGTGATATAAACATTGGCTGACTCACTCACACGCAGTGTTTCGCCTCGCCGGCTTCATCACAGATCCCTTAAGTCGGGCGCCGGCGCGGGGTAACGGCAACGCCGGGCATAACTGTCTAACTGACAGCCAATAGCTATTTTTGTAACGGAGAACTATTGTCAAAATTCAAGGTTGTCACTGTGTTTATAACCCAATCAAAATCTTATCCTGTGCAAGAATCGACATGAAAACAACGGTTATGTATCTTCATCGATTATTTAGTATAACTAGCCACAATCCCTTGATTTCACCCGCTTTCCCGAGGGATGAAATGTGTCCCAGGGTTGTAATATAGCGTATGTCATTCGGGTGTTGTGTAGCTTTGTACCAGTCAAATAATTATTCAAATAAGTTCAGCAGTTCCGGAGACCACCCTTCACATGCACATAAACTCACAAAAAATCGCAAACTATAAATACTTAAGATTATAATAATATGTATGAATTAGCAATGTCCTTTAAACGATTTACGTAATTATATTATGTATATATAAAACGTACATCGAAAAATGCGCTGTATGCGCGCATATGATATGTAGTCAACGTCATTACAATCTCAGTTGATTTGATTGGTTGACAACCCTAATTTATTGATTGTGCAAATGAAACAGAATATCGTTTAAACTAGAAAGAAGAGCGAGACAGAAGTATTTAGGTTTGGTAGTGTAGGGATGTTCTGTTCGTCGTGATTCTGACTTCGCTCGCACGACACACATTGAGTGAGTGGGCCGAGTTCGTTCACTTTCGTTTGATATGAAAGGACAACAACAAAAAGTGCGCTAAATTATTGTGGTAGATACGATGGCGGCACCGTCGAATGGTAGTGGTAATCTGGTTGAGGAATTCGAAGAATCATTTCAAGTAAGTCTATTATTCATTTCGAAACATATATTATCTAAAATATCAAAATTTTTAGAATTCATTCATAACCTCTATGTATAAATAGATTGTATTCACAAACGTCAAAATATCTTATAGATACCAACATAGCGAATCCAACCAAGTCGTGGTCGGTGTTGCTACTTAGTAGAAGCTTCATAAGCTAAATAATTTTTTTTAGTTCCAAAATGCTTCAAGATTAGTGTGTACGTGACCCAATTGCGCTTATGCGACTTCTACTATACTTCGATTATCGTGAAGGGATTTTTGTTGCAAGCGCATCTCACTCAATCAGGGCGGCCATTTTACTGATAATGTTTTCACATCGTTACGAAAGTCTAGGCGCTAGTTTTTTAACTCGATTAAAGGACTGAATGCGCCGTTGCATTGTGATAATAAGTGCGGCTGATCAATAAACGACTTTGTGTGAATCAATGGTGTAACATACTAAAATCAAGTGATGAAATATTGTTGTTAAGATTTCTCGTGTTATTTACCTATAATAAAACAATGTCTATGCCGGGGGATGATGTTGGCACATCGGCGGGTGGTGTCGCTATCCAAGTATTCCGTCCCACGTGGGATGAGTTCAAAGATTTCAACAAATACGTTCAGTATATGGAGTCGAAGGGCGCTCATAAGGCTGGGCTCGCTAAAGTAATCCCGCCGCCTGAATGGGTCCCTCGGAAGACTGGTTATAACTTGGAGCAGTTGAACGTGACGATCCCATCGCCTATATGTCAAGTGGTCACCGGAAAACAAGGTCTGTTTCAACAAATTAATATCCAAAAGAAATCTATGACAGTCAAACAGTTTGCAGTTCTTGCTAACTCGGCTAAGTACTGCACACCTCGTCACGAGGGTAATGATGACTTAGAGAGGAAGTATTGGAAGAATGTCACTTATGTTGCACCCATTTACGGAGCTGATGTTAACGGTAGTATCACAGACCCAGACGTTAAGGAATGGAACATAAATAACTTGGGAACAATTTTGGATTTTGTTAACTCAGATTATGGAATAGAGATTGATGGTGTCAACACAGCTTACTTGTACTTTGGTATGTGGAAGACAACCTTTGCTTGGCATACAGAAGATATGGACTTATACTCGATAAATTATCTTCATTTTGGTGAACCAAAAACCTGGTATTGCATACCTCCCGAACATGGTAAGAGGTTTGAACGAATTGCTTCTGGTTTCTTCCCCACTTCAGCGAAGACATGCCAAGCATTCTTACGACACAAAATGACTCTTATATCTCCTCAAATATTGAAGCAATATTCAGTACCAGTTAATAAAATAACACAAGAAGCAGGTGAGATTATGATCACCTTCCCATATGGATACCATGCTGGCTTTAACCATGGGTTTAATTGTGCTGAATCAACTAACTTTGCTGCCCCGAGATGGGTTGAGTATGGGAAACGAGCATTGCAATGTACATGCAGTAATGACATGGTTAAAATATCTATGGACACATTTGTTAAAAGATTCCAACCCCACCGTTATGAATTGTGGTTAAAAGGACAGGATATTGGCTGCCATCCAGAACAGCCCGAGAAAATGGTGCCAGCACCTCATCCCTCTGGTCAAGATATCCTATGTAATAAAAATAATACTGAATTACCTGTGTCATTCATTGAGGCTGAAGTTGAAGGCCTGAAGAAGAAGAAACGGCATCCATTACATTTAAAGCGAGCAATGGCCAGTAAAAGTATATCAGAAGGTGCAATAGCAGTGTCTATCCTCGGTCATGATGTTATGGATGATGATGAAATGACTATGGCTGAAGGTGACCTAGATATGATGACCTCAATGAAACGTCCAAATATGCCGATGCAACCTGATGACACACAATTAGATGCATTAGAAGACATCTGGTTGAAGGGTGATGAAATGGACCCATCTGAAGCTCAGTTACCTGATGTTGGCTACATGGATTCTGACAGAGATTCTGATTATGCAACTCCAAGTTGTAGAAAAACAGCCAGAAAGAAGAGAAAGCCCAAAAAAGATGGCAAGGCCAAATCTAAAGAAGAGGAACCAAAGGTAAAAGAGGAGGGAGATGATAAAAAGAGAAATACTACACCAAAATCTAAAGGGAAAAAAGTTAAAACAATGAAACCATCAGAACAATTGGATGATATGACTTCTGGGCTCTCTAACTGGGAATCACCGTCTCATGAGAAAGAGATCAGTATACCTAGACCACCCCTTGAAGGTACAAGTGATCCTCTCACAGACGCACCAACACCAACTAATGAAGACAAAAAAGAGCCCAAGAAACGAAAATCTGTCCCTAAAAACGAAGGACAGAAGGTTGAAAAGCCGAAAAAGGAAAAGATCAAAAAGGAACCTAAAGTCAAGAAGGAGAAGATTGACAATGGTAAAGAGAAGAAGCCTAGAAAACCCCGTACACCAAAGAAGATACAGAACATTGCCGACTATGAATATAACTCGCCATTACAGACTGTCATGCCGCCAAAACCACAAGATAAGTTAAAATATGTCAAAACTTATGTGCCAACAATCCTTGACAGACCAAAACCTGCCCAAACCGTTACATCCATACAAGCACAACTACAACAACAGTTAAAGCAGATGCCTAAATCCCAACCACAGCCCACTCCCAGTCAATCGTCAGCAACAAAAACATACACCAGCATTCACATAGACCAAAGTTTACGGGTTCCGAAAGTCGTGCCGCCACTAAATAAAAATCCAAGCGCTTTTGAAAGTGAATTCCACAAGTTCATGAATAAAAATCAGTCTATCCCAGACCCAGTGCCTCAGAGGAGAAAACATGAAAAGATACCGAGAAAAAGCCCTGAATATGTTCAAAAGAAAACAATTGTTCAAAGCATTGAGACAACAGCATTAAAGGAAGACTGGCCGTTACCAGTCGGTCAATATAATGATAGCATATTTATAAACTCACCGTTAGACTACAGAATGTATTCAGCAAATACAGAAAGGTTACAGCAGCCTCAAAACTATGATAGGAACCATTGGAGACCTGAACAGCAGTATTACCAACCTAACCCACAAGTGCAGAATGTTCCTCCAATGTACAGTCAAGTGGGCCAATTAAACTCAAGTAATTATTACAGGAGTCCCTACCAATCCCCATGGTATGGATATCAACAGAAATAATCAGTATTTTTTTAAGGTATAGAATAATGGAATCAATTCATTGTAGGTCTCCATTTTAATGTAAAAGAGATTTTGTATTTAATTTAGGTAAGGCATAGTTAATAACAGAATTGTACGGAATTCTCCTTTTATCATTATGATTATAGAGTTGTTGTGTGAAGAACAGTAATTTTATTTTATGATTAAAATATTGTGTAAATTTATAAAATTAATTGAATCACCTAACTGACCTTTCAGGCAATTTATTCAAAAATAGTTTATCTCTTTAGTCATAACCTTATGTTACGAATTTCACAATTATTCATTTTGTATTAAGAATTTAAATCACAAAGTAAATTTAATCAAGGGCTATGACTTATGGTTATTGCAAATTGGTTTCAATATAGTAGTTGTGTGACAACCTTTCGCTTTATTGGATTTTCATTCTAAAGTCGTTAACCATCTACTAGGTCGGTTTGACAGCTATAAATGTTATAAAAAATAAAACTATTATTTTTAAATAGACGGTCATTATGATCCAATAAAGGAAGAGGTTCCAAAATTAAATTGTGCAGTTTTGTTACGTATTCAACGTATAGATGCATTATTTCTGACCACAGATTCAAAAAAATTCAAAACCATTTATTCAGTTTAGGCCCTCAGAAGGCACTTATGAAGGTCAAATTTAAAGTTACTGAAGCTACTACCTCACAGTACGGACAAGACTACTGCAAACAATAAATAGTCCAGGAGGAATCGGCGCATGAGTACCGAAAACTATTCCACCTCAATTTTTTTATGCGATCCTCTTTAAATTGTCCTACTGATGATATAAATGCATGTTGCCATGGGGCAACCCCGTGCCATATTGTTTAAACTGAAATTGTTTAAACAATTGTAAGGAATTGTTGTTTTTCAACCGGACAAATTTTTTTTATATTCTTTATTGAAATACGAATAAAAAAAGTCCTATGACTTTTCACGATAAAGTTAATATTTTTAGAGATATGAATTTTTAAAGGTTCGAAAAATCTCAAATTTGGGTACTTTTGACCCATGAAAAATATATTAAAAAAAAAAATAAAATATAAATAATATTTTTTTTTTAATTCTTTATACAATAGTTAATAATATTCTTAATAGATACTTTTAAAAATGTTATTGTTTATACCTGTTTCATAATTGTTAATTTCACGCGCTCACAAGTATGCGCCGCTTACCTTTAAGTATCGCCGTCTCTCTCTGACTCATGCGCTGCATCGGCCTCTCTGTGTCCTGAATCATTATTTATCATTTATCTTAAAAACTATTAACTTTATCAAGATTGTTAAGGAGAGCAATGTTATTAATAATTAAATTGTCTACAATTTGTTTTCTATAACATTGCTCTCCTTAACAATCTTGATAAAGTTAATAGTTTTTAAGATAAATGATAAATAATGAAATAAAATTTGTCCGGTTGAAAAACAACAATTCCTTACAATTGTTTAAACAATTTCAGTTTAAACAATATGGCACGGGGTTGCCCCATGGCAACATGCATTTATATCATCAGTAGGACAATTTAAAGAGGATCGCATAAAAAAATTGAGGTGGAATAGTTTTCGGTACTCATGCGCCGATTCCTCCTGGACTAAAAATACTTTGTATGAACTTTGCCTGCCTAAGTACTAATTTCAATGAAATCCTCAAGTATAGTGCGGATAGGTTAGTGAAAAAAAGCTTAAAAAAAAAATTATACGTGTTTCTTGTTGTGTACAACTTAGTACAATACTAGCTGACATATACGAGTATATGTGATTTTTGTTATAACTTAATTTGTTTATTATGAAAATAAAACAAATCAGTTCAGCCGTTTTCAAGTGAAGCGCTTACCGACGAACAGCATTTAATTAACTTTTTATATAGATAGCTCATTGTTTGATGTTAGGTTGCCATGGTTTCAGTATGAAGCAATATTTTTCTTTATCCATCGTCTCGGTCGAGTGGTAAGATTCGGGTAAAGACCTAGTGTTGGGTACTAATTCCGGGCTGGACAATACAAAATTATTGTTTTGTAATGATCACTTGTAGCCCCAGATAGGTTATATGCCCCAGAGATGAAGACAGCGGTCCACATATCACGCTTAGGCTTAAAATATCTTCAAGAATGTAGGTCTTTTTGTTGAGACCTCTATCCTCTCTTCGGGAATAACGGGCGTGAAGAATTGTTACGTTTTTCATTACATAACTTAATTAATCACACCTTAGAATTATAATAAATTAATTTTACATTATTAAAATCTATGTTAAGGTGTCATTTTGTTGCGTAGAGTTTTTAAAGCAATAAACCTTCATGGCTTGTTTATTAATGTGACGTTATTGTTATAATTCCTGATATTGTGTTAAAATATGAAGAATTATGATCTTTTTTGCTTCCAATAATAGAACTATGCGATTTTTAACCATTATGTCCTTAAAAGTTCGTTACCTAGTCAATGTGGTAGTTAAAATTAAATAGTAGGTTTGAAAAAATTGGAAGTTGAAAATTTAGTCGATTTAACAATTTTTTTTTATTTTTTTTTCTTATATAGATTCATGGACAGACTATATTAAACTGTCACTATATTAAAATAAATAACATCTTTTACATTAAAATAGAGACACTGAATAATTTATTTTCTTTTTAAACAAAAATCACATTAATTTTATTTAGCGAGTGTTAACACAAAAATACTTAGCCATTTCTTTTCTTATGACTGAATTGTAATATTCTAGGAACATTTTTATTTTAAGTTTGTAATATAAAATAGTTGATATTGAAAATAGTTTTAATTATTACGGATTTCACACTACGTGGCGTTTATTCGAGTTGTAGAAAATCATGCGAGATAAAGCTCTCCGCTGTAAAGTGTCCATACTGTAACCCTTTTGAATAGAAAAAAAAAATATCTTGAAAATGTGGGCCATAGTGATGTCACCCGTAGTGAAAATAAACTTGAGCAAAGATCAGAACTCTATTCGGCTGTAATTTTTTTTTTGCTTATAAAAATCTGCAATCTGACTTTGGGCAGATTTTTTTTTGTGTCAAAAGAATGATGATATACTGTCAATCTGCATACCGATCGATACTTTCTTATACAATTTTTTTAAAGTATTGAGTTAGATCTAATAATACCGTATATTGTGTAATAGCTGCCATTTATATTTCAAATTCCGAAGTCTCTTTCTGACATGTGTAGTTTCTTAGTCGGTGAAAAGAGACGGAAGACTTTATGTTACCGTTTATTGATGACAACCTAATAATTGGCGTATAAGTTTGAATAAGAGAACATGTACTCTACATCTTTGCCTTAAAAAGTTTGGACAGTCAGTAAAAACATTGCGACCGCAAATAATTGGGCAATAATGAGTGAGGGAGAAAGCCTCTTCCCATTTAGTGTAAAATCCGTGGCCAGCTTTACCTATAGAATTAAATAAATTAATGTAAGCTAAGAATTACACTGTTAAGCACTATGTAAAGATTTTCTTTCAGTTTGACAAAGCTTTTCATGATACTACTGGCACGCTATGATGGCCGTTTTGACGTTTCAGATTGTCATAGGAAAAGAAACTGTATTGCTTTGGAATAAGGTTGATTTCCATCATCATAAAATTAGCTGTTGGATCAATAGACGCACCTTATGCATCAAGGAATAAAGATTATTTTTCTTTGTCATTGTTAAACGACAAAACGGCCATCGTAGCGTGCCGCAAGTTTAGTTAAACAAGTGTGTAAAAAACGAGTGCAATTGTTTTGTAAATGTAGTGGCTGTTTCTATTTTACTCACACGTTCACAGCTATAAACACGTAGGAGCGAGAGCGAGAGAGAGAACTACGCTAGTAAAAATATTTACAACAGAGTTACTTTTTGAGGTGCAAAGTTCGAGGGCTATCAGCAATAATGGATTAATAAAAATATAGCAAATTGATTAAATGTAATATTGTTCTGCTAAAAGTAACTTTGCTGTAGATGCTCTTTTAAAATAGAAGTGAACCCGTCTTCGTCTTCAATTTTGTGGTTGAAATTTAGTAAATATGTTATAAAATTATTTTTGCATAAATGAGTAAAATAAACGATAAATAAAAATAATTTGTGGTTATTAATGTTATGCTGGTATTTTTTAATAAATATAAAAGTAACAAAAAACTGCGTTTTGATATGCGCTGAAATTTGTGAAATAAAGACCTCCGCACATTAATTGTATCGTAAGTAAAAGGAATTTCAGTTGAGTTTTTAACGATTGAAACAAAAACAGATGACATATTTTTGATATTAAACTCTTACAAGGCTTTGTATGTCCCACCAATTATTTAATATTAACACATGAAAGCAATATAGGTGTATAGGTATTAATTTGTTAAAGATTCGTTTTTTACTAATGTCAAATTAGATCGGCCAAAAAACTTGGCGAAAAGTTCTGTAGGTGTTTTTTCCTTTATTATTTACGATACGGTAAAAGTTTGCTACTGTCAACAGCCATTTTAATCAAAAAAGAAAAAACAGGCATTGCCACACACGCGAAGCCATGCAAATTATAGTCAATCGTCAGCTAACATCTGCTTTTATGTAGTGTGCGGAGATCTTTATGAAATCAAAATAACAATTCACTTTTCAATAATAATTTATATGTTAAAAAAATATTCTTGTTTCACTGAAGCCATCACAGCATACCTACATTTGAATAGCAATATAAGTAGGTTGTATTACCCCTGATACCTACTTCTTTAGATTTAAAAAGTTGTATTTGACATTTCCAGTTATGAGCGATTGCGACGCCATATTGTCAATTAAATTTCGAAAACAGTATAGTTAGTTCAATGATTTTTTCCCTTTTGAATGTCACGGAAAAATGTATTTTACAGCTAATGAGATAATATTGAAAATATGATTGATCCATAATTCAATTGTATGATGGTGTAATTGAAGCAATAATGTTTATTTTTCTATAACATTTTTAAACGTCAAAAGAGGTTTCTTATTGGATAAACTGTAGTTGTGATGTGTGACGTTCGAAATACGAACGAGTGTTTGTTTTTTACAAAAGCATAATTGTTTTTTTGTGAGTGGCCGTGTTCAGTTAACAGATTTGTGTGACAGTTTGCTTGACGAATAAGAAAAAATTAAATTATTTAATGAATTCATTTATATTGAAGGTATTAATATCTTTGCTACTAATAGTGTTAATTTTTAGAAAATATAATTTAAGCGATGATATAATTTGTATTATTTATTTACGAATGCCCTTGCAGAGCAACCAACTAGAAAAATAGTCATACACAATATTTTTTATAAATAAATTATTATAAGATGAAAACTCTTTTCTCAGTTATTTCAAAGGTACCTGTCAATCCCATAGCGTGTGAACTAGATTGAGCTTTATCTTGAACATAATATGGTATATTTTCAAGTAAACCAACTTATCTGGCAAACAAAATGCCAAATATTATTTAAAAAAAAATTATTGTCCGTAAAGTCGGTTTACGGATGGTTTAACGTGACAACGTCATAACAAAACATTGATGAAACGATTGCATAATTTAATGAATAAAATTGAATAATTTTTATTGAATTATCATTATTTTGTATCGATATAAAGGAGTGAAATGAAATCTACAATTTAATTAATAATTTTACTTTTATTTGAACTCATTAGTTCAAAAATGTTAATAACTTTAACAGACACAGAACCAGGGGCGTAGCTATCGCCGTATCTACCATATCAACGATACGGGGCCCTCGAGCTACAGGGGCCCCGAACGTAAGCAAAATGTTGTAAATTGTAGTAGCCATAATCCTTTAAATCTTTAATTTGGGCCCCCATTAAAATTTAATACACTGCACTTGCCTTGAGTGGGATTCGAACCCGCGACCTGTGACTTGGCAGTCAGGGTCTCGCTAACCACCAGGCCAACTAGCCCTTCCTGATAGTAGGTACAAGATTTTTTTAAAGCAATACCTCATTGTTTTGTGTTTACTCTGACTCAACTGTTATCTCGAGTTTATGGTATTTAAAAGAAATAGTGTTGCTGAACATAATGGCCTTGGTTTATTGAATAACTAGCTGACCCGACAGACGTTGTCCTGTCTAAACTATGAATATTAAATTTGAATCTTCCTTCTCCTAATTGAATCGACTGTGTACTTAACTATATAGAAATTATAAAATAACTATTTTATCGATATACAGTCAAAACCGTTTACGACGACATCGTTTAGAACAACATACCGGTTATATTGACCAAAATCAAAGGTCCCGGCTGAATTCTATTAGACCGCCTTATAAAAAACACCGCTTTTTACGACATCACTTATTACAACATATCTCTTTAAGCGACTTCATTTAACTGATATTTTCGGAGAATTATATCTGTTAGAACGACCAGCCGTATTGTAAACATTTGAATAGGTGAGGGCAGTATCATCTCCCCACATCTGGTACACTAAAGTCATTAAGATCGCAAAAGTAAACAAAAACAACTCGAGTTTAGGGTCTATTGTATATCTCAGAAACAAAATAGGTACACGTGTATGCAGTATAATCAAAACCCAAAGCCTGCTTTCTCATTTCTTTTCAGTCAGTTTGTGACTTATCCGAACACAAGACGCACCAAAACATATTGTTGAGTTATTCGTGAAACTTTTAACATGTCGCAAAGAAAAAGAAAACAAATTACTATAGAAGAAAAATCGCGTATTATATCAAAGCTTGAAAGTGGAATTCCGAACAAAGACTTGGCCGCGGAATATGGTGTATCACACTCGACAATTTCAACCATTTGGAAAGAGAGAGAAAAAATTCAAACACTTTTTGAGAACAATTTATTGAAAATGAAACGAGCAAGAACAACGAAGCATACGAAGATTGAGGAAGCTTTGCTAAAGTGGTTTAAATATCAAAGGACAAATAATGTGCCAATAAATGGACCAATTCTTCAACAAAAAGCAAACGATTTTGCTCAGCGTTTTGGTGAAAATTTCGTTTGCTCGTCCAGTTGGATTCAACGTTTCCGAGCTAGGCACAGTATCATCGGCGGAAAAATGAGTGGTGAAGCTGCCAGTGTTGATAGTGGTGTAGTAGAAGAATGGATGTCGCAAAAGTGGCCTGCGTTATACGAAGACTACGGACCAGATGACATTTTTAACGCTGACGAAACGGGACTTTTTTATAATATGATACCAGACAGGACTTTAAAGTTCAAAGGAGAGAATTGTTCTGGCGGGAAATTATCTAAGACGAGACTGACGATCATGGTTGCAGCAAATATGACAGGATCCTGTAAAAGGAAGCTTTTAGTTATAGGCAAATCTAAGAAACCAAGATGTTTTAAAAACATACGCTCACTGCCGGTAACGTATGAAAACAATATGAAATCATGGATGACATCGGAAATTTTTGAAAGATGGTTGCGAAACTGGGACGCTGAATTAAAAGCACACAATAAGAAAATTCTACTTTTAGTTGATAACTGTCCTGCTCATACGGCTGTTACTAATTTGAAGTGCATTAAACTTGTGTTTTTACCACCAAATGTTACATCTGTACTGCAACCAATGGACCAAGGTGTAATAAGATGTTTAAAATCTCATTATAGAAGAGTGCAAGTGTTGAAGTTAATTCAAAACCTTGACAGTAACGACCAGAAAAGCTTTACGGTTCTTGATGCCATCTTGATGATATCAGAAGCATGGGAAAAAGTTTCACCAAAAACTATTGCGAACTGCTTTAGACATGCAGGTTTCAAACACCTCTTGACAATATCTTCAGATGATGTGACTGATGATGATGAAGAGGACAATATTTCTTTGGCTCAATTAGCCCAAAATTTAAGACCTGCTTTATCTACTACTGAAGCAGAAGAGTTTATTGATGTGGATAACTCTATTGCAATTTGTGCACCAGCTACGGAAGAAGATATTGTTCAAGCAGTTCAAGAGGAAAATGACGAACAGGAAGAGACTGAAGAACAATTTACCGTGCCAACTTTGTATGATGGTCTCAATGCTGTCAATGTATTACGAAAAATTGTTCTTTTTAATGAAGAGTTTGACATGCAGGGAAATTATGACAATACTTTAATTAAAATTCAGCGTAAACTACAAAGTGCGTACGTGCTACAGAAGTGTTTCAAACAAACTAAAATAACAGATTTTGTTAATGTAGAAAAATGATAATTATATGCACGTAATGTCTTTTTATTATAATTTCCATGTGAAATAAATAAAATGTAGTTTTATTTTATAGATGAGTATATCAATCACACATTTAATAATGAGTATTAGGTACGTCATCGGTTGTTACGACTATCGGTTTTTACGACCAAATATGAGTAGTCCCTTCGATGTCGTTATAAACGGTTTTGACTGTAATTACGACCCATGCCTATATTTTAAACGATATTTGCAGCGCGCATTCTGTCAATCGCGCCAACTGTCAAACGACTGACAACAATGTCAAACAGGTTAAAGTTTATATTGTCAAATGCGCTAGTAAAGTCGTTATGATTTCTTAAATTTTCTAATTTTCCGCGCAACTTTCTTATTTTTTTCTTATATAAGAACCTTCTGACAATAACAAACACAACTAAAAAGGAATTAGCGAAATCGGACCAGCTGTCCATGCGCGATGCCGTGACCAAGGGAAATAGGGATTCATTTTTATATATGTTACCGGACAAACCCGATTTCAGGACAAACTAGTTTTGCCTAGGCCAAACTAGTTTATCCTGATATAAGTACGCACACCCCAGGATAAACTGGTACGGCCTAGTCTAAACATTAAAGTACACGCAAAACAATAATAATAAAAAAAAATTATTGCCAGAAAAAATCATTAAAATAACACAAGAGATAGTATAGAGCACAAGATATCCTCACAACTAATGCCGGGTTCCTATATACGATCCCGATCGAAAATCCATGGATTGATGAACCTTTTGACAGTAATTTTAATACACGTAATGTCAAAACTCTACTTCAATCTTCCGATTTTAGATCGGGATCGTATATAGTAACCCGGCATAAAACAGTTTGGCAGCGAGTCCCAAGCTTAACAGAGCTTGTATTTTGGGGCTCAGGGAATGTGATTCACCAGTATCGATTTGTTCTGAGTTAACAATTAAGATTTTCATAAATTTATTGCATAAAGAAGAAAGTGTAAACACACAATGTTGTTATTATTGACTTAAAAACAAAACCTTAAAAATTTGGTGCAAAACATAAAAAGAAGAAAACTGTGTTAAAAAAATCAGAAAAAAATTTATAATAACTTTGGCTTCTTACTACTGTGTGTGTGAGCGTGTATGTGTGTGGGTGAGTGTGATTGTGGAAGGGTGTGTGTGTATGTTCGCTACTATCACACAACATTACAGCTAGACGTGGTCTATATTAAGTTTACTGTGTCACTGTAGGAAAGTGTTAGAAGCCACATTCTTACAATTATTTTACAAGCGGCGACAGTGAGGTTTTTTTGTGTCAGACATTTTGGTCACTTTACTATAGGTGTGTGCAAGAGAGTACGCTGGACATCTTCTGGGTAATAGGGTGTTAGTTCGAGGTAACGGAACTCTATAAACACGCCTACCCATGAGCTCGTTGTGGTTAGGTATGTTTCTAAGACTCTTGTGTGTGTTTATGGTCACGCTAAAGACAAATAGTTGCCTTACGCGGAGGACTCCAAAGTCTGTGTACAGCCTATCAGTGGGGTACCGGAAGGGTCCTCTCAGGATGACGTTTATCAGCGCACGTTGGGCCCTTTCTAAGAAGATGAAGTAAGTCTTCCAGCGCTTTCCCACACAGTGATACAGTACTGCAAAACAGACTAACAATAGGCGTTCTTCATTGCGTAGATAAGTTTTCTCACTCGACCGCACAAAGAAGCTGTGTGTGCATTAAATGTCAGGTGTTGGTCGATTATGATGCCTAAATATTGCATTCAAAATGCAAATGTGCGTTCGATGAAACGGCATGTACATGAGTGATTCCGGACATCACCAGAGCAGGTATGGGCTCTAAGAAGCATCACAGAGGGACTAGTGGTGGATGTTTTCAACTCCCGCATGTACATATCCTGACATGTTTGCTCAATTACTTTCGGCTCTGTAAAAAATAGGTTTAGACTAGGCCGTACCAGTTTATCCTGGGGTGTGCGTATTTATGTCAGGATCAACTAGTTTGGCCTAGCCTAAACTGGTTTATCCTATCGGGCTTAGGATGAACCAGTTTGGACTAGAATCCTATCGTGTATAGGAAGAACTAGTTTGGTCTAGGAAAAACTAGTTTGTCCTGAAATCGGGTTTGGCCGGTAACATATATATAGATTATGATTAGTAAAGCAACCAATATGTTTGTATCAAAATCATAATGTACAAGCTCTCCCCCGCGGTTTCACCCGCGTTCTGGATGTCTGTAATGCGCGAACTGTCAACGGCGAGTCTATTAAAATAATATGTCATTAAATTGATTGGTTTAACTTAGTAAAGTTTTCATAAAAAATACCCTTAAATGACCCTATTGATCAGCTGTTTACTTAATGAAAATGCGGCCATTACACTAAGTTATGAAATGAAAATATTTTTATTCAAATAGGCGTTTACAAGCACTTATGAATAGTCTGACTCTAACACCGGTTCGGAAGGTTGTGAAATTACTCTTTTTAAAAAAACTTAGATTTTTAACATAAAATTGATTTAGTCTCACTGACAATACCTGTGTGTTATCGCAAAAGTGAATAATATAATATTATGAATATCTAATTATACAAACTAAAGCTGACCAGTCCCCACAAGCAGCACCTAATATGCGCTGATGCCACTATTTGAACACTTATTAATACCATATGTTATTAAAATTCATTTTCCTGTGACATTCTTAACTGTCAAATTATGACTATAAGCAAGAACCTATAGAGTTAACTAAACTTGCGGCACGCTATGATGGCCGTTTTGACGTTTAACAATGACAAAGTAAAATGACCTTTATTCCTTCAAGCATAAGGTATCTATTGATCCAACAGCTAATTGTATGATGATGGAAATCAACCTTATTCCAAAGCAATACAGTTTCTTTTCCTATGACAATCTGAAACGTCATAACGGCCATCACAGCGTGCCGGTAGTATAGTTGTCCACCGCGTTTCCGAGGGATGTAACATTTTTCGGAACAAAAAGTCGTCTAAGTTACAGGCCAGTTGGCTTAGTGGTTAGCGACTCTGACTGCCAAACCGAAGGGCGCGGGTTTTTTATTTCGTTTTACATTTTCTTCGGACTCTTAGTCCGTACTCTTTAAAGATTCTATGATAATTGTATTGCGTTTTTATAAATTAACATCTTTCCGCGCTTGCTCAGCTCGTTGTTTTCAGCTGAGGCTTGTGATTCATTAATTGTATAGTATTACATTTCTTTCTTTTCTATTATTGAATAATGTCGCGGGTTCGATTCCCACCCAGGACAAACATTTGTGTGCTTGAACATGTCTGTTTGTTCTGTGTCTAGGTGTAAATATCTATATAAGTATGTATTTAGAAAAAAGAAAGTAGTATATCAGTTTTCTGGTATCCATAGTACAAGCTCTGCTTAGTTTCGGATCAGATGGCCGTGTGTCAAGAATTTTTATTATTATTACTGATCATAGTCACCGTTACGACTAGGATTCCCAACCATACTGTTAAAAGCAGCCCCCTTTTTCCAGCATCGCGATATAGGAAAAATCTTACAATCGGAGCTTATACACAAGCTTCAGACCGTGTTCTTCAGGCACGATCACAGGGCCTGGCGGAAGATCTTTCCTTTTTAAATGGAGTCTCATACCGCGCTTCGCCATAACATTACTAAAAAGTTTTTTTTCACTGCCGCTAGATGGCGGTAAAATGTATTTATGTTAAAAAAATATTTTTTTTTTCGTCACTTTTGGAGGGAAAATTATTATACGCACGTATTCATCGCATCTTAAAGCGTGACATTTTATTCTCACATAAAAATAAATTCACATTTTTTTTATACTACTTGGGCCGACAAACAAGCAGACGGTCCACCTGATGGTAAGTGGTCACCGCCGCCTTTGGACATTTGCAACACTAGGGGCATCGGAGGGGCCAAGGACTAACATGCTTACTATGATTTAGGTATGTATAGAGTCGTTTTGTGAAGGTTTCACTTCCTCCACGTCTAAAATGCTAACATTTTACTTTTAAAAGTGACAGTTCTTATGGGAGAGCAAGGATCAGGATTTCCTTTCTGAATTTCCTATTTGTGTGACGAAAAATAAATGAATGATTAACACATACACAATGTATGGAAGGGATGTTATGGAGCACCGTAACCGAAACTTTCGGATATCCGAAACTACTTCCTTATCCCATATAAAAGTTTCGGACATGGATATGGCCGGAGACTAAATGAGATACGGTATTCTAGGTTTTACGCCCGTTAATATATTTTGAACTCTTTAATACGCGACGAGAAGACTATTAATTAATAACTTATATTTATAAAAAAAAAATACATTATTCTTAATTAATATTTATTAAAATTTATTTTCTGTTTTTTAGTTTGGTTTTCTATATAAAGCGTGTTTTTTAGTTTTTATTAACTATCATTTATTTTTCATTTTTTAATTAAATTTTTTTGAGTGCCCGAAAGAGTAAGTCAGGAACTGCACGCATGCGTAGTTCGCGCACTAGCTCTATCTCTTTTACTCGCATGCAAAGGATACGGAAAGAAATTAATTAATCCTGGCGAATCTAATTAGGATAATCGGATGCTTTGATCGGATTATTGCATTGTCATCGGTCTTTGACAGGTGTGCAAAGTTTGAATTCAATCTGATCGTTCAAAGTAGGACAAAATCGACCTCAAACGGGTCGGTTACATACATACATACAGGTGAAGCTAATATAAAGCGTGTAAAAAAGGCTGATACATTGGATGGGTTGTAATTGTAGTAGCAAACGTTAAGAAATTAAGTATTATCCTTAATTTGTATATCCCGTAAATATTAATATATTAATTTGCTATAAAATACACACTGGAGACACAAACAGTAGACAGAAGACAACTTTTAAATACAAAATGTTGTTGAACTCTGGTACCCAAAGTAAGATTCAACTTGTGTCATGGTTACCAGGGCCTATTACAGAACAACTCTTCAGTGTAACGTGGTAGCGTGAGCAAAGTTGTTATGTCTTTAGTTTTGTAGGTGTGTCAGTTATATATAATAATTTCTAATACACCTTATATACGATAAGATCCGAATAACCGAAACTATCGGATAATCCGAAATAATTTCATATCCGTAACCGAAACCGATATAATAGTATTCATATATCTAGATCCGAAATTTTGTATCCATAACATCCCTGATCTATGCTATTCAAAAGTGATTGATGAATAATTAAAATGTTTCCCTGTAATACAAAAGTTTCACTTCTATCGTGTCTATACGACACCCCTGTTTTTTATATTAGGTTGGGGAAAAAGTCTTTTCGCATTATAGTATGTATGAACTTGTAATAAAATCTCTTTGGCTATACTATTTGTATCTGGCTGGTTTTGGTATCATTGAAAGTTTAAATTTTAAAGAACATAATTCCAAATTCAAATTAGGAAAATGTGTGATTGCATTTGTTTTTCGTACCGCCAAGATGAGTGAATCTAATGAAGAAATTCGATTCATTTTAAAATTTTACTACAAAAAAGGTAAAAATGCAACGCAAGCCGCGAAAAAAAAATGCGATGTTTATGGACATCACGAGAGGACTGTCAAAACCACTTGTCGCAGTATTTTGATCAGAAGTCCCAAAATTTCTATAGCAATGGGATCATGTCCCTACCTACAAGATGGCAAAAAGTTATCGAACAAAATGGTACCTACATACTTTAGTTAAATGTAAATAAACTATATTAAAAATGTTTTGAATTTTCTTAAAAATGCGAAGGAACTTTTTCCCCAATCTATTATTATGTACCTAGTTTATATATTACTCTTTCCTAGGCATGTTTAAACGTCCTGACGAAGCAAGAAGCGTCACCGTGCGTCGAGAAGGAAGAGGTGAAGGTCGAAGTGGAACGGTTCATTGACCTCGCCAGGCAGATGGAGGCATTCTTCTTGCAGAAGAGGTATGGCATTTCCCTGATACTATTTTGTTCTTTTTACAATGGACACCGAAGTTTGTCTGTGTATCTCCATCTCAGCGTTAGAAAGAGAGAAAAAAACAATAAATCAATTTAGCCATAGAAGGGATTATGAAGGTCATATTTACTGTAGTTACCATCGGTTCGGATAGAAATTCAGTAACATTTTTTACTAACTGTTTTGGCCATTTTATCTGTTTCATATGTCAGTGTGTAGTTTCCCGTCTAGGAAAAATATGAATGTGGGATAAATTTGTTTGCCCAAAAATGTCTGTTTGTTCTGTGTCTTGATATTCGGTGTGTCTGTACACGCCATTTATCCCTAAAGAGGTAGGCAGAGGTTTGAGACAAAAGTACCGGCGAAGATATTTGTAAGTCCCAACGTGACTTGAAGTGATTTCTAATAATGAAACATAAATTGTATCCGACCTGGGAATCGAACCTAGTACCTCCGGTATTTAATCCTAGGCGACTATAAATATATATGCATTTAAATTAAAAGTAATAGCTTACGTGCCAAATATATCAGTTATCTAGTTTCTAAATAAATCTAATTTACGCCCAGACACAGAACAAACAGTGCCTTTACCATGAGTTTTTAAGGTACGTACTCGCTAGCGACGGTGTAAAACATTTCTATGGCAAATGTGTACAGCGCCACTAGCGGTCACCTAAAGAACTAAAATCGATAGTACGATTCGAAAGGTAAAAAACCTATCGAAATGTAGACACTAGCGAGTACTATTTTTTAGCCTTTGCTATAGAAATTCGGTAGTCACAAATTTGACAGTTGCTATCGAGAAATACTGTATCGATAGCAACTCATGGTAGAGGTACAGACATGTTCATGCACACAAATGTTTGTCCTGGGTGGGAATCGAACTCGCGACCTTCGGTTTGGCAGTCAGAGCGTTAACCACCAAGCCAACTGGCCTGTCAAAATCTATATCAGCTACTATAGATACAAGTTATACTTAGTTTGGGATCAGAGGTTGCGCGATGTTCTATTTTCCATTGAGAAGCCATGGCCGATGTAGTAGGTAGTAACGACAAACTATGCGTAACATAAAAAAAAAAGTTTCGTTAATCTTTTTTTTTTACATAGTTGGAAGACCAACAACAATAAAAACTAGCATAAATAAACACTGTAGGCATAATACAGCTAATTACAGTTCCCCACTTATAGATATAGAATAATTAATAAGTGTGAACTACATAACAACAGCGCTCATTAACTGTATAGTTAAAATTTAAAGTGTACATCATAAATTAAAGAAATAATTAGACTAGAAACTTATCTTGTGTGAAGTTATTTAGATATCCTAGAATCCATAGATCATACCAGGGTAGCCACAAAGTGTTCCAAGATATTTATTTGTATCGATTCCTTAGATTCCTCCTGTCGGCAATGAAACCAGAACTGCTGGTCAAAGAAGACAACAATGAGCTGAAATGCGAGCTCCAACGCAAGGAGGAACTCCTCAGACGGCACTACGACAAGATCAGCCAGTGGCAGAATCTGTTGGCTGATCTGCAGGTAAATATTCGTGTCTCCCGCCCCTCATATGCGTACTAAAAATATATTAATACTAGCTTATATCCGCGGTTTCACCCGCGTTCCCTAGGGATGTACCATATTCCCGACACAAAAAGTGTCCTATGTTACTTCTAATACCTCCAAGAACATGTGTACAAAGTTTCATGATGATCGGTTAAATAGGTTTCGCGTGAAAGCGTAACAAACTTACATTCACGTTTTTTATTTTAGTAGGGATTGCCATGAATAATCTGTAAAACTGTAAGTAAATTATACTTACAGTTCAAGTCGGCAGAACTGAAATTTTATCTGTATGGACCAAAGTGACGTTTGACCAAGAATGTTCCTTTTCCCTTATACGATTTGGTTCATTTTCATTATCATTGGGAACTGTCCTGTATTAAAGATAAATGATCAAACACTAACCAGCGTATTGAACATCATCAAAATTAAATCATTAATGTGATTTTTATGTACCGATCTAATCACAAAGAGTGTGTTATTTGATGCTGTACAATTATGACGTCACAACTTGCTATTTCATACAAAACTCTATACATTCGACCGTTTTGACATTTCATAAAGAATTGCTGATTTGACATGTTAGGACACATCCCTATTCACCTCTGGATCAATAGATGAACCTGATTTTAAAACCTTTATGGCACATTTTCCTATGACATACTTAAATGTCAAATGGATTTTGCATAGATTTTTAACCGACCTTGCAGGGTCACACGGTGTACAACAAGGGCCCGCAGCAAGCTCCTCCTCAGCCAGCAATCCAGCAGGCGGCTTCTCCAAGACAACAACCCTGCAGCGTACAGCAGAGCGTACAGGTAATTAAGACAAACATTTAAAAAAACAGGGTATGTAAGGACGCGATAGAAGTGAAACTTTTGTATTACAGGGAAACATTTTAATTATTTATCAATTGCTTTTGAATAGTAGATTGTGTTTATCATTTATTTTTCGTCACACAAAAAGGTTCACTTCAAAATCATAACGCCAACAGTTTTTCCCTCTTATGGCGCGCCTAAATAATCTTGTATTTACTCCAAAAACGACGGAATCGTTCCAGGCGCAACAGATGGCCGTAGCAGCTGCCGCGCAACAGGCAGCTTTACAGCAACAAGCGGCGTTGCAGCAACAGCAGGTACCGCGCCCCCCGCACCCGCCCGCCTACCCCGCTAGCGTACAGCGGCGGTAGTATGATAAAATGTCGAACACTAACCCGGGGTTCCTATTCTAGAGTATTCGATTTTTAGCCTTTGACATCTGTGGAAAAACATGGCGGTCTGTCAAAAATTTATTGAATTTTTTAAGGTTACTTTATCTGTCATCGAATAGCGCAGTTCGCATGCGTTTTAGGAAAATAATACCTTTAAACATATTTGCGAGTGGTTCGCGCGCAAGTCATAATTTTTCTTCTTCATGCATTTTAGGAACATAGTATGCGTGTGTCTTAAGACATCCGCCATGTTTTTTGACAAATTTATAACCATCAAAATTTATGTTCGATATCTATCTTTAATGTCTAGATTTATGTTTCTTTTTGAAAGAAATGTCTATGGACGTCAATCCAGAGATTGCGGATTTAGATTGAATGTTATTTTTGGTCGTAAAAGGCTATAATGGGACCAGACTTTAAATACTCGGTAACATCAATTATATAGCATTTAATGTTTAAGATTTTAGCGAATCGAAATACAAAGAGGTTATATTATGTAGTCAAAGAGGTCATAACCTCTGTTCTGCAACGACATTACAACAAAGTTTTTATTCAAAAAACTAATGAGGATATAATCTGCAAAACTCCATAGTGAATTTTGACATTTCATAAAAAGTTGCTGATTTGATTTAATGCAGTCAAATACCGGTTTAGATAGTTAAATTAATGTTTAGATGTAGGTCGAACAATAAATATATTAAGAAAAATAATGGCGCCAACAAAACAATCAGATTTATACTTAAATAAAACTATAAAAGATAACTTATTGATTCAGGCGTGGCTTTGCGGTAATCCATTGTAAGGTTATACAAAAAACAAATATGTAACTAATTCCGCTGGGTCTTGTACTTGACAGAGAAGGAGATGCAGCGGAATTAGTTACTAGATATTTGTTTTTTGTATAAAATAATCAAAATTGTTAAAGATAATAATTATGTTAAAATATGGAAGTCGCTTTGAAAAAACGATTTTAACAATATATTTTTTGTATTAATAGTTATAATTATCATTAAAATTCACTCTTCTTTTCTTTTATTTAAAAAAAAGTTAAACTATTTCATGTAGAAATTTGTAGTTTAGTGTAATTTATAAGTTACTGTTACTTTCGCTTCATGTTTAATTTTAAAATACACCTTTCTTTTTATTTTTTGCGTTTTATTTTTACATTCCTTTTTGTTACTTAGCAGTTATCATAGATCAAAGATGCACCGCACAAGGTATGTTATTTTCTTTCTTTTTAATTAGCTGCTATAGAGTATCTATTGTATGGATCTACGTAATTTAGATGCAGAACAGCCTCGCCCAGGGTATGTTTATGGCTGGAGGAAGGGGAGGGTACGCAGGGGCGTCACTTCAAGGACCACTGGCGTATTTGGAGAAGACTACCACTAATATAGGTACGTAATATGTGTGTTTGTTTAGTTTAAGAATGTTATGGTAAAATTTACTTTATTGTTATGCAAACAAAGTTCAATTTCAAATATTAAATGGTTGGTGATGATTTTATGAATATTTAGGATGCATTTTACTATAACATTCTTTAAACCTCTAAGATTTCTTATGTCGGACAGTCTATAGAATATGGTTTTGCGTTTATTCCAATAAATAAATGACAAAATCTTCTGGTAAGGATGTCGGTAAATTCAGGATATACATCTGAAACATTATGAGTGGCCAGTTGACGTGGGGAATTTGATACCTTGACCACGTCGCATGTTGTGTGTTCGATTTTCACCCCAACCAGGTCATATCTATAATTTATATACCAATATAATGTAGAATATACTTAGTACCATAATGCTGACCGACGATAATATATCTTGCGACTTTAAAAACGCTCGAGCCCCAACTGGGGCACTCTCAGCAGGCGAATTGTAGGGTGTAATGGTCATCAGAGGTAATCAGCCCTTAATTAATGTTGCAGACATGGTGGGTCTGGGAGATGGACGCAGGTGACGCGGCCGCGGGAGGGGCAGGGGCCGTGGCCGAGGCAGAGGCCGAGGTAACTACCTTCCTTTATTAATATTGGAATTAGTTTAAAAAATAAACTTCTAGGTACCTCCTTGTTTTTGACGTGCAGATTCGCGTGGTTTTGGATACTGAATGTCACTCCAAAGATCATGGGATGGATTCATTGAATAAACATTTAGTTTGCATGGTCTTTTAGAAGGGAACTGGGTCGAAAGTGCTGCTCAGTGTTGCTTGCCGATCGCCTTTATGGTGGGACAGCCAGGTGGGTAGTACAAAGGAACCTACCACTGTGTTATGGTTTCCTCACTTTGATTTCCTTCATCGATAGTCAGTCGTATTGTAGGGTTCGACCCCACCATCTTCGTCACGGCATTCAACCCAATACGAACTGAGTTATAATCGAGTATCTTAGATAACCGTGATTATCTTAATCGTAATTTTATCGGAAAGGTGGTATCTCTTATTTGATATTTTTATCTTACCGTGTACCTTCGTGAAAGCCTGTAAATCTGATGGTATTCTCCCCACTCTCAGGTCGTGGGGCATCCCCTGAGTATGGAGGCAGCATGACGCCCCCATAGCGCGACCCCCTCCCGGCGTGGCCGGCATATGACACTTTGTGAATATACCTCACCCATGTACATAATATAATAATATTGAATCGTCAAATTAGCTGGGGGACCAACATTTTTGTTTTATGTATCCCCTATACCGCAGCTCGAAATACGCTACGTCGCCGCATCGCCGTAAATTATGTTAGTTTAAAATCGGGTTAAAGGGAGCGAAGGCATGGCTTTGTTCGCCTTCAATAACAATTATTCAACAACAACATAAAGATAGTACGATGAAAAATATTCGTTTAGTTTTTTTTTTACAATTGCAAGTGTATTTTACAATTTTGATTCGAGTTACAGATTAATTTCTTAGTCTTTAACACTAAACATACCATAACCGGGTCAAATGACCCATTTTGAACTTTGCATTGAAAATGCACGTATCATCTTATTGCTTTTGCACATTTGACTTCATGACTTTTTCTTACTGATTAATATACAGTTATACTATTTATTTCCCTTCCTAACAACCATATATCATACATACAAGCAGGAAATATAAAGTCACATTTGACCCGCTATGGTAGAAATAGGTACCTAGCAAGTGTTGGTATGATTAGTGTTAACAGAATCGTATTTTTTTTAGTTTTCGCCTAATACAACATCCTGGCACATTATACTTCCACATTCAAAATGAATATCACTCTCTATATTCATCAAAACAACATGGCGAAAATATATGAAAATGTCAGTTGCTTTCGATAAATATCGAATGTGATATTAAAATCGAAATCTTGAGAATTGGGCTCTTGTAATTTGACGATTTGAAACTCTAGTGTTAGAATATTAATATTAAGAAAGAAAAAGTAAATATTTTTAAACACCTAATAGCTGTTGAAACTAATATATAAGCAGACGCTAATGCTATATTACAAAGCGATATGCTATTTTTCAATTTCGCGGTAAAATGGTTTGACAGCTAAGAATGTCAGAAAATTAAACTTTATTGGTTTTAAAATAAAGGTCATCTGTATTCATGATACATTTAAATAATAGATCTTATTACGAAAACAATAAAGTATCTTTTTCTATAACAATTTGCTGTCGAAAAGGGCGTTGTTTTGTCTCTTTCGGTCATTAACAAAAATCAATAAAGCTCCAAACTTCGTAGGAGAGCCGATGCAATGGAGTCTCGGAGAGCTTACCTCTCACGTGATTGAGTAATAAGCGAAAGAGACAGAGCATAGAGGTCGAGACGAAACATCGTTGAGTTAGTGTAATTTCATTACAGAATCTGGAATGAAAAAAAAATGGTGTAGTCACTATGCAATGAAAACAATTTGAAATATAATCTATTTTTTCATATTTAAAAATGTTTTTAATGCTGATGATTTTGTAAATAAAAAATAAAATTTTTAAAATTGTTAAAAAAATATTTTAACTAAACTACAGCAATATTTTTGTATTAACACTGTAAAATACAAACTTAAAACATAAAAATATTCTTAAGTTTCTGAATGTTGGTACGATTGGAAGTTCATCGACATGTTACTACTATATTTTTCACATAGCATGAGTTGTGACAGTTGAAGGATTTTTACCCATATCTTGTGAAATAGCACTTGATTACTCTGAGATACTACACTAAATGCATCATGAGACCTTGCTCTGTTACGGTATCCCCTTATTATGTCGAAATAAACATAAACCATTGAGAAATCTTATAAAACACCATGTGTCACACAGGTCATGCTATTTGAAAAATACGATACATAGATTAATTTTTGAATAATCTTACCTATGTATTGTAAAGTTGTCGAGATGTAGTAAGCCAGTTTTGACAGGTGAGAGTGTTAAAGAAAAATGTATCCTACGCCCTTATCATTAGGTTCATTTACATCATCATACAATTAATTATTAAATTAATAGATGAACCTAATTTATAAGCTATAGATATGATTTTTGAATGGCATTCTTATCTGTCAAAACGTACCTTTTATATATCGATGTTCATTATATTTTATTGCGTTCATTAGATTGTAAGATGCAATTTACAATGAATAATATTACAAAAGAAATACCTCAAATAGCTATTGGATTAGTTATTATAGTTTTAAAAGGTGTCCAGCATCATTTAATATTGCGTTTCTATACCACATGGTCGTGGGACGTGAAGTTGTCAAGTCTCATGTGCCTGTAATTTCACCGGCCCCCTTACCTTTCTAACCGAAACACAGTAATACAAGTGCACTGCTGCTTTACGGTGAAATGGGTAAGGTGGTAGTACTTCCCCGGACGAACTCTGCACTAAGAGCTCTACTACTTGGTTAAACTAGAGTTATACTCAGGTTCTATAAAGTGCCCTACTTCTACTTGGCACAAAGTTTAAGCTCATAGTAGCATGCGAACCAGCGCCAGCCTTATAGCTATTGCCGGTGGAGCGAAATTGTCTTTCAACGTCTTTAGTCGATGGTTTTAAATCACATGAATTGTATTTCTGTTTAGTTAAAAAAATATTGCAAAAATCGACATTTGTTGACGTTAAATCAATAACCTCTGAATATAACACTCGTGCTTCTTTAACATAATAATAGTTCCTACTGCTTTGTAATTAGCTATTTATTTTGGCGGCATTTGCCAACTGTCGAAAAGCGACGGCTCCTCTCGCTCTACCCCATGGCTGGCGCTGATTCTAACTTAGAATTTCGCCATGGCTTTCGAAATTAAATAATAGCGGACACCTGCCTATGACATACTGTCGCAAAAACAAGAAAAGTTTAGATTTATATCCTATAGTAATATAATCACTGAAAAATATATGCAAATAGGTATTAACAAGCACATACGAATAGTTGACTATTCAGGTTCGAAAGGTTGCTTTTCAAACTGGCAGATCAGAAAAAATATGTTTCTTATCATTCAAGTTAGAAGTAATGAATATTGAACTCTAATACAGGTTCTGAAAATTGCTTTTCCTATAAACTGGCAGAACAGCACAAAAATATATTTATTACTCATTCAAGTTAGAAGTAGTGTAAGTCCTTTGAATGCAAAATGAACCTTAACGTAAGAATATAGGTTACTTATTTTTCAATGACATTGTTTAGGACTTCATTTGTTAATCTGCGAAAGAAAAATATAAAAACAGATTATAAGATAGTCGTATGTCAGTACAGAGTAAAAATATGCCAGTGAAATATACTTTTTAAGATTCCGGTGTCAGGCAAGGAGTATGTCAAATTTTGATTAAAGAAATAGGTTACAGAAGAAATATTGTCTTTGGAACATGCATTTGGCGGGGTTTTGTAAATATGTACCATAGTTCATTGAAAACAGTTTTAATCTGTATATAAAAGAAGTCATTTTTGACTAAAATATTTTGAAAATTTAAAATTGAACTTTATTCGTTAATCTATAAGGCTCATCTTGATGGTGTAGATAAACTTTAACGCAAAATCATATGGTTTATTTTTCTTTGACATACGTGAACGTCAAAAAGAACAATTTTCTACTAAAATTCTAGGATAATTTTATAGTAGTTTAAATTATAAATAAATAATTATAAATATACACATTTGAATCTAGTCACTTCACAATAAAGCATTTTTTTTAATATACTCATAACTATGCAAGATAAATATAATATTATTGTGTGTATTAGGTATAGAATTAATTATATAGACTTAATCAAAAGTTGCACATTTGAGATAATAGGGTAGCATAATAAATATATTTTACTGTAAGTTAAAACTATAACAAATAATTCAATTCTGAATTTCTTAAAAATTCTTGTTTTTAGCCAGTGTCGATATATGCCTATATCACTTCAGTCAATGCATTAAAGTTATCGTCCACACAAGTCATGTTTTGGTAAAATGGTGGCCGATTTAATACTTCAGGCTTTTTGAGACAATATAAAGTCACGATACGCTATTTTCTCTTTACTTAAAAAAAACGAATAAAAAAAAATGAAATGAAACGTCACTTATCAAGTTCCCGCTAAAAAGTCACTATCGAAGTCTTCTTATTTAAAGTTTGGCAACCAAACCGCTTTATAATTTGGGCTTTTTGAATATTACACTGTATATAGACAAGTTCTAGTTTTAAGCCCTGTAAATCTAGGATAAGTTGCACTGTTGACGTACCTAATCGAAATTTACTATCAAAGTAAGAATATCTGTGATTTATTTACGATTTCTGTACAAACTATCAATTTGTAAGGGTGTAAGAGCCACCAAAGACAAAACTTCAGCACATAAAAAGAAAAAAAATGCCAACGCATTTAAAGGACCGTAGAATAATCACAAATATTTTTAAAAGCTATTTACTTTAATATCTAGTATAAAAGTAACAGACAGGCGCGGGTCCAGCCCACATAAAAGGTTGTACTCATGATCGATATAGTAAATTCCTACAAAGTAGTTTTTTTTTATTTTATAAAGGCATTGGATATAATATCATCAGCCTATCGACCTCGATAGACCGTGAAAGTGTGACGTCACAAGACTATTAGGGTTGTGGGCATGCCCATCGTGCCCACAACGGTGGATCTGCGCTTGGTAACAGCAGCACTAGGTAAGGTACAGCCAGCAATATAAATAGCTGAACAGATCTGAATTTTGCACCTAAAACCTGAGTATATTGAGTTATTATGTACGTACAAGAGGAGACGCCTCAACTCGATTGTTGGTAACACGGGCTAGAGCGCGCGCATTCCAACTCAACTTGTCTATGAGAACATAACATCCCCCGCTCGCCCCACGCATGCCCCGCTGTCATCAAGTTCGCGCGCTATCTTTTGTTTGAAATAATTTATCTAGTACGTAGTACATTATAACGCTCACCTAGTAATACAGGTGTTACAAAAGTACCCGTAAAGCCGAAAGGAGGTTAAATGGGGCCTTATAACGAGTCCATTTACAATATTTAAGACCCGTAGTGACGCTGTATAACATACCCCAAAAGAATAAAAAATGATTTTTATGAATGAAAAACTATTAAAGTAGACAATTATTAGGTAAAATAGTTACGTAGGCCTTTCTGTTAAACAATCTGGTTCCCTGACATGACAGCTTACTAGGGTTGTTGGCTTTGATAATTAATTATATTTTTACGGCGTATTTTGTAACACGTATATTGGCACATCTACTTTTTCACATTTTAGGGAATCAAAAACATTTTTAAAATATTTGAATTCATTACGGGTTCGGTTTACGTTTTTGTATATTATATATGTTTGTTTACTAGTATAAAACTTAAATTAATAAATTATACTTTTGAACACTTAGACCGTAGAAACATAGTTCGCTTTTTTTTGCAAATGTGCCAATATACATATTACTAGGTAAGGTGCTTTGTTAGATCTGTTTACTAACTATGTTAGTGACAGTACCGACATGCACTATCTCTTTCTACCTATATAAGTATACCATTGTATTTAAAATAGATAAGATAATTAAACAAATTCATTGACGCTAAACTGTCTTTTTATTATTGCCGTATAAATAAATAAATATCCCAGGACATTCTTTAGACATGGTTACGGATGACATCACTTGAAGGATCTCCTTATAACACATTTTATTTTGATTCCCCTTTTTAATTGCAGCATTACGTGGCTGCACCCAGAGTTGGCTGCCGATGAGAGCAACCCCTTAACGGCTAACAGCACAAACGCAAGAAAGCATATATAAAATATTTTTGTGCTATTAATTAATTTATTTTATACTAGCTGTCTCACCCGCGTTCACGAAGGATGTAACATTTTCCCGGCAAAAAAAGTATCCTATGTTACTTCTAATACCTTCAAGAATATGTGTACAAGGTTCCATGATGATCCGTTAAGTAGTATTCGCTTGAAAGCGTAACAAACAAATTTACATTCACATTTATAATATTAGTATTTATACCCATAATTATGCAAAATAATTAATTCGCCCTCAAGTTGATAACCTGTTGCCACAGATGTGTACATGCAGTTGCATTTTTATAGCCAGTTGCCTTGTATTACTATTGATAGGCATTGACAGCGGTGACCACTTACCATCAGTTGGCCTGTCACCACGTCATATAAAGAAACGTTTCGTGTACTTACGCTCGTAAGAAGTTATACCCGAAATTATAGGAGAAAAAAACTGCACTAAAAGCATTTTTTACTATTCAGTCGTGAAATTGTAGTGTCCAAACTCTTTGCACCTGTCTGTAGCAACGAATAACAATTTTTGACGTTGTTAGGTTATTATTGACAACAACATCATTACTCACTCATTAATAATGTTGCACGGTCTCTCCGACTGTTATCAGCTAACTTCATCCGTGAGAATGGAATTTTGTGTTACACTGATGCGCCGCATCTTAAAATGTCACTCTTCTAATTTTTTCATAACGCGCCTAAAGAAGTATAACTTCAAAAACATATGGGTTTCAAATTTCTGCACTCTGATCTTAAAAGAGGGATTTTCAAGTAATAAAATAAAACGCATTGTATTCAATTATTTTATAATACATTTATTATAATTATTACATATGCACTAGTATATGTTCATTATATAATAATTCTTTATTTCCCATAACAATTAAGTATTTACTTAAAAATATAATATTTTAAATAAAACATTTTAAAGGTACACAGTTTCTAATCTACAAAAAAACAACACAAATAAATGCTAAGTACCTATTTATTATTTTTTTATAATTAAGGCCGAAGCACCTTTATTCCGTCACTTATAATGACGAAAATTTGATACATAAAAGCGAACGACAGAATAATATCACGGTATTATTTTGGTTTTAATATTAAGTATAGGCCGCCCAATAATACAGTATTTTTATTTCGTATATAAAATTACTTTCGTACAAACCACACACTGTATATATATACACATATACATATATATATTGTATAAAAAGGTGCTATTTTCTGTTTGTCCAATAAAATAAACCATTTTCTACATTTAAGAATATCATAGATTTTGAAATCAAGTCCATTTATTGATCAAAAATTAAATTGTATGCAAAAAAGAAAAACAGATATAACTTCGAATATTTTAGCACAAAAGGCTTTTCAACAAACGATTATTTTAATGACGATGCTCGGGTGTAGCGCTCTCTCCAGCAGGACATATCTTTATGTACAAAATCTGCTTTTGAAAAGAGTAATTGCTGAGTTTATTGCCGGCTCTTCTCAGTAAAAGCAACCTTCCGAACCGGTGTTAGAGCCTATTAGAATGAAACCTGTTTTAGCAGACGGTGCATCTCATGTTAAGTGGTCACCGCCGCCAGTGTACATTTGCAATATCAGGGGCATCGTCAATGCGTTGTCGCCGAGACGTGAAGTTAAGTCTCATGTGCCTGTCATTTCACCGGCCTTATCTTTCTTAAAACAAGTGCATTACTGCTTCACGGCGGAAATGGGTTAGGTGGTACTTCTTGAACTACAAGCTCTGCGATATTTTCATTTATTTTATTTGGGGAAATGAACTTTATCATAAAGCCAAATGGTTAATTTTTCTATAATATTTTTAAATGTATAATAATATGTTACTTATCTTGGACAAACTATAATAATTAAGTACATTACATTGAATATGCGTTTAAAGATATATTTTTCCATTTATAAGCTGTTCTTGGCATGTATTGCAATGCGTTTTTGAATCGTAAGATTTTTTTTTTCCCCAATTTTCCAATTCGCCGGGAAACTTTTCAAAAGTTCCCTAAAAATCTTATTCATAGTGTAACTGCTAAAAATGAAATTATCCAAATCGGTCCAGCCGTTATTATATAATGCGCTTAAAGAACAGCATTTAACTTTATTTTTTATAGATTAATGTAACATTTGCAGATAATGTATTTTTATTTGTATTTTTTTATTTAATTATAAAATTTCAACTTCGGATTAATTAGGCTTTAGAGGTAGTAAGTTATTTTTTTTATTTATTTTTTTTTTAAACCAAAAAATAACAACAAAGTTTGAAACAATAAAAACACACTTATCAAGACTACTAAAATTAAAATAAAAAAACTTACGGTTTATTGTCGAGATTCGTTAAACTAATTATATTGTAAAAAAAAAAGAGATTTTGGTTAATATAACTGATAGAAGATAGAACGCAAACTTTTTGTGTACATCAGAATATTATCATCTATAAATAATATATAAAAACGAACGTGTGTCTGTATGTCCTTTATAGAATCGTAAACTATGCAACGGATTTTAATGCAGTTTTCAGCAATAGATAGAGTAATTCAAGAGGAAGGTTTAAACCAGGATTGAATGCGGGCAAAGCCGCAGCGCTCAACTAGTCTTTTTATAAAAAAAAATAAGCCAACTTTAATGGATAAACCTTGAATTCGTTGTTTTTTAAATAAGATTAGACATAAAATTGTTGCTTAACTTAACAAAATAGATTGACAATGTCTGACACGGACATTGGAGTATCTAGAGTAACATTTTGGGAAGGGGCCTGGCCCAAAAAAAAACAAATCTTCTGTGAAGTTATTTAAGTTATCTAGAATTTCGAATCGGTACATCATCATGGGGTCTCTAGACCATACTGGGGTGGGCTCCCCCCCCTCCCCCCTATATACACCTATGGACACCGCCCATTGAAAATTCAGGCCCTAAATATAGTATACTGCATAATTATTATATTTTCATTACAAAAATGATTTAAGTATTTGCTGGCCTTTTTTAAAAAATATTAAACCCAATTTTCGTGTATTCGACATTTGCAAAACATTATAAATATTGAATCATGGCAAGTATAGGACGAAATGTATTGTATTATTAATAAATATCCTGGGACATTCTTTACACACGGCCATCTGATCCCAAACTAAACAGAGCTTGTGCTATGGAAACCAGATAACTGATATACTACTTTTTTAATATATGTAATATTTGTCCTGGACAGGATTCGAACCCATAACGTATGTCGTAACAGTGTATTTAAATGTCTAGTCGAATACTAGATAATTGGATTAGTTACATTAGTAAGACTACAAAATTAATTCAACCGAAAACAAAAAAAGACAGACTAGTAAAATATTAAGTAGATACTGCTACTAAAAAAAAAAAACAAATATAGGATACATAATCATTCTGAGATAATTTTAAATTTTACAAAAAAAAAACAAATATAGGATACATAATCATTCTGAGATAATTTAAATTTTACAAAAAAAAAACAAATATAAGATACATAATCATTCTGAGATAATTTTAAATTTTACAAAATAAAAAAACAAATATAGGAACATAATCATTCTGAGATAATTTTAAATTTTACAAAAAAAAACATGCCCTCACTTTAAATAACTAATCAACACACACATTAAGTTTCAGTTTAAATACTAGACTACAAACGAATAACATTTCTTGACCACATATTAATAGGGATGTGTCCTGACATGTCAATCAGCAATTCTTTATGTAATGTCAAAACGATCGAATGTATGGAGTTTTGTATGAAATAGCAAGTTGTGACGTCATAATTGTACAGCATAAAATAACATGCTCTTTATGATTAGATCGGTACTGAAAAATCACATTAATGATTTAATTTTGATCATATTTAATGTTTTCGTATATTTTTGGATGTTCAATACACTGGTTAGTGTTTGATCATTTATCTTTAATACAGGACACATCACAATAGGGATGTGTCCTGACATGTCAAATCAGCAATTCTTTATGAAATGTCAAAACGATCGAATGTATGGAGTTTTGTATGAAATAGCAATTTATGACGTCATAATTGTACAGCATCAAATAACATTCTCTTTATGATTAGATTGGTACTGAAAAATCACATTAATGATTTAATTTTGCTCATATTTATTGTTTTCGTATATTTTTGGATGTTCAATGCACTGATTAGTGTTTGATCATTTATCTTTAATACAGGACACATCACAATTGTAGTAGCGGTGATGGTTACCACACCACCTCATATTTAGATTGTAAGCGACTGAAGAATACATAATTATATTTTGAGACAGCAAAATCATGCGAGTTGTTGTAATAATATAGCCAAATCTCTTGTCTATACATATAATATACTAGCCGTCCCCTGCGGTTTTACCCACGTTCCCGAGGGGTGTCACGTTTTCCCGGGATAAAAAGTAGCCTATATGTTATTCCAGGATATGCTCTATCTATGTGGCAAGTTTCATCCAAATCTGTCCGGTAGTTATTGCGTGAAAGAGTAACAAATATTTGCATTAATAATATAAGTAGGATAAACATAAGGAAAATAGGGTTCCTTGACGCACCATCACCTCAAAACTAGTGAACATATCGGGACGGGACTGCTATCATTCGACGCGGAATTTTCTCTAGATTGTTATAGGCTATATATGATATAGATCAACGCGGGTGAAACCGCAGGGGCAGCTAGTATAATTTATAATGCATTGAACGGATAGAAAGTATACATATTGCGCCCACTCCAAATGATAGAGAAGAGAGCAGATAGATAAAATATGAGATTCAATATTGAAATTAAGATCCAAAGACCTTATAGATCCTTTTAAAAGAATAAGATACAAGGTAACATATCTTTAAGCCCATTATCGCAGAAGAGGTTAGCAAACAACATCTAATCGATGATATTTTTCAACATTACCAATCGCACTTCGCAGGTAATAATTATATCCTTGTTCGATTCGGGAATCGAACCCAAGAGCCTCTGACCGAGATCCACTCGAGCGCGCAGTTTATTCATACAAGATGGAGTTATATTTCAGAATCCTAATTTAGATTAATAACCAACTTTTAATATGAAATCCTGTAGAGCTACAAAAATCTTACTAAACGTGCGGCACGCTATGATGGCCGTTTTGACGTTTAACAATGACAAAGAAAAAGAACCTTTATTCCTTCACACATAAGGTGCATCTATTGATCCAACAGCTAATTGTATGATGATGGAAATCAACCTTATTCCAAAGCAATACAGTTTCTTTTCCAATGACAATTTGAAACGACAAAACGGCCATCATAGCGTGCCGGTAGTATACATACAATAAATAATAAATATCCCGGGACATTCTTTACACACGGCCATCTGATCCCAAACTAAGCAGAGCTTGTACTATGGAAACCAGATAACTGATATACTACATAAATAAATTATTAAATACATACTTATATAGATATTTACACCCAGACACAGAAGAAACAGACATGTTCATGGACAAAAATGTTTGTCCTGGATGGGAATCGAATTTACGACAGCTTGTTCTTACTCTTCGTTTACTTCAGCAGTTTCTCTTGTTCATCAGCTTGTGCTCCAGCGTATAGATCCCCGTTCCTCGGTTCGGGGGTGGCGCGTGACACAAGAGGGGGGAGTGGACCAAACGATGACCGAGTGTGGGGGGAAGCAGACACTGGGAGGGGGTTTGGTGATACCTGTGGTGAAAATATATTTTTTAGTTTATTAATAAATAAATAGTGTCCCATTCTTTATACACCGTCTGATTTCAAACTAAGCCCAAAATAACTGGGGTTCGATTCTGTACGGAAAATGACACTAACTCGAGGATGTTTTGTCGTGGCATAGGCTCTGTCTCCGTCGTTTACTACGCTAATACTACTAATCACGTGAGAGGTAAGCTCTCCGAGGCCTCCGTGAAGCGGCTCGCCGAAGTTTGTATTAACTGAATAACGGGGTTGATGTACTACATATATATACTGATTTTTATGAATGAAAAATAGAAAAACTATTGAAGTAGACAATTATTGGGTAAAATAGGTACGTAGGCCTTTCTGTTAAATAATCTGGTTTTCCTGAGATGACAGCTTACGGGGTATTTTGTTGTTGTTAGTTGTTGGCGTTGTTTAACAAGTAGCCTCTCTATAAAATGTAATTTTGGAAGATGTAATTAATTAATTAAAAATAGGATAATTTTCTATTAATAGATAGTCACCTGTCTGGATGGTGTTCTGTGCTCGCCGCAAATGCTCAAATCCTCGTCAACTGATTCCAATAACTATAAAAGAAAACATATCCGATATTAATAAAATAAATAAATATCCCGGGACATTCTTTACACACGGCCATCTGATCCCAAACTAAGCAGAGCTTGTACTATGGAAACCAGACAACTGATATACTACGTTTTCTTTTAAATACATACTTATATAGATATTTACACCCAGACACAGAACAAACAGACATGTTCATGCACACAAATGTTTGTTCTGAGTAGGTGTTTTTTTTTATAGGGTATTTGACAGGTTTTTAAAAACTGTTCTACGTTTATCACTGACTAGTTGTCCCCCGCGGTTTCACCCGCGTTGCCGAGGGATGTTACATTATTTTGTTCATTTTATCATCAATAGTTTTCGCAGCGCACGCGATGTAAGAATGTTTTGTAATTTTTTCACACCTTGGGTTACATTGTTGGAGTTTTAGTATGGATCCCTAACTTTTTTGAAAATTTATATAGCCTATGTTACTCAGTGATAATGTAGCTTTCTAATGAAAAAAGAATTATTAAAATCGGTCCAGTACTTTTTGAGTTTATTCGTTACATACAAAAATACAAATCTTTCCTCTTTATAATATTAGTGTAATAGGACTCTATAGAAAATCTATATTTTACTTTTCATTACATATAGTGCAAGAAAAAGAGAAAACAAACAATATTAATTTTCCTGACAACATGGCGCCTCATGTCATCGTGACGTCACCTGCTTGTTGACTACCTACTGTTTGGACTACGAAAAAGTGACTTTATACGTAACAGATTACAAGTAGTTGACGCCATCAACCATTCGACCAATCACAGGCGTTTACGATCACGTGACTAAAGTAGACAAAATAATGTTTTTCTCTTTAAATTATCTTGTATTTTCCTTAACTTACTAAATAGTTGGTTTCCAAGATTCATTATCAATACAGATGTCATCAATATATCCTATACTTTCCATGCTGTCAAATACCCTTTTCTCATGTAACAATTAAAAAAGAAAACTAACAGTCAAGTTTGATTCCTTTCAAGCAATGTTATAATCTTGGACAATTGCAATAATATTAATTGTTCATTATTCTCTCTCTCACTTCTCCTTTCTTCATAATCGATATCTCTCACATTCTCCAATCGATTGTTATCGATTATTTGATTGTCAAAATCTATTCCGTGATTGCATTCGGAATATCTCGATTTAAATTCACTTTTGCATTGATTCGAATTTGGAGGAATCGATTTAATAACTCGACTATTTGAAGCGATTCCACGTTGTGTTAAATCTTTAGTATTCGGATATATCATTTTATTATCGATTCTATATTGTATCGAATTACAATGACTATAAGGTATGGATTTGAAGAAGTTGGTTTTTGAGCTATTGCCTTCGAGTTCATTCTCTCGATACTTCAATTTAACATTATTAAAATCTTTGTTTTCAAAATCGATATCTTGCATCGGTTTGTAATCGATATCTCGGTGTATCGACTCGATTGTATCTTGATTTGACGGTGACAGGTTATGGACAGAGAGAAGAGAGGAGTCGCCGTGGAATGTTGCTTTCTTTTTCTTACTATGATCTGTTTCTGTATAGAATTATAAATTACTTAATCTATATCTTAACTCTTTTAGTTTGAGTGGTTAGTGTTTCTAACAACCTTTGCCAGATGTTTTTGATTAAAAACAACGCTTTCTTTCTGTTGTTCGGTTGCACTTACATGATAATACACATCTTCTTTGACATACTGAGTACTACATTTCTGCGCACATCGGTCATAAAGTCATTACTAAAATATTGGTATATTTTTGTATACGTGTGACTTAAAGAGTTAAATTTGATAGCAAAGAATGTTATAGAAAAATCACCTCTATTGTTTTTGATATAAGAATCATTGGTGCATTTGTCAATTGTATGATTGTTCTGATGGACTTAATCATAACGCCGTAAGGTCCATTTTACTACAACAATCTTAGCATAAAACTGACTAATTAGAATATTTTATTTCATGTCTACAAAAATAAAGAATATTGTAGTGAAAATTCTTATGGGCTTTGAAATTATGATGCGCAACCTTTTTGTGACGAAAAACAAATGCATGATAAACACAATGTATGCTATTCAAAAGTGATTGATGAATAATTATAATGTTTCCCTGTAATACTAAAGTTTCGCTTCTATCTTGTCTTAGACTTCGTAGACTTAAGTCGGGAAAAATCAGGGTGTCGTAACCCTGATTTTTCCCGACTTAAGTCTACTACCTTCGACCACATCACTGAACGGTGAGATTGTGGTCAAAAGTAATTGATTATAGATTAAACTAAATCATTCTAACCATTCTTATTATCACTGACATTTTTACTAAAACCAGTTTTGTTAATCCAAAAATTATTCCTCAAGCATTCCGCGCAATCATTTGCGTCCATATCATTTGGCAAACGTTTGGCCACATCGCAAGTGTTGCCTAATGACTTGGCATAATATTCGGCGCCGCAAGCGTTCGACCATTTAGTCTCATTGGTGAACGACTTGGTTGATTTTGGCAAACATTTGTAGGACCTCGCCGACTCGGGGTTTGATTTCGTATCGTGAGTGTTGGACGAACATTTGGCCAAATATTTGTCGGAGTTGGCGTCCAATCTTTCTGATGACGCGTAGTTTTGAGGTATTTGCATTAGTTCTATCAAATTCACTCTGGTTGATAGCTGTAATTGTATTTTAGACTTTAATTCAATTAGTTTTAAAGACTATTTTTGAACGGGGAAGTGCTACCACCTTACCCATTTGAGCCGTGAAGCAGTAGTGCACTTGTGTTACTGTGTTTCGGTTAGAAAGGTAAGGGGGCCGGTGAAATTACAGGCACATGAGACTTAACTTCACGTCTCAGGGTCGACAACACGATGGCCCTGGTGTAGCAAATATCTAGGGGGTGACCACTTACCATCAGGTGGACCGTCTCACTGTTAGTTGCAATTTGACATTTTCCTCGATAGTCGAGTGGTATAAGCTAGGTTAGAGTTAGATGGTTCTGGGTTCAATTAGGGAATCGTCCAGGGGGTCGGGTAAAGTATTATTATGATTTCTAAACAGGTAGGAGTTCTCACTAATATATTCAATATTACACCTTAGTTGCATAGGAAGTAGATTCAAAAACGTCTGCTTCTTTAGTTGATGCTGCACTGTTTGATTTTCCAAGTAATTTCTTTGATATCATTAAAATTGGTATGTTAGCGCTTGAGGAGTTGCAGAGGTGCTGGAAAGGGATGGGTGGGAATAAAGATTGGATGAAAATGTATGGGTAATATTGTATGAGTGTTTGCATTTATGTAAGAATGTATGACTTTAATTATTAATGTTTTTGACTGTATTTAACACTAAACATACCATAACCGGGTCAAATGACCCATTTTGAACTTTGCTTTGAAAATGCATGTATCATCTTATTGCTTTTGCACATTTGACTTCATGACTTTTTCTCACTAATTAATATACAGTTATACTATTTATTTCCCTTCCTAACAACCATATTTCATACATACAAGCAGGAAACATAAAGTCACATTTGACCCGCTATGGTAGAAATAGGTACATAGTAAGTGTTGGTATGATTAGTGTTAATAACTAGTTATTTTTTTTTCTAATTATTGTAATAACTCTACTACACAGTAATAATAAAAGGTTAGGCCGGTGAAATTACAGGCACATGAGACTTAACAACTTCACGTATCAGGGTCGACAACGCATTGGCGATGCTCCTGATGTTGCACATAGTGGAGTCCATTGGCACCGGTGACCACTTACCATCAGGTAGCCCGTCTGCCTATTCGTCGGCAAAATATTAGCCATGATATGTTTTTTTTAATAAGAAGCCTAAAATAAACTATTTAAAACAATAAGATCAAACAAAATGTGGTATAAAAAAAAACAATTGTATAATATATTTTTTTTTACAATACCTTATCCACTTCTGTATCAAATTGTTCGTTAGTAGCTCCCTTCGAGAGAGCTCCCTTCTCCATGAGGGTAGCACGTTTAGCCGCCAGGTACAGAGATCTGTAACAAAGTTATTTTTTTTATCAATATACGGAGTGTTATAAAACTACCCGTTAAGCCGAAAGGAGGTTAAATGGGGCCTTATAACGAGTCCATTCACAATATTTAAGAACCGTAGTAACGCTGTATAACATACCCCAAAAAAATTTAAACTGATTTTTATGAATGAAAAATAGAAAAACTATTAAAGTAGACAATTATTAGGTAAAATAGGTACGTAGGCCTTTCTGTTAAATAATCTGGTTCCCTGACATGACAGCTTACTAGGGTTGTTGGCTTTGATCATTAATTATATTTTTACGGGGTATTTTGGTACATTGTTGTATAGGTATGTTTATGCGACGCCGCAGGTCTTGTGTTCGATTCTTACTTAGGACAAACATTTGTGTGCATGCACATGTCTCTTTGATGTTGTTGGCTACATGATGAGGAACAAAAAGCGCAAGTAGGCTAAAAACGTGACCTAATGGTGTCCAAGAGAACACAACAGAAAGAGAGGGAAGTAGAGCTCATAGTGCAGAGTTCGTCCGGGGAAGTACTACCACCTTACCCATTACCGCCGTGAAGCAGTAGTGCACTTTTATTACTGTTCGGTTAGAAAGATAAGGCCGGTGACATTACAGGCACATGAGACTTAACTTCAAGTCTCAGCGACAACATAACGGTGCCCCTGGTTGCAAATGTCTATAAGCGGCGGTGACCACTTACCATCAGATGGACTGCCTATTTGCCTCTAAGCTAAATATAGTTTCCTTTAATATTATACATACCTTTTTACAGTAAGGTAAAATAGTTCTGTGGTCGCCCGGACTGAGTAGTCAGGAACGAAGGTATGTCTTAACATGGTCTCCATGTTTATATTCTGCAAAGATCCCATCGCTGAAGGCGTGGGAGACTCGGCTGAAAAAGAAAACAAAAAATATTCAGTGTAGGCCTGCAGAGGACACATGAAGGTCAAACTTACTGATGCTACCAGAATGTATATTAGATTTCCCGTGTCCCCGGGGAATCTAACGAATCCCGGGATTATTATATAGGTTACTCGGGAGTAGTGTAGTTTTCTATCAGTGAAATAATTTTAGAAATCGGATAAGTAAGTAGTTTCGGAGATAACCTTTTACATCGAGGGATGTCACATTTTCCCGGGATAAAAAGTAGCCTATATGTTATTCCAGGATATACTCTATCTGTGCGCCAAGTTTCATCCATATCCGTTTGATAGTTTTTGCGTGGAAGAGTAACAAACATACTTACATATAAATCTTTCCTCTTTATAATATTAGTTTAGATGACTAGACTAGCTTGCCGTGCGATTTCATATGCGTTCCCAGTGGTCGTAATGTATTTTATGTATTCTTGAGGTATCAATAAAAAATAATAATAATATGATGTCAAAAATATTCACAGATATTTTTTTATTGAAAGTCATAAAACGCCTTCTACAAGTCTGCAATATCCCCTCAAATAATATGTTTCTATGTATAATAAATAATAAATAAATATCCTGGGACATTCTTTTCACACGGCCATCTGGTCCCAAACTAAGCAGAGCTTGTACTATGGAAACCAGATAACTGATATACTACATATAATACATTTTTTTTTCTAAATACATACATATATTGGATATTTACACCCAGACACAGAACAAACAGACATGTTCATGCACACAAATGTTTGTCCTGGGTGGGAATCGAACCCGCGACCTTCGGTTTGGCAGTCAGAGCGCTAACCACCAAGCCAACTGGCCTGTCATTAATATAGTATAGTATTAATATTGAATATAAGTCTACACACATCTATGAATAAGGTGTTAATCAGTTTTAAGCTATTGTACACCTTATTACTTAGTAAGTAATAAAGTTGATATTCCAATGATATCATATCTCACCGACTCCAACGTTCTGCGTGAGGGCCTGGACACCGAAGTAGGTGAAGGGCCCAGCTTCGAACACGAGGTTCTCGCGGCCCACCGTCACCTCCACGCGCCCCTCCAGGATCAGCACGAAGTAGTCCACCTGAGGACAAATTTATATATCGTGTTACAAAATACCCCGTAAAAATACAGTGTAAACTCTTTATAACGTTATCCTTTATAACGATAAACTCCCTATAACGTTGAAGTGAGCCCAAGTTGGTTGGTTTGTTCACTTTGTTTTGTTTTTTTTTGTTCACTCCATATAACGATAACTCTCTATAACGACAAAAAATGCTCAGTCCCTTGAGTTTCGTTATAAAGAGTTTACACTGTATAATTAATTATCAAAGCCAACAACCCTAGTAAGCTGTCATGTCAGGGAACCAGATTATTTAACAGAAAGGCCTACGTACCTATTTTACCTAATAATTGTATACTTTAATAGTTTTTCTATTTTGCATTCATAAAAATCTGTTCTTTTATTTTTTGGGGTATGTTATGCATATATATTGTAGCTTCAGTAACTTTAAATTTGACCTTCATAAGTGCCTGAACTGAATAAATGGTTTTGAATTTTGAATTTTTTGAACAGAGTTACTACGGTTCTTAAATATTGTGAATGGACTCGTTATAAGGCCCCATTTAACCTTATTAAAGTTTTAAGGGTAGTTTTGTAACAGCCTGTACAAGTAATTCAATTTGACTATATTGAGTAGTAGAGCTTATAGTGCAGAATTCGTTCGGGGTAGTACTACCTCACCTATTTCCGCTGTGAAGCAGTACTACACTTGTATTACTGTGTTTCGGTTAGAAAGGTAAGACCGGTGAAATTACAGGCACATGAGACTTAACCACTTCACGTCTCAGGGTCGACAACGCATTGGCGATGCCCCTAGTGTTGCAAATGTCCATAGGCGGCGGTGATCACTTACAATCAGGTGGACCGTCGCAAAAAATATATGGGGTACCCCAGCCCAGAGACTCACCGACTTGCCCTGCTGGAACACATATGTGCTGGGGTCCTTCTTGGTCTTCCCTTTTAACTTAATGTGATGTATAACATCCTGCCGCAGCAGCCGACGGAGTACTGTCTCTGACACTGTGTCGGGACGGAATGCATCAACACCTGGACGGACAAAAATACATTTTACTAGCTGTCACATGCGGTTTTACCCGCGTTCACGAGGGATAACTGATATACTACTTTTCTTTTTCTAAATAAATAAATATCCCAAGACATTCATCACACATGGTTACCTGATTCCAAGTTAAGCAGAGTGTACTGCTTGTAGTGTGGCTACCAGGTAACTGATATACTACATATACTACTTTTTAAATACATACTTATATAGATATTTATACCCAGACAGAACAAACAGACATGTTCATGCACACACATGTTTATCCTAGTGGGAATCGAACCTGCGACCATCGCCTTGGCAGTCAGAGTAGCCACCAAGATAACTGGCCTGTCAAAGAACGTCTAATAAGAGTACTAGCTTTTAACCGCATTCCCGTGGGATGTCACATGTATTGTACATAAAAACCTTCCTCTTCAATCACTCTATCTATTAAAGAAAACCGCATCAAAATACGTTGCGTAGTTTTAAAGATTTAAGCATACATAGGGATATAGGGACAGAGAAAGCGACTTTGTTTTATACTGAAATGAAAATATTTTTATTCAAATAGGCCTTTACAAGCACTTATGAATAGTCTGACTCTAATACCGGTTCGGAAGGTTGTTTTTTACTGAGAACAGCCGGCAATAAACTCAGCAATTACTCTTTTTAAAAAAAGACCAACTTAGCTTTATTACATAAAATGTATTTAGTCTCACTGACAATACCTGTGTGTTATCGCAAAAGTGAAGAATTATTGAACAATAATATAATATTATGAATATCTAATTTAAAAAAAAATACAAACAAACTTAAGCTGACCAGCCCCCACAAGCAGCACCTGTTCACACTATTTAGTTACTCACTGGTGCTCAAAAACTGGAATGTTGCAAGAGTCAGTTGCGGGGATATATGTATGCGTTGATTTTCGTGACGCTCAGCGAAAGCGGCGAAGTCTTGAAGCTTGTGAGTCGGTTTGTTGCGTCGACGCTTAGTGCGGTTGTCCACTGAAATGGATTATTTTTATTCAATAGGCTTGTAAATGCAATCTTAGTGCAGAGTTCATCCGGGGAAGTACTCCCTTAACCATTTCCTACGTGAAGCAGTAACGCACTTGTATTACTGTTTACGTTAGAAAGGTAAGGCTGGTGAGTAAAGCACATGAGACTTAACTTCACGTCTCAGGGTCGACAACGCATTGGCGATGCCCCTAGGTGGACCGTTAGCTTGAATATTGGCATTCTTGGGAAAAAAAATATGTAATTCACAGCTTTATGTCATTTACAAAATACCCCGTCAAAATATAATTAATTATCAAAGCCAACAACCCTAGTAAGCTGTCATGTCAGGGAACCAGATTATTTAATAGAAAGGCCTATGTACCTATTTTACCTAATAATTTTCTACTTTAATAGTTTTTCTATTTTTCATTCATAAAAATCAGTTCTTTTATATTTTTGGGGTATGTTATACAGCGTTACTACGGTTCTTAAATATTGTGAATGGACTCGTTATAAGGCCACATTTAACCTTTCGGCTTTACGGGTAGTTTTGTAACATTCTGTATTCACTTCTGCCAATTCTGTTTATCTAATACCTTTAAACGATTAGGATCTCGAAAACGGCCCCAACGATTTTCATGAAATTTTGTGTGGCGGGGTTTTCGGGGGCGATAAATCGATCTAGCTAGGATTCATTTTCAGAAAATGTCGTTTTATACGTTTTTTCAATGATCAACTATATCGATAATTGACTTAAACATAACCTGAAAATAATAACTTCCTGACATTAACTGTTTTAACGACACAACTACATTAAAGCTACTCCAGTAGATGGCGTTGTTATGCAACACTAAGCCAATAATCAACTTTACATAATTTACCAAAAAAATAATACCGAGCATTACTACTAACATTTATATATAAAATACAAACCAATACTTCTTTTCCCTTCATCAAAAATACAATAAAAAAAAACTCACTGAACACATCGGTCTCGTCCACAATCTCTGCCTGTATCATCTCCTCGATCACGTCCTCCAGGGTGACCAGGCCTATGGTCTCGTAGAAGGGGTCACCTTCACCTTCGTTGTTGATGCGATGGACGAACGCCATGTGTCCTTTGTGACCTTTAAACAGAAGAAAAAGACACCATCAGACCTACTTCTGCCATTCTGATGGGTACCACCTTATCCATTTCCGCCGTGAAGATATAGTGGACTTGCCTGTTGTGGGGGCGAGGGACATCCCCGAGTCCGACAGCCACCCTCCTAGAACCTAAACTAAATTAAAAACAATCAAGCTCAAAGATTGACCCATGCCGGACTAAGCTCACCTTCTTTAAATTGCTTGAACATAACGTCCAAGGTGACATCCTCGAAGACGAAGTTGCACGGGTTCTGGTAGTACTGGCAGAGCGTCCGCAGCGGCGTGTTGTCGTCGGGGTCGACGAACGCCAGGTCCTTTATGAACAGCACCGTCACTATGTTGCCGCGGTGGCTCTCGTAGACTGGGATGCGGGAGTAACCTAGACCAAAAGAGGCTTTACGTAGTTGCAAAATGTTTCTTCCAAGGGGGAACACAAAAAAAGGGGGGGGATGTTAATACCCCCCCAAAAATATTCCATGGGTATTCCAAGGAGCAAGAGGGGAGACGTTTATTTGTAGAGGAAGACCAATAGGTAACAATACTGTGTTAAAGATAAATGGTCAATAATCACAGGCCAGTGTATTAAACATGAAACATTTACGTCAACGATTACACAAAAAGAAATATCTAGTAACTAATTCCGCTGGATCTCCTCTGTCAAGTCCCAAACAAGGAAACTCAACAGGATATCGACAAGTGTTTCGCTTAGTTACATCCCTTTTTTGCATTAAAAATCCTATGTCCTTCCTCAGGCTCTAGACTATCTGTATACCAAATTTCATTTAAATCGGTTCAGTAGTTTTGGCGTGAAAGCGACACAGACGCTTATAATATATAATATTAGTTAAGATTTACACCCAGACACAGAACAAACAGACATGTTCATGTATGGTTTGTCCTGGGTGGGAATCGAACCCGCGACCTTCGACTTGGCAGTTAGGGTCACTAACCACCAAGCTAATTGGCCTATCAAAATAAGTATTTAGAAAAAGAAAATGTACTTGTACTATATCAGTTATCTGTAAATAGATATAAACACAACATTTGTGAGTACACCTTTGTAAATAGGTCAATTATGACGAACATACAAACGAAAATTGACATTAATGACATTACATTGAGACTATACTGTTCATAATCACAATCCTAACTAATATGGTTAAGTAGCTACAGTAATTTTAAATTTGACCATCATAAGTGCCTTCCGAGGGTCTAAACTGAATAAATGGTTTTGAATTTTGAATTTTTTTTCCGAATGTGAGTTTGTTTGTAACAAGTTCATTGCTGAACCGCTACCTCGTTATGGTATGGGGACAGACTACAGCTAGCTAAGCATCACCAAGTGTTCACTCCAGTCACGCTGACACTGGAGCTCTCGTTTCGCGGACTTTGCGAGTGACAAAGAAATAGTCACTGCTTGTCGGTTAATTTAGCGTCGAATTTTAGAATATACGCATCTATTTTAATATTGTACACAGAGACGGCGAATTTTATGAGTATGCTTGCGCAACCATTTCTTTTTGTAAGGGACCAAGATTTTCCCCGAGGCCACGCCCGAGTCAATTAGGTATCGTAGGTCTGTAGTGGCTTTTACACTAATACGCGGACAATCTCGACTAGCGCAGAGGGGTCTCTGCCGAAGGTTTATGCAACAGTGCACTAAGGTGCCCCTTATGGGGCTAGGACCCCGGGCTCAGGGCATTGCGGCGGTCACAAGACTTTTTCTGATTATCAAGAACCACGGTACCTATTTGAAAAATTCCGTCAGTTTGTTCTGAGTCTGGTAGTAAATATCTATAATATATTATAATAATAAATTTATTTCAAGTTTTGCACTCATATTTTGTAAGTAATGACATAAAGACTTAAAAAAACTATATCAGTTAACTGAACATTTATTTAATTAATTATTACAACCCCGTCTCAGGGGTGTCATCATTCCAGCCGAAACTCTGCTGCAGTGATTTATGATAGCACAGTCTAGTCTGCTAGAATAATATATATACGAGTAAGTATGTATCTAGATAAAAAAGTAGTATATGTAGTATATCAGTTATCTGGTTTTCATAGTACAAGCTCTGCTTAGAACTTATTCTTGGACAATTTGAAAGGTAATCTAAGGCGATGATAGCTCAGTTGGTAGTGACATCGAATCGCTGAGGAACCCACGACGGGTTCGAATCCTACAACAATATTATTTATTTCTTATTTATCTTTTTTATTATCATTATTTAATTATATGTGTTATATTTTATTTTTATATAATATATGTGTGTATAATATATAATAATGTATGTGTATGTTAATTTTAGATCATTTAGATGCACCACCGTCAATTATCATCCATAAATTTCTCTCCATCCTAAAGTTGTCTGGAAGAGATCGCGCTTTTTTACACGCTTTATATTAGCTTCACCTGTATGTATGTATGTATGTATGTATGTATGTATGTATGTATGTATGTATGTATGTATGTATGTATGTATGTATGTATGTATGTATGTATGTATGTATGTATGTATGTATGTATGTATGTATGTATGTATGTATGTATGTATGTATGTATGTATGTATGTATGTATGTATGTATGTATGTATGTATGTATGTATGTATGTATGTATGTATGTATGTATGTATGTATGTATGTAACCGACCCCTTTGAGCTCGATTTTGTCCTACTTTGAACGATCAGATTTAATTCAAACTTTGCACACCTGTCAAAGACCGATGACAATGCAGTAATCCGATCAAAGCATCAGATTATCCTAATTAGATTCGCCAGGATTAATTAATTTCTTCCGCATCCTTTGCATGCGAGTAAGAGAGATAGAGCTAGTGCGCGAACTACGCGTGCGCGCAGTTCCAGACTTACTCTTTCGGGCATTTAGAAAATTTTAATTAAAATATGAAAAATAAATAATTGTTAAAAAAAACTAAAAAACACGCTTTATATAGAAAACCAAACTGAAAAACAAAATAAATTTTAATAAATATTAATTAAGAATAATGTAATTTTTTTTAATAATTATAATTTAGCGATAAGACCGCCCATTGTACATAGATTTATGGTTTATTGTTGTTTGTTTTCTTCTTTCTTGTTTGGTGTACAATAAAGAGTTATCTATCTGTCTATATACAACGACCTTGAGCTGACGGTGGAGGAAAACATCTCGATGAAACCAAATCACGGTGGAAGGGTACTGTAGTACCCGTCAAGTACTTTCACGTGTCTGGCACATAGAGAGAGCCTTACAATAACATATGGGATAGCTATTTATTCTCGGAACAATGAAAAATCCCGGGTGAAACCGCGAGGGATAACCAGTATAGTTGAATACGTGTTAATACTTAAGATGCTCATAAGCGAGACATCAATCAAAACGCAATGTTTTTGCAATTAACAATACTATACGGTTGTGATCATTTGTAACTACTTATGCATTATTATTGTTTAGATAATATGTCAGTTTGTTTATTACATGTAGTAATTGCATATCAGCTGACATATTTAGACTATACTACCTGGTACGATGGTCTTTTTGACGTTTCACATTGTCATAGGAAAAGAAACTGTATTGCTTTGGAATAAGGTTGATTTCCATCATCATACAATTAGCTGTTGGATCAATAGATGCACCTGATATTTGAATAAAAATATTTTCATTTCATTACAGTTTTAAATATAATAAAATTGGGTCAGTGAGTCTTAAAACAAATATACTTTACAAAATTTGACAAAAAAAACATGTACAGACAGTAGTAGACATTAGATCAAGTTTTTTGAGTAGTAGTGCTCTTAGTGCAGAGTTCGTCCGGGGAGGTACTACCACCTTACTCATTTCCATCGTGAAGCAGAGCACTGTACTGTATTACTGTGTTTCGGTTAGAAAGGTAAGACCGGTGAAATTACAGGAACATGAGACTTAACAACTTCACGTCTCAGGGCGCATTGGCGATGCTCGGGTGTTGAAAATGTCTATAGGCGGCGGTGACAACGTATCAAGAATTTTATCATGCTAATGCAAAATGCTGATAAATTTTAAAACTTACAAGAAATACCTAAGTTTTACCACCTGGTTTTAATCGAGAATTTCCTCCTTTTTTGAAGTCGGTTAAAAATCGACTAACCCCATGACGTAAGACTCTAGCATGGAACATTCAACATACCGTAACGAAACCAACGTTCCCCAATCGTTATTTACGGTGACTACGAGATTAGAAACGTGTTGATATATTATTTGGCGACGTGCCAAATGCGAAGGAGCGGCCCTTCGTACCTACGATATTATGCAACATTGAAACTGATTTTACAAACTACTAGTGGCAGACGGTATGGGATTAAGAAAAAAATGAGTAAAAAAAATATGTAACAAATTTTTTGTCCCTATTCTCCCTTAGACCATATTTTTGGTGAGTGTGCTATGGAACTTCATGACTTAGTTCCTCCATCACCTTTTCACCATCGGACTACTAGGCGTGGGGAGAGTTTTCACCCTTATGTTGTAAACATACCACCAATTCGCACGAAGCGCTTTGCAGCTTCCTTCCTCATGCGCACAGCTAAAGATTGGAATTCTCTCCCCTCGTCTGTGTTCCCAGATACATACAACTTGGGGCTCTTTAAAAAAAGAGTGAATAGGCTACTAACGGGAAAGCGAGCTCCATCTTCGGCCTCATCTTCACTTACCATCAGGTGAGATTGAGGCCAATCGCAATCCCGTCTGATATAAAAAAAAAAGACCCTAGAGTAATTAGCAGGGTGATTGTGTAAAAGTAAATTGACGGCGCTACGAGTGTTCGCACCCTTTAAACGATAAGGGCTTAACTCAAAAAAACGCTTTTGGCACATCTCTGGTTGAACCACTTTCGCACTGAGCGGGGAGGGTAGGTCCCGGTGTCAAAGAGGCTGAAGTATCGGTATGCTTATTCTGTCATTAAATTGACTATGTTTTACTATTCATCGGATAGAGCGTACTTTGTTTAGACTCTCTATGATCGTAACTCCATTTCGCAAAATGTTGAGTTAAGCCCTTATCGTAAACAATTCGGGTGCTGACTAGGATGCTCCCGTTCTTATTTAGACTCCAAGACTACGATGTTCCTTTTCTCCTTTAGACCAAGAGATTACAATGCTTCTATTCTCCTTAAAGCACCCAGACTTCAATGTCCCTATTCTCCCTTAGACTTCCAGACTATGATGCCCATATTATTCTTAAGACTACGAGACTACGATGCCTCTCTGTTCGCTAGAACCATCAGACTATTATATCCCCATTCTCCTTTAGACTACGAGACTATGATGTCCCTATTCTCCCGTAGACTTCCAGATTAGGATCCCCATATGGAAGTCTGGAAGACTCTTAGACTATGATGCCTCTATGTTCCCTAGAACCATCAGACTATGATATCCCCATTCTCCTTTAAACTACGAGACTATGATGCCCCTAATCTCATTAAGACTATAATGTCCCTATTATCCCTTAGTCGACAAGAGTACTATTTCCCCATTTTTCGTAAGATCACCAGACTACGATGCCCCTATTCACCCTTAGTCTACAATATCTCTATTCTTTCTCCCTAGACTAAAATGGCCCTATCTTCCCTGAGTCTACAATGTCCCTATTCTCCTTCTCCCGAAACTCCGATGTCCCCATTCTCCTTTAGACCCACACTCACCAGACTTGATGATTTCCGACATAGTCTCGAAGTCCAGCACCGAAGTGATTGGTAACATGAAGACATCTTCCAACTTCGTCATCACATCAGAGACTGTCTTCTTGCGAAGTTCCAGAGCCCCCGATATGATGTTGACCTCGTCCTTGTCAAGGTCGTTGACGTCTGTCGTTACCTGGTGATGAAGGATCCCGTTTAGTTTTTTTTTTAATACGAATTTGGAAGTAGTAGAGTTCTGACTGTAGAGTTCAATTGACGTCATTTCTACAACTCATGACCTCTAATAAAAACTAAATATAATGATAAATATCTTTCACCTTACCCATTTCCGCCGTGAAGCAGTAGTGCACTTGCATTACTGTGTTTCGGTTAGAAAGGTAAGGAGGCCGGTGAAATTACAGGCACATGAGACTTAACAACTTCACGTCTCAGGGTCGACGACGCATTGGCGATGCCCCTAGTGTTGCAAATGTCCATAGGCGGCGGTGAGCACTTACCATCAGGCGGACCGTCTGGCTGTTTGAAGGTCTATGTGGTATAAAAGTGATTTTACCTTTACAAGCTCCTTCAACCGCTCCCTATTGTAAACGCTGCCTATCTCCTCGCCTAAGAAGTAGTCCAGGAGCTTGCTCACTGGGAACGCGAGGGGCGCAGTCAGCGCCATTACTGCCTGTTAAAATGATGATGAAATTTCGTCGATTTAAATAATATATAAAAAGAAAAAACAACAATAAATCCCCCCCCCCCCCTCCTTCTTATGTTCTAGCCTCCCCCTCCCCCCGCGGGTTCAGCCCCATTCCCGAGGAAACTAATCAGAGACATTTTCAGAATCGCATCACTAGTTCCCTTTTAGTATTATAGTGAGAATTTACAAACGGATTCCAGTTAAATAGAAAGAAACCTTGCCCTATAATTATAATATTTTGAACCCTATCTAATGGTATTAAAGTCTAATAGGTATCTAGCACACATTATTTAGACCCCAGTAACTGCCACGTGCAAAACTAAATCTCAACACAAATACGTAAACAATAAAGCTGAAAATCCCTCACCTTTGTAACCATGATACTTTTAGCCCCAACCATTAGTCCATGTCTCGAACATATCGCCTGGGGAGTTATTTCTCCAAGCAAAACGATCGCCAGCGTCGAGAATATCACAGCGAAAAGTCCTGAAGTCAACTCATCCAATAAAATGGTAAATGTCGAATTCACAGCGACATTTCCTAATAAAATACTACATAACAGATAATTTCCGTGATCTCGTACTGGCATGATGGCCCTTGCGTACTTTCTCTCTTGCTCTGTTCCAGTATTGGATATGATCTTCAGTTCTGTCCTATCTAAGGACATAAGGCCTAAATTGAGGCCGGAAAATAACGCTGAAAACATCAGGCACACCAAAATGAGAGTTAACGTCACCCATAGAGGTAACATTTTCGTGTGAGAGGCCAACATCTTGTAGTGTTCTGCTCCCTGATGTAAATATTTGTCTTCATCTGTAAAGGGGTCAGTGACGCCAATTTTCAAGTTTTTAGCGCAAATGTAGAGTTTTGAACCGGATATTGGATCCGGTGTTGTTATTTCGAAGAGCGCTGTCTTGCCCCGTAGTGAGCCTTCTTTCACCTGAAATGCATATTCAGTGGTCCAAGAAGGGTAATTCTGAAGCTTCCATAGTTGTACCAACTGACGTCGTTCGACCGGCAAGAAGTCAGCAATATTACAGCTACTATAGTTGTACCAACTGAGGTCGTTGGACCGGCAAGAACTCAGATTACACTTTTCATATCGATTTGGAAACCTTTTCAATAAGTTTAGGCCTTCAATAGAGGCGAGACTACTACAGTTTTCTAATAAAAGAAACGGATGTCCGGTAACAATCCGGTATCTGGCCTAAATTTCCTATTCTGTAGGATTCCGGAAGGATACGGAACAAAATGTTGGTACCTAATGAAATCCGAAAAATGGTAAGTAATGTTGCTAACGCCCAAAATTAATTTACAATCCCGATCTAAAATCGCAAGATTGAAGTAGAATTTTGACATTACGTGTATTAAAATTACTGTCAAAAGGTTCATCGATCCATGGATTTTCTATCGGGATTGCATATTAATTTTCGCCGTAAGAAAATAGGAAAAATATTTCAATTTAGAGAGGACAATGTCTGTGAAAATTATGAATTTAGAAGTACAGCTCTTAGTGCAGAGTTCGTCCGGGGAAGTACTACCACAATACCAATTTCCACCACGAAGCAGTAGTGCACTAGTATTAATGTTTTGCGGTGGTGACCACCTACCATCATATAGACCGTCCACCTATTTGTACTCTCTTGACATTAAAATAACCTTTAAAAAAACTTAGGTTATAACTAAAATTGTATGTATAATAATATGATAATGTAAGGAAAGCTTATTTATTAATCAAATATTTTATTGATTAAAAAATAAATATGAAATGAATGAAAAAAATTAATAACAAAATATACTTTAGGGAACGTATCCATACTACGTGACCCATTCTTTCACAATTTTTGCCCCCCTCCTCCCCCTTGGTGACCACGCGTAGTATATGCCAAGACTAATTTGTACATAGTAATTTATAAATACGGCTTTCAACGATATTTCGCAAATAGAATGACAAAAACAATTGCTTACTACATGACTCCCCTGTGACTAAGCGTGGTATTCTGAAGACCTCCCCCCCCCCCCCCCTGAATGGGTCACGTAGTATGGGTACGTTCCCTTATTCTTAGTTACAATAAGTATCATTATTGAATCCAATAAAAGTAAAAATTGGCGTATGGCAACTATAATAAGCAACGAAATTTTTGAGAGAAAGGGAAGCCAGACAGACTGGCTCCGTAACGCGTTACGTAACGAAGCGGTTTACCCTCCCATAGGAAGTTATCACTTCAAAATAGTGTACTCACCATATACTCCCCTTTGAGTAAGAATTTACAAGGCAGACCAAATTCCTGTTCATCATGAGTGAAAGCTATCACTGTTCTGGTAGTCAGTCCTTCACCGAAGACCCTGAAATGGTATCATATGTATTTTATACTTCTCCTTCTCATTTCTTACTACAATTGTTTCTAGCTAAATATAATAAATTTCTAAACCATCTTTAGTTGAAATTTTCGTCGTAAAAACTTCCCCCATTTGCGTATGGACCCGCTACCGCCCCCATGAAGCTCCAGTGCCCACTAGGGAGCAGTTCTGCCCCTGTTGGGAACCTATGATGTAGGCAATGTGCACCTTCGGACAGAACTCCATCATGACCGGTTCAAGCGTTCAGACCCGACAAGATAACAGAAAGACAGAGTTTTTAGCACTTATGATATAAGTGACAGTATAATTGACAGACCAGTTGGCTTGGTGGTAAGCGACTCTGACTGCCAAACCGAAGGTCGCGGGTTCGATTCCCACCTAGGACAAACATTTGTGTGCATGAATATGTCTGTTTGTTCTGTGTCTGTGTGTAAATATCCATATAAGTATGTATTTAGAAAAAAAGGTAGTATATGTAGTATATTAGTTATCTGGTTTCCATAGTACAAGCTCTGCTTAGTTTGGGACCAGATGGCCGTTTGTAAAGAATGTCTCGGGATATTTATTTATTTATTTAAGTAAAAAAAACAATATATCTTTAGGAGGCATGCAGTCTCACCAATGATAAAAGTCCCAATTTGACATGTGGACTGCAATGTCGCATTCTTTCGAGCGCATTACCTATCCTTATGTTATTGGGAGCCCCTTATTATCGCATCTAATTCGTATCAAGGTATATATGACAGAGCTTTAAAAGAGAATACAATAGAAGTCACGTTAGTAAAGAAATCCCGAGCAATGCTCGGCCATCCAGTTACTTACAATTTAACGACTATAAATCTCACCTTAAAGTGACAGCAGAATCAGCCAAGACACTCGGTATACCATCTTCGATAATCTTCGGCTCTTTAGACGAGTCCTCCACTCTGATACCCTCGATCACAATCGCCGTATGATCTGTCATCACACCAGTGAACTCCGGAAAATCTGAATATGTCACCTCCCGGTCATTCCTAATCAATGACCTATCCAAATCCGTTGATACATCTACAGTGTCTTCAGATACCGTACCAGGGGTACCAGATATATCGAAATTGGTATATTCAGATTGTGTTTTTGATAGATCTCTCTTATATTTACCGAGAGAATTGGTCTTTAAATCGACTATAGGATATATATCGTCTAATTTCGATTTAAGTTCGGCCATGTCTTGCAAAGAGTATGCATGATTGTACGAAACCTTTATGTTACTGTCGTCTCTTTCTGGTCTAATGACGTTTGGTAGATAGTTCACATCAATGTCATGTGTGAGATCTATCACATCTGTATTTGTTTCGGTAAAATCATTCTGAACAAGATAGTTGACGTCTATGTCGTGTGATAGATCTATCACATCTGTATTTGTTTCTTGCAGGTTGTTATCAATTTCGTTTTGGGTTTTTTGAGTGACTGTTGCGTTCGATCTGGGGACAAAGTAAATGCGAATGTTTCAATGTATATATCTTGGGACATTCTTTACACACAGCCATCTGATCCCAAACTAAACAGAGCTTGTACTATGGAAACCAGATAACTGATATACTACATACACTAAATTTTTTTCTAAATACATACTTATATGGATATTTACACCCAGACACAGAAAAAACAGACATGTTCATGCACACAAATGTTTGTCCTTGGTCCGGCAACCTTCGGCTTGGCAGTCAGTCGCTAACCACCAAGCCAACTGGCCTTCCATTGTATTGCGATTGACATCAATCTCACCTGATGGTAAGTTATGATGAGGCCGAATTTGGAGCTCGCTTTCCCTATATCCTATTCACTCTTTTATTGAAGAGCCCCAAGTTGTAATTTTCAGGGAACACAGACGAGAGGAGAGAATTACAATCTTTAGCTGTGCGCATGAGGAAGGAAGCTGCAAAGCGCTTCGTGCGAATATGTGGTCAGTGGCGTAGCTACCAGAGGGCTAGACGGGGCAGTGCCCCGGGGCCTTCAAGCTCAGGGGGCCCCTCGGACTCTGACTTAGACACAGTGGCGTAGCTAGTGGCTAGACGGGGCAGTGCCTCGGGCCCCCAAGCTCTGGAGGGCGGGAACAAACGATTTTAAATAGTTTAGATGAGGCCCTACTTAATTTTTAATTTTTAAGCCCCAGGGCCTTTGGTTATCTAGCTACGCTACTGTTTGTGGTATGTCTACATCATAAGGGTGAAATCTCTCCCCACGCCTAGTACTCCGATGACAAAAAGGTGATGAAGGAACTAAATCGTGAAGTTCCATATGTCTGATACTCAATTACGCCAGAACGGCTGAACGGATATGGATGAAATTTGGCACAGAGATAGATTATAGTCTGGAATAGCACATAGGCTTTATTCCGGTAATATGTAACATCCCCCAGAAACGCGGGGATACCGCGGAGAGCTATACTACCGGCACGCTATGATGACGTTTCAGATTGTCATAGGAAAAGAAATTGTATTGCTTTGGAATAAGGTTGATTTGCATCATCATACAATTAGCTGTTGGATCAATAGATGCACCTTATGTGTGAAGGAATAAATGTTATTTTACTTTGTCATTGTTAAACGTCAAAACGGCCATCATAGCGGGCCGACAGTTTAGTAAGTAATGAACATAGGCGCAATCAAAATCGGCTTACAAAAATAAATATATTATAGTTTAACGTTGCCACGCGAACGAAGTCGCAGGCACAGCTAGTTCATAAATATACCAAGAAGAACTGCTTATCGTATCAATATATATCTTTATTTATATATAATACTTCTGTACGTGTGTTGACAGTGAACACCTCCTAAACAGCTGGACCGATTTTACTTAATTTTTTTGTACGCGTTTGGTTGGCGCCCTGGATGGTTCAGATTTTCAATTGGACCCGGTAGGTAGTGCTGCGAGCGAATTCCTGCATTTTTGTATGGATGTATTTCGACAGAACGACATCTGTCCGGACAACTAGTATCTATATATATATATATGAGCAAAATAGGGTTCCTTTGACCTCAAAACAACTGAACATATCGGGATGGGATTGCTACCATTCGACGCGGAATTTTTCCTAGGAGGTTATAGGTTATTTATGATATCGATAAATGCGGGTGAAACAGCGTGGGACAGCTAGTATTTATTATAATTAATTCTTAAAACTATCTTTGAACTCCAGAAAGGTCAATGTCAGAATATTATCATACTTCTGAAGAAACTACGTAAATTATCTGTCAATAAATGACTAACTCTAATCCCGCGGTTTCACCCGCGTGGAATGGATCTAATGTATCCGGTATATTTTGACAGGCCAATTGGCTTAGTGGTTAGCGACCCTGACTGCCAAGGCGAAGGTTGCGGGTTCGATTCCCACCCAGGACAAACATTTGTATGCATGAACATGTCTGTCTTGGTGTAAATATATGGATATATAATATTTTGAAAAATAATTTAGTATATCTGTTATCTGGTTTCCATAGTACAAGCTCTGCTTAGTTTGGGGCCAGATGGCCGTGTGTAAAGAACGTCCCAGGATATTTATTTATTTATAAGGATTGGGGAAACAATACCACGGTGGGGTACTTTATGGTAGAGTTGGGTAGCTCCTGAACGAGAGATATAAATGAACTAGCTCTTTTATTACAATCTGGCTCACATTCGCTCAGTTGCTCAGTTGTTAGATCAACGGCTCAATTGGCTCTTTGACTCATTACATGTCGGTGCAGCCGACGCAACGTCCGACAGTGCCCGATCTTTCCCGATCACCGCCGAACAGAAAAATAATTATTACGTACACACACTCGTTCACTAAGCGTGCACGCGCTAAATTATGTCTAATAACTGATAGAAATAAAGTAGAAGATACCTTGACGCATTAACTCTTGTGGCGAATAACATTGTTTTGTTTGTGTTCAGGTAAACAGACACCCACATTTGTGTTAGTTGTTTTGAAGCAATTAAAGCTATTTTAAAAACGAGTATTTAAATTATATTACAAATTAATAACTTTTATATTATATTCATATAATAATAAATTGCGATCCATATCTACTATCGCAACTAAGAAAGAAAGAAAACACATATTATATATTAACACACGCAAAAGAATATACACATATACACTTTATATCACATTTTGAGATCCTCAATCAAATGTGCATGCTCATGCATAACAACCTTTTCACTCAATAATCGCGTAGTTCAGACTTTAATCTATTCAAAAGATCTAAAGAGCCGTGAACGAGTCGAATGAAATGAAGGAGCTAATTCAATACTAGTTCTGTTGATGAGCTAAAGAGACAAATGACATAAATGAACTTGAGAGCTAAAAGAGTGATATGGCTCTTTTGATCAAAAGAGCTATATCTCTCTTTTCTTTTTAGTGAGCTATTTTTCGCATCTTTAGTACCCTGCTGGCAGACCAACTTCAATTTGACAGTCTGCGCCAAACATCGTTTGGTGTTATGGAAACTGCACTAAAACCCTTCTGGTCTTTATTTATCACTTTTGGCCACATCAAACTTACAAATGGACAAACGTTACCTCTTTATAATGTAAGAAGATAAGACTAGTTTACGTAACGTGGGTTTTTCCAGTTTCCCAAAGGGATTTTCTCGGTTTATAAAGTTGATAACTAGTACTCTTTGGAGGAGCGAGGTATGAGACTCCTCAATTTAAAAGGGAAGATCTTCCGCCAGGCTAGGTGATCATGCCTGGAGACCGCGGTCCCACTGTTGATTTTGGATGCTTGTATACGAGTATATGTCAAATCCTGAGAGAATCTTCATATAGGATTCTCGCGTGTTTCTACTCGTTCATAGATGTCGCCACATCACTGTAGTGCGGGCGGTGAAGAATTTGTAGGTGAATTCATAGGACTTTCCACAACTCTATATACTATAGACCAGGCTTTCTCAAAGGGAACTAAGGGCTCCCCCTTTGATGGTAGGGGGTTCGCGACAAGATTCACGTAATGGTGGCTTGATGACTGGCAGCCACGTGCGGCACATGATAAAAACGAAATGATCGACAAGCCAGGCTTGGTGGTTAGCGACTCTGACTGCCAAGCTGAAGGTCGCGAGTTCGATTCCCACCCAGGACAAACATTTGTGTGCATGAACATGTCTGTTTGTTCTGTGTCTGGGTGTAAATATTTTTATATTTATTTAGAAAAAATAACCTGGTAAATGTAGTTCCATAGTACAAGCTCTGCTTAGTTTGGGATCAGATGGCCGTGTGTAGAAGAATGTTCCAGGCAGGATATTTATTATTATTAGTTAATTAGTTAATTGAGGGGTACACTGTCACCTGGAAAGTTTAACAGGGGTTCATCCATTTCCCATCCATTTTAAACGGTCAGATTTTATTCAAACTTTGAAGATTTATCGAGGACCGATGACAATTCAATATTTTAAACAGTTAGAACCGTTATCCTTACTAGGATAATCAGGATAAGCGATTTAACAAAAAAATAGTTTAATACAATTAAAAAAACACGCATTTATAGAAAATCCAACAAAAAAATAGAAAATAAATTTGGATTTACATTTTTTTTTTGTTGGATTTTTCCCTTTTTAAACTATTCTTTAACAATGTGGGTAAACAGTAAAAAAAAAGTCAATAAGCGAACAACCGTGGGAAATTGTACCTTGCATTTAAATAAATAAATAAATTCCAATTTGTAAGGCAGTTTCTATCATTGCATTTTTTTTTATATCCATGCCAAAATCCTTTCCAATCCGATCAGCTGTTTAGTCGTCAAAATGTAACAAACAAAATTACTATCCTATTAATGTATAAGTATGAATTTTCTCAGAGATAATGTCCCTAATAACTTCCACTGTATTAACTTATCGATCTAACTTAGACTAGACAAATAGCTGGCATCCAAGCTACGGCGCCATCAGTCTGGATCAGCGACCTGGTTATGCCAGACGAAATAGAAAAATAAACGTTATTTCGTTTGGAATAATGCTCATTATTGATCCATTGGTATATTGTATGATATTGAATTACAATAAAATACCCGCCAAGACCTCAAATACCTAACATTCAAAACTGTACATTATTACCTTTGAAATAAGGAGCAATAATGATCCAATGTTTATACAATTGGGATGTGTCCTGTATTGAAGATAAATGATCAAACACTAACCAGTGTATTGAACATCCAAAATTATACGAAAACACAAAATTAAATCATTAATGTGTTTTTCAGTACCAATTTAAACATAAAGAGTACGTTATTTGCTGCTGTACATTTATGACGTCACAACTTGCTATTTCATACAAAACTCCATACATTCGATCGTTTTGACATTTCATAAAGAATTGCTGATTTGACATCCTTATTTCCATGCGTTTATTTATCTTTTGACAGCTCGAAAACTAACCAACTAGTGATGTCCTAATGCGTTACCGACATCCTTATTTCCATGCGTTTATTTATCTTTTGACAGCTCGAAAACTAACCAACTAGTGATGTCCTAATGCGTTACCGATTCGATTTCTCATAAAAATCGACTTTATTTTTGAAGAAGTCATAATCTATTTAAGACATTGATATTTAATTTTTGCTTAGCGTTTTGTATTCTTCAATAAACATACCCAGGCATTTAAATTACTGTATAATCTAATACCTTTAAACGAGCAATTAGGATCTCGGAAACGGCTCCAACGATTTTCATGAAATTTAGTATGCAGGGGGTTTCAGGGGTGTTAAATCGATCTAGCTAGGATACATTTTCAGAAAATGTCGTTTTATCCGTGTTTTTAGGCAATGAAAACTGCTACAATGTCATTAGAAGGTAAGGTTTTCAAGTTACATATTTTGTGAGAAATACTGTTATTGGGAGCCCTTTATTATCGCACCTAATTCGTATCTAGGTATATATGACAGTGCTTTAAAAAAGAGAATACGGTACAAGTCACGTTAGTAAAGAAATCCCGAGCAATGCGCGGCCATCCGGGTACTATGTATTTATAACTAAAATATTGCGTCCATGAAGAATTGCATTTTTCGTCTATGGTTGCCTGTCAATAATAGGGTATTACACATTACACATTTGAAAACTGTTTTAAATTAATCCTAGGGTCGTAATGAACCAGTAGAATTTTTATTTCAGTTTTATAAAACCGAAAAATGTCTAAAAAACTATTTTTTTTTTTTTATTTTGAATTTTCGCGCGGAAACGCTAACCGCCATGCTGTTTCGGCTCGTGACGTCACTTCGTTAGTAAACAATACAATTACTAAAGACCATATACACGATTTGTGTAAATAATGAGTTATAATGTTTATCATTGGTGTCTTGTGCCTGAATTATGAATTCAAGTGCCAAGTGATATTAAAAGGAGAAACACATTTTGCCACCATCAATGTATTTATCATTGGTAGATTTGTACTTTCTGCTTTCACAAAACCGTCTTCCATGTTGCGATTTTAATAAAATAAAGGATAAAAGTCCACAAACGTGATAAAAAGCACAACAAACATCTAGATTGTTTACTAACGGAGTGAAGTCACGTCGGAATCCAATATGGCGGATAGCGTTTTAAACATTTAACAAACAGATTAAAAAAAACTATTTTTAAAATTGAATTATAAAATTTACATTGCATTTTTATAAATAAATAATAACGTTTCTCGTTTATTATTTTCATAATCTATCATAAATTTGCATTTTTATATTTCAAAAGTGAAATAATCGGATGGAAAATGTATAATAGTATGATATTGAATTCCAATGAAATAGCCGCGAAGATGTCGCATATAAATTTACCGCAAAAGAAATACTAAAACTTGACCTACTAAGCCTTACCACCCTCACCCTATTTCGAGGGGTGGCGTGCCTTTTTCAACCCCATTAGTATAAATGTCAGAGACCCATTCAAGGTCGAGACTTTTTAATTTAATGCCATATCAACCCCCTTATACAGCTTATACAAATTTGAGAACACAAAAAGGCCTTCGGATCGTAACTCTCACGTGATTGCGTAGTTAGCTAAAGAGACAAAGCAGAGTCCGCGACAAAATATCGTGGAGCCTGTCATTTTCCTTACAGAATCGAAGCCTAGTTTTTAAGACGAGTACCTAAGCATAAAAAGGCCTCCGAACTTACCTCCCACGGGATTGCGTAGTTAGCAAAAGAGATACAGTATTGAGGCCGCAACGAAATATCATGTAGCCTATAATTTTCCTTACAGAATCGAAGCCTAGTTTTTAAGACGTGTGAGCATAAAAAGGCCTCCGAACTTACCTCTCACGGGATTGCGTAGTTAGCGAAAGAGACAAAAGAGACAGAGCATAGAGGTCGCGACGAAACATCGTGGTGCCTGTAATTTTCCTTACAGAATCAAAGTCTACTTTTTAAGACGAGTGAGCATAAAAGGCCTCCGATTATACCTCTCACGTGATTGCGTAGTTAGCGAAAGAAACACAGCATAGAGCCGCGATGAAACATCGTGGAGCCTGTCATTTTCCTTACAGAATCGAAGTCCAGTATACGAGTATATTACAAGGTAGTTCATTATATTGAAGATAAAAATGTATGGAAGAGCTACTCTCTGCACAGTGCACCTCTAATTTTCTTGTTTAAGTTGTAAGTAATAATTGTTATTTTCTATTTTGTAATCTTGTTTTTTATTTTTGAATGTTACCTATATAAAGTATTTTGTAATTGTTAAATATATAATATTAATATTATAAAATATCCAAAAAGTGAGAATAGATAAAATGTATATAAAAAATTATTTAATAAAAAGTAAAATAGAATGTAACCTTGCTGAGTTTCTTGCCTGTTCTTCTCAGTTGAAGGCTGCCTTCCAAACCGGTCGTAGCTTCAGTAACTTTAAATTTGACCTTCATTAGTGCCTTCCGAGGGTCTAAACTGAATAAATGGTTTTGAATTTTGAATAAGATGGTAGTTTTGTGGTTCAGTGGCATGACCAAGGTATAGGATTCATTATAAAACGAGGTCGAAGACTGAAATAAGCAGCTTGACAGACTGTTCTGTTTATTTATCAATACGTAGCTAACATCAATTATAGTAATAAATTTACCTTAAAGGTACATTTCGTCCGAAATGTGTGGTGGTTTTAATTAATCATTAAGCCTCAACACAATACATCTATTATAATAATAAAACAATTTAAATTTGACACAGTTACAATCCATCAATAAGCAATTACAGGCACATGAGACTTAACAACTTCACGTCTCAGGTTCGACAACGCATAGCGATGCCCCTAGTGTTGCAAATGTCCATAGGCGGCAGTGAGCACTTACCATCAGGTGGACCGTCCGCTTGTTTGTCGGCACAAGTGGTATAAAAAAATATATATTCAATCTATTAAATTAGCTAATTATAATTTTACTAGCTGTCCCCCGCGGCTTCACCCGCGTTCCCGAGGGATATAAGTTACAAGACACAATCTGAATCAATATTTTGAACCCCCTTTTATCATTTCAGGGGTTGAATATTAAAAAACAATGAAACACGTGTTTAATTACATCTTTTAAAGAAAATTAATTCCATACAAACTTTGCGACCCCTTTTCACCCTCTTAGGGGTTGAATTTTCAAAAAATCTTTCTTATTGCTCCCCTACGTTATAAAAGGAACCCCTGTGCAAAATTTCAAGTTTCTAACCCTTATAGTTAAGGCCCTGCGTTGATATGTGATTCAGCTTCTCCTTTTATAATTTTAGATAAATAAATAAAATATAAATAAAAAAAAACCCTCGAAAACGCGGGTGAAACCGCGGGGATCATTAGTACCTAACGGAAAATGTATCGGGGTTTTTTTCACGAGCATTCCAAAACCATCAAACCTTGCCTCTGCGTATTACGTAACCTTTACGCTTTAGAAGTTAAAGTCGAAATTCCCAGAGCAACACACAATCGCCCTGTTCGGGTACAGGTCAAGGTCTTCAATTTACATAATGCGCTAATACCATTGCATTACAGTACATTCTTCGTTGCACATTTATAGAAACTGCGTCACTGAATCTGCGAGATGACTCGAGAATGTATCTCTATAACCGACTTTAGAATATGGACGTTCTCGTGAATAGCTACGCATTAGTCTGCGACGGAAATTAAGTTAACGGACCGGGTTGCGTGATACCCTAACTCCCAAGCCAGATGCTGATTCGATTCCCATCCAGTACAAACATTTGTGTGTCATGTTCACACATCTGTTTGGTCTGTCTGGGTGTAAATCTGTACAACGTGTTACAAAATACTCCGTTAAAATATAATTAATTAACAAAGTCAACAACCCTAGTAACCTGTCACGTCAGGGAACCAGATTATTTAACAGAAAGGCCCACGTACCTATTTTACCAAGTAATTATCTACTAATAGTTTTCTATTTTTCATTCATAAAAATCTGTTTTTTAATATTTTTGAGGTATGTAAATACAGCGTTACTACGGTTCTAAAATATTGTGAATGGACTCCTTATAAGGCTCCATTTAACCTGCTTTTTCGGCTTTACGGGTAGTTTTATATATATTTAGTATAATATCCTTTGGGAACCTGGGTGAAACCGCGGGGGATAGCTAGGTCTGTAATAATTTGAACCGGCTACCTAAAGTTTTAAAAGACTCCATAAAAGTAGGTAGACGGACAGACGTATCCGTATCCCCATGGGTGCGAAACCCTGAAAGCTTCTTCATTAATGGCCCACGTTTTTTGGGTTCCTTAGTCAACAGCAGACCCTTTGGTTTCACCATAGAAACTCTTGGTACTAGTCGCTATAATAAAATAAAAAGAAAAAAGCGAACGTCGCATATCCGTATGAGGAAGATTTGTTTTTCAGAAATTATCTACTCTTTTCGGAACGATCTCATGTTATTATATACCTACAATTTATTTAGACTCTCTGACAATATTTGTGTAAAACAAAAGTAAAACAAAAAAAATAGAGGAGTAGAGCTCTTAGTGCAGAGTTCGTCCGAGGAAGTACTACCACTTTACCCATTTCCACCGTGAAGCAGATGTGCTCTTGGATTACTTAACAACTTCACGTCTCATGGTCGAAAATGCATTGGCGATGAACCTAGTTTTGCAAATGTCCATAGGCGGCAGTGACCACTTACCATCAGGTGGACCGTCCGCTTGTATGGTAAGTGGTCCCTGTGACAAACTGTCATAATTTTTTCTTATACCTTTTATTTTTTTTATATTAGGTATAATTTATTTACCAATTTATGAATATACACAACACTAAGACACACCATTAAGAAACCACAAAGGTTTGCAGTAAAGTCAACCAAAGCAAAGTAGATTGTATAACTACTGAACCCTACACTGCATGGCCCGACACGCACTTAGCCGGTTTATATTAACCCTATTAGATCATCGGTTTAATTTATTAGAAAGGGATGGTATGTCAGGTAAGTGCCTGTAAGTGGCCATCCGTAAATTACGTCACAATTTAATGGGAGGACGAAGGGGGATCAACAAAATATGACATTGTGTGACAAGGAGAGAGAGGGATAAGTTTCGTCACGTCCCATTTAAAAATCTACTTTGACTGTATCTTTAATCTCGTTTGTATTTACGAAAAAAAAATCTTAAGGTAAACTAAAAATTATTAAGGTTTTTTTTTCTTAGTTAATCCAACAGCTTCATAGTAAACATACTTAATATAAATGAATAATGAATACAGAGCCAATGATAGGGTATCAAATGATTTTGCTGTTTAAAAAATTATAAAATAATGTGATGTCACATTAGAGGGGGACGGGGAAGGGTTTCAAAAATCATAGGATACGTTTGACGTCATTTATGGATGGCCCCTCATTGGAAGTTGTAAAAGAAACGGCCTTCGCCAACATTTATTATTGAAAGGTATTTAATGGGCATTTTTATCGATATCTCGAAAGGAGTTCATGCATCAGCTGACGTCAAAAAAGTTTCTATTCTTGTTTCAAAAATATTTTTTATGTATTTCTCATTGATATGACGCAAGTTTAAAACCTTCATGATGGCAATAAAAAAAATTGTGTGTGTACTTATGCATGATAAGTACAGTACACACACAATTTTTTTTTATACAAGAATAGAAACTTTTTTGTACAACTTGTTGAACAATAATAAATGTTGGCGAAGGCCGTTTCTTTTACAACTTCCACTGAGGGGCCATCCATAAATGACGTCAAACGTATCCTATGATTTTTTAAACCCTTCCGTAACGTAAGAAGTTATACCCGAAAGGATTGGTGAGAACAGCACTAAAAGCATTTGTCTTTACTATTCAGTCGTAAAATTGTAGTGTGTACTCTTTGCTCCTGTCTGTAGCAACGAAGGGTAGGCAGGTAGTTCCTTTGACGCACCATCACCAAACTACTGAACATATCGAGATGGGACTACTACCATTCGACACGGAGTTTTTCCTAGAACGTTATAGGCTATATATGATATCGAACCGGTACCGGAACCGCTTCCGAACCGGTGTTAGAGTCTGACCATTCATAAGTGCCTGTGAAGGCCTATTTGAATAAATATTTCATTTCGATAAATGCAGGTGAAACCGGGGACAGCTAGTGTAGTTACAAAATCACTTTATACCTACAACTATTACTAATTTAATTAGTTTTCAACAATACGGTAATAAGGTCTAATTCCATGTAAAATTAAGTCGAATTCGAAATACGGGTGGATTGGAATCGACTCACTCCTAGGGTACCCAACAATACTGTGATAAGCAGTATAATACTTTTTGAAAATATACTTGTTTAGGCGCGTTATGAAAAAATTATGAGAGTGAAATTTCAAGTTGCGTGCGCATCTGTGTAACACAAAATTCTCACGGATGAAGTTAGCTGATAACTGTCTCTCCGGAACATCTTCCGATGTTCCGATGATGTGACAGCTTGTGAATATTTTAAAATGATACTAAAATATGAAAAAAACTCTAAAAAAAAAATGTTTTTAAAACGTCAATAAATTACTGTTTTTTGTAAAAAACTATTTTTTTTTTCTACGAACTTAATACACTTCTCGTACAAAAAGTTGGGAACCCTACTCGCGCCACCCGACGTGACAAGCAAGGATAAGGTGGGGAGTTACTAAGAGGGTAGCAGGGGGTGGCCCTTCAAAAATAGAAAATATATTCTGACATAGAGGGCATACTTAAATACGATGGGCCGATGGTGCAGTGGTTTAGATATCCTAACTTAACGCGGAACATTTTTGCATATCTGATTTAGATTATTATCATTTGATTATTGATCTAGGTATGGTACAGATAGTAATTTAAAGAGTTGTATGTATCTAGTAGATTGTAGTTTTTTTTCAATTAAAAAAGAGTAAAATAAAAAAGAAAGGGTTTTTCTTGTATATCATCGCCAAACTATTGACTCGCAGTTTGTAGACGTTGCGCTCTTTTAGTTTTTTAGTTGGGTGCCTACTTATTTACATCCAGACACAGAACAAACATACATGTTCATTCACACAAATGTTTGTCCTGGGTTAATAGTTTTTCTATTTTTCATTCATAAAAATCAGTTCTTTTATTGGGGTATGTCATACAGCGTTACTACGGTTCTTAAATATTGTGAATGGACTCGCTATAAGACTCCATTTAACCTACTTTCGGCTGGACGGGTAGTTTTGTAACAGCCTGTGTGCAGATAAACGCAGGTAAAACCGCGGGGAACAGCTAGTCATTTATACACATAAGCCAAGAATTCCATAAGAGTAGCAAAGGGAGATTTAACACAAATTGGGAGATTGCCAGTAGACTATAAACAAATTCTATTTATTGAAACGGTTCATGTTGTCTATGCACGTTTGTAGTAAATATACTAGCTGTCGCCCGCGGTTTCACCTGCGACCCTGAGGGATATTTATACCATACTGACCGACAAACAAGCAGACGGTAAGTGGTCACCGCAGCCTACGGACATTTGCAACCATAGGTGCATCGCCAATGCGTTGTCGACCCTGAGCCGTGACGTTGTTAAGTCTCGGGAATCAGTATCGGTTGTTATCAAGGTCACGGCTTACATTTTGATATTCTTGCCCTTAATTAATTATTGAAGTTTGCAGTACATATGTATTTTTCTTTGTATTAATTTAAGTTGATTGTACTTGTTTAGTTCCCCTTTAGTCTAAAGATACAAATTGTAAATAAACGGATTTCTTGTTGGTTTATGTTTTTTTTTTTTATACCACGTGGGCCGACAAACAAGCGGACGGTCCACCTGATGGTAAGTGGTCACCGCCACCTATGGACATTTGCAACACTAGGGGCATCGCCAATGAGTTGTCGACCCTGAGACGTGAAGTTGTTAAGTCTCATGTGCCTGTAATTTCACCGGCCCCCTTACCTTTCTAACCGAAACACAGTAATAAAATTGCACTACTGCTTCACGGCAGAAATGGGTAAGGTGGTAGTACTTCCCCGGACGAACTCTGCACGATGAGCTACAATATTACTTTAAAAAAATCTTTTACTTAATTACTAATTATCTATTCACCCCGAACAAGAACGCGGGTGAAACCGCGGGGGATAGCTATGCATACAACTAGTTTCAGACCAAATGATAATACCGAAACAAAGCTGTAATCACCTATAGATAAGTTAGAAAGTCGCGTGCACACCAGACTATGCGAACATGTCTGTCTTGCAAGTAGATCAGTTCAAGAGGGTAGGGGTGCTATGGGAGGGGGGAGAGGCTTACCCCGGCTCGTGTACCTTCGTATCGGCATGCACAACTAACTTAGTGTAACATATTTCAGTTAGTTTACGAAGCATACTTCTAAAGTAGTATGAAAAATTACCTGAGTCTATAAAAATCTGCTATTTCTCAAAAAATCGACTATATATAAATTCGTAGGATCTGTCTGTACATTTAATCTTTAATAAAAAAATGTTATAAATATTTTTTTATAAATAATAATAATAAATATCCTGGGAAATTCTTTACACACGGCCATCTGGTCCCAAACTATGCAGAACTTGTACTATGGAAACCAGATAACTGATATACTACCATTTTTTCTAAATACATACTTATATATAATAGATATTTACACCCAGACACAGAACAAACAGACATGTTCATGCACACAAATGTTTGTCCTGGGTGGGAATCGAACCTGCGACCTTAGGTTTGGCAGTCAGAGCGTTAACCACCAAGCCAACTGGCCTGTCGAATTATATAATTATGATTCGCAATATTTTTATTTTTATCAATCTTGTTTTTTCGTGACAAACGTGGGGTTCAGCTGGTACCTACTACCCTAAATATATTTCTATCAGTGCACAAGCCAGTGTTTCAGGATTCCGTACCGTTCGCAACACCGAGAATTGCCAATGCGTTGTCAACCTTGAGACGTGAAGCTGTTAAGTCTCATGTGGCTGTAATGTGACAGAACTAAAATCTTTATCAGCTCAAAAAGCAAACACCTTGGAGTGGAGTGGCTTTTAACACTCGACAACGTTGAAATGTAACAATGCAAAAGCAGTAATAAGATACATAACAAAACAGATAACAGACAACTCCTACTAATATTATAAATGCGCAAGTTTGTGCAGATGTATGTATGGATGTTCGTTACTCTTTCACGAAAAAACTACTTAAGGGGCGTCCATTAATTATGTGAGGCATTTATGGGGCGGGAGGGGGTCGAGCTGAATCTCACCGAATATCACGTGGGAGGGGGTTTCTCAGCAAATATCACGTAATTTTTTTATTAGCAAGAAACAATGTAAAATTTCAAGAAAAGGGTTATATTTAGTAAAAAAAAATAAAACAAAAAAATTTGGTTGAATTCCAGTTTGCGAATAAAATAAAGAAATAGTAGCAGTGAGATTTCACGTGAGATTAGGGGCGGGGAGAGGGGGCCGAGCAAAGTCTCACGACATCTCACCAAGGGGAGTGGGGGTAGAAAAATCACTAAAATCACCTTACGTAATGAATGGATGCCTCCTTAACGGATTTGGATGAAACTTTGCACATAAATAGTTTATAACCTAAATTAAAACATAAGATTCCTTTTATCCCCGGAAATTGTAATATCCCTTGGGAAAGCGGGAGAAACCGTGTGGACCGTTAGTATCATAAAAAAAGTTGTTGAAGGTGGATCTACGTTACTTAGTTATCTGCAAAGTGCACCTCTAATTTACTTGTTTAAGTTGTAAGTAATTATTTTTAGTTTTGTTATTTCTTTTTTGTTTTTGAATTAAATATATTTAAAATTTATTTTTATAAATTGATATTATAAAATACCCAAAAAGTCAGAATAGATAAAATAAAAAATTTAAGATTAAAAAAAAAAAAAAAAATTAATAATGTAAACTTGCTGAGATTCTTGCCAGTTCTTCTCAGTTGAAGGCTGACTTCCAACCGGTAGTAGCTTCAGTAACTTTAAATTTTATCTTTATAAGTGCCTTACGAAACACGAGAACTAAATAAACGGTATTGAATTTAGATTTTTTTTTAATTTTATTAGCCCAGTTTCATCCAAATCCCTTTGGTAGTTTTTGCATAATAGAGTAAAAACATCCAAACATCAATCCTGACAAACTTTCGTAGGTTAAATACCTAATTATTAAGGTATGAAATAATTCGCTCTGAACACATTCGAATATATTTTTAATAGCAAATGCAACTTAATGTTTTATTCATACCTTATACAGCAAGATATCCATTTCATTTTCACACAACTAAGATAGCAAAAACAACCCTATAGCGTCGCGATAAACATCAACAGCATCATCATATTAGATCAATAGATAAACCCTATCAGAGAAGGAATAAAATTAATTTTCCAATGACAATCTTAGCTGCCAAACGGACCTTTTAAATCTAAACAACTTTGATACACGTGCATTCCTAAACATGACAGCTAACAGCTGGTTAGAACTTCATGAGTCAGAGGGAAGTAAATACCATAATGTCAACGGTACGTTTAAAAGCAATGGGAAATTGAACATCGCACAACGTCACGGTATGCACGATGTTCTATATAAACCAGCTCTTTGGCGCACACGATACGATGACGATTCGCTTACGATAGATGATCGTGCTTACGTGTCAGGCCACATTGGGCTATGAGCCCCATTAAAAAAAAACAAAAGTTTTGTTGAACCTGTATGAAGCTTTTGAAGCTATGAAGGTTCAACATGCTGGGGTGGGCACTAGAGCATACTAGGGAGCAGCGGCCTTACCCATTGGGAGGCTCGGGCGGTAGGTCAGGCCCTTTGTCCTTCGGTAAAAGTATGTGATGCGAAAGTAAGTCTGGTGGTTTAGTTATTTGTCATGTTTGACAAGAAATGATGATGTTATACAAATAAATAAAGTTTTATATCCATATTTTTTTTTATTTGCTTGGGTTGCGCGAGGCCCCTGCAAGAGCGAGGCCCCGGAGGATTGCCCCGTTCGGCACCCCCTAAGGCCGCCTCTGCTAGGGAGGGCATGGCCCACCCGGCCCCTATATACGCCTATGATAAACCATGGGGTCGCATAACTGCGTAGTGCGTACGCAACTGGAACCCTACATTTTTTTCGTTATGTCAGAAGGCACACGGTCCAACTGATGGTAATTTCCAACTTATTAATTTTTATACCACATGGGCCGACAAACAAGCGGATGGGCCACCTGATGGTTAGTGGTCACCGCGGCCTATGGACATTTGCAACACTAGGGCCATCGCCAATGCGTTGTCGACCCTGAGGCGTGAAGTTGTTAAGTCTCATGTGCCTGTAATTTCACCGGCCCCCTTACATTTCTAACCGAAACACAGTAGTACAACTGCTACTGCTTCACGGCAGAAATGGTCAAGGTGGTAGTACTTCCCCGGACGTACTCTGCACTAAGACCACTACTACTCGAAAAATATTAGAAATATCTTACTACTATCATAAATGCGAAAGTTTGTGAGCATGGACTGTACGTATGAACTTTAGAAACTCTTTCATGCAAATACTACTAAACGCATTGAGATGAAATTAGTCATAGATAGTTTATAGCCAGGATAACCACAAAGGATACAATTTATGCCAAGAAAATGTTATATATCTCTCGGTAATGTAGATGAAAAGGCAGAGGACAACTAACTTATCTTATAAATGCCAAATGTATGCCTTTGTGTTGGTTTGTTACTCGACTCCATAATGGCTTCAGATCAAAAATCAGATTCGAATTGAATTAGGCACACAGATAGACCATGTATGGGATTAAGACATAGCATACTTTTTAGACAGGGAAAATCTAACATCCCTTGGGAATAACTGAATTATTATAATAAAACAGAGTCAGCATTTTTGTTAATCTCCATATGAAATGAAATGAAATTAAAATAAAAATATTTTAATTCAAATAGGCCTTTACGCTTGTAAAGGCGACTTCATTCGGTGAATTCATAAGTGCTTACATATGAATAGTCTGACTCTAATACCGATACAAACCATTACTGAACAGATTCTGATAACTATTGCCAGAAGGGCAGTTTGGACTATGAAGATAAATAACACATACTTTTTGAACTAGTAATGAGAACAAAACCAAAGGAAACAGGTAGTATAACATGACTATTTTATTTGAAGGACATTCTTGACAGATCATTATGTAGTATTATTTTTTATTGCCTTTAAAATGCATGCTACGTGTTGTAAATGCTCTATAGTTGTTAAGTATTTCTGTTTATGGTTGAGATGAAGATAGCAAAATGAATATGGTCTAATAACAATCACATATTAAAATATGGTTAAAAAAAATAAAATTGAGGGTAGCTCAAGTTATCTAATGATTTTGTTAGAAATGCAACCACAATTTTGATATTATTAATATTTAATTTAAATTTTCTATTGTTTTTTTTGATATTCTTCCAGGCTTATTATTAATTATTATCTGTTACTTTTAATCAGCTAAACACATTGGTAGTAACCATAATATAATTAAGAAGTTAATTGGTTAATGTGAATAGTATATGTTGTATAACAGTAAATAAATACCATACATTTATATCCTGTCAGGAAATTTAGGTTTTTTTCTAATATTTTTCTACATATTTCTGTATGCTGTCATAAAACATTTCTTTTTAAATGTGCACAGAAATCAACCGCAAATACGAGAAACTAAAGTTCGTACATAACACGCCACAACTAATTCCGAGTTATTTAATATAATGTATTATAGTATGTACTTATTGATTTCATAATTAAAAAAGTACTCACGCATCTACAATTTTAGCCAATAATCCATCCTTTTTCGGTTCCAAAAAATGTTCCATTCCCTGATGCACCCATTTTCCACCGAAAGGGCTGTATTCCCCCTCATTATGATGTAAACAGAAGTATATTTTCTCATTTGAATTAGGCACTAGAATTTCTAAATTTGCCATCCATTGATTCGTTTCCAACTCCTTCAAATCGTAATTGGGATAGATGACGTCGCAATTCCCACCCCTAGATCCCTCATTAGGTGTTAATCTCCAAGAGTTGTGTGCAAGAAACTCACTAACGCGCACATTTAATAAATATTTACAATAATTTATATCACATCTTTTACTACCCACTTTAACCGATACTATCCATGGCACCGATGGTTCGCCAAGCGTTGCAACCACATTAATAATGAAATAAAATAATAAGCCACAAGTCCGTAACACATTAGGTACTGGTGCCATTTTTAAACAGGGATAAAAGCAAAAAGAAAACAACGTATCGCTACGCTAAATGTCCCGACATGTTTGCTTCGGTTGACAGTTCGGCGGCAATTGTTGCCGGAACTGCGGTGATGTTCAAAAAATATAGAATGGTATTTTGTCATATCCGGTCTTTCAGAAACAATTGTTGTGAGAAAATTATCTCTTAAAACTATGAAAATATCACGTATAAAAAACATACAATACAATAATCTAAAAGATACTTTTATAAAATAATTTTGCTTATTTTAAGAGTTTCTTCAAAAGTAGGGGTCATCAATGAACACTGTTCTGAAACTAAAATATGATATAATTGATTCCATAGATCGTATTAATTGAATAGTTAAGCTTTGAGTACCGATAAGTAATACAATTTATTTTTAATTATATTAAATATTATTTTGATGTTATGAGTCTACCACGGGGAAAGTATTATTTTAGAACAATGCAAAAATAAAAATAGCGCGCATGAATATTTTATTTTGGTTTTGGAACTTTTGTGAGAGTTATGCTTCAACTTTTCATAGTAGGGGGCAAGACAGTTAACAAATTTCACGGAAATTTTTTCACGGAGATTTAACGGAAAAGTAAAAATATAAAAGATAGAAAGATATTCTTTTTTCGTTTATATTGTTATTTTTAAAAGTTTGAATCAAACGTTTACATTAATAAAACAATAACAGTTATGAATTTTAAAACTACAATTAAGTTTGTAAGGCAGGCACCGTTACTCCCCTACGCTAAAAACTCAAGCTGTGCAAAAAAAGCAAATTCGAACATGGTCCATGTATCGGCTTAACGAGGACTAGTTGGTTTGGTCTTCGTGTCTAAGCAGAAGTGGTAAGCGCCTCATTGAATTTGCGTCACGTGACCGTTTGAGCATTTCAAAGTTATCAGTATCCAACCCCCTTATTCAGCTAATACCAACTTCGCCGACGAGCTGTCGCACGGAGGCCTCGGAGAGCTTACCTCACACCAGATTGCGTAATTAGCGAAAAAGACAGAGCATTTTGGCCGCGACGAAACATACTCGAGCTAGTGTCATTTTCCATACAGAATCGAGCCCCTGACGCAACCACTTATGTTATATAGCCTACTTAAAAGTTTTTTTAGAGGAATTGTTTGGTATTTATTGTATTACAAACATTTTGACGTTTCTGCAGCATTTGAATCACCGAATGAATATTTTCTCATGTTCATCATAGGCATTAGATTATCTGATATTTTAGAACTACCTCAACTTTTTAATTTCAGAAAAGGATGGTAAGTTATAATTGTATTTTAAACTGAAAACGAGCGTGACATTACGGGTAAATAGACCAGAAAATTAGTAGTTTATTACGGAATTTAAGAAATATTGCTGGCAGCACTGTCATCAGCCCAGCGCCAGCGACCATTTGGCAATTTTGGCAAGAAAATTTAATAATCAAAGTCAAAAACGTCCGTGTTGGCCCATTTTTTGTTGAAATAAAATCAATTCATAACACTATTGTATAGTATAATGAGATCAAAGCTGAATAAACATTATATAAATTAGTCTAATTGTTAATTACGTGTCAAAATATTTGTTTAAATTTTCTTTGTTACACTTTGTGTGACAAAAAATATCGGGTTCATTGAATTACAATTCAATCGAATGGATATTGTTAATATGGAAGTGAGAGAGGCTGGCGATGGAGCAGCGTCCGGGGAATACGTGAAGGCTCCTTCAAAGAAATATTCATGGGCCGAAGTAAGACAGGCAGTTCACGATTTGCGAAAAGAACTTTCCTCCCTATCCACCATGGTACCGATGGCCATATCATTCAGGAGACTAAGCAATGGGAAGACGAGGATATACTTCCTGAGGACACCGCAGAATGGGTGGGAAATAACACTTCTCTATACCGATGTTACGCCGACACAGCAACAAAATAACGCCAGGTATATTTCATTTATATATTTGTTTGACAAACTATGTCAATTGAAAGTCATTTTGAAAATGTTATTGTTGTACACAGATAAAAATATTATTTAGAGGACATAGGACCTGTTTTGCACTGATTAGAGTTAATTAGTGTTTGTAAATAAGTGATGAACATAACATATATTTGGGGCTCATTACACTGTTTAATCTAAGCAAGTCTCTTATGTAAACAACTATACTTTGTCTAATTTAGGATGATAATTTTGACAGCTTACAGAATGGATGTGGTGGTGTATAATCAATACAGAACTTATGCGATAATCAATTTTACTCTCATAAAACATGAAAGCGATGTAACTGGGTGGTCCGATTATAATACAAAACAAATTATACTTTTTCTATTAAATTAACGATTTATTTATATGACTGATGATGCTTTCATAAGCCCTCCAACAATGACGATTTTGACTCGGTCCTATTTTCTGCCATTTTTGCATTCATGTTCAAAATAATCTTGCAATCGAACCACAAATTCGCGACATTCGCAGTTTAAAACAGTCTTTTTCGTTCTTTCAGGCATTATGTAACCAAAATAACAAAAACTTACCAAAAAATATAAAATTATCCAAATATTTTTTTTTTATTGTTAGATTAATTTTATTTCAAAACCGATTTTTAATACTCTGTTGTTGTTCATTATGCGTGGCACTTCACTAAGTGTGCGGATTTTATAATATTGACTTTAAATTTAAAACTATTTGACTGAGACATTGTTTATATCAATAAATAAATATCCTGTGACATTCTTTACACATCTGACACCAAATATACTGTTTATATAAATAAAAAAATTGATAGGCCAGTTGGCTTGGTGGTTAGCGACTCTGACTGCCAAACCGAAAGTTGTGGGTTCGATTCCCACCCAGGACAAACGTTTGTGTATATGAACATGTCTGTTTGATCTGTGTCTAGGTGTAAATATCTGTTTAAATATGGTTTTAGAAATATTGCAGTATATCAGTTATCTGGTGGCCATAGTACAAGCTCTGTTTAGTTTGTGATCAGACGCTGGGTGTAAAGAATGTTATGGGATATTTATTTATTTGTTGGAATTTGCTAAAAATTGTACCTGGTTTGATAGTATTTATTTATTTACAAGCAGCTTGATAGCTGATGTGTCTATATCACATAGTGTTGAAAGTCACTTCGCAGTTGTTCACTGTTAATATGTTCCTAAGGAGCTACCAGAATACTATGGAATAGTACAAGCTCTGCTTAGTTTGGGATCAGATGGCCGTGTGTAAAGAATGTCCCGGGATATTGGAAACCAGATAACTAAAATACATTATTTTTTTTAAAATACATACTTATATAGATATTTACACCCAGACACAGAACAAACAGTCATGTTTATGCACTCAAATGTCTGTCCTGGGTGGGAATCGAACCCGCGGCCTTCGGCTTGGCAGTCAGAGTCGCTAACCACCAAGCCAACAGGCCTGTCATAAAAATTATGAAATCTTATTTTTCATCAGTTGGTAACAAAATTAAACGATGATTTTAGATTAGAATGGAAACCACTCATAGAATCCAATGTAGCATTGGATGTGACGTCAGGGAAGTGGTCCCGCGAGGAGCAGCTGCTGTGGGAGCGGCAGAGGGTCGCCGCGTGGGGCATTGCCTCGTACGAGCTCAACCCGAGGACGGGAAGGGTGCTGTTCCCCTGTGCTTCATCCTTGTTTGTTGCTGAAGAGACCGGAAAACAGGTGAGCATTATTAAAAAAATTACTAACTAGCTGACATGATAAAGGTTGGTTATAAAACATACATATATGTTAGATATATAGATATACTAGCTGTCCCCCGCGGTTTTACCCGCGTTTCCGAGGAATGTTACATTACCTTATTTTGTTCTTTCTATCATCAATAGTTTTCGCAGCGCACGCGATGTAAGGGTTTTTTTTACACCTTGGGTTACATTATTGGAGGTTTAGTAAGGATCCCTAATTTCTTTGAAAATATAATATAGCCTATGTCAGCCGGGGATAGTGTAGCATCACTACACTGAAAGAATTTTTGAAATCGCTCCAGTTGTTTTTAAGTTTATTCGTTACATACAAAAATACAAATCATTCCGGTTTATAATATTAGTGTAGATAGAGATGAGTGGAAAGGACTGGTGGAGGCCTTCACCTGAGGAGAGGTCCATAACCAATAACATAAACTAACATTTAAACAATAAGCAGAACATAAACGTAACACTAAGGGGGCATCCATTAATTACGTGAGGTGATTTTGGCGATTTATTGACCCCCCCCACTCCCCTTGGTGAGATGTCATGAGATTTTGCTCGACACCCTCTCCCCGCCCCTAATCTCACGTGAGATTTGATATTATCATAAGTATTCGATTTAGATTTAGATGCGAGAGATAGTGTGGGAGATTCGGTGAGATTCGGCTTGACCCCCTCCCCCCCTAAATGGCTCACGTAATTAATGGTCGCCCCCTAACAAACAAATAAAAACCAACATTTAAAATGGAAAAATTAATAATAAGGAGATACAGGCTTTTTTATTTTATAAAACATACATACTAACTGGAAGACAGTCGTCGTCCTGTCCAAAATAATTCATACAAATGTTCCATAAAAAAACAATACAGGAATTCGATCGCAGCGCCACCTACCGGGTCCAATTGTGAATCTAAACCATTCTCGAAACCACAGGAACACACACACAAAAATTCATCGTAATAGGTTAGCAGTTCTGGCGTGATCGATTAAAAAATTTTCGATTCCTAGCCATTTATTCAGTTTAGGCCCGCGGAAGGCACTTATGACGGTTAAATTTAAAGTTACTGAAGCTACAACCGGTTCGGAAGTCAGCCTTTAACTGAGAAGAACCGGCAAGAAACTCGGCATGGTTACATTGTTTTTTTTTTATCTCTTCTAACTTTTTGCCTATTTTATAATATCGATTTTATATATTTTACAATTACAAAACACTTAATATATTTCAATAATAAAAGAAATAACAACACTAGATTAGAGTAGTAGAGCTCTTAGTGCAGAGTTCGTCCAGGGAAGTACTTCCACCTTACCCATTTCCGCCGTGAAGCAGTAGTGCAATTGTATTACTGTGTTTCGGTTAGAAAGGTAAGGGGCCCGGTGAAATTACAGGCACATGAGACTTAACAACTTCACATCTCAGGGTCGACAACGCATTGGCGATGCTCCTAGTGTTGCAAATGTCCATAGGCGGCGGTGACCACTTACCATCAGGTGGATCGTCTGCTTGTTTGTCGGCCCAAGTGGTATAAAAAAAAATACTACAAAATAGAAAATAACAATAAGTACTTACGACCTAATTAGAAGTGCACTGTGCAGAGTAGTTATTTCCACCAACATTAACAAAGATGAGACAGAGAGAGAGAAAGAGAAGACACCCAAACTTGCATATTAATAATAGTAATAAGATTAGTATATATTTACTCAAGTGAAACCGGGTTGTCTTGCTAGTTTATCGATAAGTAAATGTTAACGATACGAAGGTTATTGCCACCACACTATAGGATCGTGTTACAAGTAAAGGGCGAACTTAACACCTGTATGGAATACCTATTTTTAGTTGCGTTAAGACATCTAACTCGTTTTATAAATGCGATAGTTTGAATGGATTTTTGTTTGTTTTAATCAGGGCACGGCTGGACGGGTCTGGATGAGATTTGGCACACAGATAGATTATAGTCTTGAATAGCACATAGGCTACTCTTTATACCTATGCCCAGTACTCTGTTTGTACCCAACATACTTAATGAAAACTATTTTTGTTTTGTTTGCCGACTTGTTTTTCTCATTTTGGAATTGTAAGGTTTTTTTGCTGTTTATTTGTTGTTTAAAATGCAATAATGTGTATTGTAGTGATCCTGCCGTGCTTTCACTTGCCGGCCCCAACGGAAGATCAGCGTTGTCTATACGTACCTACATTGCCACGTACAGCCAGTCACATGCTGAGTTGGAGGACCGATTTGTGGCAATTATGTACCTCGTTTCTTTTTGTTAACTTTTTCATGTGTTTTTTGTCACAAATAAATTTGTTTCTCTCTTTATTTCTTTCTTATTCCGGGGGAATGTTACATCCTTCGGGAATAGAATAGAAATTTTGTTTATACATGTAGGCCTTCACAGGCTCTTACAAAAAGTCTTTACATGGTTTCTTAAAAATGTATAAATTAACAATGAAAATACTTTAACGGGTAGCTAGTCAGGCGAGCAATTCATTGCCAAAGATTATTATGTGGGTTAAACCGGGACGGCTAGTATTTATGTACATAAAAATTGATGTATGCGTGTTGGTACGGTATGTTTAGACGGGCCAGTTGACTTGGTGGTTAGAGACCCTGACTGCCAAACCGAAGGTCGCGGGTTCGATTCCCACCCAGGACAAACATTTGTGTGCATGAACATGTCTGTTTGTTCTGTGTCAGGGTGTAAATATCTATAGAAGTATGTATTTAGAAAAAAACGTAGTATATGTAGTATATCAGTTATCTGGTTTCCATAGTACAAGCAGTACATTCTGCTTAACTTGGGATCAGGTAACCATGTGTGAAGAATGTCTTGGGATATTTATTTATGAGGGATGAGACTTAGGGAATGGTCTATGTAGGTCAAAATACAGGCACATAGCAACGTATGCCAGGAACAGCTATTATTAAGGAAGTAGATTGTTTTTTTTTTATGGCTACACTAGTTTTAATATTACAAAATGGTATACAGTAATCCGACAAACGTTTTGCAGGCCAGTGTCGTACTATCGAATTTGTCGCACTATAGAGTACTGCCTATAGTCCGAACTTTTTTTAAAAAGAGCAGCTTGTAATCCGACAAATTACAGATCAAAATTATAACTTTGTACCTGAACTACAAATCACATTAGTGAAAATGTGAAAGTTGAGTAGTTGAGCTCTTAGTGCAGAGTTCGTCCGGGGAAGTACTACCACCTTACCCATTTCTGCCGTGAAGCAGTAGTGCACTCGTACTACGTGTTTCGGTTAGAAAGGTAAGGCAGGTGAAATTGCAGGCACATGAGACTTACACATGAGAGCGTACAAAAACACGTGACTTACAATATTTTTTAAATTATAAAATTAATAATCATTGGATACTCAATCAACACACAATATTACGATTGTGTTGTCTTTTGAGGCCTTTTTTATTTTATTTGAATTGCTATTTCTTTTCAGTCACCACCGTTAGTGCCTCGCTCCCTCAACACGGGGGGCGGAGCGCCCCTGATGCCGGCCATGTGCCGCGGAGGAGGCTCGCTAGTGGCCCACGTGGCCCGCGGTGATATCTGGCTCGCGGGCGGAGCCCTGTGGCGCCCTACTAGACTAACCTACGCTTGTAAGGGTCACGGACCAGAGAGGTGAGTCATTCTACCCTAAATGCTTCATGATACCTTGCTCTGTTACGGTATCCCCTTATTATGTCGAAATAAACATAAACCATTGACCTATTATAAAACACCATGTGTCACACAACTCATGCAAACTGATGGCCGTGTGTAAAGAATGTCCCAAAATATTTATTTAGTCGTCGACTTGACTCAACCGCCATTTTTGACGAAAGTAACATTTTTCTCAATGAATTATACTACTATGATGATGGCCCATGCACAAATTCGTTGAAGCTTGCATCTAGTTTTAATATTCAACAGTTTCGATGTGGAATGTTAAGAAGTTTAGATGCAGTATCTGTTCTTGTGTTTTAACATTTTTAAATTAAGTAAAGTTTTCAAAATGGCGCTTGAATCAAGTCGCCTTTGAACCGTCGACATATAATATTTGCTCTAGGTTAGCTGATGACCCTCGGCAAGCTGGTGTTCCCTGCTATATCACACAGGAAGAGTTCTCCAGATATACTGGCTTCTGGTGGCAGCCAAGAACTGATGGTGAGTGCACATTTACACATACTCCTACATTACATCCGCTCCTATTGGTCTTAGCGTGATGGTATATAGCCTTATAGCCTTTCTCGATAACTGCACTATCCAACACAAATAATTTTTCTAATCGGACCAGCGGTTCCTGAGATTAGCGCGTTCAAACAAACAAACTCTTCAGCTTTATAATCGTTATACGAGTATATAATTCTGTACGTGTGTTGACAGTGAACTCCTCATAAACGGCTTGAACGATTTCAATGATTTTTTTTGTATGCGTTTGGGTGGCGCCCTGGATGGTTAATATTCAACACACAGTACAATTACACTACCATTGGACCCGGTAGGTGGCGCTGCGAGCGAATTCCTGCATTTTTGTATGGACTTATTTCGACAGAACGACGTCTGTCCGGGCAGCTAGTATATATGCTGATAATGAGTAAGATGAAGATATTGATAAAGTGTTACAATTGTATTACAGATAATGTATACCGTATAGTGTATGAAGAGGTGGATGAGAGCGATGTGAAAGTATTCAGTTTTCCATCATCGCAGACCAGCAGCGGAGAAGTTGAAGAGTTCAGGTATCTATTGAACCCATCTTCCTTGTTTTCTTTATCAAGACTGCAGACTTTAAGAGTAGTAGAGCTCTCAGTGCAGAGCCGTGAAGCAGTAGTGCAGAAGCAGTATTACTATGCGAGTTAGAAAGTTTGGGTAGCCAGTGAAATTACAGGCACATGAGACTTAACAACTTCACGTCAGGGTCGACAACGCATTGGCGATGTCCCTAGTGTTGCAAATGTCCATAGGCGGCGGTGACCACTTACCATCAGGTGGACTGTCAGGGCGTCTGCTTGTTTGTCCGCCCATGTGGTATAAAATTTTTTTTTTGTCCTCATTGGGAATAAACCTATGACTTGGCAGTCCAACCACCAATTGGTCCGTCAAAATTAATATTTTTTAATTTTATTTATATTCATTTTAGATTCCCCCGAGCTGGCACATCAAATGCGAAGTCAGTCCTCAAGATGGTGACTTTCAGACTGCAGATGACCTCGCCCACAACTGTCCTGGACTACTACCACGAGGGTGCAGCCGATATGAATTGTAAGAATTTTTAGATGATAAGAGACTTACACCCACATTCTAAGACGTTTTTCGAAAATTCCTCGACTCCAACTCGACTGAGGATACCTTAAGCATTTTCTCGAGGAATTCTCAAAATTGGTATCCTATGTCACAACTTGAGCAAAACTCGAGCAATATCGACTGATGTCGAATCGAAGTGTAGTCAAGGTAACATGTCATTAGGAACGTCATTCTATTAAAGATAAAATATTAATCAAACAAAATAATGAGCTGCAGTAACTGTTTACATGCAATAAACTTCCTTAAGGTTGGTCGCGACGTACCTTGAAGTTGACAGTTATTTCCTCACCTCGGGTAAGGGAAAGCGTCGAGTGGAGGAGATTTTTGCAACTATGAAGACTAAATATCTTGGAGTGACGTTGAGTGGAGTCGAGGAATTTTCTAGGAAACGTCTTAGAATATGGGTGTTAGACGGGCCAGTTGGCTAGGTTAGTGACCCTGGCCGCCATGCCGCAGTCGGGTTGGATTCCCACCCAGAACAAACATTTGTGTGCATGAACTTGTCTATTTGTTCTGTGTCTGGGTGTAAATATTTATATAAGTATGTATTTATGCCACCAATTATTATGGGAAAAGAACAACTTCTTATTTGATCCCAAGATTAATCAACAAATTGAGTCCACCCTTCAGAGATACTATCTCGGAACACAATATTAAGTCAAAACTGAAAATACATTTTCTTGACAGCCTGTAGCTAAATGGCCGGCACTCACACACTTGCACGCTTCGTCTTTTGTATGTAACATTACAATTTATACTGGCTGCAGGATTACAGAGTGACTAATTAATTAAATATTATGAGGGTAGTCTTATTAGTGTTGCGAGCCTGTTTGCAGAATGTTGCTAATTGCAATCGAGACAAACCTCCGTGTTGTTTTTAGATTGCAATGATTGTAATTATGTTGTAAGATGTTTTTAATTGTAATGAAAAAAAAATTAAAAAGTAGTATATGAAGTATATCAGTTATCTGGTTTCCATAGTACAAGCTCTGCTTAGTTTGGGACCAGATGGCCGTGTGTAAAGAATGTCCAAGGATATTTATATTTAAACTTTTCATGAAAAGTTTTCGGGTTTCCACAAGGCACTATTTTTGGACCTATACCATTACTAATATACATCAGTGCTATATGAAATCTATGTCAAATTGTATGCAGATTCGTTAAGCATAGTTTAGTCTGGAATAGCGCATAGGTAGTTTTTATGGTGGGAAAATGTATCATTAGGGAACGAGAGGGACAGCTAGTACTTCTTTTTAATTTTTTTTGCTATTATTAAAATTATGTTTGACTACTATATACTACGTTGATAAAAGCGAGAGGCATTAAATGAAACCACATATACTATACGTGCTTACGATTAATTTGAAATTAAAAAAAAAGTTTACGTCACATACACGAAAAAACTTTTTTGAAAGAAATTAAATAGCTGAATAATCAAAGTAAAACTTAAACATCCTTTGCAAAAATGTCCTCTGACCTGCGTATCGGAATGGCAACATCGCATAGCGTAGCGCCTTGTTGTATTGGGAACTTATGATGAAGAGCGGCATCGTCGCGTGAATTTTGTCATTTTAAGATGAATGACTCTAGGTAGCTATGCCTATGTTCTTGGTCAGCTGCTAGGGAAGATACATCGTGTTTTATCTAAGAAAAATCTTTAAAAATACCTTGTGGCTAAAGTATTGCTTCTATTGCTCTGATTTTTGGTGTGTGGCCTGAAAATGATACAAAGTATATGAGGTTTCATTTAATGCCTATTGCTTTTATCAACGTTGTATATATAAGGGAGGATGTGGCCGAAAGTATTGCACACTGCACTGACTCTTAAATGCAGCTCTCGGATGTGCAGCCAATTTCCAACTTTCTGTCCTACAAAATAATGACGATTTTCACATTTTCTTTCAGCTCCAGACCCAAGTAAGGAATCAATGGAAGTGACAGACATACGGTGGTACGAGCTGCGTCAACCCCTCAAGGACACATTTCCTTGGTTTGAATACCTGGCCAGAGTTGGTTGGACGCCTTGTGGCCAATAGTGAGTCGTTATACCCTAAATCTACCACCTTACCCATTTATTGACAGGCCAGTTGGCTTGGTGGTTAACGCTCTGACTGCCAAACCTAAGGTCACGGGTTCGATTCCCACCCAGGACAAACATTTGTGTGCATGAACATGTCTGTTTGTTCTGTGTCTGGGTGTAAATATCTATATAAGTATGTATTTAGAAAAAAAAAAGAAGTATATGTAGTATATCAGTTTCCATAGTACAAGCTCTGCTTAGTTTGGGACCAGATGGCCCTGTGTAAAAGAATATCCCAGGATATTTATTTAATTATTTTATTTATATCGCCGTGAAGCAGTTGTGCACTTGTATTAAAGAAAGAAAGAAAATACGTTTATTCGTGGCAACACACAACATTACATTACATTAAAAAACAACATAATCGGAGAAAACAAACTATAAACCAAACGTTTTCAAAAATGTAGCAATGTTGAGTGATGCCAGGAATAGGCCCGACTCAACAAAAAGCTAAGGCTATTAAAACAGCCCTCGCGCTGGTTTTCAGTCGGAGCCTACATCCATGACATTATTATAATTATTACTGTGGTTCGGTCAGAAAGGTGGGCCGGTGAAATTACTAACACATAAGACTTAACTTCACGTTTCAGGGTCGACATCGCATTGGCGATGCCCCTAGTGTTGCAAATGTCGATAGGCGGTGACCACTTACCATCAAGGGGACCGTCTGCTTGTTTGTCGGTCCATGTGGTTAAAAAAAAATGTTATTTTAATTCTCAATTATTTGTACCAGCGTATGGGTCCAGCTACTGGATCGCAAGCAGCAGCGGCTAGAGCTGGCGCTGATCCCGCTCGAGCAGTTCAGCTGCCGCACCACCTGCGAGCACGCGCCCGCCGGCCTCAACGCGGCCGCGAGACACGACCCCGGCCCCGGCCTCGGGGACGGCCTTGGGGATGGGGAGGAACAGGTGAGGGTTGGAAACTTTACAAATTCATTAAAGAGGGATTTCAAAATGTTTAGCAACAATCAGAGGGTTAAAACACTAACCTAATAATGAATAATGCTAATAAAGCTAATCATTTCGGGATTTCTTTACTAACGTGACATCTACAGTATTCTCTTTTTTAAAGCACTGTCATATATACCTAGATACGAATTAGATGTGATAATAAAGGGCTCCCAATAACAGTTTCACAAAAGATGTAACTTGGAAACCTTACCTTCTACGGATAATACGACATTTTCTGAAAATAAATCCTAGTTAGATCTATTTAACGCCCCCGAAACCCCCTGCATACTAAATTTCGTGAAAATCGTTGGAGCCGTTTCCGAGATCCTAATTATATATATACTCGTATATACAAGAATTGCTCGTTTAAAGGTATTAGATAGATTTAGTTATGGAAGAGCGGAGTCTCCTGGTACAGGCATTTCAATCGTAAAAGGAGACTCCGGTTATTTTTTTAGTTTTTTTTACATTTGTAAAATATTTTTGTTAAAGAAAAAAAAAAAACAAAAAAAAAATTAAAAAAAAAACGAATCCATATTTGCCAAATATCATATCAGGAAAATAGGGTTCCTCTTGCCGCCATTGTCCTGCTCTCTCTCTCACACCTCCCATCCGCACACATGATATCAACACTAGCTCTCCCCCGCGTTTTCACTCGCATTCGGAAAAAAGTATTGGAAATGAAAAATGAAAATGAATGAAAATATTTTTATTCAAATAGGCCTTTACAAGCACTTATGAATAGTCTGCCTCTAATACCGGTTCGGAAGGTTGTTTTTTTCTGAGAAGAGCCGGCAATAAACTCAGCAATTACTCTTTTTAAAAAAACGAACTTAGATTTATTACATAAAATTTATTTAGTCTCACTGACAAAACCTGTCTGTTATGGCAAAAGTGAAGAATTATTGAACAATAATATTATGAATAAAAAAAAATACAAGCAAACTGGCGCTGACCAGCCCTCACAAGCAGCACCTGTTCACAAGTATGATGCATGTGGCAGCCATCGCCCTCCTCGCCATACTGTAGGAAAGTGAGCGACCCGCCACACAACGCCGCCGCAAGCAAAGGCATTAAAGCGAGCATGACTAACTTAAGTTTGATGCACTTAAAAATAAGAATTTATGAATTTTGAAATACACACACAGTGTTATTGTATGTGTTTATTCAGGTTAAATACTATATATGTGCCAAGTTGTCAAGTTTCATCAAAATCCGTTCAACATCCATACATACTCACAAACTTTCGCATTTATAATTTTAGTAGGATAAAACGAATACAATACAATACAAATATACTTAATTGTTCACACCACAAAAAAGAAAATACAAAATAAATAATAAATATCCTGGGACATTCTTTTACACACGGCCATCTGATCCCAAACTAAGCAGAGCTTGTACTATGGAAACCAGATAACTGATATACAACTTCCTTTTTTAAACACATACTTATATAGATATTTACACCCAGACACAGAACAAACAGACATGTTCGTGCACACAATGTTTGTCCCAGGTGGGAATCGAACCCGCGACCTTCGGCTTGGCAGTCAGAGTCGCTAACCATCAAGTCAACTGGCCTGTACAAAACTAACTAAAAATAATAATAAATTTATTCACACAAATATACTTTCACAATTTAAATGCAGTCTCTGACTTCTGAGCTAGGCCTATACCTGTGCCTTTACCATGAGTTTTTAACGTACGCACTCGCTAGCGACGGCGTAAAACATTTCTATGGCACATGTGTACAGCGCCACTAGCGGTCACCTAAAGAACTAAAATCGATAGGTAAAAAATGTCAACGAGTAACGTTTTTAGCCTTTGCTATAGAAATACGGTACCATGAGTCACAAATTTGACAGTTGCTATCGAGAAATACTGTATCGATGGTAGTTTACTCGCTAGTGACTAAAGTAAGTTAAATGTTGTAGCTCCACCTTCATAAGTGTCCTCCGAGAGCCTAAACTGAATAAATGGTTTTGAATTTGGAATAGCAACTCATGGTAGAGGTACTGTATATATACTACTTATGTACTTACTTACAAGAATCCGTTATTTATAAACACACTAGCTAACCCCCGGGGTTTCGCCCGCGTTTACGAGGGAAGTTACATATTGCCTGTACTAAAAAATAGAGTATTCTACAAACAATTTCAGTGCAAACAATTTAGAATGTAACTTATACTTTATTTGTACAACACATAACAAGAGAAAAGGTAACATAAAGAGGTGAACAGAAGTGTTTACAAAATAGGCGGTCTTATCGCTAAAGCGATTTCTTTCAGACAATCTAGGGGTAGCAGGATACAGAAGAGGATAGCAGGTGTTACACGTTCAGACATATGAAATAGAAAAGATAAAAAAAAAAACCTACATCTATGTCAATAAATACTTGAATCCCATACTTATAAATTAACATTAATATTTACCACCAGGAAATGCAAGATATCCAAGTTTTAGTGTCGGAATCGGCACCAGACGCCTGGATCAACGTACACGACATCCTGCACTTCCTGCCGACGACACATACTCCCGATCAACCTTCGAACCTCAGCTTCATCTGGGGGTCGGAGGAGAGCGGACACCTGCACCTGTATTTGATCACCTGCAGCCTGAACAAGGCCAGAACTAGACGGGACCGGGTTCGATGTGAGTATATACAACGTGTTACAAAATATCCTGCAAAAATATAATTAATGATCAATGCCGAACCAGATTATTTAACTGATAGCCCTTCGTACCTATTTTACCTAATAATTGTCTACTTACAGTAACTTTAAATTTGACCTTCATAAGTGCCTTCCGAGGGCCTAAACTGAATAAATGGTATTGAATTTTGAATTTTTTGGTAGGTTTTGATTGATTGGCGACTGTCAATGCCAGTGAAATTACAGACACATGAGACTAAACAACTTCACGTCTCAGGGTCGACAACGCATTGGCGATGCCCCTAGTGTTGCAAATGTCCATAGGCGGCGGTGACCACTTACCATCAGGTGGACCCTCAGCTTGTTTATCAGCCATTAACTTAAAAAGATCTTTGATACTTGAAATGTTTTTCGCGTAGCACCCTCTGGTGGAACAGCTTTTGGTTATCAACTCAATTGTAGCATGTTTTTTCATCAACAGCTGTTATTGAAATGCTGACTGATGATGAAACGAATGCCGTCGGTCCGAACATCATCAGCAAAGAGCCGATCACCGCCGGCGAATGGGAGGTGATGGGACGTAAGATATGGGTGAGTTTCTTGAATCATGAAAATGCACATCTTTGGTGTGTAGAGTGCGGGCTAGCACAGTAGCCAACAGGGCTCGATTCTGTAAGGAAAATGACACTAATTCGAGGATGTTTCGTCGCGGCCTCTATGCTGTGTCTCTGTCGCTTACTACGCTAATACTACTACGTGAGAGGTAAGCTCTCCGAGGCCTCCGTGAAGCTCGCCGATGAAGTTTGTATTAGATGAATAAGGGGGCTGTCTATGATCCCGGCGAGGCTGGACGGTTGGTACATGGACCACTGCTGTAGGGTTCATGTTAGTTATTGTCTTAAGAACAAATTATGCCATTTCTATCTAATATTTCAATGATTTTACTAACATTGTCATAAGGTTTTGTACAAGGGAGTGATCTGAAATAAAGAATTATTATTATTAATAAAACGCAGCGAAAACGCAGCAGAAACGCAAGAGAAACGACGCTGACTTTTTTTAATGAGCATCAAAAAATATGTATATGAATAACAAATATGATATATACGAGTCTCATAAGACTCCTCCATTTAAAAGGGAAGATAGCCAGGCTAGGTGATCGTGCCTAAGGTATTACCAAATTCTGAATAATCCTAAATACCTTCACACAAGATCAACGACACTTTTGTTTTTATTATGTGACGCGTAGTTAAACTTGCTGATGGCCGTTTTGACGTCTAACAATGACAAAGTAAAATAACCTTTATACCTCCACACATAAGGTGCATCTATTGATCCAACAGCAAATTGTATGATGATGGAAATCAACCTTATTCCAAAGCCATACAGTTTATTTTCCTATGACAATCTGAAACGTTAAAACGGCCATCATAGCGTGCCGGGAGTATAGTCATTATTACCTAACAATTTATATCAACTCTGCTTAGTCACATCGGCCGTGACATCACAGGGGCCAGGCCCTCTCTGAAAAAATAGCCCTAGATTCGCCAATGGCCTGGGGACCGCGGTCCCACTGTTGATGTTGGAAGCTTGTATATACCAAATCCTGAGAATATCGCGATGTAGGATTCTTGCGTGTTTCTACTCGTTCATAGATGTCGCCACATCACTAGTGCGGGCGGTGAAGGATTGTAGGCGTGGTCATAGATGTCGCCACAACGAAGGCTTTGAAGTGAAAACTTCTTTAGCGGCATTGAGCACTTTTCTTGGGATGGGTATTTTATTGTCACTTTATTGGCACACCAACAGCTTATAGGCAGTACAATATATAAATCATAATCTAGAGATTTGGACAAGCCTACTTACTAATAATAGGTGTGAAACAACATTTTACACTTTACTTACATAATTTGCACTAATACGAAATTAAAAACAAGTTACAAATTTTAGAGTAGTAGAGCTCTTAGTGCAGAGTACTACCACCTTACCCATTTCCGCCGTGAAGCAGTAGTGCAATTGTATTACTGTGTTTCGGTTCGAAAGGTAAGGCCGGTGAAATCACAGGCACATGAGACTTAACAACTTCACGTCTCAGGGTCGACAACGCATTGGCGATGCTCCTAGTGTTGCAAATGTTCATAGGCGGCGGTGACCACTTACCATCAGGTGGACCGTCTGCTTGTTTGTCGGCCCAAGTGGCATAAAAAAAAACAAATTAATAGAATTTAAATGTTAAACTCGCGTCAGGACACGTGATCTGAAAATTCGTACACCGATAAAAGTGCACAACGTCAATGTTCAAGTTTTCACTTCTGCGGGCACTCCCGGAGTGCAACCCGTTGTTTTTTAAATATTATTATAGTTTTAATCCATAACTCATTCTCAGGTAGACGAATCCCGCAAATTGGTGTACTTCGTGGGTCTGCGAGAGACGCCCCTGGAGCGTCACTTGTACGTATCGTCGTTCTCGCCGCCGAGGCCGCACGCTGTCACGTTACTCACTACGGTCGGACACTCGTGCACTGTCGATATTGACGAGGTAAGCTGGTAAAACGCAGGTAAAACGCAGTTAAAACGCAGCAAAAACGCAGGATGGTTTTAATGATTTTGTTTGGATTGGGTGATGTTTTTGTAAAACGCTGGAAAAACGCAGGATTAGAATTTTTTGTGTCAGTATTAATCTGTCTATTCATCATCATCATCATCAGCCTGTCTCCGTCCACTGCTGGACATAGGCCTCACGTATGGCACGCCACTGAGCTCGATCTTCAACTCTTTGTTTCCAACCGCTGCCAGCTAGCTTGCGTATATCATCGCTCCATCTAGCTGGAGGGCGCCCTACACTACGTTTACCGAGCCGTGGTCTCCACTCTAGAACACGTCTAGTCCAACGGTTATCGGTTCTACGGCAGATGTGACCAGCCCACTGCCACTTCAGCTTGCTAATCCTATGAGCTATGTCGATAACTTTGGTTCTCTGACGGATGACTTCATTTCTATCTATTATATCTTTAATAATATCATGTTATTAGTCAGTTAAGTATGTTAAAAAACTTTAACCGAATTTAAAATTTCTTCCTTTTTGATATTAGATAAAAAAAAGGTGTGAGTGCCAAGGTGCTCACGAGAATTGATGTGTAAACATCTGATTTAATCCCTACTGAATATTATAAATGTGAATGTAAGTTTGTTTGTAACTCCGTGTACTAAATTCACAAGGTATGTTCATGTTTTTTTTTTTCAGGAATGTACGATGGCCGTGATCACCTGGTCGAACATCAGCAGCGTGCCGCGCACGCGCGTGTTCCGCCTCGCGCACGCGCCCGCCGCGCCGCCCGCGCTGCTGGCGCAGGGCACGCTCATGAACTCCGCAGGTCTCGCTTTACTTTACTTTTTAATAGGGGGGTGGGGGGGGGGGGGGGGGGGGGGTCCATTTATTACGTGATGTTTTTTTTAGCATTTTAACCCCTCCCTCCCCCTCGGTTATACGTGGTGAGGTTTAAGACCTCCCCCCCCCCCTTCTTCAACACTAACAACTGGATAAGCATCTTGTTTGCATCATCAGTTGTTGGCTCTGTACTTTGTTGAAGATCATAATTTTCGCGCACTACGTATAGAATCTGACTCATGCGATTGACGAAAAAATTAATACACGTGATATCTTACTACACCCCTTGTGATATTTCGTGATTTTTGCCGAACCCTCCTTTCGAACCTCACGTGTTTAATGAACGGCCCCTACCAAGTAGGCCACCAAACAGACGGTCCACCTGATGGTAAGTGGTCACCGCCGCCTATGGACAATAATTCTATTAATATTATAAATGCGAATATTTGTATGCATGGATGTTTTTTACTCTTTCACTCAAAAAATACCAAACGGATTTGAATGAAACTTAGCACATATAGAATATACCCTGAAATAACACATAGGATACTTTTTGTGCCGGGAAAATGTTACATCCCTCGGGAATGTGGGAGAAACATCGGGGGACAGGTAGTAAAATAATAATAATAAAATTCGTTAATTTTAACCACTTATTTAGAGTAGTAGAGCTCTAAGTGCAGAGTTCGTCCGGGGAAGTACTACCACCTTACCCATTTCTGCCGTGAAGCAGTAGTACACTTGTGTTACTGTGTTTCGGTTCGAAAGGTAAGGCCGGTGAAATCACAGGCTCATGAGACTTAACAACTTCACGTCTCAGGTTCGACAATGCATTGGCGATATAGTGTATAGTAGTGGCCCCTAGTGTTGCAAATGTCCATAGGCGGCGGTGACCACTTACCATCAGGTGGAACAGACTGTCCACCTACCTGTCCACCATGTGAGCTTATTTGTCGGCCCAAGTGGTATAAAAAAAATATTAATAAGGTAGGTACATTTAGTTGTGGGAGACAGGAGCCCAAACTAGGTCTCCCTGTGCTATGAGTCCTTGGCTACTCGTCTTGATCTCAATTGCCATGAGATGTGAAAATTTAAGTCTCATGTGCCTGTAATTTCACCGGCCCCCTTATATACCACGTGCTCCGACAAACAAGCGCACGGTCCACCTGGTGGTAAGTGGTCACCGCCTCTTATAGACATTTGCAACACCAGAGCACCCCTAATGCGTCGACCTTGAGACATGAAGTTGTTAAATCTCATGTGCCGGTAATTTCACCGGCCCCCTTACCTTTCTAACCGAAACACAGTAACACAAGTGCACTACTGCTTCACGGCGGAAATGGGTAAAGTGGTAGTACTTCCCCGGACGAATTCTGCACTAAGAGCTCTATTATTTCTGAAAGCCTCTTGTGGCTATAATAGAGATGTGTCCTGACATGTCAAATCTTTGTATGAAATAGCAAGTTGTGACGTCATAATTGTACAGCATCAAATAACATACTCTTTATGATTAGATCGGTACTGAAAAATCACATTAATGATTTAATTTTGATCATATATGATGTTTTCGTATATTTTTTGGTGTTCAATACACTGGTTAGTCAATTATTATTTATCTTTAATACTGCCCAGTTCCCTATTGCGTCGCCCGTACCTTTCTAACAGACATAAAGTAATACAACACAATATCCACAACATCAACCGACCGTAGTTGCCGGTAAATATTTTCAATAGCTGTCCCCCGCGGTTTTACCCGCGTTCCCAAGGGATATCATATTTTTCCGGGATAAAAAGTAGCCTATATGTTATTCCAGGATATGCTTTATCTGTGTGCCAAGCTTCATCCATATCCGTTTAGTAGTTTTTGCGTGAAAGAGTAACAAACATACTTACATACAAATCTTTACTCTTTATAATATTATTAGAATAGATTAGTATAGATATACGGCGATAATTAATATGCAATCCCGATCGAAAATCCATGGAATGAACCTTTTGACAGTCATTTTAATACATAATATGTCATTATGTTACGCCGTTCTACAGTTTTATTTTAGTATGGTTTACTATAAACCTATTTATATGTAGTATATCAGTTGTCTGGTATTCATCTTTGCCTTGTTTGAGATCCCTAAGCTTTGCGTTAGCTTATCGGCGTATCGTCATCGTATCGAGTGCAAAAACCATTTCAATGGGAAATTGAACATCGCGCAACGTCACGGTATGCGCGTAATCCAGATTTCTGGCGCACTTGATACGATGACTTACGATACACGGGTGTGATTCACAGTGCAATAAAAGTTATGTTTTTTTTTTCAGAATCATCAGAATCTCGCAGTTTCAACGGGTCAGGAGACAGGTCTGGCGATGTTTATGATGCGGAGTGTGGCGAAACTACGCTCCTTGTTCGAGGTACTTTATAATTTACCCTTTACTAAGAAGTTAGTTATGATACGCGACTTAGAAAATCAATGGAGCACAATTGTCACCGACTGGTACCCCAAAAACGGCAAACACAACAGGCCGCCAAAAAACGAGATGGGAAGACGATCTCAAACTCTCGGCTGGACACTACTGGAGTGTAGCGAGAGACAGTATTTAGTGGAAAATGTTAGAGGAGGCCTATGCCAAGAGGTACGCTGAACTGCGGGACATTTTATAATGAAACCAAAACACAACACATAATTTAGCCGTGTCAGAGTAAATGGCTTTAATATAATTAAGAACGGGCCAAATGGCTTGGTGGTTAGAGACCCTGACTGCCAAACCGAAGGTCGCGGGTTCTATTCCCACCCAGGACAAAGATGTGTGCATGAACATGTCTGTTTGTTCTTTGTCTGGGTGTAAACATCTGTATAAGTATGTATTTAATAGTATATCAGTTATCTGGTTTCCATAGTACAAGCTCTGCTTTGTTTGGGACCAGATGACCGTGTGTAAAAGAATGTCCCGGGATATTTATTTTATATGTATTGACCTTTTGAACGCCATGCCATAACGGCATCTCCATGTCCTGTACGCAAAACGAAAATCGATAGAAATAACAGTATCAACAAAACACATAAAAGTAATTTTCTGTGAGCTGTTGTATTGTCGAGTATAGACGACAATGGCGGTCGAAAGGTTAACTATGCGAGGTATCTCTTTAACAAATTTGATGCCCCTTTTGGTGGGTTATAATAATTTATTAATTAACAAACAAGGTTACAGATTTTACATTATATGTTACACTAGCTGTCCCCCGCGGTTTTACCCGCGTTCCCGTGGCATGTCACATGTATTATACATAAAAACCTTCCTCTTAAATCACTCTTATCTATTAAAAAAATGCATCAATATCCGTTGCGTAGTTTTAAAGATTTAAGCATACATAGCGATATAGGGACAGAGAAAGCGACTTTGTTTTATACTATGTAGTGATTTCACAATAAGTATATATAAGGGTAAAAAATAATGATAGATTTTTTTATTAACTAACATTATTACAAATCTGTACACAGAAAATGACTACCCTGCCTCTTAAACTAGGGTAAGGGGGCATCTATTAATTACGTGAGTTGATATTGCCGATTTTTCGACCACCCCACTCGCCTTGGTAGATGTCATGAGATTTTGCTCGAGGGGGGGGGGCCCCTAATATCACGTGAGATTTGATATTATCATAAGTATACGATTTAGATGTGAAAAATTATTTCTACTATATATAACCCTCTTCTAGCAATTTTACACTGTTTCTTGCTAATAAAAAAATTACGTGACATTTGCCGAGACCCCCCCTCTCCCCCACGTGAGATTCGGCTTGACCACCTCCCCCTCCTAAATGCCTCACGTAATTAATGGACGCCCCCTAACCTGTATCATAAGAGAGTGTTCGGCTATGTTTTTATTATTATTATGGTGGGATATGGTAAGTTGTGGTAGGGTTCCCTTTCCCCACTCACGTCAGAATTAACCTATCTCGTTTTTTTTTAGAAAACTCCCTCAGCGCTTGGGATATACCGCCGCCCCAAATATACGAGACTCGTCTATCGTGCGGCGTGACTGCCTACTGCATCCTGTGGCGCTGCGGCCGGCCGGGGCGGAGCCCTACGGTCCTCCACGTGTACGGGGGACCCGAGGTGCAGACCGTCACTAATAGTTATAAGGTATTTTTTTATTTTATTTATTACTAGTCGTCCCCCGCGGTTTCGCCCGCGTTTATCGATACCATATATAGCCTATAGTCCCATCCCGATATGTTGATGTGATGGTGCGTCAAAGGAACCCCGTTTTGGTGTCAGTATTCTTTATAAATTACTAGCTGGTTCTTCTCAGTTGAATCCTGACTTCCGAACTGGTGGTGGCTTCAGTAACTATGACTATTATAAGTGCCCTATGGCTTACTTAATAAATGGTTTTGAATTCCACCAAAGATATTTGAAGTCCCTTTAAAACGTGATATGTGGAGGGCATGACCACGACACATGGGTAAAAAAAAAAGTCAGTAAAATATTCAAGACTAATTAATACATAAATAGATAGGTGCCTTTTTGGTCTCACACAGTGTATATACTGTATGATTGTGTTGTTATTGCTATATTGTATCTGTGTGTAATTAGTGATGTCAATGAAATTGTCTATGTTGATGCTGTGTGACTAAAATAAATGTTTTCTTTCTTTCTTTCTATAAAATTCTTTTTATTACTAAGAAACATTAGATCCCTTATAAACACAATTTTAACATAATAGGTTGGGGAAAAAGTTCCTTCGCATTTTTTAAGAAAATTCAAAACATTTTTAATATAGTTTATTTATATTTAACTAAAGTATGTAGGTACCATTTTGTTCGATAACTTTTTGCCATCTTGTAGGTAGGGACATGATCCCATTGCTATAGAAATTTTGGGACTTCTGATCAAAATACTGTGACAAGTGGTTTTGACAGTCCTCTCGTGATGTTAACCTGACACTGCCTAAAGAATTCTGAAGAGACCGAAACAGGTGGAAATCTGAAGGTGCAAGGTCAGGACTATACGGCGAATGCATTAATACCTCCCATACAAACTCTCTTAATTTTTGCTGAGTGGCTAAAGATGTGTGAGGTCTAGCGTTATCATGATGAAAAGCCACACCCCTTCTGTTGATTAATTCCGGCCGCTTTCTCTCAACTTCTTGCTTTAATCTCATCAGTTGTTCGCAGTAGAGTTCAGAATCGATGGTCCTGCCTAGTGGTAACAGCTCATAATGAATCATGCCTTTCCAATCCCACCACACACACAGCATCACCTTGTTGCGAGTTAACCCGGGTTTCGCCACAGTCTGTGAAGCCTGACCGGCCTTTGACCACGACATTTTTCGCACGTTCTTGTGACCGTACGTGATCCACTTTTCATCACCAGTTATCAGCTTCTTCAAAAATGGTTCGGTTTCATGACGTCGTAATAAAGAATCACAAATGAGTACATGGTTCATTAGGTTTCTTTCAGTGAGCTCGTGAGGTACCCAAATATCTAGCTTTTTTGTGTACCCAGTTTTTTTCAAATGCGCCAAAACTATTTTGTGATCAATTCCCAGTTCTTCAGCTACGTCGTAACTACTGATATGCCGATCTTGCTCCACTTTTTCAAAAATGGCATCCATTTTATCCGTAATGGGGCGAACAGAGCGACGTGCATCTTTGACATCAAAATTTCCGGATTGAAAAGGCTTAAACCAAATTTGTGCTACTCTCACAGACACTGCACTAGGTCCATAAACATCGCAAATTTTTTTCGCGGCTTGCGTTGCATTTTTACCTTTTTTGTAGTAAAATTTTAAAATGAATCGAATTTCTTCATTAGATTCACTCATCTTGGCGGTACGAAAAACAAATGCAAATCACACATTAGCCTAATTTGAATTTGTAATTATGTTCTTTAAAGTTTAAACTTTCAATAATACCAAAACCAGCCAGATACAAATAGTATAGCCAAAGAGATTTTATTACAAGTTCATACATACTATAATGCGAAAAGACCTTTTCCCCAACCTAATATAATGGGGTAGAAGTTCTTATTTCACGCTCATTTTCCATGAAGAGGTAGTTAGATGTTCATCAAAGATATTTGTAGTCCCAGCATGGTGAAAATTTATTACATCTCTAGTTGAAATAAAAAAACATGGAGTGAGTTGATAGAACTGAAACTTTGTATTATTTATCACTTTTGAATAGCATACATTTGTGTTTGTCATAAATTTATTTTTTGTCACACAAAAAGATTGCCAATCAGAATTTCAAAGCCCTCCCATAAGAAATTTCACCACAAAAATTCCTTAGTAGAGTAGCTAGTTTTGAAATGTTATGGTTTTATTTCCACTAGGGTATCCGCCAACTACGTATGCACATGCTGGCAGCTCGAGGCTTCAACGTGGTGGCGGTGGACTCGCGAGGGTCGAAGCACCGCGGCCGGGCGTGGGAGGCCGCCATTAAGGGGAAGATGGGGCAAGTCGAACTCGACGATCAGGTAATTTAATATTATAAATTACAATTATTTAATATTATTGACTGGCCAGTTGGCTTGGTGGTTAGAGACCCTGACTGCCAAACCGAAGGTCGCGGGCTCGATTCCCACCCAGGACAAACATTTGTGTGCATGAACATGTCTGTTTGTTCTGTGTCTGGGTGTAAATATCTATATAAGTATGTATTTAGAAAAAAAAGTAGTATATGTAGTATATCAGTTACCTGGTAGCCACACTACAAGCAGTACACTCTGCTTGACTTGGGATCAGGTAACCATGTGTGATGAATGTCGTGGGATATTTATTTATTAAATTGACTGGGAGTTTTTTACCCACTGTCTATCAGCTGACGGTCCAGTTGGGTAGTGGTTAGAGATCCTGACTGCCACGCCGCAGGTCGTAGGTTCGATTCCCGCTCAGGACAAATATTTGTGTGCGTGAATGGCTGTTTTTTCTGTGTCTGGGTGTAAATATTTAATTATGTATGTGTAAAAAAAAAAATTATAGATAGTATATTAGTTTTCTAAGGTAAAAATAATTTTGCTTCTGTTACCCTAAACATACGTCCTGCCTACCCCAGTAACATTAATTATGTATGACACTTTTATCCCGGGAAAACTTCAGTTCCCTCGGGATCACAGGGTGGAAGCTAGTAATGGAATATGCTCTGTGTTTATAGGTGGAAGTTCTGCAATGGTTGGCGAAAGAAACTGGCTGCATTGATATGGAAAGGGTGGCGATACACGGCTGGAGTTACGGTGAGTGTGACAAATTTTGTATTATATAACACTATCTAAGCCCGCGGTTTTAACCGCGTTTATCGATATCACATATCCTGCCATAATATCATATATTAAATATCCTGGGTGGGAATCGAACCCGCGACCTTAGACTTGGCAGTCAGGGTCGCTAACCACCAAGCCAATTGGCCTGTCAAAATATACCGGATACATAAGATCCATTCCACGCGGGTGAATCCGCGGGATTAGAGTTAGTCATTTATTATTTTTTTTTTTTATACCACATCGGTCGACAAACAAGCGGACGGTCCACCTGATGGTAAGTGGTCACCGCGGCCTATGGACATTTGCAACACTAGGGGCATCGCCAATGCGTTGTCGACCCTGAGACGTGAAGTTGTTAAGTCTCATGTGCCTGTAACTTCACCGGCCTTACCTTTCTAACCGAAACACAGTAATACAAGTGCACTACTGCTTCACGGCAGAAATGGGTAAGGTGGTAGTACTTCCCCGGACGAACTCTGCACTAAGAGCTCTACTACTCGAGAATATGGCATATGTTTATATCTTTAACTAGCTGTCCCCCGCGGTTTCACTCGCGTTAACAGATAATTTACGTAGTTACATCAGAGATATGATAATATTCTGACATTGACCTTTCTGGAGTTCAAAGATAGTTCAAAGAAATAATTATAATAAATGCTAGCTGTCCCACGCTGTTTCATCCTCGTTTATCGATATCATATATAGCCTATAACCGACTAGGAAAAATTCCGCGTCGAATGGTTGCAGTCCCATCCTGATATGTTCAGTAGTTTTGAGGTGATGGTGCGGCAAGGAACCCTAATTTTCTTATATATATTGTATAGTTGTCCGGACAGTCGTTGTCCTGTCGAAAATGCAGGAATTCGATCGCAGCGCCACCTACCGGGTCCAATTATGAATCTTAACCATTTTCGAATCTACAGGAACACACGCAAAATATTTCATTAAAATCTATCCAGCCGTTTAGGAGGAGTTCAGTGACGTACACACGTACAGTAGAGCTGATTTCCGAACCGGTAGTAGCTTCAGTAACTTTAAATTTGACCTTCATAAGTGCCTTCCGAGGGCCTAAACTGAAAAAATGGTTTTGAATTTGGAATTTTCAATTGTGATATATTTTAAGATTTACACCCATGTAATAGATTTGGGAAAAAGTTCCTTCGCATTTTTTAAGAAAATTCAAAACATTTAAATATAGTTTATTTACATTTATGCATGTGCACACATGCACTGTGAATCACACCTGTGTTCACGCGGTCATCAGTGCCCTGAGCACGATAATCTGTCGCAAGCGTATCGTCATCGTATCGAGTGCGACAAAAATCTGGATTGTTCTAATCAGTGCTCATTCAGATAATACAAACTTCGTCAGGACGCAACGCACAGAGAGCTTACCTCTCACGTGATTGTGTAGTTAGCGATAGAGACAGAGCATAGAGACCGCGACGAAACATCGTCGAGCTAGCGTCATTTTCCTTACAGAATCGAGACGCATATGTCTAACTAACCAAAAATGGATGTCAGAAAACTGATGTATTACATATGGCAGGATAAGGAGGCCGATCATAGGTAGTATCATCACCGTCAGACATTATATAATATTGTGGAATTTGCCAGTTAAAACTTTTTTTTTTATTTATTTCTTTTTACATTTTCTACGGACTTAGTCCGTACTCTTTGAAGATTCTACGATAAATTATTTTAAGATTAATTGTATTGTGTTTTTATAAATTGACATCATTCTGCGCTTGCTCAGCTCGATGTTCTGAGCTGAGTCTTGTGGTTAGTTAATATATTAGAGTCACATTTAATTTTTCTATTGCTGAATGCATGGTTTATAAATAAATAACTGCCTGTTATAACTTGATTGTATATTGTTTCAGGCGGATACCTATCACTGCTGGGGCTGGCGACGCGACCCAACACGTTCAAGGTCTGCGTGGCGGGCGCGCCGGTGACCAGCTGGCGGCTGTACGACACGGCGTACACGGAGCGCTACATGGGGCTGCCGGCCGCCGCGCCGCACGCCTACACGCGCGCCAGCGTACTCGCTCACACGCCGTTCTTCCCCGACCAGTATGTATATAATACTTTTAGCGTTTGAAGCAGGGTTCAATTAAAAAAAAACTAGAAAAATAGAGTAGTAAAGCTCTTAGTGCAGAGTTCGTCCGGGGAAGTACTACCACCTTACCCATTTCCGCCGTGAAGCTGTAGTGCAATTGTATTACTGTGTTTCGGTTAGAAAGGTAAGGGGGACGGTGAAGAAATGACAGGCACATGAGACTATAAAGAGACTGTAAAGACTTCACGTCTCAGGGTCGACAACGCATTGGCGATGCCCCTAGTGTTGAAAATGTCCATAGGCGGCGGAGACCACTTACCATCAGGTGGTAAGTCCGCTTATTTGTCGGCCTAAGTGGTATAAAAAAAAACAAAGGTATAAATACCTTTTTTGGCCTTTGGAAAGGGTTAAATACTTATACCAACACATTTTTTACAGGGAAGGCAGACTACTAATAATCCACGGGTTAGCTGACGAGAATGTACACTTCTGCCATACAGCCGTACTACTCTCCGAGCTGGTGCGACTTGGTAAACCTCACAGAGTTCAGGTGTGTTGAATAGCATATTTTTCTTTATACTACTCATAAGTCTAATCTGACGGGCCAGCTGGCTTGGTGGTCAGCGACTGCAGCCGCAGATGGTTCGATTCCCACCCAGGACAAACATTTGCATGAGAATATCTGTTTGATGTTCTGCTTAGTTTGGGATCAGATGGCCGTGTGTAAAAAATGTCCCACGATATTTATGGGTTCCCGTTGGCTCCCTTTGGGTATGACCCTAAAAATAATTCGTTAATAATAATAATATTAACCTTAATACAGCCAAAACTCTTGTGTTCACTATACATATTTGGAAACAATACAAAATCTGTAGTTTTTTAATAAATAATAGGTACCTGAATGACTGAGCTCTGCTCGGGGTTTCTTTACTAATGTAACTACTACTGTAATCTTTTTTTTAAAACACCGTATCGCCGTAAAGCAGTACGAATTACATGCGTTAATAAAGGGCTCTCAATAACAGTTTTTCTAACAAGAGAAGGAAGTTTAAAACCTTTTACCTTCTTATTTTAACATCTCTATATCTAAAGTATGTTAACACTAAACATACCATAACCGGGTCAAATGACCCATTTTGAACTTTGTATTTAAAATGCACGTATCATCCTATTGCTTTTGCACATTTGACTTCATGACATTTTCTCACTAATTAATATACAGTTATACTATTTATTTCCCTTTCTAACAACCATATTTCATACATATAAGCAGGAAACATAAAGTCACATTTGACCCGCTATGGTAGAAATAGCTACCTGGTAAGTGTTGGTATGATTAGTGTTAAGGAAGAGTGATGGCTCCTAGGTATTCTATACTTAAAAGGAGGCATCGAATTACTGTACCGAAAAATGCAAAACATGTTATAGAAATAAACATTTTGTATTTGTATTTCTTATTTTAATGATATAGTAGCAGTTTTACAGTGCCTGAAAACACGGATAAAACAACGTTTTCGAAAAATGAAACCTAGCTAGATCGATTTACCGCCCCCCAAAACTCCCTGTATACTATATTTCTTGAAAATCGTTAGTCTTTTCGGAGATTCAGGCTGTTACAAATCTACCCACACATTCACAGTATTAAAGTACCGTATTAACGCTGTATAACATACCCCAAAAAAAAAAAACTGATTTTATTGAATGAAAAATAGAAAAGCTATTAAAGTAGACAATTATTAGGTAAAATAGGTACGTAGGCCTTTCTGTTAAATAATCTGGTTCCCTGACATGACAGCTTACTAGGGTTGTTGGCTTTGATAACTAATTATATTTTTACGGGGTATTTTGTAACACGTTCCATACTTGAGGCTTGTTATTCATAATGTACGAAAAATAAAGAACTTAAAACTGCTTAGAAAAGCAGTCCAAATATAATGGGAATGTATACTTATGAAGGTCAACATTGTTCAAATTGTTGAATTAAATTCATAAAAATACTTTCAATTTTTCCAGTTTAGGTCCGCCAAAGGCACTTATGAAGGTCAAATCTATCTAATCTAATACCTTTAAACGAGCAATTCTTGTACTATATAATTAGGATCTCGGAAACGGCTCCAACGATTTTCATGAAATTTAGTATGCATGGGTTTTCGGGGTCGATAAATCGATCTATCTAGGATTGATTTTCAGAAAATGTCGTTTTATCCGTGTTTTCAATGATCAACTTCATCGATAATTGACTTAAACATAACATGAAAAAAATGACTTCCTGACATTAACTGTTTTAACGACACAACAACATTAAAGCTACTCCAGTAGATGGCGTTGTTATGCAACACTAAGCCAATAATCAACTTTACATAATTAACAAAAAAAAAATACTGAGCAAAGCATCCAGATAATATTTATTACAAAATGAAAAAGTAATATAAGGTTAATTAAAAGTTTTTCAGATCTAAACTATCAGAAATATTGGATAATTGTTGAAAGATGGCTGATTATGATGTTTCTGTCCAGGTATACCCCGGGGAGAGACACTCGCTCAGAGCAATGCACGCGGCGAAACACTACGAGGCGACGCTTCTACACTTTCTACACGAAAACCTCTAAGTGTACACTAAACACTTTACGGAACAAAGTGACGGTCACACCGGTTATAACCGGTTCGTATCTGATTGGAATTTGGAAAGGAAATTGTTACCGTCTGTCCTTTTGTCTAAACTAATCAACTCTGATTATGTTGAATTTTTAACTTGGAGATGGTATGGATGCGGGTGAAACCGCGTGGCTGGGTAGTTTAATTGTTTCAGTGTGTGTATGGCATGGGTGTAGGCAGAAGTCTCTGGTCGGTAGTCCCAGTGGGAATGCGTTGTGTATGAATTTGTGATTATGGATTTGGTCTCAAAGTAAAATATGTTCTGTTTAAAAGTCGGTCAACTTCATGGTCACCGCGTGTGTACAAAATCTAATTTTAAAAAGAGTAATTGCTGAGTTTATTGCCGACTCTAATCAGTTAAAGCAACCTTCCGAACCGGTGTTAGAGTCTGACCATTCATAAGTGCCTGTGAAGGCCTATTTGAATTTTTCTCTTCACTACTGGGACCGACAAACAGGCGGACGGTCCTTATGGACCTATGTATTTACGACCAGTGGCATCGCCAGTCGACTCTGAGACGTGAAGTTATGTCTCGTGCCTGTAATTTCACCGGTTACCTTACCTTTCTTAACTTACACAGTAATACAAGTGCATTACAGCTTTACGTCGGAAATGGGTAAGGTAGTACTACGTTTTTACTTGAAAATACTGTTTTTTTTACTCATCTATTGGGATTTACGCTCATCAAATTGTTCGCATAACCGTGTGACGATGTCTGTCAATTACACTTTCAAGACAAAATGACCTGTATAAAAATAAAGTTGATAATAATAAAACCTACCTTTGTGTTCCGGGAGTTCCACTTCAGAGTCAGTTCCCTTCTAGTACTTACCACATTCGACCACATACAATTGTGAGATTGTGGTCAAAATCCAGTGCCGTGTTTATAGCAATTTCCATTCCACTTTCACGTCAAAAAATGAAAAGAAATAATGTAAAAACAGTTATATTAATATATAATAAATGTACCTACTTAGTTATGTTCTATGAATAATTATATTTAATGAATTTTTGTTATATAATTTGTTTTTTATATTTTGATTGCATTCTCTGATATTTTGTTCCTATTTAAAGCGATTGTTTATAAAGGGGATCTCCACTACCGAAGAGGTAGGCAGGGATAGCTAAAGTCGACAATAACAAGGTCCGATTTGACATTTAAAATTGTCATAACAAAATGAATCCTATAGCTTTTTGATAAAGTTCATCTGCATTATAATATAATTAAAGACTGGATCAATAAATGCAGATTAATTACATAGCAATAAAGGCGAGATTTCGTTAACATTTTTAGTCGTAAAAATGGTCTTGAGATCACGACTAATTTGATGCACCTTATAAACATGGGAATTAAGTTGAGATTTCTTTATCATTTTTAGTCAAATCGGGCTGTATGAATGGGAAATATTGGAATATCGGTGGGCGGGACTTTAAATCATGCTGTTTCTTACGCTACCAATGCGTAGTAGTATAGGTTGTGTGAGATGCAAAATACAGAACAAAACAGAAGGTTTATGAATAAACTGCTTAATGTATGTATTGGAAAATAAGTTATTTTACGTTTTCACCATGTAGTCTTTGCCTCTATGGAGTCTTTGCCTCTATGGAGACTTTGCCACTATGGAGTCTATGCTTCTATTGGACCTTTGCCTCTATGGGGTCTTTGCCTATATGCAGTCTTTGCCTCTATGAAGGCTTTACTTCTATGGGGCCTTTGCCTCTATGGAGTCTTTGCCTCTATGGAGTCTTTGCCTTTATGGAGTCTTTGCCTCTATGGAGTCTTTCCCTCTATGTAGTCTTTGCCTCTATGGAGTCTTTGCCTCTATGGAGTCTTTGCCTCGATGGAGTCTTTGCCTCTATGGAGTCTGCCTTTATGGGGTCTTCGCCTCTAATGATTTTATTTAAGAGATTTAATACCGCTTTTGTTATTTGTTTTCTTCCAAAGTTGCAATTAAAGGGATACCCATAAAATATGTCACACGAATCCTATGATTTTTAATCGAATATACAAACGAGATTAAAGATACATTCAAAGTAGACTGACATGTGACGTTACGAAACTTATGACCCCCTCTTGTCAGGCATGTCTGTCTAATCAGGCAGAGTCGGGGCGTGTTGCTTGTTAATAATTCGGACAGTTGGTAACAAAATATATTGTACTTTATTACTGTGCCTTAAGTACGAACATCTATCGCATCGTATCGTATCTAGTGCGACAAAAACCAATTATTTACATTATTATTACAAATTACAGTGGGAAATTGAACATCGCGTCACGGTATTTATTTAGGATACTAAAAATGTAAACCAAAAGGTAACCACATAATAAGTTATTACATTTAGAGCTGGGTTGTAATTCAAAACATGTATACAGAAAAACAAAACTAGAAATGAATACCAAGACAAATGCGATGAAAGTGCAAGTGAGCACTCCCAAATGACAATATAGATAAATCTTATTATTTTGAAACTATGAATTAATTTTATTTATATAGATATAATTTAGTATGCGCGGTGATCAATAGATGTTCGTGCTTAAACCTCTGAACTACATTCTCGCGGTTTTTCCCGGGGAATCAAATGGATCCCGGGACGATAACATGTCTATATCACTGGGGAATAGTGTAGCATACTATCAGTGATTTTTTTTTTAATTGCAGCAGTTCCGGAGTTCTGAACTTAGAAATTTCGTTAAATCAGGACTCTTTGTTAAGATTTTCTCGTTGGGGTGTTTTCTATTGGATTTGGGAGTATAGTGGACACCCGGTAATCCGGCACCTGTCTAATCTGAGCTGCCTATCCTTTTTGAAGCCAAACATAACTAAATTCGACATACTAAACTACCGGCACGCTATGATGACCGTTTTGACGTTTCATATTGTCATAGGAAAAGAAACTGTATTGCTTTGGGATAAGGTTGATTTCCATCATCATACAATTTGCTGTTGGATCAATAGATGCACCTTATGTGTGAAGGAATAAAGGTTATTTTTCTTTGTCATTGTTAAACGTCAAAACGGCCATCATAGCGTGCCTCAAGTTTAAGCATGATTTGTAGTTCAGATACAATATTATCATTTTGATCTGTAATTTGTCAGATTACAAGACAGTCTTTTTCAATAAATTCTAGACGTCGTAATCCGTCGTAAGGAGGTCTTAAGCAGTCTATAATCCGACTAATTTGATAGTCCGACACTGTCCTGCAAAACTAGATTACTAGGTTTAGTGAATTGTGATGTGTCTTGTATAAATGATAAATGATCAAACATTAACCAGTGTATTCAACATCCAAAAATATACGAAAACATTAAATATGATCAAAATTAAATCATTAATGTGATTTTTCAGTACCGATCTAATCATAAAGACTATATTATTTGATGCTGTACAATTATGACGTCACAACTTGCTATTCCATACAAAACTCCATACATTCGATCGTTTTGACATTTCATAAAGAATTGCTGATTTGACATGTCAGGACACATCCCTATTCTACTATTATTTGTTCCGATTCGACATCCGGAATCCATCTTGAGTCAAGCACCAGTCTTTTTTAGCGTTTCCAGTCGTTTTACCTTCTCCCACCAGGTGGCGCCACCATCGCTATCGCATGATGTGAGCGGTAGGCGCGACAAGGTGGTGCCACTAACTTCATTTGTTCATCATTATAGCGTCGTTTTTCGTTGCGTTAATACGGTCGTAAAAACGAAAGTATTTATTACTTCGAATATAATTTTATATTTATATTAGTGTTAAAGTAATAAGTAAACGTTAAAATAACTCCCATCAAGAATGGACAACGATAAAAATATCGCGAATTCGCACGCTGTTAGTGGAGCAGATTCTCGGAAAAGGCGCCGTTACAGTACTTCAGTTGAGGATTCATCGTCTCGAGATTCAAGCCCAGGGCGAATCAGTAAGTCAAAACGACCACGACCTGTAAGTGATTTGCAATTAGAATTTTTATCACAGCAAGTTTCTTTTTTAACAAATTTAATATCCGAAAAATATTCTGGTCTACCCTCAACTGCAAATAATGAAACCGATGCTGCAATAACCAATATTTCCAGTAAATTATATGATGATTTTACTCTACGTCCACCTTCGGCGCCCCCAACTAGTAATTCTAGCGGACAACTACAATTGACTGACCTTAGCACTACAGTAAAAGACCCGATTTATCCTAAATCAAAGGAATCTTTTTTGAATAAAATTTCGAATCTTCAACGCTTTAACTGTAACGATTGGAATGCTATACGTTTTGCTGATACACAAAAGAAATACCTAACCACCCCTGGATTTATTGAATTGAGTATTAACGATGTGTTGAAACGCTTTGAGTCTACGATGTCTGAAGAAAATCGCTTGCGTCTCTTTGAAAGATCTTTTGCAGCGTTGTCAAATGCGGTTTTAGCACAAAAAGAATCATTACATACAACCCTTCAATGCCTAGTCGATTGGACTAGTGAAAATAGTTCCAAACTCACTCCATCAAGTATATTTGCTAAGGTTGAGGAGCTTTTTAACAAAGAGTCTGGTTACATGAATGTTACGGAAGATATCCTACAGATAGTTTGCGGGCGCAGAGCAGATTTGATTAATATACGTCGAGAACTTTTATTAAAGCAAATCCCTGAGGGTTTTCATTGTAGTGTTATGCAGAAACTACCACCTAGTGCTGAATTTTTATTTAATGATGAGCAGCTTACTACCTACATTCAGAAAATTGGGGGGGTCGAGAATCTTTTGCAGTCTTCTTCATCTGCTCAACCTACTCAGAGTACTTCTCAACAATATCGGGTTAAGTCGAACACGAGTGTGGGTAGACAACAAGAAAGCAAACAATCGCGTGAAAATTTTTTTCGTAATGCACCTTCTAAGTGACAGAAGTACCAGAGCCACTCTAAGGGATATCGAGCATCCAACTATAAGCAAAAACATGACGGTAAAGGAAAAAAATCATTTTCTTCCAAGAACAAACATTCCCGGGCATGACTATGCCAGCTTTCTGGGTGGCTGTCTGGCGCGGTTTCAACGTGTATGGAGCGATTTAGGAGCGCCACCCAAACTATGCAAACTTCTAAAAGGTATGAGAATACCTTTTATGATGAAACCACCCCTAATATTACCAAACGAACGAGTCATGAAGACTTTCGAAACAAAATTAAGTTCTCAAATGACACGGCAAATAAATACAATGTTACAAACAAACGTGCTCGAAATAGCCGAACGATCGCCGAGTTACCTATCGAAGTTTTTTCTCGTGCCGAAGTCGGACGGTTCAATGAGGCCAATCTTCAACTTAAAACAGTTAAATCAGTTTGTACAGACAAAAGATTTTCAGCTATTCAGCTATTTCCGCGTTCCGAGCTTCTTACAAAAAGCAGATTGGATGGCGAAAATCGATCTAAGTCAAGCTTATTTTCATCTGCCAGTTTCTCACAAGCACCGCAGGTTCCTAAGGCTCAGTTACAATGGTCGTTTGCTACAAATGACATGTCTGCCATTTGGACTATCGTCAGCTCCGAGGACTTTTGCATCTCTTACCAATTGGATAGCAGAATACCTACGCAAACGCAACATTCGCTGTGTGGTGTACCTGGACGATTTTCTACTCGCAGACCAGTCTCGTCAGGGATTACAAGATCATATTTCATTCACACTAAGCCTATTACAACGTCTCGGATGGACGGTCAACTTCGACAAGTCTGTGTTGGTTCCGACTCAACGCCTGGAGTTTCTCGGTGTTACCTGGGACACACTGTTCAACACAAAGTCCTTGTCGGAACCAAAGCGCCTAACGCTCCGCAGGGTGCTCCAGACTCAAATGTCGAATGGCAGTTGGTCCCTCAAACAGGCCCAGTCCCTACTGGGGAGACTCAACTTTGCCAGCTTTATGACACCGAGAGGGAGACTAAACTGTCGCACAACGCAAACCTGCAGTCGACAGCTTCCCAAGTCTCACCCGTACAAACGAGTAAAGATACCAGAACCCGTCTATCAAGAACTGAGATGGTGGCTCACTTCTCTGGACTGCTCTCTTCCGATACATACCAATCCGATATCTCACCTCCTGACCACGGATGCGTCGGACAAGGGCTGGGGCGCTCAACTTGGCGATATGAAAATTGCAGGACAATGGATGAAATACCAAACATTTTGGCATGTAAATCTCAAGGAGTTATATGCTGTGTACGCTGCAATTCTACAGACGAAAATGGGACTCCAAGACGCACACATTCTTTTACAAACGGACAATCGGACAGTAGTGGCCCACATAAACAAAGAAGGTGGTACAAAGTCAGAATTGCTTTTACAATTGACAAAACGGCTACTGGCAATGTTAGACGCGCACAATATATCATTGACGGCTCAGTACTTCCCTGGGAGATACAACAGCGATGTCGATGCGTTGTCGAGGGGAATGCAATGCCCGGAATGGCATCTCAAACCAGAGGCGACCATTCCAATTTTCAAAATGTGGGGCAAACCGGAGATAGACCTGTTCGCTTCATTTACAGCACATGTAGTACTGACATATGTATCAACCGATATCCACGATCAGCAAGCCTTATTTCACAATGCTTTCTGTCAAACGTGGGACTACAACATTGCCTGGATATTTCCACCACCAAATTTAATACCACAAGTACTTGCGCACCTGAACACTGCCAAAGGTCAGTACATAGTGATTGCTCCCAACTGGATCAAAGTGTTCTGGATGGCAGATCTGCGGTCCCGGGCGATACAAGGGCCTCACGTGATCCCCAACCTTCAACAAGTTTTGATCGATACCAGGACGAATGTCCATCCACCAGACATTCAAAACATTCGTCTGGAAGCTTGGCTAATCTCGGGTGGACTGAAGCAATAGAAGATTGGACAACTCAAGAAAAAACTGTCCTGATGTCTAGTTGGCGGCAATCTACACTTAACACATATAGACCGGCGTGGGAAAAATGGATAAAGTGGAGTATTCAAAATGGTATAGATTTTAAAAATCCCGTACCCACTCAGGTAGCACGTTATTTAATATATCTTCATAAAAAGTGTGGCCTCGCTTATAACTATTTTGGTCCATAAATCGGCAATTTCAACATTTGTGAGCCACGATTCAATAAATAGTATTTCATCAAACTTTTTTGTTAAACATGTCTTAAAGTCTATATCACTTGCAAAACCAAAATGTATCAAACCACCAATATGGGACCCTAAAATTGTTTTGCAGTATTTAGAAAACAATTCAGTCAATGAAGATAGTCTATTTGAAATCTCAAAACGTGTAGCGATACTTTTACTGCTTATGTCCGGACGCAGGGTTCACGACCTTACGCTTTTGCAAATAAGATCGAATAGTATGATCGACGGAAATAACTCAATTATATTTTGGCCTGCTTTTGGATCAAAGACTGACAATAGCAAATATAGACAATCTGGTTGGAAAATACGAGGTCATCCTAATAAAAACCTAAATTGTATTTATTGGATTCGTAAGTTAATATATCATTCAGCGGAAAGACGTAATACTTTTGAATGTCCAGAGTTATTTATAAGCGTGCGTGGGGCAGTGAGGCCTGTGTCCAGGACCGTGCTAGGCGGCTGGGTGAGGTCCGAGCTGCGGGCGGCGGGCGTGGAGGCGCCGCCCGGCTCGGTACGCTCCGCGGTCGCTTCGCTTAACTGGCTCGAAAGCTTTTCTATTGATCGAATACTTGCTACGGCTAATTGGAAGCGAGAGCATACCTTCAGAAACTTTTATCAAAAAGAAATTATCAGATCTTCCAATGATTGTAATGAGTCGATTTCTCTATCGAATTATTTTGATGCTGTACTATGATTTAAATAGCATTTACCGTGTTTTGAATAAATCTGTTGATTATAGTAATTCTTTATTTTTCAATACTCTAAACGACACATTATAGCATCTTAGATACCAGGAGATAACAAACACATCACTCAAGATGGATTCCGGATGTCGAATCGGAACAAATAATAGAGAGTTTTAACAAACAATAAAACCTACCTATTATTTTTCCTGAAGACATCCGGAATCCAGGTAATTTCTACCTGGTACATCATGAGTTTTATAATGATGAACAAATGAAGTTAGTGGCACCACCTTGTCGCGCCTACCGCTCACATCATGCGATAGCGATGGTGGCGCCACCTGGTGGGAGAAGGTAAAACGACTGGAAACGCTAAAAAAGACTGGTGCTTGACTCAAGATGGATTCCGGATGTCTTCAGGAAAAATAATAGGTAGGTTTTATTGTTTGTTAAAACTCTCTAATATTAACTGTGGATTATGGTGCTGGTTGCACATGTACACCGTGAAATTTTAGTGGTTGTTTTCCCGCAGCGAAATGATTTTGTCTTGTTTATACAATCGTTTTATTTACAAATAAAACATCAGATACCAAAAATGGCAGTTATAGCATTGTGAAAAATAAAATTCGAAATCGACCACGAAACAATAGTACTGAGACCTCCCGACGACCTTGCCCCGACCTTGTACCTACGTTCGGCGCAAGCCGGGTGCCGACAGGCCGCGCCGCGGGGCCGTTGACACGCGTGCTGTTCAATCAGCTGATAACTTTGAAAATATATGCTAAATGTTCCCTTTGGCGGCGGCGCGTGTGATTCGAGTAAAATCTCCAAGTTACGTCTGGTACTATTGATTCTCACGTTTTCGAGTTGATGAATATTTTTTTAATTATTTTAATACAAAAACATCTTTATTTTATAAATTTTACTTTATGCTTCGTAAGTAGTCCCTATGGCAAGTCGTTCTGCCGCGGGAAAACAACCAGCTAAATTTCACGGTGTATACAAAACTGTTTTTCATTGTGTGCAATTGTTTGTTGCCCTCAATAAAGAAAAAAAATTGTAGGCGTTATATACCTACTATATTCTCAATCAGCGACGGCCAGCTTGGTGGTTAGAGACCATAATTCCCAAGTTGCAAGTCTCGGGTTCCATTCCCACCCAGAACAAGCATATATGCACATAAACATGTATGTTTGCTCTGTATGGGTGTAATCCATAAGGATGAATTTAAAAGGTATATCAGTTATCTGGTTTCCATAGTACAAGCTCTGCTTAGTTTGGGATCAGAGCTCTGAGCACGAACATCTATTGTTAACGTCATCGTATCGAGTGCACCTAAAATGGATTGTATGGTATTCAATTTCTCATTGGCTTGTGATAGATTTTGGTGCTTAGGGCTCTGATGACCGTGTAAAAAATGTCCATAGATATTTTTTATTGAGGGACGTCGCAATATTAGTGTATGTTTGTTATATGGAGTGTAGAAGTAAAGGAGGACCGTCTTGTATGGAGGATTTGTCGAAAAAGTGTCCACTTGTAAACAGCAAATTAGGTTTCGAATTCTCACCGAAATAGCGCTAGTGTAGCAAGTGGAAATTCTGGGTTGGTTTCCGGTAATTCCTTAATACTATTTTCTATTTGCTATTTACAATTAATTGGGGTACTTAAAAACACTGTATAATTTAATTCCATACTCATGTTTGTCTATATATTATAATAATTTTATAAAATGCGCTGTAACAAAACGGAATTTTTTATTTCCTTTTTTATTAATTTAGTATTCTACTCTAATAATTTGTGGCGCTCTATTTAAAATTCTTCCATTTGCTACAGTAGCGCCACCTTAATTTGCTCCCTTTCAACGGACACTTTTTAGTACACTGAGATGGTCCTCCTTTATTTCTACACTCCATAGTTAATCTTTCTGTGGACCACAGATTATAAAAGATTTGGTAGTTTTGTTGCCCGCCTGACACCACCGGTTTAGGTCTAAATGTTTAGCATGAATTTTAAATGTAAATTATCTAAATCTGTATTGGTGTGTGCTCTTGTAAATTATATAAATGTGTACGAACAGACTTATTGTACTTACTGTATTTTTTGCTTTTTTTTACATAGTTAATTGTAAAGAAAATATACATTATTTAAAATCGTTGTTTTGTTTTATTTACTAACTATCTGATTCAATCAGTCCGACAGAATAGATAAAATTTATATATATAAAAATAAAAAGAATGTAACCTTGCTGAGTTTCTTGACGGTTCTTCTCAGTTGAAGGCTGACTTCCGAACCGGTTGTAGCTTCAGTAACTTTAAATTTGACCTTCATAAGTGTCTTCCGAGGGCCTAAACTAAATAAATGGTTTTGAATTTTGAATTTTAGTGGTTGTAGAAAATGTAAGGTTAGCTATTTCCTGCAGTTTCATCCATGATGTAAGATTTCCACGGCATAAATAGTCCTATGTTTAACTCCAGATTATAAACTATGTTTGTGCCAAGTTTCAACCAAATCCGTTAACCAAGTCCGTAGGATATGTGACTGATGCAAAAAATAGATAAAAACAATCTGTGGCGACATCTATGAACGAGTAGAAACACGCGAGAATCCTACATCGCACTATCAAGATTCTCTCAGGATTTGACATATGTATATACAAGCATCCATCATCAACAGTCTTACCGCGGTTCCCAGGCATGATCACCTAGCCTGGCGGAAGATCTTCCCTTTTAAATGGAGGAGTCTCATACCTCGCTCCTCCATAAATCCTTGATGCGGTTTATATCATGCTAAAATTTCAGCCCGATCGGTGCACAACTTTTTGAGTTTTTGAAGCGAACACAAACCAACATAACATTTATATATACGAGTATATAGATGAAGTAACTATATATATATGTATATAGATGATTTCGCTCCATTCCTTGTACAACGGAGATTTGACAGAATGATGACCGCTATCAAGCTATTTGGTAATAGTTTTGTTGACTACTTACATTCATATTATAAGACGTTTCCTCGAAAATTCCTCGACTTCACTCAACCTCACTCCAAGATATTAGTATTCATAGTTGCAAAAATCTCCTCCACTCGACGCTTTCCCTCACTTGAGGTGAGGAAACAACAACTGTCAATTTCAAGGTACCTCGGGACCAACCATAAGGAAGTTTATTACTTGTAAACAGTTACTGCAGCTCATTATTTTATTTGATTAAATATTTTATCTATTATTATAGATTCTATTGAATGTCGTAATTATTGACATGTTACCACTTCGATTCGAAATCAGTCGGCATTGCTCGAGTTTTGCTCAAGTTATAACTTAGAGAAAACGTTATAGAATATGGGTGTTAGTCCACTACGAATACAAGATGCAGGTGGCGACAGTCAAAACTTCAATGAAAAAAAAAAGAGCTTTGTCGCTTCATTCAACTTCATTGCTATTAGACTTTTACAGTACTTGGCACTCTTCTCCAGTTTTAAGAAAAATAAACTCACAAATATCTACTGGGTGGAATATTTGTGATTCATATATTATATCCTTTCAATAAATGTGCACTCTAACCTAACCTATATTTCTCTTAAATGTGACAAAAAAACATATGAATTTAATTTGGCGCCCGAGAATAAAGTTTTTGGCGGTATTTTTTTAAGTTTATTGTATACTACTGGCTGGTTACAAAATTCAAAGCCAATTATTCAGTTTAGAGCCTCGGAGGGCACTTATGAAAGTCAAATTTAAAGTTACTGAAGCTACAACCGGTTCGGAAGTCAGCCTTCAACTGAGAAGAACCGGCAAGAAACTCAGCAATGTTACATTCTTTTTTATTTTTTTACAAAATAGAAAATAACTATAATTAGGTACTTACAACTTAAACACGAAAAATAGAGGTGCACTGTGCAGAGAGTAGCTATTTCCATACATTTTTATCTTCAATATAATGAACTACATTGTAATACGCTTTTTCTTTCAAATATTTCCTAATATAATTATTAAATTTATGATCAGACATTTTGGTTACTGAGAGCGGTATCTTATTATAAAATCGAACGCAATTACCAAGAAATTACTTGTTAACTTTAGTTAGTCTAAAGTAGGGAACAACTAAGTTACTTTGTCTTGTATTTATACTATGAATATCCAATTTTGACTCAAACATTCCTATGTTTCTACGTATAAACATTATATTTTCAATCGCCGATCCCACGTTTACAAATGTCATGGAGAAATGAACCCTAATACATTTTAAGTATTTATCATAGAATTTACTATTGTACAAATAGACCCACTTTATTTTAATAATAAAAAACGTTTATTGTTCAATTATATTTATAAACGTCAAAACGGTCATCGTAAAGTCTCTAGTTTAGTATTTTTTTGGATTTATTTTTTTATTCCGATATATATTGGCCGACAACAAGCAGACGGTCTACCTGATGGTAAGTGGTCACCCCCACCAATGGACATTTGCAGGCATTTCTAATGCGTTGTCAACCCTGAGACGTCAAGTAGTTAAGTCTCATGTGCCTGTAATTTCACCGGCTTACCTTTCTAACCGAAACACAGTAATACAAGAGTACCAAAAACCGCTTCACAGCAGAAATGGGTAAGGTGGTAGTACTTCCCCGGACGAACTCTCCACTAAGAGCTCTACTGCTCAAAAAATTGCTACTAATTGGTTCTATGAACCCTGCAAATTATTTATTCCGTATATAGAAGTATTCTATTCCTTCTTACAGAAAAATCGATTTAAGCGATAAATTCTTACAAGTGAAGTTACTAAGTGCTAAAATGTTTGACATACAAGCTTGTTCCTGCCAAGAAATCCACTATCTGACAGGGCGACCTTCTAACCCAACCTATTGAACTAGCTCCCTTAATCAGCTAACGCAAACTTCGTCGGGTTGCAGTGCAACGAAGCCTCGGAGAGCTTACCTCTCACGTAATTGCGTAGCTAGCGATAGAGACAGAGCATAGATTCCGCGACGAAACAATCTCGAGCTAAAGTAGGTAATATTCCTTACATAATTGAAGACCGACAGTTTTTGATGAGGTGTCAGCGACGTAATAATATAATTAAGATTTTGTTATATATTTTGTTGAATGTTATGTCATGTTATATTGTATTGTTATCTAATTGTATAACTAGCCTTCCAATATTATTATTAAGACTAGTTTTAAGGCCTAGAAAGGCAACAAATAAAGATATTTCGGGTTTTGTAGTTTAAATTAGCCCCAAAAATGGACCTCAAAACGAGGCATTACCAAAACGAGAGCCGTTTTACATTTTTGTCAATATTTATCAAACTAATTGTCATATTGTAATAATTGTTTTTGTAAAACGTTATTGTATATAAAGGCTAACGTAAGAAAATGAAAATTGTAAAGGAAAGTCAAAACCCAAGGAAGTAAAAAGGGAAATCTACTTCACCCTAAAATGGGCGGAGCTTAACAACATAAACATGGACTGATCCATTTTAAGTAGGCCTTTTCATTGGCTGACTCGAATTAATTCCGCGCCTGTGATTGGTCGCAATACATAGGAAAAATGAATAAAAAAGAGGCAACTTCCTTGGGATTGGCACTCCTACCAGAACAGCTCTACCAGTGTACAACAAATTAGAAGAAAAGAAATAAAGGAACATATAGTGAAAGTAGTGAGTTTTCTTCGCCAAAAAGTGTGGTTCCTGAGTATCCCGAGTTCCAGAGTATCCCGAGTTCCAGAGTATCCAGAGTATCCCGAGTTGCCGAGTTGCCGAGTTCCCGAGTTCCCGGATAAGGAGCAACGAGGCACGGTGCCAGAGTTAGGCTTCGTAATCCCCCTCCCCCCCCTTCTCCCCCCAGACGCCGTCGTCTATCCCCGCCGTGACCGTCGCTTCGTTCACCGAAGTCTTCGGCACGTGTGCGCACGCCCCTCCTCTTCTCCCCTCCAGCCGGCGCGAGAGAAGATTCGAAAAATACAGTCCACGGAAGTTCGCCACATAAATTGGTCCTTCGAGCCGGATTTTGGATTTCGAAGATAAGAAGAATGGATCGTGCGCCGAGAACCAGAGCAGAAAAAACACGTTCTCAAACAACCGAAGAGACGGCAACCACTTCAGATTGGAGCATGAACACCCCCGTCGAGACATCGAGTTCGTCAGAGAGTCAGGCGACACTGACGAACGTCACCCCCCCGCACCCCGTCGGTCAAGATCGTACCCCCGCACACCCCGCGGGGAAAAGTACCATCGAAGGAGGAGTCGCCCCCGCACGTCTTACCGGAGTCGACACCGTACCTACCGTCGAGCGCGTCAAGACTGGAAACCCTTCATGCACCGTTCCTGAAGAAGTCAGGAGAAACCAAGGACAGGATGGATATACGTTCGCAGTTCCCGCCGCACCGCGCCAGATAAAAGAAGCGTCATCAAGAGGGATGGATACTCGCTCAGTCCGTTCATCTAAACGCCGTGCCGAAGCACAAGCCAAAATGACTGTAGCCAAGATAGAACTAGAAATGGCAGAGGCAAGATCAAGAGTGGCCCTGGCCGAACTCGAAATACTGCAGATCGAGTCGGACGAAGAGGCCGAGATCATGGAAGAAGAAATGGACCGATCACACCACGTGGAACAGTGGCTCACGCAGTCGAGACCACAACAGACTCAAGAACCGGTATCCACTCAAGAAAAGAAGAGTGATATCCAAGAGTTGGCTCTGGCAATATCCAAGCTGTCCGGGAAGAGTCAAATGCCGAAACATATGATAGAGTTACCTTGCTTCAACGGTTCCAGCGAAGAGTGGCTCGCGTTCAAGAGAACCTTCAAAGACACAGCCAAGGGGTTCACCCACGCTCAGAACCTGGCAAGATTAAGGCGAGCACTGCAAGGAAAGGCAAAGGAAGCAGTCAAAAGTTTGCTGTTCACCGCAGAAGAACCATCCGAAGTCCTCAAAGGATTGGAAGCGCGCTTCGGAAGACCTGGTGCTTTAGCCCTGTCAGAACTCGAGAAATTGAAAAACCTATCGAAAGTCAGCGAGAACCCCAATGAAGTCTGTGTATTCGCAAGTAGAGTGAAGAATGCGGTTGCCACTATCAAGGCTCTCGGCAAACCGCATTACTTGAGCTCACCGGAAACATTGAAAGTCATCATCGAAAAGATGTCACCTCAAATGAAGTACAGATGGTTCGCGTACCACCGAAGTCGTCGAGACGAAGAACGACCCGAACTGGTCCTCATCGACGACTTCTTGGAGATAGAAGCTGACATGTGTGGGGACTTTGCTTCACCTGAAGTGTTACCAGAAGCAAAGAAAACCCGTCAACAGTATGCTCCACCTGAAGCGTCGCGGGAGCAAAGATGGAACGGACCACGCAGAGCCGTCCATACCGTTCAAGAAAGTGAACCGTTCATCAAGAAAGAAAAAATTTTTTGTCCAGGATGTCAAGAAGAACATTGGATGTACGAATGTCCAAAATATAAAGAAGCTGACATCGACCACAGGTGGGAAATGGCCAAGAATGCGAAGATTTGTTTCAAGTGTCTACGTTACCGGCACTCGAGATTAAACTGCAAAGCCTTAACCTGCAAGAAGTGCAAGAGATGGCACCACTCTTCCCTCCATTCTGATGGACCGCTGTCACCAGTCAAGGATCTACCCCGCCGCAACACTGCAAGCACGAGTGAAAACGATTGTGAATCTACAAGCAAGATTAGCTCCGTGCACACCTCTGCCACCGAAGGTCACGCATACCTGAAGATGCTGCCTGTGAACCTATACGGACCGAGAGGCTCTATTCAAGTACTAGCACTTCTGGATGAAGGATCCACTATAACTTTACTGGACTCTTCCGTCGCAAAGAAGATTGGGGCAAGAGGCAAAGAAGAAGCGATCACCATCGAGACAGTGGGGGGACAAGGCATCAGGACGAATAATTCTCGACGAGTTCAGTTGAAAATAAAAGGGGCCCATCGTAAGGACAAGAGGGCAATTGAAGTCAGAACGATTGACAACCTGAAGCTATCCAAGCAAGGTGTCAAGAAAGAAGTCGTCGACAGATGCGAGCACCTGATACCGATACAGGATCAACTCATCTACGACAAGGAAGAACCGCAACTCCTAATCGGTCAAGACAATTGGGGATTGATCGTCACAAGGAGTTTGAAGAAAGGAAAGAAAGCAGATCCGGTAGCCTCTCTCACGAGCCTCGGTTGGGTTCTTCACGGGTGCGACGCAAGACATAAGACTCCAGTGCAGTTCGTCAACCACAGCAGACACATCGAAGAAGAAGGCGCTGGGGAACGACTGAACGACGGGACACTGGAACTCAACAAGGAAGAGAAAACACTTGGACTCAGATGGCTAATGAACGAAGATACATTAGCATTCAACGTAGGACTTCGCAACACACCAAAGGAACTTCTCGACGGCAAGAAGACACCTACAAAAAGAGAAGTGACAAGTGCGGTAATGTCAACGTTCGACCCGCTGGGATTCGCCACACCAATCCTCATTCAAGGAAAGAAGCTCATCCAGAATATCTGGAGAACGAAGATTGGTTGGGATGAAGAAATTCCAGAAGAACAAAAGGCGGCCTGGTTGACATACTTAGAAGAAGTGGCCTCATTAAGAGAACTAAAGATAGCGAGATGCCTATCGCCAAACCAGAAAGAAGGTCAACTCCATACATTCAGCGACGCAAGCGAAGAGGCTTACGCCGCAGCGGTCTACTGGAGAACCATCGAACCAGATGGTAGAATACACGTGTCACTCATCGCCGGAAAAGCAAGAGTGGCGCCGACAAAGCCGGTCTCAATTCCCCGGCTTGAGTTACAAGCGGCTCTACTTGGGAGCAGATTGGCTTCCGCGATTCAGAAGGAAATGGATTTAAAAATAACGAAGAGAGTATTCTGGACCGATTCAAGCACGGTGCTCCAATGGATCAAGGCCGATCCAAGGAAGTTCAAAACGTTTGTGGCTCACCGACTCGCAGAGATTGAAGATCTGACGAAACCGCGAGATTGGAGGTGGGTCCCTACGAAAGAAAATCCAGCCGACGACGCCACGCGAGGAACACCCAAGGAATTCGACCACACCGCCAGGTGGTTCAACGGTCCTTATTTCTTGCGAAGTGACGAAGAAGACTGGCCCTCCAAGAGATTCGATCATGAAACCGAAATCACGGGAGAGGAGAAGAATACCCAGACGGTAACTACACTGAAGATCGTCAAAGAAGAAACGCCAAACGTAGAAAAGTTCTCCAACTGGGTACGCTTGCTACGAACCATGGCACGCGTCTTCCACTTCATCGATCTCCTGAAAGAAAAGGTCCAGTCCAGAAAACAAGTCAACACCACTCGCAAAAGGAAAGACGAATGGAAACCACAGAAGTACTCTCCGAAGAAGAAAACGAAACCAATCCAGCCAAGCCGTGAAAAGATCGACAAGACATTCATCCCACTGGATGATAGTCACTTGAGAAGAGCCAAAGAATCTTTGATAAAGAAGAGTCAAGGAGAAAGTTTTACCAGGGAAATAATCTGTTTGAAAAATGAGAAACCTCTGGAAAACACGAGTCGAATAAAGAAGATTGATATCTATCTGAATCAACAGGGTATTGTCAAACTGAGGAGTCGCACTCAGAAGATCGACATACAAGGAAGAAAAAATCCTGTGATATTAGACGCCAAACATAAAATCACCCAACTCATCGTCGAACATTATCACCGAAGATTTCTCCATGGTAACACAGCAACAGTGATAAATGAAATTCGACAGAAGTATTGGGTTCTGGGTCTACGTACGCTAGTGAAAAAGGTCATTCACCAGTGCCAATGGTGCAAAGTAAAGAAGAGTACGCCGCAAATACCACCCACTGGAGATCTGCCCATTGAACGTCTGCACCATCATCAGCATCCGTTCACATGCGCCGCAGTGGATTACTTCGGGCCAATGCAAGTCACCGTGGGAAGAAGAACAGAAAAGCGCTGGGGAGTTCTCTTCACATGTCTCACAACAAGGGCTGTTCACTTAGAGCTGGCAAACTCACTCAATACCAGCTCTATGATAATGGCATTGCGAAGAATGGCAGCCCGAAGAGGAACTCCGAAGATAATCTTCAGCGACAACGGTACAAACTTCGTGGGGGCCAATCGAGAATTGGAAGCTGCTGCTGTACACAAAGGCATAAGGTGGAAGTTCATCCCCCCTGGGTGCCCAAACATGGGTGGCGCCTGGGAGAGACTAGTCCGATCGGTGAAAACGGCGCTGGCAGCGGTCCTGAACGAAAAGAACCCACCGGAGGAAGTCCTTCACACGCTCCTGACCGAAGTGGAACACATCGTCAACTCTCGTCCACTTACTGACATCAGCATGGACCCGAACGATGAAGAAAGCTTGACACCAAACCACTTCTTACTTGGACGTTCCTGTGGAGCGATGGCGCCGGGAGAGTTCAACGACCTAGACCTCGTCGGACGGGCGAATTGGAGAACAACACAAAGGATGGCGGACCACTTCTGGCAGAGATGGATCAGAGAATACTTACCAACTCTGATGCCAAGAAAGATCACAGGAAGAGACACGACAGATCCGAAAATCGGCGACGTCGTGACAATAGTCGACGCAACGCTACCTCGAAATTCATGGCCCCGAGGGCAAATAGAGAAGATCTACCCGGGACCAGACGGAAGAACAAGAATAGTCGACGTGCGCACTCCGGGCGGCGTGCTACGACGACCTACGCGCCGAGTCATCGTGCTGGTTCCTGCAGCGTCGCTCCCACAGGATGGAGTGCTTCGCACTGCGGGGGAGAATGTCAGCGACGTAATAATATAATTAAGATTTTGTTATATATTTTGTTGAATGTTATGTCATGTTATATTGTATTGTTATCTAATTGTATAACTAGCCTTCCAATATTATTATTAAGACTAGTTTTAAGGCCTAGAAAGGCAACAAATAAAGATATTTCGGGTTTTGTAGTTTAAATTAGCCCCAAAAATGGACCTCAAAACGAGGCATTACCAAAACGAGAGCCGTTTTACATTTTTGTCAATATTTATCAAACTAATTGTCATATTGTAATAATTGTTTTTGTAAAACGTTATTGTATATAAAGGCTAACGTAAGAAAATGAAAATTGTAAAGGAAAGTCAAAACCCAAGGAAGTAAAAAGGGAAATCTACTTCACCCTAAAATGGGCGGAGCTTAACAACATAAACATGGACTGATCCATTTTAAGTAGGCCTTTTCATTGGCTGACTCGAATTAATTCCGCGCCTGTGATTGGTCGCAATACATAGGAAAAATGAATAAAAAAGAGGCAACTTCCTTGGGATTGGCACTCCTACCAGAACAGCTCTACCAGTGTACAACAAATTAGAAGAAAAGAAATAAAGGAACATATAGTGAAAGTAGTGAGTTTTCTTCGCCAAAAAGTGTGGTTCCAGAGTATCCCGAGTTCCAGAGTATCCAGAGTATCCCGAGTTGCCGAGTTGCCGAGTTCCCGAGTTCCCGAGATCCAGAGTATCCCGAGTTCCCGAGTTCCCGGATAAGGATCAACGAGGCACGGTGCCAGAGTTAGGCTTCGTAATCCCCCTCCCCCCCTTCTCCCCCCAGACGCCGTCGTCTATCCCCGCCGTGACCGTCGCTTCGTTCACCGAAGTCTTCGGCACGTGTGCGCACGCCCCTCCTCTTCTCCCCTCCAGCCGGCGCGAGAGAAGATTCGAAAAATACAGTCCACGGAAGTTCGCCACATCATGAGGCGTCAAATATACGAAATTTTTTCAACTGAAAACTTCTTTAGCGGCGTTGAGCACTTTTCTTGGTATGGGTATAAAATGTTAAACTCGCGTCAGGACACGTGACCTGGGGCTCGATTCTGTAAGGAAAATGACACTAGCTCGAGAATGTTTCGTCGCGGCCACCGTGCTCAGTGCTCTTTCGCTAACTACGCTAATACTACTAATCACGTGAGAGGTAAGCTCTCTGAGGCCTCCGTGAAGCGGCTCGCCGACGAAGTTTGTATTAGCTGAATAAGGGGGCTAATCGAAAAGAAGTAAGTAAGACGCACAACCACTTCTGCCGGCACTCCTGGAGTGCAGCCCGTTGTTTTTTTTAAGTGATACTTCTCATTGGAGGCTTTGAAATTCTGAACGGCTTTATCTATGCTATTCAAAATTGATTGATGAATAATTAAAATGTTTCCCTGTTATACAAAAGTTTCATTTTTATTGTATCTTAAGATACACCCTGTTTTTAGTACCACCGCATTCATTTGTTAAAACCTGCCAGGAGAGTACACAAATCCTGTATATCTATCAATCTAATACATCAAAATTAATGTTTTTCTGTATGTCCTTTATAGAATCGTAAACTATGCAACGGATTTTAATGCAGTTTTCAGTAATAGATAGAGTAATTCAAGAGGAAGGTTTATAACCAGGATTGAAAGCGGGCAAAGCAGGGCGCAGCTAGTAATAAATAAATAAATAAAAAGGCTTTTATTTTATTTATTATATTTATCGTTACAATTTACAAGTTTGTTAAGATGTTTAAAGATTTCAAATAACTGTTTCTATTTCACATTTCAATAAAGTCGTAGGTCGCGGGTTCGATTCCCACCCAGGACAAACATTTGTGTGCATGAACATGTCTGTTTGTTCTGTGTCTGAGTGTAAATATATATATGTGTATGTATTTAGAAAAATAAAACAGCATATGTAGTATATCAGTTATCTGGTTTCCATAGTACAAGCTCTGCTTAGTTTGGGATCAGATGAACGTGTGTAAAAAGAGAATGCCCCAGGTTATTATATTATTTAATCCCATAATTAATTAATTTGGATTTGGGATATTACATATCTACCAATAATGCGGACAAAATAGATTACCTACTTATCACAGAACAGGAATGCCTGTGGTCATTATCTGGGTTAAGGCAAACCGTTTATTACTGCCAGATGACCTATGGATTTCGCGCCAATTCGCGGCGTCATATTTACTTGTAAATGTTGAGGTCAGGGCAAAGGGGATTTCTTTTAACACCTAGTCTGAACGATATTATAATTAAAGCCATAACTTGGTATTAAGAAAAAAACCGAACATGATTATTATGAGAAATATGACTCAACCTTTGGAAACTGGCACTTCTATACACTGACTGTAAATAAAACCTATGTTGACAGAGTTTTGGAATAGACAAACACATTAAAAAAAAAATATGTATACTAGCTGTCCCCCGAGGTTTTACCCGCGTTCCCGTGGGATGTCACATGTATTATACATAAAAACCTTCCTCTTCAATCACTCTATCTATTAAAAAAAAACCGCATCAGAATCCGTTGCGTAGTTTTAAAGATTTAAGCATACATAGGGATATAGGGACAGAGAAAGCGACATTGTTTTATAGTGATTAGAGTATTGTTGTTATCCAATAATTGGTGTGTTTCGACTCTACTTAACAGCTAGTTCTCTTGGCTTAGTATGCTTACCCCTTATTCAGCTAATACAAACTACGTCGGCGAGTCGCTTCACAGAGTCCTCGGGGAGCTTATCTCTCCCGTGATTAGTAGTATTAGCGTAGTTAGGGAAAGAGACAGAGCACGCAGGCCGCGACGAAACATCCTCGAGTTAGTGTCATTTTCCTTACAGAATCCAGCCCCAGGATACTGTTGGTGCTAGCCCGCACTCTGCGCACCAAAGATGTGCATTTTCATGATTCATGAATTTCGGATCAAGATTGTGTTCAGAAACAAACCGTTGTAAAATAAACAAAATAATTTCCTAAAACCCAAACATTCAACAAGTCTGATTTCTCTATAATATCCGCATATAAATAAATAATACTTCGAGGTCACTCCGATAATCTCTATTCGTAAACGTAATTTCAATTTAATTATTGTAGTTTCAAGCTGTTATCTCCTGCCGGGGTCATTTAGTTTGTGGTCAGTGACTGAGTGATGCGATGACGTGATGAGAAACGTGCGTAGTAGCAGCGGTTAGCGTTTTTATGAGCTGAGCGGGTTTAAATTAGCTACTAGATTTACACCCATATTCTAACACGTTTTCTCGAAAATTCCTCGACTCCACTTAACGTCACTCTAAATTAGAATTCATAGTTGCAAAATCTCCTCCACTCGACGCTTTCCCTCACTCGAGGTGAGGATATAACTGTCAACTTCAAGGTACGTCTCGACCAACCTTAAGGAAGTTTATTGCATGTAAACTGAAGCTCATTATTTTATCTATAATATAATAGAATGAGGTAACTAATGACATGTTACCTTGACTACATTTTGATTCGAAATTGATTAATAGAACATTCTACCAATATACTAAATGCGAACGTTTGTGAGGGATTTGTGGATTTTACGTCAAAAAACACCAAACGGATTTGATGAAACTTGACACATAAAACATAGTGTCATTCTGTATGGTAAAATGACATCAGCTCGATTGTTCGCCGCGGCCTCTATGCTCTGTCCCTTTCGCTAACAACGCATTATGTGAGAAGTTCACTTTTGAATTTTACACTCGAATAGTTTTATTTAAAAGTATGTGCCGTTTTCTATACTGGTTAGAGCCTAAGTACTTAAACTTCGGGAAAGAGGAGGTCCAATTACTTACCTAGTTAAAACACTTACATCTGTAGCTTGAGAGAAGATGCGATAAGTACTTTTCCGAAGGTTTCGCTTCTATCGCGTGTGAAATGCACAATTTTTGAAGTTATACTTCTTTAGGCGCGTTATGAAAAAATTATGAGAGTGAAATTTTAAAATGCGCGCGCTTGCAACACAAAAGTAACAGGTTGAAGTTAGCTGATAACTGTGTCTCCGGAACATCGCACAAGTCGCAACTGTCAGTGTCAATGAGTGAGTGATGATGTTATTGTCAATAATAACCTAACAACGTCAAAAATTGTTATTCGTTGCTACAGATAGGTGCAAAGAGTTTGGTCACAAAAATTTCACGACTGAATAGTAAAGACAAATGCTTTTAGCGCTGTTTTTCTCACCAATAATTTCGGGTATAACTTCTTACCTGCGTACAGAACTACACACCCACTTTTTATTCCTTTCCTACAACCCTGGCGACCTTTGACCTGTATCGATCCAACCACACTCGTTCTCACTGTGACCGCACCTTAAAAGTCATTACCAAAACCTGTTCACGGAATTATTGTTCATGTCGAAACATGAAGTGCTGCGAAATCTTTTCAAATTCGATACGTTCTGAGAACCATATATTATATCATAGCAAGGGATTACCAGATTAATAATCATAAATTATTTTTTACCTAAAATGATTTGATTACCTAGCCACCGAAAAAAATTGGCGCCATAATTTTTCAACTGACATTTAAGAATTAATTAAAAAGTATTTGTTTGACAGGTCGTAAGTGAAAATGCACCAAAAATCGATACTGGGGATACAACCAAAGAGGCTGTATTCTATTATTCACGTGACAACGTAACAAAACGATGAACGCTGACTGCATGCACGAAAAATTGTCCCATTACGCTCATTTTACAAGATTAATTATTCTCGCATTTTAAAAATAAAAATTACAATAAATTATCAACACTTTCTTTGCAAAACCGCCTACAATTCTCCAATGGCTGATTAAATTGATGAGCCTATGGATCTGACGGACCACTACCTTCGAGGAGTAATGCATCCGTTGAGAAAAGTAAATCTAACAACTAAATTGTAGATTTGATTTCACTCCTTCTGTCCATAAAAAATAATGATAATTCAATAAAAATTAATAAATTTTATTCATTAAATTATGCAATAATTTCATCAATGTTTTGTTATGACGTTGTCCCTTTAAACTATCGTCCGTAAACCGATTTTACAGACAACCACTTTTATTTAAATACAACTGTAAGGTGTTATCTAAATGTTAAGAGTTATAATTGTTTCTTCTTTAAGATGAAATATGAAGCTAGAGTGAATATGTATTTTCTAAGCAATCACTCCAGCACTAGTTTAGTCAGCTTTGTAAAAGGATTAGAGGCTCTCAAGTAGCTGCAAAAATTAGTACCACGCACTATGTTTTTTTTTTTGGAACGATATTCCTTATCGCGCGTTGTGAAAGGGGGCTAGACGGAAAAAATTCATACGAAAACTTTTTTTCATATTGTTACGTTCGAAATTTAAATGATATGGTTTATTATTGGGTTTGTTTTTTTTCATAATTTAATTAAAGGCTACATATAACACGCTTAAAATTCTGTTCCATTTATAAATTAGTAATTATTATAAGAAAAGGAATAAGTTAAAAGTAAATTTTGAATCGCACTGAATTGAAAGAAGCATGTATTATGTCAATGAAAATTTCGTTCCTATCTGGTGTCCCACGACACCATTTTTTTTTATACCACTTGGGCCGACAAACAAGCAGACGGTCCACCTGATGGAAAGTGGTCACCGCCGCCTATGGACATTTGCAACACTAGGGGCATCGCCAATTCGTTGTCGAATGTTGCCTGTAATTAAGGCGACAGTTTTCAATTTGAGGGTATAAACAATGGTTACCTTACATCAAATTTGTTCATCTCAAGATGTTTTCCTTGACCGAAACATATCTCAGACCTTCGCTACGACGTCGCCGTCCGACAGGTATGACTTCAAAACACTAATTATACGTTAAGTGAGGCAATTAGTGACTGAATTTATTAATAACAGGTTTTTCTTTTGCTTTATTATGCGCACTGTGTTCTTAATATCTTACCTAAGCGTAATACTAGAATACAATATATTAAACTGAGAAATCTTTGTTAAATTCTTATTTGTAATGAGATCGAATTCTGACGTTTTTTTTTTTGGAATAATAACTGTGTAAAGGTTTCATATGTTTGTATCGCAGCCTTTACTTATATCTACCAATATACTCGTACAAGTGTTACAAAACTACCCGTAAAACCGAAAGGAGGTTAACTGGGGCCTTTTAACGAGTCCATATATCTATATATCACTACATATTATAAAACAAAGTCGCTTTCTCTGTCCCTATATCCCTATGTATGCTTAAATCTTTAAAACTACGCAACGGATTTTGATGCGGTTTTTTTAATAGATAGAGTGATAGAAGAGGAAGGTTTTTATGTATAATACATGTCATCCCACGGGAATTCGGGTAAAACCGCGGGGGACAGCTAGTTAACAGCTAAAAATGAATCCCTATTTCCCTTGGTCACGGCATCACGCATTGACGGCTCGACCGATTTCTCTTATTCTTTTTTGATGTGTTTGTTATTGTCAGGAGAAGGTTGTTATGAACGAAAAAATTAAGAAAGGTGCACGGAAAATTAACAAAATTTAAGAAAACTGAACGCCCATATTAACTTTTATAATGTAACCTTACCGCTTTTGACAATATAAACTCTTATAATGTAACCTTATGGTTTTTGACATAAATATCAGTCGTTTGACAATATCGTTTAAAACAGAGGCATGGGTCGGAATTATATTGATAAAATAATTAATTTATCAGTACTTGTGCACATTTCACGGTTCACTCAATCGGAAGAATCGAATTCAATTCATAGTTAAGACAGGACAACGTCTGTCGGGTCAGCTAGGTCACAATATTTATGAACCGTAGTAACGCTGTATAACATACCCCAAAAAATTAAAAAAGCTGATTTTTATGAATGAAAAATAGAGAAACTATTAAAGTAGACAATTATTAGGTAAAATAGGTACGCAGGCCTTTCTGTTAAATAATCTGGTTCCCTGAAATGACGGCAGCAGGATTGTTGGCTTTGATAAATTAATTATATTTTTACGGGGTATTTTGTAACACGTTGTAGGTATAATATTTAATAAGAGGTAGTAAACCAGCTATACGCCTTATATACATATAGTATTTAATTTGTTGGCAGTCACAGTCCCCGCTGACCGCTATGTAGACATTATGAAATACTCAGTCCGTCAGAAGATGCCCGCGCGAATACACATGTGAAGCGTTTAAAAAAAAAACAAAAACTTTTTAATACTTCATAAGTTATGCTGTGAGATTTTTTTTTATTAAGTTTTTAATTTCGCTTTTTTTATTAGTGTTGTGTTTATGATTATAATGATTCCAATTTACATACAAAGGTGAGTGTTTTATGTTTTCTGTTACCATTATTATTTGTCTATGTTTTATTTTGTTTGTGAGCGATGTAATACAACATAGTAATTATTTTAATTACATGTATATTATGTTATGTATAATGATTGCTTTGATACTTATCTCAAGTAATTATGTACATACTAGATCAATATCCGTGACTTATATAAACAAATTTATAGATAATCTACCTACATAATCTATGTTGCGATTTTAGAGGTTATACGTATATCTAGTTTTTTTAGTTTTAAACTGCAGATGGCAAAGGCACTGGTTTTGTAAAGGACTTTTATTTTAAATCTAAGATAATTAATTAAGCTAAAACATTACCACAAATTACAAAGCTTAAGCTGTTATAGTTAGTTAATGTAAATCGAATTATATTTTTAATTATGTTCATTGCCTAATCTAATAGGTACCGAATTCTCGTGTACTTTGGTATAACCTTGAGTAAATAATTGTCGGTTTTTTACTTTATTTATGAACAGAATGCTTGTTTTCAACTATATTGTTCTTGGCAGATAACTCTAATTCATTGTAGGATTCGAACCCACGACCATATCGCTTCAAGCTTCGTAATCAGTCTATTGCTGAACATTGGTCTTGTAATCGCGCTACTATTTCCATGGTCGGTCGTGAGTTTTTTTTAAATAGATTAGGGTAGTGACTCTTTTCCAAAATGCCTGATAACGCTTTCTCTAATCATGGGGTAAGTAGGTCTGTCAGCTAGCCTAATAAATTTAGGTTGATTTATACACTATCTAGCTGTCCCCCGTGGTTTCACCCGCGTTCCCAAAGGATGTAACATACTCCCGGTACAAAAAGTATCTATGTGTTATTCCAGGGCATTTTCTATATATGTGCCAAGTTTCATCCAAATCCGTTTGGTAGTTTTTGCGTGAAAGAGTAACAAACATCCATACATACAAACATTCGCATTTAGAATATTAGTAGGGTTAAAATAAATATTATTCTTTGCCAGTAACTGGTTCACGTTTGTTGATATCAGAAACTAGAGAAACCGGTTCAATTTATTGTAAGATATTCACTATAAATATTTAAATTTAACATTTAATTAGTACTAGTTGCTGAATAGGTTAAATTTATGAAAAAGAAAGAAGGTTACATAGCTACTAGGACTGTTGATAAAATATCGATATATCGATATCGATATTATTATTTCGAATTATCGATATTTATTACTAATATTTTTTTGGACGATATATCGATAGTTCGATATTGAAATGTCGATATCGGTGCTTTTTCGTAATTCATTTAATCTACAAAATCATCGTAAACCTAATATACCGTATTTTATTTATGAAAAATAAGTTAGTCGACACTCAACAATTTCTGATTTTTTTTATTAATTTGAAATTAGAACTTAAAAACTATTTTTAAACATGTCCACGTATAATTTTGAGTTTTGATACAATACCTGATTAATTAAAGCAGTATTTAGATCAACCAAATATTTCAAGGTCTTGAAATGCACTGACATTTTGGATTGATAGTAGGCATTTGACTCCCGTGCTGTCAGCAATAGCTGTTAAATATTTGATTTCTTCTGCTACATCTGTAGCATCTGAGCAAATTGCTTCTACAATCAATCTTTTAGTGCCTAATAATAATCATAGTAGCCAAATATATCGATATATCGAAAACCCGACATTTTTCAAAATATCAATAGCCCTAATAGCTACTGTCTTGTCTGTGACTCGATTCTATAAGGAAAATTTCACTAACTCGAGGATGTTTCGTCGCGGCCTCTATGCTCTGTCTCTGTCGCTTACTACGCTAATACTACTAATCACGTGAGAGATAAGCTCACGAGGCCTCCGTGAAGCTCGCCGACGAAGTTTGTATTAGGTGAATAAGGCTGAGTCTTGTATCTTACAAATAGATATTACAAGTTATTTTTGACGTTTAAGTGTGTCATTGAAAAATGAACTGTATTCCTTTACGACAAGGTACAGATGTACCATCAAACAATTTACGATTGGATCAAGAAAGCGAACCTTATTTTTCATAGCAATAAAGTAAAATTTTCTTTGACGTTGTTTAACGTCAAATAGGACTTTATAGTTTAAACAGGTTAAAGAACATTACCTACATATGTGTGCAAGCTACTTAGCAAATATAGAAGCTGTCTTCGTTATTTGAAAACTTCGCCTGATTGTCTGTTTGAACACGCTAATCTTCGATACTACTTGACGAATTTGAATAGGGTTTTTACAGGTAACTAAAACGTATCTTGGAGCAACATCTATCTATACAGGCTGCTACAAAACTACCCGAAATGAGGTTAAATGGGCCTTATAACAAGTCCATTCACAATATTTAAGAACCGTAGTAACGCTGTATAACATACCCCAAAAAATTAAAAAACTGTTTTTTATGAAATAAAAATAGAAACACTTAAAGTAGACAATTATAAGGTAAAAAAAGGTACGAAGGCCTTTCTGTTATATAATCTGGTTCACTGACATGACAGCTTACTAGGGTTGTTGGCTTTGATAATTAATTATATTTTTACGGGGTATTTTGTAACATGTTGTATATACTCTTTATTTCCTACTACGAAGAAAATAATTTAGAGTTACACGTACATAGTCGCGGGCACAAGTTGTATAGATAAGTGGTACTTCCACAGAGTAAAATTAAATATAGGTAGGTTTTTTTTGTTACCATTTATTAACGATTTCAAAAAGGGGAATTACATATATTAAATACAAACGCACATTATAAAATAAAAAATACTAGCGAAAAACAGTCATTTACTTGCTATAGAAAAATAATACAAAAAGCGATTCTGTACATAAATACGATGCTTCGATTGTCAGTCCGATTCTCGACCATAGACATTTTTTATTTTATTATAAATCGGCAAATTAATAAAAATAATCCCAAGGTTATCCGAACGCATACGATTTTGAGAAAAATAATAAAGATAGGTAATAAAAAAAGTTAATAACAATGATTGGCACCATGGGTTTCTGCCACATTCAAAACCGGTAGAGGTGACCGTCTGCCCGTCAAATTTACCGGTTTTTTAGTCTAACAATCTTGTTGCTAATTTATCAATAAAAAAATATGTTGTTTTATTAAACTAGCCGGCGCTGTGATATCAGTTTTGACATTTAAGGATGCCATACAAAAATGAACTCTATTTCTACTAAATATTAGGTTGGGGAAAAAGTCTTTTCGCATTATAGTATGTATGAACTTGTAATAAAATCTCTTTGGCTTATACTATTTGTATCTGGCTGGTTTTGGTATCATTGAAAGTTTAAATTTTAAAGAACATAATTCCAAATTCAAATTAGGAAAATGTGTGATTTGCATTTGTTTTTCGTACCGCCAAGATGAGTGAATCTAATGAAGAAATTCGATTCATTTTAAAATTTCACTACAAAAAAAGTAAAAATGCAACGCAAGTCGCAAAAAACATTTACGATGTTTATGGACCTAGTGCAGTGTCTGTGAGAGTAGCACAAATTTGGTTTGGCGTTTTCAATCCGGCATGAAACCGAACCATTTTTGAAGAAGCTGATAACCGGTGATGAAAAGTGGATCACGTACGACAAGAACGTGCGAAAAAGGTCGTGGTCAAAGGCCGGTCAGGCTTCACAGACTGTGGCGAAACCCGGGTTAACTCGCAACAAGGTGATGCTGTGTGTGTGGTGGGATTGGAAGGGCATTATTCATTATGAGCTGTTACCACCAGGCAGGACCATCGATTCTGAACTCTACTGCGAACAACTGATGATATTAAAGCAAGAAGTTGAGAGAAAGCGGCCGGAATTAATCAACAGAAGGGGTGTGGTTTTTCATCATGATAACGCTAGACCTCACACATCTTTAGCCACTCAGCAAAAATTATGAGAGGTATTTATACATCCGCCGTATAGTCCTGACCTTGCACCTTCAGATTTCCACCTGTTTCGGTCTCTTCAGAATTCTTTAGGCAGTGTCAGGTTGACAAAACTGTCAAGTTGTCTTGTCAAAACTACTTATCGCAGTATTTTGATCAGAAGTCCCAAAATTTCTATGGCAATGGGATCATGTCCCTACCTACAAGATGACAAAAAGTTATCGAACAAAATGGTACCTACATACTTTAGTTAAATGTAAATAAACTATATTAAAATGTTTTGAATTTTCTTAAAAAATGCGAAGAAACTTTTTCCTCAACCTATTATAATACTAGCTGTCCCCCGCGGTTTTACCTGCGTTCCCGGGGGATGTCACATGTATTATACATAAAAACTTTTCTCTTCAATTACTCCATCTAGTAGTTTTAACCTTTAATTAGGCGCGCCAATAAACTAACATTGTTCGTCGCGTGGGGTCTGCAGTTACCAAATTGATAGGTATTAAATTAGAAACTAGACCTAGAACTAGGGGACTAGAGAGTTAGGGAGCTAGCAAGAAATTCGGGTTGACAGCGTTAATAGGTATGAAAATAACTTAACTTGAAGATCACTTGGTCGCGGCGACCCCGCGCGCCTAATTAAAGGTCATTAAAGGTAAAAAAAGGTTAAAGATTTAAGCATACATAGGGATATAGGGACAGAGAAAGCGACTTTGTTTTATACTATGTAGTGATAGTGAAGGGCAACAAATTCCGGTATGCAAACACTATCCCACCCCGAAATCACTACTGAAGCTTTTGATTCTTATTTCAAACTATCTGTCCACCGCGGTTTCACCCGCGTTCCTTACAAATATCAGATATTCCCGTGATTAAAAGCAGCCTATCGGCTATTCCAGGCTATAATCTATTTCTGTGCCACGTTTAATTCAGATCCGTTCAGTCACTTTCGTGTGATTGAGGAAAAATCATTCATCTTTCCAAACGTTCGCCTTTATATATAGCGACCCGCCCCGGCTATGCAAGGGTGCAATGTAGATGCTAATACATGTAAACCTTCCTCTTGAATCATAGTCCGTTGCGTAGTTTAAAAGGTCTTAGCGTACAGACGATGGGAAGCGACTTTGTTTTATACTTAGGGCCTTATTTTCTATTGGCCTCTCTGGACAAGTGCCCCGCAATCCATAGGGCCCCGTATTTCTGTCAAATAACCAACCGACCACCGCTAACAAAAGCTAACAAGATCGAATAAACAAATGACTACTTATTTCCTGGAAGGTTAAATGGGACCTTATAACGAGTCCATTCACAATATTTAAGAACCGTAGTAACGCTGTATAACATACCCCAAAAAAATATCTATCTGATTTCTATTAATGAAAACTAGACAATTATTAGGTAAAATAGGTACGTAGGCCTTTCTGTTAAATAATCTGGGGTAAGACGTTGTATATAAAAATGAATCCCTATTTCCCTTGGTCACGGCATCACGTGTGAACGGCTGGACCGATATCTCTAATTCTTTTTTTACATGTGTTCAAAATTAAGATTCATAAATACGCACAATCTCTCTCTGTGACTTTGTACCCAGATCAAGCACTATAACCACATGGATAAAGTCGCAACCAAGCCCGGATCCACCGTTGTGGACACGATGGGCATGCCCATAACCTCAATAGACTTGTGACGTCACACTTCCACGGTCTATTGAAGTCGATAGGCTGATGACATTATATCCAATGCCTTTATAAAATAAAAATCTCCTTTGTAAGATGAAAGTTTGACAGGCCATTTGGCTTGGTGGTTAACGCTCTGACTGCCAAACCAAAGGTCGCGGTTTCGATTCCCACCCAGGACAAACATTTGTGTGCATGAACATGTCTGTTTGTTCTGTGTCTGGGTGTAAATATCTATATAAGTATGTATTTAGAAAAAAAAATCGTATATGTAATATCAGTTATCTGGTTTCCATAGTACAAGCTCTGCTTAGTTTGGGATCAGATGGCCGCGTGTAAAGAATGTCCCAGGATATTTATTATTTATTAATGTACTAGATCGATCATGAGCGAGTTTATACTCCGAATCACACTTGGCCGATTTTCGGAAGGCTGTGACTACAACCTTTTTTTAAAGGCTGGATCCGGGCACGTTCGCAACAAAGTGTTACACGAAATTCGGTATCCGGGCTAGTAAACAAAATGTGAATAGGCTACTAACGGGAAAGCGAGCTCTATCTTCGGCCTCATCTTCACTTACCATCAGGTGAGATTGAGGTCAATCGCAATATCGACATAAATAAAAAAGACGTGTGTGTGTACTTGTGTACGCACGTACGAAGTTTTACCCGAAATTATTGGTGAGAAAAACTGCACTAAAAGCATTTGTCTTTACTATTCAGTCGTGAAAATGTAGTGTCCAAACTCTTTGCATCTGTCTGTAGCAACGAATAACAATTTTTGACGTTTTTAGGTTATTAATGACAGTAACATCACTACTCACTCATTGACACTGATAGTTGCGATATGTGTGATTTTAGAGTAGTAGAGCTCTTAGTGCAGAGATCGTCCGGGGAAGTACTACCACCTTACCCATTTCCGCCGTGAAGCTGTAGTGCAATTGTATTACTGTGTTTCGGTTAGAAAGGTAAGGGGGCCGGTGAAATTACAGGCACATGAGACTTAACAACTTCACGTCTCAGGGTCGACAACGCATTGGCGATGCTCCTAGTGTTGCAAATGTCCATAGGCGGCGGTGACCACTTACCATCAGGTGGACCGTCTGCTTGTTTGTCGGCCCAAGTGGCATAAAAAAAAAAAAAAATGTGCGATATATATTTATTATATATGGGACGCCAACAGCACACACATTTAGACATAATATTTAAACATTCCAATTTTTTTGTTCCGATGCCTATGCCAATTACAGGCGAACACAGCAATAGTTAAATGATAAATACCAAAAAGATAAATTTTATGTAAATGAAGAAAATAAAGAAATTATAAAAATAAAACTAAACAATTTTTTTAAAATTTTAATATCAATGGAATGTATCCACCACCTCACTCTTGAACTTAATCAAACCATCGTGAAAAATATCAATTTGTGAGCATTTATGGACAATGGAGTTGTACTTTCCACATATCCGCACTATAGGTGATTGCAAGCCTAAATTGGTTCTACACTGTGGTCTTGCAATCACTGATATTCCGGAGAGACCGTTATCAGCTAACTTCAACCTGTAACTTTTGTGTTACACTGATACGCGCGCATTTTAAAATTTCACTCTTATAATATTTTCATAACGCGCCTAACTTATTTATTTTATTTTTATTTATTTATTTATGGATCTCTAACAAAAGATACACGCTAACATAACATTATTATAACATACAGTAAATGTGAGGTGGCGTGTTCCTTCCATGACAGGCCAATTGGCTTGGTGGTTAGCGACCCTGACTGCCAAGTCGAAGGTCGTGGGTTCAATTCCCACCCAGGACAAACATTTGTGTGCATGAACATGTCTGTTTGTTCTGTGTCTGGGTGTAAATATCTATATATGTATGTATTTAGAAAAATAAAAAATAGTATATCTGTTATCTGGCTTCCATAGTACAAGCTCTGCTTAGTTTGGGACCAGATGGCCGTGTGTAAAAGAATGTCCTGGGATATTTATTATTATTATTATAAGTACATTAGAAGAGACCACAGCATCCAAAAATATATAGCATATTGTTGTTATTACTGCATTTTTTTCTTTCTTTTTGTATAATACTCAAGCCATATATATGTTGTTTGCTTCAAACTAGTGTTATGTAAGATATTGGTAAAAAATCCCTTTTAGTATGTCGATAGCTGTAATTGGTCTCATAATTATAAGCTCATACCTTAGAGTAGTAGAGCTCTTAGTGCAGAGTTCGTCCGGGGAAGTACTACCACCTTACCCATTTCACCGTAAAGCAGTAGTGCACTTGTATTACTGTGTTTCAGTTAGAAAGGTAAGGGGGCCGGTGAAATCAGGCACATGAGACTTAACAACTTCACGTCTCAGGGTCGGCAACGCATTGGCGATGCCCCAAGTGTTGCAAATGTGCATAGGCGGTGGTGACCACTTACCATCAGGTGGACAGTCCGCTTGTTTGTCGGCCTATGTGGTATAAAAAAAAGGAATAATAATTAGACGAAAAGTTAGAAAAATATAATCACAAACAAAATCAAAATCAGTAAAAGTAGAGAATGAGCGCATACTGGTTGGAATTTCCATATATGTAATCTTTATACTCACTTGCACTTCAATAAAAAAACCACCTTCAGCTACATCATGGAAATCCCACAACTGCATTTTCCGCAATGATTATTGGGATACATAAAAATGGCGCTTTGACTACAAATGAAGTACATACCAGGCATTGACTTAAAGAATTATTTTTATATTGAGTATTGGTGACCACATTATACATAAAGAGAATAAGGCAAGTGCGAGCTGGTCTTGTGGGTGGAAGATTCCGTACAATTTAACAAAACAAATTATATTTTGTGAACAGATTGTTCAAAAATGTAACCTTGCTGAGTTTCTTGCCCTTCCTTAGTTGAAGGCTGACTTTGATTTTCGAATGATCAATGTTGACCTTCAAAAGTATACATTCCCATTATTTTTAGACTGCTTTTCTAAGCAGTTTTAAGATCTTTATTTTTCGTACATTATGAATAACTAGCCTCAAATATACAAAGAGTTACAAAATACCCCGTAAAAATATAATTAACTATCAAAGCCAACAACCCTAGTAAGCTGTCATGTCAGGGAACCAGATTGTTTAACAGAAAGACCTACGTACCTATTTTACCTTATAATTGTCTACTTTAATAGTTTTTCTATTTTTCATTCATAAACATCAGTTTTTTTTATTTTTTGTGATATGTTATACAGCGTTACTACGGTTCTTAAATATTGCCTTTTAACCTCCTTTCGGCTTTACGGGTAGTTTTGTAACAGCCGGTATACCCACATTTCCGGGGTATATTAAATTTTCCTGTATTATAAAGTAGGTATCTATGCGCCAAGTAAATTTATCCGCTAAGTACTTTTTGCACGAAACTGTAACAAACATCCATATTGTCGGATAGGACAGGGTTATCGATTAAACTTGACACGCTATGATGGCCGTTTTGACGTTTAACAATGACAAAGAAAAATAACCTTTATCCCTTCAGACATAAGGTGCATTTATTGATCCAACAGCTAATTGTATGATGATGGAAACCTCATTCCAAAGCAATATAGTTACTTTTCCTATGACAATCTGAAACGTCAAAACGGCCATCATAGCGTGCCGGTAGTATAGTTACGTCTCATTTTGTATCTTTAGGGGTGCCATTCTGTAAGGTAAAATTACTCTAGCTCGAGGATGTTTCGTCGCGGCCTCCATGGTCTGTCTCTTTCGCTAACTACGCTAATACTACTAATCACGTGAGAGGTAAGCTCTCCGAGGCCTCCAAAATTAAAAAAAAATCTAAATTCTAAACCATTTATTCAGTTTAGGCCCTCGGAGGGCACTTATGAAGGTCAAATTTAAAGTTACTGAAGCTACAACCGGTTCGGAAGTCAGCCTTCAACTGAGAAGAACCGGCAAGAAACTCAGCAAGGTTACATTCTTTTTTATCTATTCTGACTTTTTGGCTATTTTATAATTTCAATTTTACATAATTTTATATTTAACAATTACAAAGGGACCCATACTGTAAATTGCACGAATTGCTCTTTTTTGTATAATAAATATTAATTCTATATCCGTGAAGCGGCTCGCCGACGAAGTTTGTATTAGCTGAATAAGGAGGCTGATGCAGTTGCCAATAAACAGTTCCTCTATTAACATTTCGATACGGAACCCCAAAATGGTTCGTACAAAGGTCATTTGACCGTGCGAAGTTTAATCGTGAAGATCGTACATAGTCTCCGCGAGTAATACCTTGATTCATTTTCCTTATTGAATATGTAGAATGGATGCGATAAATGTATTAGTTACACTGCAATTAGATATACGAGTACATATGTATATGAACCGATCTTAGAAACGTTGCGAGGATTCGAAGGGGAGATGGAGGCTCGAAGGAATAGGTGCAATTTGCTCACGACCAAAACACTTTTTTTGAACAAATTGAAACATTTTTATCGTTATAAGAAAAATAAATTTTCCCGGGACATTCTTTACACACGGCCATCTGGTCACAAACTAAGCAGAGCTTGTACTATGGAAACCAGATAACTGATATACTACATAAGCTATTTTTTTTCATACATACATATAAAGATTTAATATATATTCCCGCGATAAAAAGTAAGGTTACTAAAAAAATGTCTCATAATAACGCATGGCGGAAACACCTAAAATAAAAACTACAACCACGCAAATAAAAACAAAACTGTTCGATTTTTTTAAAGGCTTTGTTTACATTGTTAGCAATATAAACAAAATTCAACATTTTTATCTATATTTTAACGCCCATTATCCCCGAAGGGGTAGGCAGAGGTCATAGTAAGTAATACTCACATTCCATCTACTTATATCCCTACTTATATTATAAATGTGAATGTAAGTTTGTTTGTTACGCTTTCACGAGAAAACTATTTAACCGATCATCATGTAACTTTGTACACATGTGGAGATATTAGAAGTAACATAGGATACTTTTTGTGCCGGGAAAATGTTACATCCCTCGGGAAATCGGATGAAACCGGGGACAGCTAGTAAAACATAAAAGGTGAAGATTACTGACTGACATAACAACGCAGGGCCTAAATCATAAGGGTTAGAAACTTGAAATTTTGCAAAGGGGTTCCTTTTATAGCGTAGGGGACCATTAAGAAAGGATTTTTGTGCCTGTAATTTCACCTTACCTTTAACCGAAGCAGTAATACAAGTGCACTACTGCTTCACGACGGAAATGGGTATGGTGGTAACACTTCCCTGGACGAACTCTGCACTAAGAACTCTACTGCTATTATCTGGGGCTCCATTCTGTAAGGAAAATGACACTCGAGGATGTTTTGTCGCGGCCTCTATGCTCTATCCGTGTCTCTTACTACGCTAATACTAATTATGTGAGAGGTCAGCTCTCCGAGGCCTCCGTGAAGCGGCTCGCCGACGAAGTTTGTATTAACTGAATTAGGGGGCTGAACTTAATATGGATACACTGGCTCTCATATATATAGAGTACTAGCTGTCCCATACACCCGCGTTCCCGAGGGACGTGACATTTTCCCGTCACAAAAAGTATCCTATATTACTTCTAATACCTCCGAGAATATGTGTGCAAAGTTTCATGATGATCGATTAAGTAGTTTTCGCGTGAAAGCGTAACAACAAATTTACATTCACATTTATAATATTAGTAGCGATTGATCTAGGACACTGGTATAGTGACCGATCGTCATCCATATTGACCTATATTTTACGATAATAAACTTGTTGACATTTTAATATATATATATATATATATATACGCTGACTCTTTATCTTAGTTTGTTACGAGTTTTTATGGAAACAATGTCAGTAATTTTTCTAAAGGTTCTAACGTAACAGTTCCATCAGCATTGAAAATCATCTTGCAATTAGAAAATTTTCTTGGAAACTTTGGCCATACATACGTCAAGTTCTGACGATTAATTCATGAAGCCCGCTGACAAACATACGGTCGGGAACGGCGCCCAACACCCATATTCTAAGACGTTACCTCTAAAATTCCTCGACTCCACTCAACGTCACTCCAAGATATTTAGTATTCATAGTTACAAAAATCTCCTCCACTCGACGCTTTCCCTTACTCGAGGTGAGGAAATAACTGTCAACTTCAAGGGGGGCAATTCCACTAACATATTATGTACCGAACCATTACCATATCACAACCAAACGTCAGATTTGACGTTTAATCGTATTGTATTAAACACACCAACGATGGAACTGCGGTTGTGTTTCGGTAATGGTTCACATTCGTTCGAAAGATTACATCAAAATGTATGTTTCGGTTGTAGTGCGTAGGAATACCATATTTATGAAATATCAAACTTCAATTTGACATTAATCGTAACCATACCATTGCCGAACCAAACGTGCTACTCGAACGTTGCATTTAGTGGAATTGGGCCCAAGGTACGTCGCAAACAACCTGCATGTAAACGGTTACTGAAGTTCATAATTTTATTTGATTAATATTTTATCTATAATAGAATGACGTTACTAATGACATATTACCTTGTCTACACTTCGATTCGACATCAGTCGGGATTGCTCGAGTTTTGCTCAAGTTATGACTTAGAATACCAATTTTGAGAATTCCTCGAGAAAATGCTTAAGGTATCCTCGGTCGGGTTGGAATCGAGTGACGTCTGAGGAAACGTCTTAGAATATGGGTGTTAATTACCTAATACTCGTTAAGGATATGGTGATTCTACAAAAAATGAGTAACTTTTGGGGATATTTTTAGCTTGCGCTTTACAATGTTATGTTTAGTACCCGTTATATAATTAGGCTTTATTTATCGTTTTAAATAAACGACTTAGAATTATTGCAAAATAAAATTAAACGATAACAAAATGTCGTATATATTGACTGGTGACATGAATTTACCCATTTTTTGTAGAATCATTGTAAAATAGAATGAAAGAAAGAAAACATTTATTTTGGACTCACAGCATCAACATAGACAATTTCATTGACATCACTAATTACACACAGATACAATATAGCAATAACAACACAATCATACAGTATATACACTGTGTGAGGCCAAAAAGGCACCTATCTTAGAATAAGCTGCGGCCGTAGATACCGCAGCTCTCTCAATGTCTTGTTTACCATTTACAGGACAATGCACGTGTTACTGTTCGCGCTGGTGCTGACGGCGCCGGCAGCACGAGCACAGGAGACCACAACCATCGCTGCGTCTATCCTGATCGACATATTTGGCACCCCACCCACACCGCTTGAAGAGGTAATATGGCCGCGCATTGCTCGGGATTTCTTTACTAACGTGACTTGTACCGTATTCTCTTTTTTAAAGCACTGTCATATATACCTAGATACGAATTAGATGCGATAATAAAGGGCTCCCAATAACAGTATTTCTCACAAAAGATGTAACTTGAAAACCTTACCTTCTAATGACGTTGTAGCAGTTATCAAAAAACACGGATAAAACGATAATTTCTGTAAATGAATCCTAGATCGATTTTATTCCACCGAAACCCCCTGCATACTAAATTCCATGAAAATCGTTGGAGCCGTTTCCAAGATCCTAATTATATACAAGAATTGCTCGTTTAAAGGTATTAGATAGATAGAATAGCTTTATTATTGTTTATTTTCTTCATTTTCTTGTTTGGTTTACTATAAAGAGTTATCTATCTATCTAATTTGCAATAATTATTGCCTAGCGTTCCCCCGCGGTTTTACCCGCGATCCCGGAAGATGTAACAATTTCAAGGGACAAATGAAAATGAAAATATTTTTATTTAGATAGGCCTTGCACTTATGAATAGTCAGACTCTAACACCCATATTCTAAGACGTTTCCTCATACGTCACTCGACTCCAATTCGACTGAGTATACCTTCAGCATTTTCTCGAGGAATTCTCAAAATTGGTATTTTAAGTCATAACTTGAGCAATCCCGACTGATGTCGAATCGAAGTGTAGTCAAGGTAACATGTCATTAGTTACGTCATTCTATTATAGATAAAATATTAATCAAATAAAATAATGAACGTCAGTAACTGTTTACATGCAATAAACTTCCTTAAGGTTGGTCGCGACGTACCTTGAAGTTGACAGTTATTTCCTCACCTCGAGGAATTTTCGAGGAAACGTCTTAGAATATGGGTGTAATACCGGTTTGAAATTAAATGAAATGAAATATTTATTCAAATAGGCCTTCACAGGCACTTATGAATGGTCAGACTCTAACGCCGGTTCGGAAGGTTTTACTGAGAAGCCGGCAATAAACTCAGCAATTACTCCAGGTTATAAACCTTCGGTGCCTATTTTTATTCAAAAACTGTTTATAAATATTTTCATGAGAGTAACAAACCTCCACTATATTAGATAAAATCCCATAAGGAAGTTATTTGAATGTTAATTGATGATTTAAAGTGACGAACAAGGTGTGTAAAAGAAATTTCCCAGGATATTTATTTATTGTGACATTAAAATTACGTAAAGGTTTTGCTAACTGTGCCCTGTGCCTTTACCATGAGTTTTTAACGTAACTGTGTACAGCGCCACTGGCGGTCACCTAAAGAACTAAAATCGATAGTACGAGTCGATAGGTAAAAAACCTATCGAAATGTAAACGAGTAACGTTTTTTAGCCTTTGCTATATAAATTCGGTACCATGAGTCACAAATTTGACAGTTGCTATCGAGAAATACTGTATCGATAGTAGTTTACTCGCTAGTGTCTAAAGTAAGTTTCGATAGCAACTCATGGTAGTGGTCCTGAGCACGAACATCTATCGCAAGCGTTTCGTCATCGTATCGAGTGCGTCAAAAACCAATGCAATGGGAAATTGAACATCGCGCAACGTCACGGTGTGCGCGGTTTTCGATTTCCCATACAAACAAGCTTTTTGGCGCACTGTATACGATTACGCTACGCTTGCTATTTAAGTTCTTGCTTAGGCCTTTAGTGACAAACTAAGCATTTACGTAGATATTAAATATAGCATTATACATTTCACAAAAAAAATGGCGGATTTTTTTTGACATAATAATAATGCTTTATTCATTACACATAGTTTGTATTAATTCTAAACAATATTTATAGTGTTAGTATAATACTTATTCTAGTATGTTTGTATGTTATTAAACTGCGTTATCGCGTTTGTTGTAAGGACCGCTCTGGCGGTGAAAGCGTCCTCCATTTCCTTCCATTTCGCTCTGTCTCTTTCCAGTCTGCTCCAGGTAGGTATTTCCCACCGTGGCAATTATGGTATCGCTCCATCTTTTGAATGGTCTTCCTTTTTGTCTTTTCTTGTCAATATGACATAGGTATGTCTAAATCCGAAATCGGTGTTAAAAACGACAAGAATTGAGCTCCTTAACTTACATCAAGATTGCAGTCATATACAACTATGGGATTTAGCTTGCGAGAGAAAGAGATAGGTATATTTCTGAGAGTTTCACTTCTCCATGTGTTGGCGGTATTTAAAACTCCAAAAAGGTTTTGTTGACTGCCATTAGATAGCGGTAAAATTTAATCCTGGCACATAACATTTTTATTGTTTCTTTTTATTCATGTCAGTTTTGGAGGGAAATTTATACAAAAACTATACATTGAAAACCGAGCACGTCGTTTTATTTTCGCATTATGAAAAATACACATTGAAAATGCTATAAAATCTGCGACAGCATAAAAAGGTGTAAAAACCATGTCAAATGCTTACATTTAACAATTTTTTTTTCGTTACAGATAACAATAAAACCTACAGACAGCACATCGACCTTCGTAGACAAGAACGGACAGAGTTGCCAGTGCGTGCCGTATTATTTGTGTGATAGAGACAATAGAGGAGTCCATATAAACAATGCTAGTGTCACCGGATGGGGTGAATTGGATATTAGGTTAGACTGTGTTTTGATTGGCTTTAAATTCATCTCTCACTCATTAAAATTGTCAAATTTGCATGCCGTCATTTCTTGAAGTGAGACTTTTTATGGGAGGGCTTTTTAATTCTGTTTCGCAACCTTTTTTTGTGACGAAAAATAAAATAATTATCTATGGTATTTAAAAGTGATTGATGAATAATTAAAATGTTTCCCTGTAATACAAAAGTTTCACTTCTATCGTGTCTTCACGACACTCCATGTTTTTTTAAATTGTTGTTTTGTTTATTTTACAGGTACAATATATTTACAATTTAAACACATTAAGAACCAAAGATGGAGTAAAATTTCTCATAAGCTGCCATTTACATCAACAAAAAAATGTACACTTAAAATAACCAAATGAGTTAGTTTTATAATTAAATCATAATGTCTCCTAAATAAACATCCCGGGACATTCTTTATACACGGCCATCTGATCCCAAACTAAGCAGAGCTTGTACTATGGAAACCAAATAACTGATATACTATACAGTATGTAACAAAAACCCTGTTATTCCTTTTAGGAATGTTATACATTACCTACAAGCACACCATTAATGATATTAGAATTTAACAATTATAAACATTGGCTTATACAAAGGTCAAATACAAATAACTATTAAAATCGACACATTCAAAAAAATGTTTAGATTATCTGATTTTACAAATACATCTTTATTTCGCTAAATAACCTACGAGCTCGGCGGCTTTCTTTGATGCGACAGAAGATGCCGCTAAAACGTAGGCGCGTGCCTCGTATCCCTGCCACGTGCCTTCCTACCCCTTTACCCCACCACCCGCCGCCCTGCGAATCATAAGCGAATTTCTTAGTCTCCCGCGCAACTTACTTTCGAACGGTTGTTATTGTTGACCTAGTGAGTGACTTGTGTTTTGTTTACGTAAGATCACCTGATCTGACGCCCTTCGATTGTTTGCCTCTGGGGTACTGTTAAGCAACAGGTGTTTAAAAAACCGTGTGATACGCAGGTCGAAATGCGTTCACGCATAGTAGCAGCATTTGACCACATCAAGTTCGATAGCATCATTTTACAAAGCGTACGTGAAAATACATATTATTAGGCGTTGCAACAAATGTGTCGAGGTACAAGGTGGTCATATTGAACAGCATCTCCGTGGCCGTCTAGTAGACATTATAATAAATTAATACATTAAAATGCAAGTAGGTACTTAAGGTTTTGTGTGACAGACGCGGGGACTTTATTTTGTTTATGTAAAAGTGTTAAATGTACTTATAACAATTATCAATTGTGCATAAAAATATCGTGTAAACCAACATTTTCAAAGATTCATTCGTTAAAGTTATAAACAACAGCTGACAAAGTCGTGAACTTGTGTAGAAAAAATAGGTAGATAACCGGCGCGGCGCGGCGCGGCGGCACCGACAAAGAGAGGCCACTCTCTTTGTCGGGTCGGGTAGAACTTCTTCCTATTATTTGTGATTTCGGGTCATCGCTTCATGCAGAGGTAAGATATCAGAATAATATTACAAATATTAATAATTAAATATTTATTTTAATTATTTGTGTTTACAGTTTATTATAAATGACTTCCTTTATTACGTATGTATACCGATTCTTAAAACGTAGGTAGAAGGAACAACAGGGTTTTTGTTACATATTGTATATACAACTTTTTTTTTATTAACACATTTATAGATATTTACACCCAGATACAGAACAAACAGACATGTTCATGCACTTTCTTGACCAAGAAGGGAATCGAACTCACGATCCGTAGCGTGGCAATCAGGGCATCTAATCGCCAAGCTAATTGGGCCGTCATCAACTCAATAAGCAAATGCTTGGCACTCATAGCCAAAGAAAAATAGTCATTAATATAAAATAACTGAAGGCTTATTTTAGTATTTTTGATTACAACCTCACTGTAATGATCGCAGGCTCTAAGCAAAGCCTAAGAAACTGGTAAATGCTTGGCTTTTTTATTAACTTGAAAGAAAGCTAATCAACAACCTGGGGCTCGATTCTGTAAGGAAAATGACACTAACTCGAGGATGATCGCGGCCTCTATGCTCTGTCTCTGTCGCAAACTACGCTAATACTACTAATCACTTGAGAGGTAAGCTCTCCGAGGCCTCTGTGAAGCGGCTCGCTGACGAAGTTTGTATTGGATGAATTAGGGGGCTGATCGTACAACGTTATCTTCCACTGAAAGCCTATAGTTTATAGATTCTACGCGATCTTCACGTTCTGGACCCAATTCTAACTATTCGACGATAAAAAACCGACATATGACATAAAAAACGTGGATATCTATGACATTTTTAACGAATACCCGCCCCATTATTCGATAAACGCAAACGAAAGCGACTAGAATAGATCCCCAGAGTTATCATAACCTTAAATCGATGATGCATCGTTTTAAATAGTAAATGATATCTTTCAGGTTCGGTGAAGACTGTCAGGAAAGTGTGGAAATCTGCTGCACAACGCCCTTGGACCCCGCGGTGACGCCGACCCCCAAACCCGAGCCGGTGATGCCGAGGGGTTGCGGGTACAGAAACCCTAAGGGCATTAGTGTTACTATTACCGGTGGAACTGTAAGTAAAACCTACAACATATGTAGTGTCAAATTAAGAAAAGCAGGCGGACGGTCCACCTGATGGTAAGTGGTTACAACCGCCTATGGACATTTGCAACACCAGTAACATCGCCAATACGTTGTCGACCCTGAAACGTGAAGTTGTTAAGTCTCATGTGCCTGTAACTTCACCGGCCTTATCTTTCTAACCGAAACAGTAATACAAGTGCACTACTGCTTCACGGCGGAAATGGGTAAGGTGGTACAGGCGCGGAACAGGTCCACAAAAAAGGTTGTAGCCATTCTAAAATCGGCCAAGTGTGATTCGGAGTACATTCCCACAAAGGAGTTTTTTTTGTTTAATAAGGGTTGGATATAATGTCATCAGCCTATCGACCTCAATAGATCGTGGAAGTGTGACGTCACAAGACTATTGGGGTTGTGGGCATGCCCATCGTGCTCACAACGGTGGATCCGCGCTTGAGGTGGTAGTAGCTCCCAGAAGGAACTCAATATATTCTCTATTGGTATTATATTTTATCAAAATATTTTCTACAGTACCACTACTACCACCTTACCCATTTCTGCCGTGAAGCAGTAGTACACTTGTATTACTGTTTCGATTAGAAAGATAAAGCCGGTGAAATTACAGGCACTTGAGACTTAACAACTTCACGTCTCAGGGTCGACAACGCATTGGCGATGTTACTGGTGTTGCAAATGTCCAAAGGCGGCGGTATAAAAAAATAATAATAACCATTAAAAATCTTAAGTTTTCTGTTAGAATGCAAACTTTGTGTGTACCTCTTCGAGCATAATAAACGTAATTTCTTATTTTTCCAGGGTAAGGAGGCACAGTTCGGCGAGTTCCCCTGGGTGGTAGCTCTCACGGACATTAGAAATGGCTCCTATGCTGGTGTTGGGGTGCTGATACACCCCCAAGTTGTGATGACAGGCGCTCATATCGCTTATAAGTGAGTATCATTTATCAGCTGATATGCCCTTCTACTTTTATGACTGATAGGCGGATTATCTGGCTGGCAGACCACCTGATGGTAAGGTGTCACCGCTGCTTATGGACATTGTAACAACAGGAGCATCGCTAATGCCTGTAATGTCTTTTTTTTTCTCTTTACATTTTCTACGGACTCTTCTCGTTGTTTTGAACTGAGGCTCGTGGTTCCTTAATATATAGTGTTACATTGAATACCTGTAATATGTAAAAATATTGCCATCAAAAACAACCTCATCGATATTTTCGGCAATATTTAATTATTAGTATATTCTGAACAGGGACGTAGCTATCGCCGTATCTACCGTATCAATTGTACGGGGCCCCGAACGCAAGCAAAAAGTTATAAATCATGATCCTTAATCACAAAAGAAGTAGCAATAATCATTTGAATCTTTTGTTTGGGCCCCTCAGTCAAAATTAATTCAGGGCCCGTCTATGGCAAGCTACGCCACTGATTCTGAATCAGTGGAAAGAGACCTTTAAGGATCAATGGTAATCACTACATAGTATAAACAAAGTCGCTTTCTCTGTCCCTATATCCCTATGTACGCTTAAATCTTTAGAAATACGCAACGGGTTTTGATGCGGTTTTTGTAATAGATAGAGTGATTGAAGAGGAAGGTTTATATGTATAATACATGCATATTATAGTAGAGAAACGCGTGAATTTGAAAGAATATCGACTATATTGACTGCACGCGTTTGACAGTTCACGCATTACAGACCTCCGGAACGTGGGTGAAACCGCGGGGGCAGCTAGTAAGTTAACGTTTTTGCAATATAAAAAACTAGCCATAATCAACACTAGGTCACTCGCAATCTCGCCGTAAATAAAAATAACAATAATTTGCCTTTTAAAATATTTAAACTAAATTAATAAATAATCGCACACACAAAGTTCGGGTTTATAGCAATAAAAAAAACAACAAAGGGTTGCAACTCCGGGAGTGCCGGCAGAAGTGAAAATTTGAACAATAACATTGTGCATTTTTACCGTCTAACGAATTTTCGATCAGGTCACGTGTCCTGACGCGAGTTTAACATTTTATATCCATCCCAAGAAAAGTGCTCAACGCCGCTAAAGAAGTTTTCACATCAAAATAAAAAATATTAAGTACTTATTACTTACGAGTATACTACCGGCACGCTATGATGGCCGTTTTGACGTTTCAGATTGTCATAGGAAAAGAAACTGTATTGCTTTGGAATAAGGTTGAGTTCCATCATCATACAATAGTGATGTGTCCTGACAAGTCAAATCAGCAATTCTTCACGAAATGTCAAAACGATCGAATGTATGGAATAGCAAGTTGTGACGTCATAATTGTACAGCATCAAATAACATACTCTTTATGATTAGATCGGTACTGAAAAATCACATTAATGATTTAATTTTGATCATATTTAATGTTTTCGTATAATTTTGGATGTTCAATACACTGGTTAGTGTTGGATCATTTATCTTTAATACAGGACACACCCCGATTAGCTGTTTGATCAATATATGCACCTTATGTGTGAAGGAATAAAGGTTATTTTCTATGTCATTGTTAAACGTCAAAACGGCCATCATAGCGAATTACGTTTGCGACAGCCAGAAGATTGAAAAAAAACCAAAATGATTTTATTACTTTAATTAAAATAAAAATTAAATTACAATTAAATGCCTAATGAATAAATCATTCCACTTCGAAGTAGGAATATGGAATGATTATTCTTACAAATAAAATGAAAATGAAACCATCGATTGACGTCAATGCTGAGTCGGCAATCTGCTGTTGGTATCCATCGATGCAACTGCAACGTCGGCGGTCTTCCTATAGTTGCACTACGTAATTCCTCCACCCTTAGAACGGCGACTATTTTAGCACGTTGAGTGAAAATGTTGCCGGAACATTGTCGTCAGGTGTTTCATTCCTTTTCAGGATTGCAGATGTAGATGGTTGATCCTTCTTCAAAGCATTCTTGCATTTGCATAGATATCGCCGGGTCATTATGACGATAGTGAGTATGCCCGCACACAATAGTATAGCATAAAAGGGAATTGTAGTATTATAGAAAGTATCTGATTTCGCATTATGCATTTCTAGAGAAGACTGCATCATCAGCTTATCTTGAATGCTGTGTAATCCTTGAAGATCAACGGAGTTCAGATTTATGTGTGTCGCTGTGATAGATTGTTTCTCAGCGTTATATGGTATCTTCATAAGTTTCAGGGGATGACAATTGATTTCATTATAGTCGTTTGCGATGGTGAATTCTTCCGATTTCAGGCGACATCCAATGGGAATCGTAGCGAGGAAACTTCCTTGGAGCGATGTATAATCCTTCTGGTTACAGGTGAGTTGTACTTTTGTTTGCCTTGGGAAGGATATGACGTAGTGTTGGTCGTCTAGTTTCTCCATGGCTTCTCTCAACAAGTTGACCGTTGTAAACTGGCAGGATTCCTGTATAACTTGGTTGGTAATTAACTCCTGGATGCAGTCAGATTTGGTGCGGATCTGATGGGTGATTCCCTTTTCGCAGAGATACCAGTTTCTTAACTTCGGGCATTCAGCCTCTATGTACACGAATGACATCTCGTTAGTTGCTAGGAAAGGGAAGGATGGGATAAGAGCCTGCCCGTGTTTGTTAGGTACTACTGATAATCTATATAAATCATAATTTGCTTTAGAAAAAATTGGAAATTTAAAAATAAAAACTATCTGTTTATCCACATAGTACGATCCTGGTTCTATAATATCGTAGTATTCTCTGAGCTCTAAATCTAAAATCTGTTCTGTACTATAGATTATTTTTAATTTCTTAACCATTGATTCTAATATTTCTATATCTATCATAGAATGATGCGTACTAGAACTACGAATAAAAGCTAAACTATTTTCTATTCTAAGTAATTCTTGAGTAAGGTCCTCAACATTTTCGCTTATTACTTCTAAAAGTTGTGCAAATTTTGCGTATTTTATCAAGCTATTTTCTTTTAATGCATCACTCTTTAGTATTAATTCTAAAGTACTATTAATTTTACTTTGGTTATCTACTATTTGTGCCAGTACGTTACTATGTTTGAACATCCACTCTTTACTCATACTAATGTGATTGTTGACTTCGGTTACTATTTTATTCTGATTGGTTTCTAACGTTTTAATTGCCTCATTGTATCTTAAGGCATCATTATGATCTAGGTTTCCTGTTAAACTTTTTATAATTGATCCTAGTCCGTCTACAAGACCTCTTTTAACTCTATTGGGTTCCAAAGATTGTAATTGTTTTAGGATATTGCCAAGCTTACCAGTAAGATAATCTATTTGAATTTCGTAAAGAGAGTAAGTGTCATTAGTCATCTGATTTCGACAATTAAGTAATTGAGTCTGTAGTGAATGAACGTTACTTTCGATGTTATTCAGTCGTACGTACTGTAGAAACGTATGATGGTGAGTAGTAAATCTCATGAGTCCAAGTTTGTAAGGTAGAAGTCCTGGTCCGTCATCGAGACTTTCAAGTTTTATCTCCTGAGGTCGCGTCATTGGGAGGATGGTTATTAGTACGATTCTGTAACAAATTGGCAGCTTTAGGAACACGTTTAAGTCTGGATTTTGCTATAGGTCCACGCTTTTTAGATGTATATATATGGATTGGTAGGTCAGCTAAAACTGTGTCTTGCGTATAACGTGGGGCAGTCTTTTGTCTACTAGCAAGAGGGTTCTTTACAAATACTTGCTGTTGAGGTGCATATTCCTTTTCAGGTTCGCGAGTTTTATTTCTATTATCAATTAGCGCTGTACGGTTACTAAGTGATGAAGAGTTAATTATGTCAAATACTTGTTTCATTCGGTCTCTATGAGCTTGACTGTACTGCTGTAATAGTTGTTGTGTTAAATCGATGTCCTTGCAGTCTCTAGGGTCAAAATGTCCATTCAATAAGTCAAAAGGTCGGCACCTTGTAAAACTATGTATAGAGCTGTTATAGGCTATAATGGCATAGGGCATAAGATTAACTATAGGTTCATCTCTATGCTGTAACTTAAGAATTCTGAGGTGTTCTAGAATAGTTAAGTGAAATCGTTCAATATTACCGTTATCATTTGGCGAGTGAGCTAATATTCTATGATGGTTGATCTTATGGAGACGTGTAAATTCCATGAACAACTGATTAGTAAATTCGGTTCCATTATCTGTAATAATAGTCATAGGGACGCCATGATGGGTACAGTAATGCAAAAGGGCTTGTAATATACTAACAGCCGTTCCATCACGAAGGTGATAAGCTTGACCGTATTTAGTGAATACATCAATGAAAGTAACGTATTTTTCACTATGCACAGTAAATAGATCCATATGGATTATTTCAAATGGTTTGGTGGCTGGGGGTACAACATTAAATTGAGGTCTGACCGGATTTCTATCGTACTTGGCTTGACCGCAGATGGTACATTCATTTATGAACTTCGTTATTTGGTCTTTCATTTTCGGCCAATAATACTTATTAGACAAAGCTAAATAGCACTCATTAATTCCGCGATGGTTAGTCTTACCATTATGATAGTGGCAAATAATTTCTTGTTGCCGCAGATATTCTTTGACATTCTCTAACTCGGATTTGGTTAAAACAAGATTCAAAGATGAGCTTTTGAACTTGTCCTGTATGATGGGAATTATTGAATACATAGCCAATGTAGGACTGATTAAGATAGCTGTCTTAACCTTGGGATTAACGTATTCTTTTATGGCGTTAATCACATCATCCTCCAGGTTATTTTGGGAAAGTTGAATACTGGTCCGTGTGTGAGTGTCAAATGGTTTAGTTACTGTCGGTCGTCTTTTTACGTCATTAACCACTGTAAGATTTATTTGTCGATGGAATTTATTGAGTGGTTCGTCAGTTATGGGAATTTCTAAAATTGGATTTTCATTACTTGTATGTACCGTTTCAGTAGAGGAAGTTGCTTGCACAGGAATCGTTTCAGATGGGTTGCCCAGTAAAGAATTTAGTTCGTCAATTTCATCAATCAGAGACATAGCTTCTTTAGTATGAATTTCAATACGTGACAGAGCGTCAGCATTGGTGTTTGATTTTCCTTTTTTGTAAATTACTGTAAAGTCATATTCACTGAGTCTGAGTCGCCATCTTGTAAGACGTGAATTTGGTTCTTTTAAATTCATCATCCACTGCAATGGTTTATGGTCAGTCAAGATTTTAAATTTTCGTCCAAATAGATAGGGTCTGAAATATTTTGTGGCCCAAACAATGGCAAGGAGTTCCTTCTCAATAGTACTGTAATTTATCTCGCTTTCATTTAAAGTTCGAGATGCGTAACAGATGGGCTTGTCCGATCCTATTGGACCTTGGGATAGTATAGCTCCAATGGCTACATTTGAAGCGTCAGTTGTTAAATTGAATTCTTTACTAAAATCGGGGTATTGTAAAATGGGGTCGTTAGTTAGAAGAATCTTACATTTCTCAAAACAATTTACATATTCGGTGTCAAGAGTGATCTTCCTACCTTTTTTCAGACATTGAGTAAGTGGTTTGGTGGTACGTGCAAAATCTGGGATAAATTTTCGGTAATAACCGAGAAGGCCAAGGAATTGCTTAATTTCTTTTGGAGTTTTTGGAATAGGGTAGTTTTTGATTGCAGAAATTTTGTCGGGGTTCGGTTTAATACCGTCTTTACTAATGATATGACCGAGATAAGCTGTTTCAAGCTTCAGAAACTCAGATTTGTCCATCTGGATCTTAAAGTTGGACTCTCGAAGTCTTTGAAATACCTTTTCAAGGTTAGTCATATGCTCTTGAAGGGACGTGCTAAATACTATAATGTCATCCAAGTAAACTAAGCAAATGTCATTTTGAAGTCCTCTAAGGACATTATCCATCACACGTTGAAATGTAGATGGAGATTTTTTTAGTCCCATCGGCATTCGAAGAAATTCGAAATGACCATGCTCAACATTAAACGCGGTCTTTTCGATATCCTGGGGATCCATTTCTACTTGATAGAACCCACTTGCCAGGTCGAGGGTTGTAAAATATTGGCATTTCCCTAATTTGTCAAGTACGTCACTAATATTTGGAATGGGATATTTGTCGTCCAATGTCTTTTCATTTAACTTCCGAAAATCTACTACTAATCGCCATTTTTGCTTTCCAGAGGCATCAATTTTTTTTGGTACTACCCAGATGGGGGAGCTCCATGCAGATTCCGACGGTTGTATGATACCTTGATCTAACATTTTTTTTATTTGGTCCCTAACTTCCTGTCGATGAATGAATGGATACCGATAACTTTTAGCGTGCACTGGCACCTCGTCAGTGGTCCTAATACGGTGTTTGATTTTATTAGTGAAAGTTAGTCCCTCTCCTTCAATATAGAATACGTCTGAGTAACGAGAGCAAAGAGTTATGAGGTTAACTTTTTCCTCTTCGTTTAAATGATCAGTCCGTAAACGTGAAACCACATCTTGTACGCGTGTCGATACTTGTTGAGTACGAGCGCACTCGGTATTAAATAATTCCGCGTGTGCCGGACGATCAAGTGAAAATATTACGTCGTTTGGTGTTGGGTTCTCAATTTCTAAATATCCACGGTTATTAGTTACGGCAGTAATGCATTCGTGAACTATACAGTTACAGAGCACTTGTTCGCAAATGAAAGCATCACCGTCGGTAACATCCACAGGGATACGAATAATTTTTGAAGTCCGAGCCGGAATAATATCTTCGTACAGATTTACATTACATGAGTTATACATTCTTATAGGGTTAGACGCAGTTCGGGTCAATAACTGACCTTCTCTTAAATCTATACGGGCTTCCCAACTAGTCAGTAAATCTAAACCTATAAGTCCATCGAAATAGTCATGAAACCGATAAATGAATAACTTCATACTATCAGCGTCATTGAATTCTGTGAAACATGGCAAAGTAATAGAATAGTCATTCTTACTTGTCGCGTGTATGTTTGTCACCTCAAATGGATCGAAATTGAGAGGATATTCAGCAAAGTATTTCGCGACGGCCTCAGGGCTTATAAAAGATTGATTGGCACCCGTGTCTATCAAAAATTTCAAAGGGGGGTCCGCGATTTGAATATAGGGTAGTTGTCTCTGCGTCTGAAGATTTAATTCTATTTTGGTTTTGGTAAAATAGGAACCTCCTGAAAATCCTGTTCAGCATGGTTAGATACTGCCTGTGGCTGAGAATCAACGAAAAGTTGGTTATCCATATTCGTATTATAATAATTTAAATCACAAGTGAAACCGGGGGTAAAGTCAGTATCCGTATAGTCGGTGTTGTAATTGTACTCCGGTTCTAGATAATAGCTGTAATACGAGTCGTCGTAAGCCGCACATTCATTAAGGTTCATTTCGCGAGTTTTGAAATAATTCGCTGGCGGCGGGTTCCCTAGCTTATTCCAATCATGGCCTGTTACCATATTGGTTGGGGGTAAAACCTTGGGAGTAAAGCGTTGCACTCCACTCATAGACTGAGGGCCTTGTGGTAGATTATTTCGGGGTGGTAATCTAAAAACATTACTACGTGGATTATAGTTAGGTGGCCGTGCACCGAACATTCTCTGTGTGTTCGTAGGCATGCGATGTTGAGATTGAATCGGTTCATTAAATTTGAAAGGTTGAGGCGGGGGCCTCATGGGGCGTTGTCCTACTGGAACTGGCCAGTTAGGAGCCGGTAACTGAAAGTCATGTGGTCGTGGAGGAGCATAAGCAATTGGTGGTAGTGAGGGGGTGACCTTAGGGGTCGACTGTCCTTTTGGGGGCTCGTTACGTTGCTGCAAATACATAATGTTTAATTCTTCTTGTACATATTCAAGAGCTTTTTCGATAGTGATAGGCCGCATACAACGTATACGGGACCCTAATGGTTCTTTCAAGCCGCGAACATATGCTTGCATGGTGACCTTTTTGTATAACTCGCGTTTTGCTTCTATAGTGGTCGCTATGGTCTCATGTAAAGAAACATATGTCATTATCGTACTAAATAAAGTTTGGCAATGATCATAAAATTCTTGGGGCGTTTTACTACCCTGCATAGCCATAGAAAGGTCATTATATAACGCTGTCTCGTCGCGTTGGTCAGAAAAATTATTTACTAAGGCAGTTCGAATGCCTAACCAACTCTCTGGTATCCCATTAGAGTTAATAGTACTCGCAGCGGTTCCGGTTATCTTATTTAGGATTCCGTTCAACAAACACAAATTCGAGAGTTCACTACCGGGCGTTTTACTAAGGTATTGTGTCACTAGTGAGTCACAAATTTTTATAAAACGTGTGAGCACGTTAGGGTTACCATTGAACTCTGGGACAAGGCGAAGGGCCTTATAAATGACGTCCGGTTCATGGGCCATGGTTACGCTAAATAAATTGTCTAGTTCTAAATTATCTAATTCTAAATCCCTATTACTATCTACTGTTTGTCGACGGGCCTGATGCGATTCAGGTTCCCGCGAACTAAAGGCTCTGGGATGGTAAATCTTGAAGTTTAAGATTTCAATGGGAGCAACACGAGAATGATTCAAGTGTACTTACAAGTATTTCATCTCTGGTTTCTCTCCGTGAATCGATTTCTTGATTCTCCTTCCGGTCTGCAGCAGGTCCGTGAGATTAGGATATCCGAGATGGTGCTTGATAGCCACCCGGGCGACTCGTGACGTGATTATCGATATGAGATAGGTCCCGACGTCTCCCGCGAATATCCTACCGACTGCGCCAATTACGTTTGCGACAGCCAGAAGATTGAAAAAAAACCAAAATGATTTTATTACTTTAATTAAAATAAAAATTAAATTACAATTAAATGCCTAATGAATAAATCATTCCACTTCGAAGTAGGAATATGGAATGATTATTCTTACAAATAAAATGAAAATGAAACCATCGATTGACGTCAATGCTGAGTCGGCAATCTGCTGTTGGTATCCATCGATGCAACTGCAACGTCGGCGGTCTTCCTATAGTTGCACTACGTAATTAGCGTGCCGCAAGTTTAGTGATAGTTTAGTCGAGACAATAAAAATAACAATCTTAACCGTCATTTTTTTTTAAACTAGCTTCTTTGAGTAGTACCTCTTAGTGCAGAGTTCGTCCGGGGAAGTACTACCACCTTACCCATTCCCGCCGTGATGCAGTAGTGCACTTGTATTACTGTGTTTCGGTTAGAAAGGTGAGGGGGCCGGTGAAATTACCGGCAAATGAGATTTAACAATTTCATGTCTCAAAGTCGACATCGCACGAGCGCTGCTCTGGTGTTGCAAATGTCTATAAGCGGCGGTGACCACTTACCATCATGTGGAGCGTGCGCTTGTTTGTCGGCGCACGTGCTATATAAAAAAATAATTCAAACAACTCATTATAAAAAGACTACAGAGAAGACTTATTAAGAAAACTTCCAATGAATAAGTAGTTGGTGAGTCCAAACAAGTGTGGCGGAATTATGTTCTTTGAATGTGCTCCTTGAATGTTGAGGATAATTAGTCATCATGTTTAACATTAGGAAAACCGCAATCCTGTCATAGGAATTTCAAATAGTTGTTTATGGCGCCGTTCTGTACTCTATGACAATGCCAATGTCGTGGATAAATCAAATCAGCGTCTTGGTTTATAATAAATAAAAAAAATATCCCGGGACATTCTTTACACGCGGCCATTTCATCCCAAACTAAGCAGAGCTTGTACTATGGAAACCAAATAACTAATATATTACATATACGAGTATGTACTACTTTTGTTTTTTTTTTTAAGTGAAACTTCGGGAGTGGTTTTGAAATACTGATCCGCAACCTTTTGTGTGACGAAAATAAATGAAAGATAAAACAAATTTATGCTATTTAATAGTGATTGATGAATAATTAAAATATTTCCCTGTAATACAAAAGTGTCACTTCTCTCGTGTCTTTACCAGTATTTTTTTAAATACATACTTATATAGATATTTACACCCAGACACAGAACAAACTGACATGTTAACGCACAAACGTTTGTCCTGGGTGGTAATCGAACCCACGACCTGCAGCATGGCGGTCAGGTCGTTGACCACCAAGCTAAGTTGCC